>OY754961.1:60425252-61025252 GCA_963576555.1 Ferdinandea cuprea
CTGGGTGCCTAGATCACCCAAACTTGTCAATACAGATGGGTTACCCACTTTGGGAGAAAATCTACGTCATAGTGATGTCAGGATGTCAAGTTTGGATGACCCTTTGATCGCACCTTAAGGACGACAGCAGCGAGGCGGCTAAAACGGCGGACAGACTTAGAGAGGGAGGACTCTGGATCCCAAGACCATACTGACACGCATCTGCAGAAGTCAAATGGTGCGCCACTGTAAGCACAAAAGAAACAGACTACCTACCCTCGACATTTGCCTTGAGCAGGGTATTCAATATCAGAATACCGGAAAGTTGTGAATGGGATGAGGGAATATATCTACATCGACGGCTCCAAAATGGTGATGCTTTGTTTGATTTTGTTCTCTGCTGCAGTCTTCTCGACTGTAATAGGGGTAACGATCCCATCTTCATTACAGCCAACAGAAAGGAGGTTTTGAACGTAACTTTTGTATCCCACAACAGTCTTTTCAAGTAGCTAACTGGAGGGTATCTAGCAGGACATCTCTATCAGACCACTGCTGGATACTCTTTGACGGCTTTCTGGACGGGGCAATTTCCAGAAACTGGGAAAAGTTCAAAATAGAACTTCAGAGGATTGAAAACCCCTACCCAAGCAGAGATCTCTCTACCGAACAAGAAGTCGACGACACACTCGAATACAGTACCTGGGCGATCTCTGTCAGATTTCCAGATTTCATATGGTAGGTAATTGGGTTGTGGACCGAGGGCTGAAACAGAAGTGCTGTTGTTTACTAGGAAAAGGATCATTCCAGTATGCAATGTACCAATAATGGGAGGGAATGATCTAGAAATGTCCTGTTCTTCAAGATACCTAGGCGTTATCTTAAGCTCCAAACTTAACTGGAGAGAGAGTGTAGAAGACCGCGTTAAGCGGGCGTACTTGGCATTATATACTGGTCCCAAAACATTCGGCAACGAATGAGGACTTAAAGCACTTTTGGTACTCTGGTTGTACACAACTGTTGTGAGCCTATCCTGAAATACGGTGCAGTTGGGTGGAAGGCTCTGGAAATGAAATATCTTCTCTCCAATCTCACCGGCTTGCATGGATATAACAGGGTGTCTAAAGGTGCGATCAGACTTTCATCCAAACTAGTCATTACAGATGGGTTACCCACTTTGGGAGAAAATCTACGTCATAGTGATGTCAGGATGTCATCCGGATGACAAGTTTGGATGACCGTCTGATCACACCTTAAGGACGACAGCAGTGAGCCGGTTAAGACGGTCGACATACTTAGAGAGGACGGACTCTGGATCCGAAGACCATACTGACACGCATCTGCAGAACTCAAATGGTGCGCCACTGTAAGCACAAAAGAAACAGACTACCTACCCTCGACATTCACCTTCAGCAGGGGATTCAATATCACAATACCGGAAAGTTGTGAATGGGATGAGGGAAGTCACGAAAAGGAAATATATCTACATCAACGGCTCCAAAATAAATATCGGAAAAGGCTCAGGCATCTTTTGTGAACCCTAGGATTAAGCAAGTCCTTTATAGTCATTATCCAGGCTGAAGTCGAACTGAGAAGGCACTTTATTGCCAACAAGACGATCACCGTCTATTTTGGCAGTCAAGCGGCCATAATATCACCTGCCCAAGCAGAGATCTCACTACCGAACAAGAATTCGACGACATAATCGTATACCGTACCGGGGAGTTCTCTGATTTCCAGATTTCATATGGTAGGTAATGAGGTTGTGGACCGAGGGCTGGGGGTCAGCCCATTCAAAACAGAAGTCATGTTGTTTGCTAGCAACAGGATCATTCCAATATTCAATGTACCAATAATGGGAGAGTTGATAAGGCACTGTATTGCCAACAAGATGATCGCCATCTCTTTGACAGTCAAGCGGCCGTAAAAGTCATAAATTCAGATGTGCTGAAGTCGAGGGCTGTGAGCCAACGTAGGAAGTCGCTAGACGAGTGCCATGACACACTGATATCCCGGGAAACGGCGTAGTGGACAAGATTGAAAGATCAGGGTAGGAAATGAATGCAGTAATGGCACTTAAATCAGTAAGAATACCGCTTAGCGCTAACGTAGGCTTACGACTCCCGCCAGATACTTTTATTATGAGCTGAAGGATGTGGACAAAGCTAAGCTAAAACAAAACATTAGATTTGTATATAAAACGGGTTGGTTTTAAGAGAACGTACTTTGTGCACATACCAGCGGTTATTCTCTAAGTATATTTCCAAGTGTTTCAAATTCGAAGAAAGGTACCCAGAAGGACACAATGGAGCCAATTTCTGGCCTAAGTGAAAGAAGTCACAGGAGTATCCACCATCATACCTACTAAGTGCTCGGTAGACGGAGGAGTTACTACCTAAGTGCTCGTTAGGAGGAGGGAGAGGAAGATTCGCCCTTTTTGGGACGCGCTGGACATACGCTGTTTCCCATCTTCTCGGAAAGAGCCCTGAAGAAAAGGCCAGTTAGAAAAGCTAACGTAGTGGTTTTCCCAGCGTGGAAGAACACCTCTTTAGAACGATAGGGGAAATACCATCTGGACCAGCGGATTTGTGTATATTGATATCTTGAAGTACTATTGCCACTGTACGAGTGCGCAGACACAATTCATTAATGTACTTAGCAGATATTCGGTAGTCACCACGATAACCGCGAAAAACCGCCACCTGATGCGAGAATATGCCGGACAACTGCAGAGGAAGTGTTGTGCTGTGCCATTCTCCTCCCCGCCAACAGTACAGGTGGTGGTGTCGCTTAAGCCCAACACATTGAAGTGTTAGTAAAAGGTTGGTTGCCCGGAAGGTTCTTGGCGACGTCGAATATGTGGTCATTCCAACGAAGTTTGCCATGAACGCACATACCGAGGCAGGCAGGCCTTTCGGTGTCAGCAATGCTCCGTAAGTAAAGTATGTTAATGCGACAGCTCAGACATAACTAGGGGTGAGAATTTGTTTGATATTGTTCTCTGCTGCAATCTTCTCGACTGTAATAGCGGTAACGATCCCATCTTCATTACAGCGACCAGAAAGAAGATTTTGGACGTAACTTTCGTATCCCAAAACAGTCCTGCTCAAGTAGCTAACTGGAGGGTATCTAGCAGGACATCTCTATCAGACCATTGCTGGATACGCTTTGACGGCTTTCAGGACGGGACAATTTCCAGAAACTGGGAAAGGTTCAAAATATAACTTCTGAGGATTGAAATCAACTGCCCAAGCAGAAATATCACTAGGATCATTCCAATATCCAATGTACCAATAATGGGAGAGTTTATGAGGCACTGTATTGCCAACAAGACGATCACCATCTATTTTGGCAGTCAAGTGGCCATGAAACTAGCAGTTATTCTCTTAGTATATTTCCAAATGTTTCAAATTCGAAGAAAGGTACCCAGAAGGACGCAATTGGGCCAACTGCTGGCCTAAGTGAAAGATGTCACAGGAGCATCCACCAACATACCTACTAAGTGCTCGGTAGACGGAGGAGTTACTACCTAAGTGCTCGTTAGGAGGAGGGAAAGGAAGATTCGCCTTTTTTGGGACGCGCTGGACAAATGCTGTTTCCCATTTTCTCGGAAAGAGCCCTGAAGAAAAGGACAGTTAGAAAAGCTAACGTAGTGGTTTTCCCAGCGTGGAAGAACACCTCTTCATAACGATAGGGGAAATACCATCTGTACCAGCGGATTTGTGTATATTGAAATCTTGAAGTGCTATTGCCACTGTACGAGTGCGCAGACACCTTCCATCAATGTACTTAGCAGATATTCGGTAGTCACCACGTTAGTCGCGAAAAACCGCCACCTGATGCGAGAATATGCCGGACAACTGCAGAGGATGTGTTGTGCTGTGCCATTCTCCTCCCCGTCAACAGGACAGGTGGTGGTGTCGCTTAGCCCAACATGTTTAAGTGCTAGCAAAAGGTTGGTGGCCAGAAAGGTTCTTGGCGACGTCGAATATGTGGTCATTCCAACGAAGTTTGCCATTAACTCACATACCGAGGAAGGCAGGCCTTTCGGTGTCAGCAATGCTCCGTTAGTAAAGTATGTTAATGCAACAGCTCAGACATAACTAGGGGTGAGGGTTTGTTTGATTTTGTTCTCTGCTGCAATTTTCTCGACTGTAATAGCGGTAACGATCCCATATTCATAAGAGCGAACAGAAAGGAGGTTTTGGACGTAACTTTCGTATCCCAAAACCGTCTTGTTCAAGTAGTTAACTGGAGGATATCTAGCAGGACATCTCTATGAGACCACTGCTGGATACTCTTTGACGGTTTTCAGGACGGGACAATTTCCAGAAACTGGGAAAAGTTCAAAAAGGAACTTCAGTGGATTGAAGTCCCCTACCCAAGCAGAGATCTCTCTACCGAACAAGAAGTCAACGACACAGTCGAATACCGTACCGGGGCGATCTCTGTCAGATTTCCAGATTTCATATGGTAGGTAATGAGGTTGTGGACCGAGGGCTGGGGGTCAGTCCATTCAAAACAGAAGTCATGTTGTGTGCTAGCAAAAGGATCATTCCAATATCCAATGTACCTATAATGGGAGAGTTGATAAGGCACTATATTGCCAACAAGACGATCGCCATCTATTTTGACAGTCAAACGGCCATAAAAATCATGAAATCAGATGTGCCGACATCAAGGGCTGTGAGCCAATGTAGGAATTCGTTGGACGAGTGCCAGTGTCATTCCAACGAAGTTTGTCATTAACGCACATACCGAGGATGGAAAGGCCTTCGGTGCCAGCAATGCTCCGTATCACTAGGGGTGAGGCTTTGTTTGATATTTTTCTCGGCTGCAATCTTCTCGACTGTAATAGGGGTAACGATCCCATCTTTATTACAGCGACCAGAAATAAGGTTTTGGACGTAACTTTCGTATCGCAAAACAGTCTTGCTCAAGTAGCTAACTGGAGGGTATCTAGCAGGACATCTCTATCAGACCACTGTTGTATACTCTTTGACCTACAAGTCGGCTTTTAGGACAGGAAAATTTCCAGAAACTGGGAAAGGTTCAAAAAAGAACTTCAGAGGATTGAAATCAACTGCCCAAGCAGAGATCTCACTACCGAACAAGAATTCGACGACATAATCGGATACCGTACCGGGGCGTTCTCTGATTTCCAGATTTCATATGGTAGGTAATGAGGTTGTGGACCGAGGGCTGGGGGTCAGTCCATTCAAAACAGAAGTCATGTTGTGTGCTAGCAAAAGGATCATTCCAATATCCAATGTACCTATAATGGGAGAGTTGATAAGGCACTATATTGCCAACAAGACGATCGCCATCTATTTTGACAGTCAAACGGCCATAAAAATCATGAAATCAGATGTGCCGACATCAAGGGCTGTGAGCCAATGTAGGAATTCGTTGGACGAGTGCCAGTGTCATTCCAACGAAGTTTGTCATTAACGCACATACCGAGGATGGAAAGGCCTTCGGTGCCAGCAATGCTCCGTATCACTAGGGGTGAGGCTTTGTTTGATATTGTTCTCTGCTGCAATCTTCTCGACTGTAATAGGGGTAACGATCCCATCTTTATTACAGCGACCAGAAAGAAGGTTTTGGACGTAACTTTCGTATCGCAAAACAGTCTTGCTCAAGTAGCTAACTGGAGGGTATCTAGCAGGACATCTCTATCAGACCACTGTTGTATACTCTTTGACCTACAAGTCGGCTTTTAGGACAGGAAAATTTCCAGAAACTGGGAAAGGTTCAAAAATGAACTTCAGAGGATTGAAATCAACTGCCCAAGCAGAGATCTCACTACCGAACAAGAATTCGACGACATAATCGGATACCGTACCGGGGCGTTCTCTGATTTCCAGATTTCATATGGTAGGTAATGAGGTTGTGGACCGAGGGCTGGGGGTCAGTCCATTCAAAACAGAAGTCATGTTGTGTGCTAGCAAAAGGATCATTCCAATATCCAATGTACCAATAATGGGAGAGTTGATAAGGCACTATATTGCCAACAAGATGATCGCCATCTCTTTTGACAGTCAAGCGGCCATAAAAATCATGAAACCAGATGTGCCGAAGTCCAGGGCTGTGAGCCAATGTAGGAAGTCGTTGGACGAGTGCCAGGACACACTGATATCCCGGAAAACGGCGTAGCGGAATAGCTTGAAAGATCAGGGTAGGATATAAATGCATTAATGGCACTTGAATCAGTAAGAATACCGCTTAGCGCTTACGTAGGCTTACGACTCCCGCCAGATACTTTTATTATGAGCTGGAGGATGTGGACAAAGCTAAGCCAAAACAAAACATTAGATTTGTATATAAAACGGGTTGGTTTTAAGAGAACGTACTTTGTGCACATACCAGCGGTTATTCTCTAAGTATATTTCCAAGTGTTTCAAATTCGAAGAAAGGTACCCAGAAGGACACAATGGAGCCAATTTCTGGCCTAAGTGAAAGAAGTCACAGGAGCATCCACCAATATACATACTAAGTGCTCGGTAGACGGAGGAGTTACTACCTAAGTGCTCGTTAGGAGGAGGGAGAGGAAGATTCGCCCTTTTTGGGACGCGCTGGACATACGCTGTTTCCCATCTTCTCGGAAAGAGCCCTGAAGAAAAGGCCAGTTAGAAAAGCTAACGTAGTGGTTTTCCCAGCGTGGAAGAACACCTCTTTAGAACGATAGGGGAAATACCATCTGGACCAGCGGATTTGTGTATATTGATATCTTGAAGTACTATTGCCACTGTACGAGTGCGCAGACACAATTCATTAATGTACTTAGCAGATATTAGGTAGTCACCACGATAACCGCGAAAAACCGCCACCTGATGCGAGAATATGCCGGACAACTGCAGAGGAAGTGTTGTGCTGTGCCATTCTCATCCCCGCCAATAGGACACGTGGTGGTGTCGCTTAAGCCCAACACATTTAAGTGTTAGCAAAAGGTTGGTGGCCCGAAAGGTTCTTGGCGACGTCCAATATGTGGTCATTAAAGTAAAGTGTTAATGCAACAGCTCAGACATAACTAGGGGTGAGGGTTTGTTTGATTTTGTTCTCTGCTGCAATTTTCTCGACTGTAATAGCGGTAACCATCCCATATTCATTACAGCGACCAGAAAGAAGATTTTGGTCGTAACTTTCGTATCCCAAAACAGTCTTGTTCAAGTAGTTAACTGGAGGTTATCTAGCAGGAAATCTCTATCAGACCACTGCTGGATCAGGCGGTCAACCAAACGGCCGACAGTCTTAGAGAGGACGGACTCTGGATCCGAAGACCATACTGACACGCATCTGCAGAACTTAAATGATGCGCCACTGTGAGCACAAAAGAAGACACACTGATATCCCGGGAAACGGCGTAGCGGAATAGCTTGAAAGATCAGGGTAGGATATAAATGCATTAATGGCACTTGAATCAGTAAGAATACCGCTTAGCGCTTACGTAGGCTTACGACTCCCGCCAGATACTTTTATTATGAGCTGGAGGATGTGGACAAAGCTAAGCCAAAACAAAACACTATTTGTATATAAAACGGGTTGGTTTTAAGAGAACGTACTTTGTGCTCATACCAGCGGTTATTCTCTAAGTATATTTCCAAGTGTTTCAAATTCGAAGAAAGGTACCCAGAAGGACACAATGGAGCCAATTTCTGGCCTAAGTGAAATAAGTCACAGGAGCATCCACCAATATACATACTAAGTGCTCGGTAGACGGAGGAGTTACTACCTAAGTGCTCGTTAGGAGGAGGGAGAGGAAGATTCGCCCTTTTTGGGACGCGCTGGACATACGCTGTTTCCCATCTTCTCGGAAAGAGCCCTGAAGAAAAGGCCAGTTAGAAAAGCTAACGTAGTGGTTTTCCCAGCGTGGAAGAACACCTCTTTAGAACGATAGGGGAAATACCATCTGGACCAGCGGATTTGTGTATATTGATATCTTGAAGTACTATTGCCACTGTACGAGTGCGCAGACACAATTCATTAATGTACTTAGCAGATATTAGGTAGTCACCACGATAACCGCGAAAAACCGCCACCTGATGCGAGAATATGCCGGACAACTGCAGAGGAAGTGTTGTGCTGTGCCATTCTCATCCCCGCCAATAGGACACGTGGTGGTGTCGCTTAAGCCCAACACATTTAAGTGTTAGCAAAAGGTTGGTGGCCCGAAAGGTTCTTGGCGACGTCCAATATGTGGTCATTAAAGTAAAGTATGTTAATGCAACAGCTCAGACATAACTAGGGGTGAGGGTTTGTTTGATTTTGTTCTCTGCTGCAATTTTCTCGACTGTAATAGCGGTAACCATCCCATATTCATTACAGCGACCAGAAAGAAGATTTTGGTCGTAACTTTCGTATCCCAAAACAGTCTTGTTCAAGTAGTTAACTGGAGGTTATCTAGCAGGAAATCTCTATCAGACCACTGCTGGATCAGGCGGTCAACCAAACGGCCGACAGTCTTAGAGAGGACGGACTCTGGATCCGAAGACCATACTGACACGCATCTGCAGAACTTAAATGATGCGCCACTATGAGCACAAAAGAAACCGTACCGGGGCGATCTCTGGCAGATTTCCAGATTTCATATGGTAGGTAATGAGGTTGCGGACCGAGGGCTGGGGGTCAGTCCGTCCAAAACAGAAGTCATGTTGTTTGCTAGCAAAAGGATCATTCCAATATTCAATGTACCAATAATGGGAGGGAATGATCTAAAAATGTCCTGTTCTTCAAGATACCTAGGCGTTATTTTAAGCTCCAAACTTAACTGGAGAGAGAGTGTAGAAGACCGCGTTAAGCGGACGTACTTGGCATTATATACCGGTCCCAAAACATTCTGCAACGAATGGGGACTTAAACCACTTTTGGTACACTGGTTGTACACAACTGTTGTGAGGCCCATCCTGAAATACGGTGCAGTTGGGAAATGAAATATCTTCTCTCCAATCTCAACGGCTTGCTTGGATATAACAGGGTGCCTAAATGTGCGATTAGACGGTCATCCAAACTTGTCATTACAGATGGGTTATCCCATCAGGATGTCGATGACAAGTTTGGATGACCGTCTGATCGCACCTTAAGGACGACAACCACTGCAGCTTTAGAGATACTCGATATCATGCCATTAGATATTTACTGCAGCAGCGAGGCGGCTGCAACGGCCGACAGACTTAGAGAGGGCGGACTCTGGTTCCGAAGACCATACTGACACGCATCTGCAGAACTCAAATGGTGCGCCACTGTTAGCACAAACGGAACAGACTACCTACCCTCGACATTTGCCTTGAGCAGGGGATTCAATATCAGAATACCGGAAAGTTGTGAATGGATGAGGGAATATATCTACATCGACGGCTCCAAAATGGTGATGCATTATTTGATTTTGTTCTCTGCTGCAAACTTCTCGACTGTAATAGGGGTACCGATCCCATCTTCATTACAACGAACCCAAAACAGTCTTGTTCAAGTATCAAGTATCAAGTATCTCTATCAGACCACTGCTGGATACTCTTTGACCTACAAGTTGGCTTTCATAACAGGACAATTTCCAGAAACTGGGAAAGGTTCAAAAAAGATCTTCAGAGGATTGAAATCCCCTGCCCAAGCAGAGATCTCTCTACCGAACAAGAAGTCGACGACACAGTCGAATACCTTACCGGGGGCTGGGGCTGGGGCTCAGTCCATCCAAAACAGAAGTTCTGTTGTTTACTAGGTAAAGGATCATTCCAGTATTCAATTTACCAATAATGGAAGGGAATGATCGTACATTCGGCAATGAATGGGGACTTAAACCACTGGTTGTACACACCTGTTGTGAGGCCCATCCTGAAATACGGTGCAGTTGGATGAAATATTTTCTCTCCAATCTCACCGGCTTGCATGGATATAACTGGGTGCCTAAAGGTGCGATCAGACGATCACCCAAACTTGTCAAGAAAATCTTGGGAGAAAATCTACGTCATAGTGATGTCAGGATGTCATCCGGATGACAAGTTTGGTTGACCCTCTGATCGCACCTTAAGGACGACAGCAGCGAGGTAGTTAAAACGGCCGACAGACTTAGAGAGGGCGGACTCTGGATCCGAAGACCATACTGACACGCATCTGCAGAACTCAAATGGTGCCCCTCTGTTAGCACAAAAGAAACAGACCACTTACCCTCGACATTCAATATCAGAATACCGGAAAGTTGTGAATGGGATGAGGGAATATATTTACATCGACGGCTCCAAAATGGTGATGCTTTGTTTGATTTTGTTCTCTGCTGCAATCTTCTTGACTGTAATAGGGGTAACGATCCCATCTTTATTACAGCGACCAGAAAGAAGGTTTTGGACGTAACTTTCGTATCGCAAAACAGTCTTGTTCAAGTAGCTAACTGGAGGGTATCTAGCAGGACATCTCTATCAGACCACTGTTGTATACTCTTTGACCTACAAGTCGGCTTTTAGGACAGGAAAATTTCCAGAAACTGGGAAAGGTTCAAAAAAGAACTTCTGAGGATTGAAATCGCCCAAGCAGAAATCTCACTACCGAACAAGAATTCGACGACATAATCGAATACCGTACCGGGGCGATCTCTGGCAGATTTCCAGATTTCATATGGTAGGTAATGAGGTTGTGGACCGAAGGCTGGGGGTCAGTCCATCCAAAACAGAAGTCATGTTGTTTGCTAGCAAAAGGATCATTCCAATATCCAATGTACCAATAATGGGAGAGTTTATAAGGCACTCTATTGCCAACAAGATGATCGCCATCTCTTTTCACAGTCAAGCGGCCGTAAAAATCATGAAATCAGATGTGCCGAAGTCAAGGGCTGTGCGCCAATGTAGGAAGTCGTTGGACGGGTGCCAGGACACACTGATATCCCGGGAAACGGCGTAGCGGAATAGCTTGAAAGTTCAGGGTAGGATATAAATGCATTAATGGCACTTGAATCAGTAAGAATACCGCTTAGCATAACGTAGGCTTACGACTCCCGCCAGATACTTTTATTATGAGCTGGAGGATGTGGACAAAGCTAAGCTAAAACAAAACATTAGATTTGTATATAAAACGGGTTGGTTTTAAGAGAACGTACTTTGTGCACATACCAGCGGTTATTTTCTAAGTATATGTCCAAGTGTTTCAAATTCGCATATGTCGGACAACTGCGGAGGAAGTGTTGTGCTGCGCCATTCTCCTCCGCGCCAACAGGACAGGTGGAGGTGTCGCTGAAGCCCAACATATTCAAGTGTTAGCAAAAGGTTAGTGGCCCGAAAGGTCCTCGTCGACGTCGAATATGTGGTCATTCCAACGAAGTTTGTCAATGACGCACATACCGAGGATGGAAAGCTCTTCGGTGTCAGCAATGCTCCGTAAGTATGTTAATGCGACAGCTCAGACATCACTAGGGGTGAGGCTTTATTCGATTTTGTTCTCTGCTGCAATTTTCTCGACTGTAATAGGGGTAACGATCCCATCTTCATTACAGCGACCAGAAAGAAGATTTTGGTCGTAACTTTCGTATCCCAAAACAGTCTTGTTCAAATAGTTAACTGGAGGGTATCTAGCAGGACATCTCTATCAGACCACTGCTGGATCAGGCGGTCAACCAAACGGCCGACAGACTTAGAGAGGACGGACTCTGGATCCGAAGACCATACTGACACGCATCTGCAGAACTCAAATGGTGCGCCACTGTAAGCACAAAAGAAACAGACTACCTACCCTCGACATTCACCTTCAGCAGGGGATTCAATATCACAATACCGGAAAGTTGTGAATGGGATGAAAGAAGTCACGAAAAGGGAATATATCTACATCAAAGGCTCCAAAATAAATATCGGAAAAGGCTCAGGCATCTTTCGTGAACCCTAGGATTAAGCAAGTCCTTTATAGTCATTATCCAGGCTGAAGTCGAACTGAGAAGGCACTTTTTAACAAGACGATCACCGTCGATTTTGGCAGTCAAGCGGCCATACAACTAGCGGTTATTCTCTTAGTATATTTGCAAGTGTTTCAAATTCGAAGAAAGGTACCTAGAATGACGCAATTGGGCCAATTGCTGGCCTAAGTGAAAGATGTCACAGGAGCATCCACCAACACAGGAAGATTCGCCTTTTTTGGGGCGCGCTGGACAAATGCTGTTTCCCATCTTCTCCGAAAGAGCCCTGAAGAAAAGGCCAGTTAGAAAAGCTAACGTAGTGGTTTTCCCAGCGTGGAAGAACACCTCTTCAGAACGATAGGGGAAATACCATCTCTACCAGCGGATTTGTGTATATTGAAATCTTGAAGTACTATTGCCACTGTAGGAGTGCGCAGACACCTTTCATTAATGTACCTAGCAGTTATTCGGTAGTCACCACGTTAGCCGCGAAAATCCGCCACCTGATGCGATGCGAGCATATGTTGGCCCGAAAGGTTCTTGGCGACGTCGAATATGTGGTCATTCCAACGAAGTTTGCCGTTAACGCACATACCGAGGAAGGCAGGCCTTTCGGTGTCAGCAATGCTCCGTAAGTAAAGTATGTTAATGCGACAGCTCAGACATCACTAAGGGTGAGGGTTTGTTTGATTTTGTTGTCAGCTGCAATCTGCTCGACTGTAACGATCCCATCTTCATTACAGCGAATAGAAAAGAGGTTTTGGACGTAACTTTCATATCCCAAAACAGTCTTGTTCAAGTAGCTAACTCCAGTTATCTAGCTACCCTCCAGGGTATCTAGCAGGACATCTCTATCAGACCACTGCTGGATACTCATTGACGGCTTTCTGGACGGGGCAATTTCCAGAAACTGGGAAAGGTTCAAAATAGAACTTCAGAGGATTGAAATCCCCTACCCAAGCAGAGATCTCTCTACCGAACAAGAAGTCGACGACACACTCGAATACAGTACCTGGGCGATCTCTGTAAGATTTCCAGATTTCATATGGTAGGTAATTGGGTTGTGGACCGAGGGCTGTGGGTCAGTCAATCCAAAACAGAAGTCCTGTTGTTTACTAGGAAAAGGATCATTCCAATATCCAATGTACCAATAATGGGAGAGTTGATAAGGCACTATATTGCCAACAAGACGATCGCCATCTATTTTGACAGTCAAACGGCCATAAAAATCATGAAATCAGATGTGCCGACATCAAGGGCTGTGAGCCAATGTAGGAATTCGTTGGACGAGTGCCAGTGTCATTCCAACGAAGTTTGTCATTAACGCACATACCGAGGATGGAAAGGCCTTCGGTGTCAGCAATGCTCCGTATCACTAGGGGTGAGACTTTGTTTGATATTGTTCTCTGCTGCAATCTTCTCGACTGTAATAGGGGTAACGATCGCATCTTCATTACAGCGACCAGAAAGAAGATTTTGGACGTAACTTTCGTATCCCAAAACAGTCCTGCTCAAGTAGCTAACTGGAGGGTATCTAGCAGGACATTTCTATCAGACCACTGCTGGATACTCTTTGACGGCTTTCAGGACGGGGCAATAGGTTCAAAATAGAACTTCAGAGGATTGAAATCCCCTACCCAAGCAGAGATCTCTCTACCGAACAAGAAGTCGACGACACAGTCGAATACAGTACCGGGGCCTGACAGAGATCGTATGGTATGTAATTGGGTTGTGGACCGAGGGCTGGGGGTCATTCAATCCAAAACAGAAGTGCTGTTGTTTACTAGGAAAAGGATCATTCCAGTATGCAATGTACCAATAATGGGAGGGAATGATCTAGAAATGTCCTGTTCTTCAAGATACCTAGGCGTTATCTTAAGCTCCAAACTAAACTGGAGAGAGAGTGTAGAAGACCGCGTTAAGCGGGCGTACTTGGCATTATATACTGGTCCCAAAACATTCGGCAACGAATGAGGACTGTTGTATACTCTTTGACCTACAAGTCGGCTTTTAGGACAGGAAAATATCCAGAAACTGGGAGAGGTTCAAAAAAGAACTTCAGAGGATTGAAATCACCTGCCCAAGCAGAAATCTCACTACCGAACAAGAATTCGACGACATAATCGAATACCGTACCGGGGCGATCTCTGGCAGATTTCCAGATTTCATATGGTAGGTAATTGGGTTGTGGACCGAGGGCTGTGGGTCAGTCAATCCAAAACAGAAGTCCTGTTGTTTACTAGGAAAAGGATCATTCCCTATTCAATGTACCAATAATGGGAGGGAATGATCGTACTTGGCATTATATGCCGGTCTCAAAACATTCGGCAACGAATGTGTACTTAAAGCACTTCTGGTACTCTGGTTGTACACAACTGTTGTGAGGCCTATCCTGAAATACGGTGCAGTTGGGTGGAAGGCTCTGGAAATAAAATATCTTCTCTCCAATCTCACCGGCTTGCATGGATATAACAGAACGTCTAAAGGTGCGATCAGACGGTCATCCAAACTTGTCATTACAGATGGGTTACCCACTTTGGGAGAAAATCTACGTCATAGTGATGTCAGGATGTCATCCGGATGACAAGTTTGGATGACCGTCTGATCACACCTTAAGGAC
Source organism: Ferdinandea cuprea (assembly GCA_963576555.1). Taxonomy (NCBI): domain Eukaryota; kingdom Metazoa; phylum Arthropoda; class Insecta; order Diptera; family Syrphidae; genus Ferdinandea; species Ferdinandea cuprea. The sequence goes on from OY754961.1 coordinate 60,439,715, forward strand.
GACAGCAGTGAGCCGGTTAAGACGGTCGACATACTTAGAGAGGACGGACTCTGGATCCGAAGACCATACTGACACGCATCTGCAGAACTCAAATGGTGCGCCACTGTAAGCACAAAAGAAACAGACTACCTACCCTCGACATTCACCTTCAGCAGGGGATTCAATATCACAATACCGGAAAGTTGTGAATGGGATGAGGGAAGTCACGAAAAGGAAATATATCTACATCAACGGCTCCAAAATAAATATCGGAAAAGGCTCAGGCATCTTTTGTGAACCCTAGGATTAAGCAAGTCCTTTATAGTCATTATCCAGGCTGAAGTCGAACTGAGAAGGCACTTTATTGCCAACAAGACGATCACCGTCTATTTTGGCAGTCAAGCGGCCATAATATCACCTGCCCAAGCAGAGATCTCACTACCGAACAAGAATTCGACGACATAATCGTATACCGTACCGGGGCGTTCTCTGATTTCCAGATTTCATATGGTAGGTAATGAGGTTGTGAAAGATCAGGGTAGGAAATGAATGCCGTAATGGCACTTGAATCAGTAAGAATACCGCTTAGCGCTAACGTAGGCTTACGCTCCCGCCAGATACTTTTATTATGAGCTGGAGGATGTGGACAAAGCTAAGCTAAAACAAAACATTAGATTTGTATATAAAACGGGTTGGTTTTAAGAGAACGTACTTTGTGCACATACAAGCGGTAATTCTCTAAGTATATTTCCAAGTGTTTCAAATGCGAAGAAAGGTACCCAGAAGGACACAATGGAGCCAATTTCTGGCCTAAGTGAAAGAAGTCACAGTAGGAGTTACTACCTAAGTGCTCGTTAGGAGGAGGGAGAGGAAGATTCGCCCTTTTTGGGACGCGCTGGACATACGCTGTTTCCCATCTTCTCGGAAAGAGCCCTGAAGAAAAGGCCAGTTAGAAAAGCTAACGTAGTGGTTTTCCCAGCGTGGAAGAACACCTCTTTAGAACGATAGGGGAAATACCATCTGGACCAGCGGATTTGTGTATATTGAAATCTTGAAGGACTATTGCCACTGTACGAGTGCGCAGACACAATTCATTAATGTACTTAGCAGATATTCGGTAGTCACCACGATAACCGCGAAAAACCGCCACCTGATGCGAGAATATGGCGGACAACTGCAGAGGAAGTGTTATGCTGTGCCATTCTCCTCCCCGCCAACAGTACAGGTGGTGGTGTCGCTTAAGCCCAACACATTGAAGTGTTAGTAAAAGGTTGGTTGCCCGGAAGGTTCTTGGCGACGTCGAATATGTGGTCATTCCAACGAAGTTTGCCATGAACGCACATACCGAGGAAGGCAGGCCTTTCGGTGTCAGCAATGCTCCGTAAGTAAAGTATGTTAATGCGACAGCTCAGACATAACTAGGGGTGGGAATTTGTTTGATATTGTTCTCTGCTGCAATCTTCTCGACTGTAATAGGGGTAACGATCCCATCTTCATTACAGCGACCAGAAAGAAGATTTTGGACCTAACTTTCGTATCCCAAAACAGTCCTGCTCAAGTAGCTAACAGGAGGGTATCTAGCAGGACATCTCTATCGGACCACTGCTGGATACGCTTTGACGGCTTTCAGGACGGGACAATTTCCAGAAACTGGGAAAGGTACAAAATATAACTTCTGAGGATTGAAATCAACTGCCCAAGCAGAAATATCACTAGGATCATTCCAATATCCAATGTACCAATAATGGGAGAGTTTATAAGGCACTGTATTGCCAACAAGACGATCACCATCTATTTTGGCAGTCAAGTGGCCATAAAACTAGCAGTTATTCTCTTAGTATATTTCCAAATGTTTCAAATTCGAAGAAAGGTACCCAGAAGGACGCAATTGGGCCAATTGCTGGCCTAAGTGCTCGTTAGGAGGAGGGAGGGGAAGATTCGCCTTTTTTGGAACGCGCTGGTCAAATGCTGTTTCCCATCTTCTCGGAAAGAGCCCTGAAGAAAAGGACAGTTAGAAAAGCTAACGTAGTGGTTTTTCCAGCGTGGAAGAACACCTTTTCAGAACGATAGGGGAAATACCATCTGGACCAGCGGATTCGTGTATATTGAAATCTTGAAGCACTATTGCCACTGTACGAGTGCGCAGACACCTTTCATTAATGTACCTAGCAGATATTCAGTAGTCACCACGTTAGCCGCGAATAACCGCCACCTGATGCGAGCATATGTCGGACAACTGCAGAGGAAGTGTTGTGCTGTGCCATTCTCCTCCCCGCCAACAGTACAGGTGGTGGTGTCGCTTAAGCCCAACACATTGAAGTGTTAGTAAAAGGTTGGTTGCCCGGAAGGTTCTTGGCGACGTCGAATATGTGGTCATTCCAACGAAGTTTGCCATGAACGCACATACCGAGGAAGGCAGGCCTTTCGGTGTCAGCAATGCTCCGTAAGTAAAGTATGTTAATGCGACAGCTCAGACATAACTAGGGGTGAGAATTTGTTTGATATTGTTCTCTGCTGCAATCTTCTCGACTGTAATAGGGGTAACGATCCCATCTTCATTACAGCGACCAGAAAGAAGATTTTGGTCGTAACTTTCGTATCCCAAAACAGTCTTGTTCAAGTAGTTAACTGGAGGGTATCTAGCAGGACATCTCTATCAGACCACTGCTGGATCAGGCGGTCAACCAAACGGCCGAAAGACTTAGAGAGGGCGGACTCTGGATCCGAAGACCATACTGACACGCATCGGCAGAATTCAAATTGTGCGCCAATGTAAGCACAAAAGAAACAGACTACCTACCCTTGACATTCACCTTCAGCAGGGGATTCAATATCAGACTACCGGAAAGTTGTGAATGGGATGAGGGAATATATCTACATCGACGGCTCCAAAATGGTGATGCTTTGTTTGATTTTGTTCTCTGCTGAAATCTTCTCGACTGTAATATGGGTAACGATCCCATCTTCATTACAGCCAAAATAGAACTTCAGAGGATTGAAATCCCCTACCCAAGCAGAGATCTCTCTACCGAACAAGAAGTCGACGACACACTCGAATACAGTACCTGGGCGATCTCTGTCAGATTTCCAGATTTCATATGGTAGGTAATTGGGTTGTGGACCGAGGGCTGTTGGTCAGTCAATCCAAAACAGAAGTCCTGTTGTTTACTAGGAAAAGGATCATTCCCTATTCAATGTACCAATAATGGGAGGGAATGATCGTACTTGGCATTATATGCCGGTCTCAAAACATTCGGCAACGAATGTGTACTTAAAGCACTTTTGGTACTCTGGTTGTACACAACTGTTGTGAGGCCTATCCTGAAATACGGTGCAGTTGGGTGGAAGGCTCTGGAAATGAAATATCTTCTCTCCAATCTCACCGGCTTGCATGGATATAACAGGGTGTCTAAAGGTGCGATCAGACGGTCATCCAAACTTGTCATTACAGATGGGTTACCCACTTTGGGAGAAAATCTACGTCATAGTGATGTCAGGATGTCATCCGGATGACAAGTTTGGATGACCGTCTGATCACACCTAAAGGACGACAGCAGCGAGGTAGTTAAGACGGTCGACATACTTAGAGAGGACGGACTCTGGATCCGAAGACCATACTGACACGCATCTGCAGAACTCAAATGGTGCGCCACTGTAAGCACAAAAGAAACAGACTACCTACCCTCGACATTCACCTTCAGCAGGGGATTCAATATCACAATACCGGAAAGTTGTGAATGGGATGAAAGAAGTCACGAAAAGGGAATATATCTACATCAAAGGCTCCAAAATAAATATCGGAAAAGGCTCAGGCATCTTTTGTGAACCCTAGGATTAAGCAAGTCCTTTATAGTCATTTTTCAGGCTGAAGTCGAACTGAGAAGGAACTTTATTGCCAACAAGACGATCACCGTCTATTTTGGCAGTCAAGCGGCCATAATATCACCTGCCCAAGCAGAGATCTCACTACCGAACAAGAATTCGACGACATAATCGTATACCGTACCGGGGCGTTCTCTGATTTCCAGATTTCATATGGTAGGTAATGAGGTTGTGGACCGAGGGCTGGGGGTCAGTCCATTCAAAACAGAAGTCATGTTGTTTGCTAGCAACAGGATCATTCCAATATTCAATGTACCAATAATGGGAGAGTTGATAAGGCACTGTATTGCCAACAAGATGACCGCCATCTCTTTGACAGTCAAGCGGCCGTAAAAGTCATAAATTCAGATGTGCTGAAGTCGAGGTCCCTTTTTGGGACGCGCTGGACATACGCTGTTTCCCATCTTCTCGGAAAGAGCCCTGAAGAAAAGGACAGTTAGAAAAGCTAACGTAGTGGTTTTCCCAGCGTGGAAGAACACCTCTTCAGAACGATAGGGGAAATACCATCTCTACCAGCGGATTTGTGTATATTGAAATCTTGAAGTACTATTGCCACTGTACGAGTGCGCAGACACCTTTCATTAATGTACCTAGCAGTTATTCGGTAGTCACCACGTTAGCCGCGAAAATCCGCCATCTGATGCGATGCGAGCATATGTTGGCCCGAAAGGTTCTTGGCGACGTCGAATATGTGGTCATTCCAACGAAGTTTGCCGTTAACGCACATACCGAGGAAGGCAGGCCTTTCGGTGTCAGCAATGCTCCGTAAGTAAAGTATGTTAATGCGACAGCTCAGACATCACTAAGGGTGAGGGTTTGTTTGATTTTGTTGTCTGCTGCAATCTGCTCGACTGTAACGATCCCATCTTCATTACAGCGAATAGAAAGGAGGTTTTGGACGTAACTTTCATATCCCAAAACAGTCTTGTTCGAGTAGCTAACTCCAGTTATCTAGCTACCCTCCAGGGTATCTAGCAGGACATCTCTATCAGACCACTGCTGGATACTCATTGACGGCTTTCTGGACGGGGCAATTTCCAGAAACTGGGAAAGGTTCAAAATAGAACTTCAGAGGATTGAAATCCCCTACCCAAGCAGAGATCTCTCTACCGAACAAGAAGTCGACGACACACTCGAATACAGTACCTGGGCGATCTCTGTAAGATTTCCAGATTTCATATGGTAGGTAATTGGGTTGTGGACCGAGGGCTGTGGGTCAGTCAATCCAAAACAGAAGTCCTGTTGTTTACTAGGAAAAGGATCATTCCCTATTCAATGTACCAATAATGGGAGGGAATGATCGTACTTGGCATTACATGCCGGTCCCAAAACATTCGGCAACGAATGGGGAGAAAATCTACGTCATAGTGATGTCAGGATGTCATCCAAATGACAAGTTTGGATGACCGTATGATCACACCTTAAGGACGACAGCAGCGAGCCGGTTAAGACGGTCGACATACTTAGAGAGGACGGACTCTGGATCCGAAGACCATACTGACACGCATCTGCAGAACTCAAATGGTGCGCCACTGTAAGCACAAAAGAAACAGACTACCTACCCTCGACATTTGCCTTGAGCAGGGTATTCAATATCAGAATACCGGAAAGTTGTGAATTGGATGAGGGAATATATCTACATCGACGGCTCCAAAATGGTGATGCTTTGTTTGATTTTGTTCTCTGCTGCAATCTTCTCGACTGTAATAGGGGTAACGATCCCATCTTTATTACAGCGACCAGAAAGAAGGTTTTGGACGTAACTTTCGTATCGCAAAACAGTCTTGTTCAAGTAGCTAACTGGAGGGTATCTAGCAGGACATCTCTATCAGACCACTGTTGTATACTCTTTGACCTAGAAGTCGGCTTTTAGGACAGGAAAATTTCCAGAAACTGGGAAAGGTTCAAAAAAGAACTTCAGAGGATTGAAATCACCTGCCCAAGCAGAAATCTCACTACCGAACAAGAATTCGACGACATAATCGACTACCGTACCGGGGCGATCTCTGGCAGATTTCCAGATTTCATATGGTAGGTAATGAGGTTGTGGACCGAAGGCTGGGGGTCAGTCCATCCAAAACAGAAGTCATGTTGTTTGCTAGCAAAAGGATCATTCCAATATCCAATGTACCAATAATGGGAGAGTTTATAAGGCACTATATTGCCAACAAGATGATCGCCATCTCTTTTGACAGTCAAGCGGCCGTAAAAATCATGAAATCAGATGTGCCGAAGTCAAGGGCAGTGAGCCAATGTAGGAAGTCGTTGGACGAGTGCCAGGACACACTGATATCCCGGGAAACGGCGTAGCGGAATAGCTTGAAAGTTCAGGGTAGGATATAAATGCATTAATGGCACTTGAATCAGTAAGAATACCGCTTAGCATAACGTAGGCTTACGACTCCCGCCAAATACTTTTATTATGAGCTGGAGGATGTGGACAAAGCTAAGCTAAAACAAAACATTAGATTTGTATATAAAACGGGTTGGTTTTAAGAGAACGTACTTTGTGCACATACCAGCGGTTATTCTCTAAGTATATTTCCATGTGTTTCAAATTCGAAGAAAGGTACCCAGAAGGACACAATGGAGCCAATTTCTTGCCTAAGTGAAAGAAGTCACAGGAGCATCCACCAACATACCTACTAAGTGCTCGGTGAAAGGAGGAGCTACTACCTAAGTGGTCGGTAGGAGGAGGGAGAGGAATTTTCGCCTTTTTTGGGACGCGCTGGACAAATGCTGTTTACCATCTTCTCGGAAAGAGCCCTGAAGAAAAGGCCAGTTAGAAAAGCTAACGTAGTGGTTTTCCCAGCGTGGAAGAACACCTCTTCAGAACGATAGGGGAAATACCATCTGGACCAGCGGATTTGTGTATATTGAAATCTTGAAGGACTATTGCCACTGTACGAGTGCGCAGACACCTTTCATTAATGTACCTAGCAGATATTCAGTAGTCACCACGTTAGCCGCGAAAAACCGCCACCTGATGCGAGCATATGTCGGACAACTGCAGAGGAAGTGTTGTGCTGTGCCATTCTCCTCTCCGCCCGCAGGACAGGTGGTGGTGTCGCTTAAGCCCAACATATTTAAGTGTTAGCAAAAGGTTGGTGGCCAGAAAGGTTCTTGGCGACATCGAATATGTGGTCATTCCAACGAAGTTTGTTATTAACGCACATACCGAGGATGGAAAGGCCTTCGGTGTCAGCAATGCTCCGTATCACTAGGGGTGAGGCTTTGTTTGATTTTGTTCTATGCTGCAATCTTCTCGACTGTATAGGGGTAACGATCCCATCTTCATTACAGCGACCAGAAAGAAGGTTTTGGACGTAACTTTCGTATCGGAAAACAATCTTGTTCAAGTAGCTAACTGGAGGGTATCTAGCAGGACATTTCTATCAGACCACTGCTGGATAGGTTCAAAATAGAACTTCAGAGGATTGAAATCCCCTACCCAAGCAGAGATCTCTCTACCGAACAAGAAGTCGGCGACACAGTCGAATACAGCACCGGGGCGATCTCTGTCAGATTTCCAGATTTCATATGGTAGGTAATTGGGTTGTGGACCGAGGGCTGGGGGTCATTCAATCCAAAACAGAAGTGCTGTTGTTTACTAGGAAAAGGATCATTCCAGTATGCAATGTACCAATAATGGGAGGGAATGATCTAGAAATGTCCTGTTCTTCAAGATACCTAGGCGTTATCTTAAGCTCCAAACTTAACTGGAGAGAGAGTGTAGAAGACCGCGTTAAGCGGGCGTACTTGGCATTATATACTGGTCCCAAAACATTCGGCAACGAATGAGGACTTAAACCACTTGTGGTACACTGGTTGTACACAACTGTTGTGAGGCCCATCCTGAAATACGATGCAGTTGGGAAATGAAATATCTTCTCTCCAATCTCACCGGCTTGCTTGAATATAACAGGGTGCCTAAAGGTGCGATTAGACGGTCATCCAAACTTGTCATTACAGATGGGTTACCCCATCAGGATGTCGATGACAAGTTTGGATGACCGTCTGATCGCACCTTAAGGACGACAACCACTGCAGCTTTAGAGATACTCGATCTCATGCCATTAGACATTTACAGCAGCAGCGAGGCGGCTGCAACGGCCGACAGACTTAAAGAGGGCGGACTCTGGATCCGAAGACCATACTGACACGCATCTGCAGAACTCAAATGGTGCGCCACTGTAAGCACAAAAGAAACAGACTACCTACCCACGACATTTGCCTTAAGCAGGGGATTCAATATCAGAATACCGGAAAGTTGTGAATGGGATGAGGGAATATATCTACATCGACGGCTCCAAAATGGTGATGCTTTGTTTGATTTTGTTCTCTGCTGCAATCTTCTCGACTGTAATAGGGGTAACGATCCCATCTTCATTACAGCCAACAGAAAGGAGTTTTTGGACGTAACTTTCGTATCCCAAAACCGTCTTGTTCAAGTAGTTAACTGGAGGATATCTAGCAGGACATCTCTATGAGACCACTGCTGGATACTCTTTGACGGTTTTCAGGACGGGACAATTTCCAGAAACTGGGAAAGGTTCAAAAAGGAACTTCAGTGGATTGAAATCCCCTACCCAAGCAGAGATCTCTCTACCGAACAAGAAGTCAACGACAGAGTCGAATACCGTACCGGGGCGATCTCTGTCAGATTTCCAGATTTCATATGGTAGGTAATGAGGTTGTGGACCGAGGGCTGGGGGTCAGTCCATTCAAAACAGAAGTCATGTTGTTTGCTAGCAAAAGGATCATTCCAATATCCAATGTACCAATAATGGGAGAGTTGATAAGGCACTATATTGCCAACAAGACGATCGCCATCTATTTTGACAGTCAAACGGCCATAAAAATCATGAAATCAGATGTGCCGACATCAAGGGCTGTGAGCCAATGTAGGAATTCGTTGGACGAGTGCCAGTGTCATTCCAACGAAGTTTGTCATTAACGCACATACCGAGGATGGAAAGGATTGAAATCCCCTGCCCAAGCAGAGATGCCTCTACCGAACAAGAAGTCGACGACACACTCGATTACAGTACCTGGGCGATCTCTGTCAGATTTCCAGATTTCATATGGTAGGTAATTGGGTTGTGGACCGAGGGCTGTGGGTCAGTCAATCCAAAACAGAAGTCCTGTTGTTTACTAGGAAAAGGATCATTCCCTATTCAATGTACCAATAATGGGAGGGAATGATCGTACTTGGCATTATATGCCGGTCTCAAAACATTCGGCAACGAATGGGGACTTAAAGCACTTCTGGTACTCTGGTTGTACACAACTGTTGTGAGGCCTATCCTGAAATACGGTGCAGTTGGGTGGAAGGCTCTGGAAATAAAATATCTTTTCTCCAATTTCACCGGCTTGCGTGGATATAACAGGGTGTCTAAAGGTGCGATCAGACGGTCATCCAAACTTGTCATTACAGATGGGTTACCCACTTTGGGAGAAAACCTACGTCATAGTGATGTCAGGATGTCATCCGGATGACAAGTTTGGATGACCGTCTGATCACACCTTAAGGACGACAGCAGTGAGCCGGTTAAGACGGTCGACATACTTAGAGAGGACGGACTCTGGATCCGAAGACCATACTGACACGCATCTGCAGAACTCAAATGGTGCGCCACTGTAAGCACAAAAGAAACAGACTACCTACCCTCGACATTCACCTTCAGCAGGGGATTCAATATCACAATACCGGAAAGTTGTGAATGGGATGAGGGAAGTCACGAAAAGGAAATATATCTACATCAACGGCTCCAAAATAAATATCGGAAAAGGCTCAGGCATCTTTTGTGAACCCTAGGATTAAGCAAGTCCTTTATAGTCATTATCCAGGCTGAAGTCGAACTGAGAAGGCACTTTATTGCCAACAAGACGATCACCGTCTATTTTGGCAGTCAAGCGGCCATAATATCACCTGCCCAAGCAGAGATCTCACTACCGAACAAGAATTCGACGACATAATCGTATACCGTACCGGGCCGTTCTCTGATTTCCAGATTTCATATGGTAGGTAATGAGGTTGTGAAAGATCAGGGTAGGAAATGAATGCAGTAATGGCACTTGAATCAGTAAGAATACCGCTTAGCGCTAACGTAGGCTTACGACTCCCGCCAGATACTTTTATTATGAGCTGGAGGATGTGGACAAAGCTAAGCTAAAACAAAACATTAGATTTGTATATAAAACGGGTTGGTTTTAAGAGAACGTACTTTGTGCACATACCAGCGGTAATTCTCTAAGTATATTTCCAAGTGTTTCAAATGCGAAGAAAGGTACCCAGAAGGACACAATGGAACCAATTTCTGGCCTAAGTGAAAGAAGTCACAGGAGGAGTTACTACCTAAGTGCTCGTTAGGAGGAGGGAGAGGAAGATACGCCCTTTTTGGGACGCGCTGAGGAAGTGTTGTGCTGTGCCATTCTCTTCCCCGCCAATAGGACACGTGGTGGTGTCGCTTAAGCCCAACACATTTAAGTGTTAGCAAAAGGTTGGTGGCCCGAAAGGTTCTTGGCGACGTCCAATATGTGGTCATTAAAGTAAAGTATGTTAATGCAACAGCTCAGACATAACTAGGGGTGAGGGTTTGTTTGATTTTGTTCTCTGCTGCAATTTCCTCGACTGTAATAGCGGTAACCATCCCATATTCATTAGAGCGAACAGATAGGAGGTTTTGGACGTAATTTTCGTATCCCAAAACAGTCTTGTTCAAGTCAATCAGACCACTGCTGGATCAGGCGGTCAACCAAACGGCCGACAGTCTTAGAGAGGACGGACTCTGGATCCGAAGACCATACTGACACGCATCTGCAGAACTTAAATGATGCGCCACTGTGAGCACAAAAGAAACCGTACCGGGGCGATCTCTGGCAGATTTCCAGATTTCATATGGTAGGTAATGAGGTTGCGGACCGAGGGCTGGGGGTCAGTCCGTCCAAAACAGAAGTCATGTTGTTTGCTAGCAAAAGGATCATTCCAATATTCAATGTACCAATAATGGGAGGGAATGATCTAAAAATGTCCTGTTCTTCAAGATACCTAGGCGGTATTTTAAGCTCCAAACTTAACTGGAGAGAGAGTGTAGAAGACCGCGTTAAGCGGACGTACTTGGCATTATATACCGGTCCCAAAATATTCTGCAACGACTGGGGGCTTAAACCACTTTTGGTACACTGGTTGTACACAACTGTTGTGAGGCCTATCCTGAAATACGGTGCAGTTGGGAAATGAAATATCTTCTCTCCAATCTTGCTTGCTTGGATATAACAGGGTGCCTAAATGTGCGATCAGACGGTCATCCAAACTTGTCATTACAGATGGGTTATCCCATCAGGATGTCGATGACAAGTTTGGATGACCGTCTGATCGCACCTTAAGGACGACAACCACTGCAGCTTTAGAGATACTCGATATCATGCCATTAGATATTTACTGCAGCAGCGAGGCGGCTGCAACGGCCGACAGACTTAGAGAGGGCGGACTCTGGATCCGAAGACCATACTGGCACGCATCTGCAGAACTCAAATGGTGCGCCACTGTTAGCACAAACGGAACAGACTACCTACCCTCGACATTTGCCTTGAGCAGGGGATTCAATATCAGAATACCGGAAAGTTGTGAATGGATGAGGGAATATATCTACATCGACGGCTCCAAAATGGTGATGCTTTGTTTGATTTTGTTCTCTGCTGCAAACTTCTCGACTGTAATAGGGGTACCGATCCCATCTTCATTACAACGAACTTAAAACAGTCTTGTTCAAGTAGCTAACTGGAGGGAATCTAGCAGGACATCTCTCTCAGACCACTGCTGGATACTCTTTGACCTACAAGTTGGCTTTCATAACAGGACAATTTCCAGAAACTGGGAAAGGTTCAAAAAAGAACTTCAGAGGATTGAAATCCCCTGCCCAAGCAGAGATCTCTCTACCGAACAAGAAGTCGACGACACAGTCGAATACCGTACCGGGGGCTGGGGCTGGGGCTCAGTCCATCCAAAACAGAAGTTCTGTTGTTTACTAGGAAAAGGATCATTCCAGTATTCAATTTACCAATAATGGGAGGGAATGATCGTACATTCGGCAACGAATGGGGACTTAAACCACTGGTTGTACACACCTGTTGTGAGGCCCATCCTGAAATACGGTGCAGTTGGGAAATGAAATATTTTCTCTCCAATCTCACCTGCTTGCATGGATATAACTGGGTGCCTAAAGGTGCGATCAGACGATCACCCAAACTTGTCAATACAGATGGGTTACCCACTTTGGGAGAAAATCTACGTCATAGTGATGTCAGGATGTCATCCGGATGACAAGTTTGGTTGACCCTCTGATCGCACCTTAAGGACGACAGCAGCGAGGTAGTTAAAACGGTCGACAGACTTAGAGAGGGCGGACTCTGGATCCGAAGACCATACTGACACGCATCTGCAGAACTCAAATGGTGCCCCTCTGTTAGCACAAAAGAAACAGACCACTTACCCTCGACATTCAATATCAGAATACCGGAAAGTTGTGAATGGGATGAGGGAAGTCACGAAAAGGGAATATATCTACATCGACGGCTCCAAAATGAATATCGGAACAGCCACAGGCATCTTTTGTGAAACCCTAGGATTAAGCAAATCCTTTATAATCATTATCCAGGCTGTAGCCGAACTAAGAAGGCACTGTATTGCAAACAAGACGATCACCATCTATTTTGGCACTAAAGCGGCCATAAAACTGCGGTTATTCTCTTAGTATATTTCCAAGTGTTTCAAATTCAAAGAAAGGTACCCAGAAGGACACAATGGAGCCAATTGCTGGCCTAAGTGAAAGATGTCACAGGAGCATCAAACATACCTACTAAGTGCTCGGTAGAAGGAGGAGTTTACTACCTAAATGCGCGTAAGAAGGAAGGAGAAGAAGATTCGCCTTTTTTGGGATGCGCTGGACAAATGCTGTTTCCCAACTTCTCGGAAAGAGCCCTGAAGAAAAGGCCAGTTAGAAAAGCTAACGTAGTGGTTTTCCCAGCGTGGAAGAACACCTCTTCAGAACGATAGGGGAAATACCATATCTACCAGCGGATTTGTGTATATTGAAATCTTGAAGTGCTATTGCCACTGTACGAGTGCGCAGACACCTTTCATTAATGTACCTAGCAGTTATTCGGTAGTCACCACGTTAGCCGCGAAAAACCGCCACCTGATGCGATGCGAGCATATGTTGGCCCGAAAGGTTCTTGGCGACGTCGAATATGTGGTCATTCCAACGAAGTTTGCCGTTAACGCACATACCGAGGAAGGCAGGCCTTTCGGTGTCAGCAATGCTCCGTAATTAACGTATGTTAATGCGACAGCTCAGACATCACTAAGGGTAAGGGTTTGTTTGATTTTGTTGTCTGCTGCAATCTGCTCGACTGTAACGATCCCATCTTCATTACAGCGAATAGAAAGGAGGTTTTGGACGTAACTTTCATATCCCAAAACAGTCTTGTTCAAGTAGCTAACTGGAGGGTATCTAGCAGGACATCTCTATCAGATCACTGCTGGATACTCTTTGACCTACAGGTCAGCTTTCAAAACAGGAAAATTTCAAGAAACTGGGAAGGGTTCAAAAAAGATCTTCAGAGGATTGAAATCACCTGCCCAAGCAGAGATCTCACTACCGAACAAGAATTCGACGTCATAATCGTATACCGTACCGGGGCGAACAGAAGTCATGTTGTTTGCTAGCAAAAGGATCATACCAATATTCAATGTACCAATAATGGGAGAGTTGATAAGGCCCTATATTGCCAACAAGATAATCGCCATCTCTTTTGACAGTCAAGCGGCCGTAAAAGTCATGAAATCAGATGTGCTGAAGTCAAGGGCTGTGAGCCAATGTAGTAAGTCGTTGGACGAGTCAATAATGGGAGGGAATGATCGTACTTGGCATTATATGCCGGTCTCAAAACATTCGGCAACGAATGTGTACTTAAAGCACTTCTGGTACTCTGGTTGTACACAACTGTTGTGAGGCCTATCCTGAAATACGGTGCAGTTGGGTGGAAGGCTCTGGAAATAAAATATCTTCTCTCCAATCTCACCGGCTTGCATGGATATAACAGGGTGTCTAAAGGTGCGATCAGACGGTCATCCAAACTTGTCATTACAGATGGGTTACCCACTTTGGGAGAAAATCTACGTCATAGTGATGTCAGGATGTCATCCGGATGACAAGTTTGGTTGACCCTCTGATCGCACCTTAAGGACGACAGCAGCGAGGTAGTTAAAACGGTCGACAGACTTAGAGAGGGCGGACTCTGGATCCGAAGACCATACTGACACGCATCTGCAGAACTCAAATGGTGCCCCTCTGTTAGCACAAAAGAAACAGACCACTTACCCTCGACATTCAATATCAGAATACCGGAAAGTTGTGAATGGGATGAGGGAAGTCACGAAAAGGGAATATATCTACATCGACGGCTCCAAAATGAATATCGGAACAGCCACAGGCATCTTTTGTGAAACCCTAGGATTAAGCAAATCCTTTATAATCATTATCCAGGCTGTAGCCGAACTAAGAAGGCACTTTATTGCCAACAAGACGATCACCGTCGATTTTGGCAGTCAAGTGTTTCAAATTCGAAGAAAGGTACCCAGAATGACACAATTGGGCCAATTGCTGGCCTAAGTGCATAGAAAAGAGGTTTTGGACGTAACTTTCATATCCCAAAACAGTCTTGTTCAAGTAGCTAACTCCAGTTATGTAGCTACCCTCCAGGGTATCTAGCAGGACATCTCTATCAGACCACTGCTGGATACTCATTGACGGCTTTCTGGACGGGGCAATTTCCAGAAACTGGGAAAGGTTCAAAATAGAACTTCAGAGGATTGAAATCCCCTACCCAAGCAGAGATCTCTCTACCGAACAAGAAGTCGACGACACACTCGAATACAGTACCTGGGCGATCTCTGTAAGATTTCCAGATTTCATATGGTAGGTAATTGGGTTGTGGACCGAGGGCTGTGGGTCAGTCAATCCAAAACAGAAGTCCTGTTGTTTACTAGGAAAAGGATCATTCCAATATCCAATGTACCAATAATGGGAGAGTTTATAAGGCACTATATTGCCAACAAGATGATCGCCATCTCTTTTGACAGTCAAGCGGCCGTACAAATCATGAAATCAGATGTGCCGAAGTCAAGGGCAGTGAGCCAATGTAGGAAGTCGTTGGACGAGTGCCAGGACACACTGATATCCCGAGAAACGGCGTAGCGGAATAGCTTGAAAGTTCAGAGTATGATATAAATGCATTAATGGCACTTGAATCAGTAAGAATACCGCTTACCATAACGTAGGCTTACGACTCCCGCCAGATACTTTTATTATGAGCTGGAGGATGTGGACAAAGCTAAGCTAAAACAAAACATTAGATTTGTATATAAAACGGGTTGGTTTTAAGAGAACGTACTTTGTGCACATACCAGCGGTAATTCTCTAAGTATATTTCCAAGTGTTTCAAATGCGAAGAAAGGTACCCAGAAGGACACAATGGAGCCAATTTCTGGCCTAAGTGAAAGAAGTCACAGGAGGAGTTACTACCTAAGTGCTCGTTAGGAGGAGGGAGAGGAAGATTCGCCCTTTTTGGGACGCGCTGAGGAAGTGTTGTGCTGTGCCATTCTCTTTCCCGCCAATAGGACACGTGGTGGTGTCGCTTAAGCCCAACACATTTAAGTGTTAGCAAAAGGTTGGTGGCCCGAAAGGTTCTTGGCGACGTCCAATATGTGGTCATTAAAGTAAAGTATGTTAATGCAACAGCTCAGACATAACTAGGGGTGAGGGTTTGTTTGATTTTGTTCTCTGCTGCAATTTTCTCGACTGTAATAGCGGTAACGATCCCATATTCATTAGAGCGAACAGAAAGGAGGTTTTGGACGTAACTTTCGTATCCCAAAACAGTCTTGTTCAAGTAGTTAACTGGAGGTTATCTAGCGGGAAATCTCTATCAGACCACTGCTGGATCAGGCGGTCAACCAAACGGCCGACAGTCTTAGAGAGGACGGACTCTGTATCCGAAGACCATACTGACACGCATCTGCAGAACTTAAATGATGCGCCACTGTGAGCACGAAAGAAACCGTACCGGGGCGATCTCTGGCAGATTTCCAGATTTCATATGGTAGGTAATGAGGTTGCGGACCGAGGGCTGGGGGTCAGTCCGTCCAAAACAGAAGTCATGTTGTTTGCTAGCAAAAGGATCATTCCAATATTCAATGTACCAATAATGGGAGGGAATGATCTAAAAATGTCCTGTTCTTCAAGATACCTAGGCGTTATCTTAAGCTCCAAACTTAACTGGAGAGAGAGTGTAGAAGACCGCGTTAAGCGGGCGTACTTGGCATTATATACTGGTCCCAAAACATTCGGCAACGAATGAGGACTTAAACCACTTGTGGTACACTGGTTGTACACAACTGTTGTGAGGCCCATCCTGAAATACGATGCAGTTGGGAAATGAAATATCTTCTCTCCAATCTCAACGGCTTGCTTGGATATAACAGGGTGCCTAAATGTGCGATCAGACGGTCATCCAAACTTGTCATTACAGATGGGTTATCCCATCAGGATGTCGATGACAAGTTTGGATGACCGTCTGATCGCACCTTAAGGACGACAACCACTGCAGCTTTAGAGATACTCGATATCATGCCATTAGATATTTACTGCAGCAGCGAGGCGGCTGCAACGGCCGACAGACTTAGAGAGGGCGGACTCTGGATCCGAAGACCATACTGACACGCATCTGCAGAACTTAAATGATGCGCCACTGTGAGCACGAAAGAAACCGTACCGGGGCGATCTCTGGCAGATTTCCAGATTTCATATGGTAGGTAATGAGGTTGCGGACCGAGGGCTGGGGGTCAGTCCGTCCAAAACAGAAGTCATGTTGTGTGCTAGCAAAAGGATCATTCCAATATCCAATGTACCAATAATGGGAGAGTTGATAAGGCACTGTATTGCCAACAAGATGATCGCCATCTCTTTGACAGTCAAGCGGCCGTAAAAGTCATAAATTCAGATGTGCTGAAGTCGAGGTCCCTTTTTGGGACGCGCTGGACATACGCTGTTTCCCATCTTCTCGGAAAGAGCCCTGAAGAAAAGGACAGTTAGAAAAGCTAACGTAGTGGTTTTCCCAGCGTGGAAGAACACCTCTTCAAAACGATAGGGGAAATACCATCTCTACCAGCGGATTTGTGTATATTGAAATCTTGAAGTACTATTGCCACTGTACGAGTGCGCAGACACCTTTCATTAATGTACCTAGCAGTTATTCGGTAGTCACCACGTTAGCCGCGAAAATCCGCCATCTGATGCGATGCGAGCATATGTTGGCCCGAAAGGTTCTTGGCGACGTCGAATATGTGGTCATTCCAACGAAGTTTGCCATTAACGCTCATACCGAGGAAGGCAGTCCTTTCGGTGCCAGCAATGCTCCGTAAGTAAAGTATGTTAATGCGACAGCTCAGACATAACTAGGGGTGAGAATTTGTTTGATATTGTTCTCTGCTGCAATCTTCTCGACTGTAATAGGGGTAACGATCCCATCTTCATTACAGCGACCAGAAAGAAGATTTTGGACGTAACTTTCGTATCCCAAAACAGTCCTGCTCAAGTAGCTAACTGGAGGGTATCTAGCAGGACATATCTATCAGACCACTGTTGTATACTCTTTGACCTACAAGTCGGCTTTTAGGACAGGAAAATATCCAGAAACTGGGAGAGGTTCAAAAAAGAACTTCAGAGGATTGAAATCACCTGCCCAAGCAGAAATCTCACTACCGAACAAGAATTCGACGACATAATCGAATACCGTACCGGGGCGATCTCTGGCAGATTTCCAGATTTCATATGGTAGGTAATTGGGTTGTGGACCGAGGGCTGTGGGTCGGTCAATCCAAAACAGAAGTCCTGTTGTTTACTAGGAAAAGGATCATTCCCTATTCAATGTACCAATAATGGGAGGGAATGATCGTACTTGGCATTATATGCCGGTCTCAAAACATTCGGCAACGAATGTGTACTTAAAGTACTTTTTGGTACTCTGGCTGTACACAACTGTTGTGAGGCCTATCCTGAAATACGGTGCAGTTGGGTGGGAGGCTCTGGAAATGAAATATCTTCTCTCCAATCTCACAGGCTTGCATGGATATAACAGGGTGTCTAAAGGTGCAATCAGACGGTCATCCAAACTTGTCATTACAGATAGGTTACCCACTTTGGGAGAAAATCTACGTGACAGTGATGTCAGGATGTCATCCGGATGACAAGTTTGGATGACCCTCTGATCGCACCTTAAGGACGACAGCAGCGAGGTAGTTAAAACGGTCGACAGACTTAGAGAGGGCGGACTCTGGATCCGAAGACCATACTGACACGCATCTGCAGAACTCAAATGGTGCCCCTCTGTTAGCACAAAAGAAACAGACCACTTACCCTCGACATTCAATATCAGAATACCGGAAAGTTGTGAATGGGATGAGGGAAGTCACGAAAAGGGAATATATCTACATCGACGGCTCCAAAATGAATATCGGAACAGCCACAGGCATCTTTTGTGAAACCCTAGGATTAAGCAAATCCTTTATAATCATTATCCAGGCTGTAGCCGAACTAAGAAGGCACTGTATTGCAAACAAGACGATCACCATCTATTTTGGCACTAAAGCGGCCATAAAACTGCGGTTATTCTCTTAGTATATTTCCAAGTGTTTCAAATTCAAAGAAAGGTACCCAGAAGGACACAATGGAGCCAATTGCTGGCCTAAGTGAAAGATGTCACAGGAGCATCCAACATACCTACTAAGTGCTCGGTAGAAGGAGGAGTTTACTACCTAAATGCGCGTAAGGAGGAAGGAGATGAAGATTTGCCTTTTTTGGGATGCGCTGGACAAGTGCTGTTTCCCAACTTCTCGGAAAAAGCCCTGAAGAAAAGGCCAGTTAGAAAAGCTAACGTAGTGGTTTTCCCAGCGTGGAAGAAATCCTCTTCAGAACGATAGGGGAAATACCATCTGTACCAGCGGATTTGTGTATATTGAAATCTTGAAGTGCTATTGCCACTGTACGAGTGCGCAGACACCTTCCATCAATGTACCTAGCAGATATTCAGTAGTCACCACGTTAGCCGCGAAAAACCGCCACCTGATGCGAGCATATGTCGGACAACTGCAGAGGAAGTGTTGTGCTGTGCCATTCTCCTCTCCGCCCGCAGGACAGGTGGTGGTGTCGCTTAAGCCCAACATATTTAAGTGTTAGCAAAAGGTTGGTGGCCAGAAAGGTTCTTGGCGACATCGAATATGTGGTCATTCCAACGAAGTTTGTCTTTAACGCACATACCGAGGATGGAAAGGATTGAAATCCCCTGCCCAAGCAGAGATGCCTCTACCGAACAAGAAGTCGACGACACACTCGATTACAGTACCTGGGCGATCTCTGTCAGATTTCCAGATTTCATATGGTAGGTAATTGGGTTGTGGACCGAGGGCTGTGGGTCAGTCAATCCAAAACAGAAGTCCTGTTGTTTACTAGGAAAAGGATCATTCCCTATTCAATGTACCAATAATGGGAGGGAATGATCGTACTTGGCATTATATGCCGGTCTCAAAACATTCGGCAACGAATGTGTACTTAAAGTACTTTTGGTACTCTGGCTGTACACAACTGTTGTGAGGCCTATCCTGAAATACGGTGCAGTTGGGTGGGAGGCCTGGAAATGAAATATCTTCTCTCCAATCTCACAGGCTTGCATGGATATAACAGGGTGTCTAAAGGTGCAATCAGACGGTCATCCAAACTTGTCATTACAGATAGGTTACCCACTTTGGGAGAAAATCTACGTGACAGTGATGTCAGGATGTCATCCGGATGACAAGTTTGGATGACCGTCTGATCACACCTTAAGGACGACAGCAGCGAGCCGGTTAAGACGGTCGACATACTTAGAGCGGACGGACTCTGGATCCGAAGACCATACTGACACGCATCTGCAGAACTCAAATGGTGCGCCACTGTTAGCACAAACGGAACAGACTACCTACCCTCGACATTTGCCTTGAGCAGGGTATTCAATATCAGAATACCGGAAAGTTGTGAATTGGATGAGGGAATATATCTACATCGACGGCTCCAAAATGGTGATGCTTTGTTTGATTTTGTTCTCTGCTGCAATCTTCTCGACTGTAATATGGGTAACGATCCCATCTTCATTACAGCCAACAGAAAAACGGTTTTGAACGTAACTTTTGTATCCCACAACAGTCTTGTTCAAGTAGCTAACTGGAGGGAATCTAGCAGGACATCTCTCTCAGACCACTGCTGGATACTCTTTGACCTACAAGTTGGCTTTCATAACAGGACAATTTCCAGAAACTGGGAAAGGTTCAAAAAAGAACTTCAGAGGATTGAAAGCCCCTGCCCAAGCAGAGATCTCTCTACCGAACAAGAAGTCGACGACACAGTCGAATACCGTACCGGGGGCTGGGGCTGGGGCTCAGTCCATCCAAAACAGAAGTTCTGTTGTTTACTAGGAAAAGGATCATTCCAGTATTCAATTTACCAATAATGGGAGGGAATGATCGTATATTCGGCAACGAATGGGGACTTAAACCACTGGTTGTACACACCTGTTGTGAGGCCCATCCTGAAATACTTTCTCTCCAATCTCACCGGCTTGCATGGATATAACTGGGTGCCTAAAAGTGCGATTAGACGATCACCCAAACTTGTCAATACAGATGGGTTACCCACTTTGGGAAAAAATCTACGTCATAGTGATGTCAGGATGTCATCCGGATGACAAGTTTGGTTGACCCTCTGATCGCACCTTAAGGACGACAGCAGCGAGGTAGTTAAAACGGCCGACAGACTTAGAGAGGGCGGACTCTGGATCCGAAGACCATACTGACACGCATCTGCAGAACTCAAATGGTGCCCCTCTGTTAGCACAAAAGAAACAGACCACTTACCCTCGACATTCAATATCAGAATACCGGAAAGGTGTGAATGGGATGAGGGAAGTCACGAAAAGGGAATATATCTACATCGACGGCTCCAAAATGAATATCGGAACAGCCACAGGCATCTTTTGTGAAACCCTAGGATTAAGCAAATCCTTTATAATCATTATCCAGGCTGTAGCCGAACTAAGAAGGCACTGTATTGCAAACAAGACGATCACCATCTATTTTGGCCATAAAACTGCGGTTATTCTCTTAGTATATTTCCAAGTGTTTCAAATTCAAAGAAAGGTACCCAGAAGGACACAATGGAGCCAATTGCTGGCCTAAGT
Source organism: Ferdinandea cuprea (assembly GCA_963576555.1). Taxonomy (NCBI): domain Eukaryota; kingdom Metazoa; phylum Arthropoda; class Insecta; order Diptera; family Syrphidae; genus Ferdinandea; species Ferdinandea cuprea. The sequence goes on from OY754961.1 coordinate 60,460,907, forward strand.
GAAAGATGTCACAGGAGCATCCAACATACCTACTAAGTGCTCGGTAGAAGGAGGAGTTTACTACCTAAATGCGCGTAAGAAGGAAGGAGAAGAAGATTCGCCTTTTTTGGGATGCGCTGGACATACGCTGTTTCCCATCTTCTCGGAAAGAGCCCTGAAGAAAAGGACAGTTAGAAAAGCTAAAGTAGTGGTTTTCCCAGCGTGGAAGAACACCTCTTCAGAACGATAGGGGAAATACCATCCGTACCAGCGGATTTGTGTATATTGAAATCTTGAAGTGCTATTGCCACTGTACGATTGCGCAGACACATTTAATCAATGTACTTAGCAGATATTCGGTAGTCACCACGTTAGCCGCGAGAAACCGCCACCTGATGCGAGAATATGCCGGACAACTGCAGAGGAAGTGTTGTGCTGTGCCATTCTCCACCCCGCCAACAGTACAGGTGGTGGTGTCGCTTAAGCCCAACACATTGAAGTGTTAGTAAAAGGTTGGTGGCCCGGAAGGTTCTTGGCGACGTCGAATATGTGGTCATTCCAACGAAGTTTGCCATTAACGCACATACCGAGGAAGGCAGGCCTGTCGGTGTCAGCAATGCTCCGTAAGTAAAGTATGTTAATGCAACAGCTCAGACATAACTAGGGGTGAGGGTTTGTTTGATTTTGTTCTCTGCTGCAATTTTTTCGACTGTAATAGCGATCCCATATTCATTAGAGCGAACAGAAAGGAGGTTTTGGACGTAACTTTCATATCCCAAAACAGTCTTGTTCAAGTAGCTAACTGGAGGGTATCTAGCAGGACATCTCTATCAGATCACTGCTGGATACTCTTTGACCTACAGGTCAGCTTTCAAAACAGGAAAATTTCAAGAAACTGGGAAGGGTTCAAAAAAGATCTTCAGAGGATTGAAATCACCTGCCCAAGCAGAGATCTCACTACCGAACAATAATTCGACGTCATAATCGTATACCGTACCGGGGCGAACAGAAGTCATGTTGTTTGCTAGCAAAAGGATCATACCAATATTCAATGTACCAATAATGGGAGGGAATGATCGTACTTGGCATTATATGCCGGTCCCAAAACATTCGGCAACGAATGGGGACTTAAACCACTTTTGGTACACTGGTTGTACACAACTGTTGTGAGGCCCATCCTGAAATACGGTGCAGTTGGGAAATGAAATATTTTCTCTCCAATCTCACCGGCTTGCATGGATATAACTGGGTGCCTAGATCACCCAAACTTGTCAATACAGATGGGTTACCCACTTTGGGAGAAAATCTACGTGACAGTGATGTCAGGATGTCATCCGGATGACAAGTTTGGATGACCGTCTGATCACACCTTAAGGACGACAGCAGCGAGCCGGTTAAGACGGTCGACATACTTAGAGCGGACGGACTCTGGATCCGAAGACCATACTGACACGCATCTGCAGAACTCAAATGGTGCGCCACTGTTAGCACAAACGGAACAGACTACCTACCCTCGACATTTGCCTTGAGCAGGGTATTCAATATCAGAATACCGGAAAGTTGTGAATTGGATGAGGGAATATATCTACATCGACGGCTCCAAAATGGTGATGCTTTGTTTGATTTTGTTCTCTGCTGCAATCTTCTCGACTGTAATATGGGTAACGATCCCATCTTCATTACAGCCAACAGAAAAACGGTTTTGAACGTAACTTTCGTATCCCAAAACCGTCTTGTTCAAGTAGTTAACTGGAGGATATCTAGCAGGACATCTCTATGAGACCACTGCTGGATACTCTTTGACTGTTTTCAGGACGGGACAATTTCCAGAAACTGGGAAAGGTTCAAAAAGGAACTTCAGTGGATTGAAATCCCCTACCCAAGCAGAGATCTCTCTACCGAACAAGAAGTCAACGACAGAGTCGAATACCGTACCGGGGCGATCTCTGTCAGATTTCCAGATTTCATATGGTAGGTAATGAGGTTGTGGACCGAGGGCTGGGGGTCAGTCCATTCAAAACAGAAGTCATGTTGTTTGCTAGCAAAGGGATCATTCCAATATCCAATGTACCAATAATGGGAGAGTTGATAAGGCACTATATTGCCAACAAGACGATCGCCATCTATTTTGACAGTCAAACGGCCATAAAAATCATTAAATCAGATGTGCCGACATCAAGGGCTGTGAGCCAATGTAGGAATTCGTTGGACGAGTGCCAGTGTCATTCCAACGAAGTTTGTCATTAACGCACATACCGAGGATGGAAAGGATTGAAATCCCCTGCCCAAGCAGAGATGTCTCTACCGAACAAGAAGTCGACGACACAGTCGAATACCGTACCGGGGGCTGGGGCTGGGGTTCAGTCCATCCAAAACAGAAGTTCTGTTGTTTACTAGGAAAAGGATCAATCCAGTATTCAATGTACCAATAATGGGAGGGAATGATCGTACTTGGCATTATATGCCGGTCCCAAAACATTCGGCAACGAATGGGGACTTAAACCACTTTTGGTACACTGGTTGTACACAACTGTTGTGAGGCCCATCCTGAAATACGGTGCAGTTGGGAAATGAAATATTTTCTCTCCAATCTCACCGGCTTGCATGGATATAACTGGGTGCCTAGATCACCCAAACTTGTCAATACAGATGGGTTACCCACTTTGGGAGAAAATCTACGTCATAGTGATGTCAGGATGTCATCCGGATGACAAGTTTGGATGACCCTTTGATCGCACCTTAAGGACGACAGCAGCGAGGCGGCTAAAACGGCCGACAGACTTAGAGAGGGAGGACTCTGGATCCGAAGACCATACTGACACGCATCTGCAGAACTCAAATGGTGCGCCACTGTAAGCACAAAAGAAACAGACTACCTACCCTCGACATTTGCCTTGAGCAGGGTATTCAATATCAGAATACCGGAAAGTTGTGAATGGGATGAGGGAATATATCTACATCGACGGCTCCAAAATGGTGATGCTTTGTTTGATTTTGTTCTCTGCTGTAATCTTCTCGACTGTAATAGGGGTAACGATCCCATCTTCATTACAGCCAACAGAAAGGAGGTTTTGAACGTAACTTTTGTATCCCACAACAGTCTTTTCAAGTAGCTAACTGGAGGGTTAGCACAAATGGTGCCCCTCTGTTAGCACAAAAGAAACAGACCACTTACCCTCGACATTCAATATCAGAATACCGGAAAGTTGTGAATGGGATGAGGGAAGTCACGAAAAGGGAATATATCTACATCGACGGCTCCAAAATGAATATCGGAACAGCCACAGGCATCTTTTGTGAAACCCTAGGATTAAGCAAATCCTTTATAATCATTATCCAGGCTGTAGCTGAACTAAGAAGGCACTGTATTGCAAACAAGACGATCACCATCTATTTTGGCACTAAAGCGGCCATAAAACTGCGGTTATTCTCTTAGTATATTTCCAAGTGTTTCAAATTCAAAGAAAGGTACCCAGAAGGACACAATGGAGCCAATTGCTGGCCTAAGTGAAAGATGTCACAGGAGCATCCAACATACCTACTAAGTGCTCGGTAGAAGGAGGAGTTTACTACCTAAGAAGATTCGCCTTTTTTGGGATGCGCTGGACAAATGCTGTTTCCCAACTTCTCGGAAAGAGCCCTGAAGAAAAGGCCAGTTAGAAAACTAACGTAGTGGTTTTCCCAGCGTGGAAGAACACCTCTTCAGAACGATAGGGGAAATACCATCTCTACCAGCGGATTTGTGTATATTGAAATCTTGAAGTACTATTGCCACTGTACGAGTGCGCATACACCTTTCATTAATGTACCTAGCAGTTATTCGGTAGTCACCACGTTAGCCGCGAAAAACCGCCACCTGATGCGATGCGAGCATATGTTGGCCCGAAAGGTTCTTGGCGACGTCGAATATGTGGTCATTCCAACGAAGTTTGCCGTTAACGCACATACCGAGGAAGGCAGGCCTTTCGGTGTCAGCAATGCTCCGTAAGTAACGTAAGTTAATGCGACAGCTCAGACATCACTAAGGGTAAGGGTTTGTTTGATTTTGTTGTCTGCTGCAATCTGCTCGACTGTAACGATCCCATCTTCATTACAGCGAACAGAAAGGAGGTTTTGGACGTAACTTTCATATCCCAAAACAGTCTTGTTCAAGTAGCTAACTGGAGGGTATCTAGCAGGACATCTCTATCAGATCACTGCTGGATACTCTTTGACCTACAGGTCAGCTTTCAAAACAGGAAAATTTCAAGAAACTGGGAAGGGTTCAAAAAAGATCTTCAGAGGATTGAAATCACCTGCCCAAGCAGAGATCTCACTACCGAACAATAATTCGACGTCATAATCGTATACCGTACCGGGGCGAACAGAAGTCATGTTGTTTGCTAGCAAAAGGATCATACCAATATTCAATGTACCAATAATGGGAGAGTTGATAAGGCCCTATATTGCCAACAAGATGATCGCCATCTCTTTTGACAGTCAAGCGGCCGTAAAAGTCATGAAATCAGATGTGCTGAAGTCAAGGGCTGTGAGCCAATGTAGGAAGTCGTTGGACGAGTCAATAATGGGAGGGGATGATCGTACTTGGCATTATATGCCGGTCTCAAAACATTCGGCAACGAATGTGTACTTAAAGCACTTCTGGTACTCTGGTTGTACACAACTGTTGTGAGGCCTATCCTGAAATACGGTGCAGTTGGGTGGAAGGCTCTGGAAATAAAATATCTTCTCTCCAATCTCACCGGCTTGCATGGATATAACAGGGTGTCTAAAGGTGCGATCAGACGGTCATCCAAACTTGTCATTACAGATGGGTTACCCACTTTGGGAGAAAATCTACGTCATAGTGATGTCAGGATGTCATCCGGATGACAAGTTTGGATGACCGTCTGATCACACCTTAAGGACGACAGCAGTGAGCCGGTTAAGACGGTCGACATACTTAGAGAGGACGGACTCTGGATCCGAAGACCATACTGACACGCATCTGCAGAACTCAAATGGTGCGCCACTGTAAGTACAAAAGAAACAGACTACCTACCCTCGACATTCACCTTCAGCAGGGGATTCAATATCACAATACCGGAAAGTTGTGAATGGGATGAGGGAAGTCACGAAAAGGAAATATATCTACATCAACGGCTCCAAAATAAATATCGGAAAAGGCTCAGGCATCTTTTGTGAACCCTAGGATTAAGCAAGTCCTTTATAGTCATTATCCAGGCTGAAGTCGAACTGAGAAGGAACTTTATTGCCAACAAGACGATCACCGTCTATTTTGGCAGTCAAGCGGCCATAATATCACCTGCCCAAGCAGAGATCTCACTACCGAACAAGAATTCGACGACATAATCGTATACCGTACCGGGGCGTTCTCTGATTTCCAGATTTCATATGGTAGGTAATGAGGTTGTGGACCGAGGGCTGGGGGTCAGTCCATTCAAAACAGAAGTCATGTTGTTTGCTAGCAACAGGATCATTCCAATATTCAATGTACCAATAATGGGAGAGTTGATAAGGCACTGTATTGCCAACAAGATGATCGCCATCTCTTTGACAGTCAAGCGGCCGTAAAAGTCATAAATTCAGATGTGCTGAAGTCGAGGTCCCTTTTTGGGACGCGCTGGACATACGCTGTTTCCCATCTTCTCGGAAAGAGCCCTGAAGAAAAGGACAGTTAGAAAAGCTAACGTAGTGGTTTTCCCAGTGTGGAAGAACACCTCTTCATAACGATAGGGGAAATACCATCTGTACCAGCGGATTTGTGTATATTGAAATCTTGAAGTGCTATTGCCACTGTACGAGTGCGCAGACACCTTCCATCAATGTACTTAGCAGATATTCGGTAGTCACCACGTTAGTCGCGAAAAACCAGCTGATGCGAGAATATGCCGGACAACTGCAGAGGATGTGTTGTGCTGTGCCAGTCTCCTCCCCGTCAACAGGACAGGTGGTGGTGTCGCTTAGCCCAACATGTTTAAGTGCTAGCAAAAGGTTGGTGGCCAGAAAGGCTCTTGGCGACGTCGAATATGTGGTCATTCCAACGAAGTTTGCCATTAACTCACATACCGAGGAAGGCAGGCCTTTCGGTGTCAGCAATGCTCCGTAAGTAAAGTATGTTAATGCAACAGCTCAGACATAACTAGGGGTGAGGGTTTGTTTGATTTTGTTCTCTGCTGCAATTTTCTCGACTGTAATAGCGGTAACGATCCCATATTCATAAGAGCGAACAGAAAGGAGGTTTTGGACGTAACTTTCGTATCCCAAAACCGTCTTGTTCAAGTAGTTAACTGGAGGATATCTAGCAGGACATCTCTATGAGACCACTGCTGGATACTCTTTGACGGTTTTCAGGACGGGACAATTTCCAGAAACTGGGAAAGGTTCAAAAAGGAACTTCAGTGGATTGAAGTCCCCTACCCAAGCAGAGATCTCTCTACCGAACAAGGAGTCAACGACACAGTCGAATACCGTACCGGAGCGATCTCTGTCAGATTTCCAGATTTCATATGGTAGGTAAAGGTTGTGGACCGAGGGCTGGGGGTCAGTCCATTCAAAACAGAAGTCATGTTGTGTGCTAGCAAAAGGATCATTCCAATATCCAATGTACCAATAATGGGAGAGTTGATAAGGCACTATATTGCCAACAAGACGATCGCCATCTATTTTGACAGTCAAACGGCCATAAAAATCATGAAATCAGATGTGCCGACATCAAGGGCTGTGAGCCAATGTAGGAATTCGTTGGACGAGTGCCAGTGTCATTCCAACGAAGTTTGTCATTAACGCACATACCGAGGATGGAAAGGCCTTCGGTGTCAGCAATGCTCCGTATCACTAGGGGTGAGGCTTTGTTTGATATTGTTCTCTGCTGCAATCTTCTCGACTGTAATAGGGGTAACGATCCCATCTTTATTACAGCGACCAGAAAGAAGGTTTTGGACGTAACTTTCGTATCGCAAAACAGTCTTGCTCAAGTAGCTAACTGGAGGGTATCTAGCAGGACATCTCTATCAGACCACTGTTGTATACTCTTTGACCTACAAGTCGGCTTTTAGGACAGGAAAATTTCCAGAAACTGGGAAAGGTTCAAAAAAGAACTTCAGAGGATTGAAATCACCTGCCCAAGCAGAAATCTCACTACCGAACAAGAATTCGACGACATAATCGAATACCGTACCGGTGCGATCTCTGGCAGATTTCCAGATTTCATATGGTAGGTAATGAGGTTGTGGACCGAGGGCTGGGGGTCAGTCCATCCAAAACAGAAGTCATGTTGTTTGCTAGCAAAAGGATCATTCCAATATCCAATGTACCAATAATGGGAGAGTTTATAAGGCACTATATTGCCAACAAGATGATCGCCATCTCTTTTGACAGTCAAGCGGCCATAAAAATCATGAAACCAGATGTGCCGAAGTCAAGGGCTGTGAGCCAATGTAGGAAGTCGTTGGACGAGTGCCAGGACACACTGATATCCCGGGAAACGGCGTAGCGGAATAGCTTGAAAGATCAGGGTAGGATATAAATGCATTAATGGCACTTGAATCAGTAAGAATACCGCTTAGCGCTAACGTAGGCTTACGACTCCCGCCAGATACCTTTATTATGAGCTGGAGGATGTGGACAAAGCTAAGCTAAAACAAAACATTAGATTTGTATATAAAACGGGTTGGTTTTAAGAGAACGTACTTTGTGCACATACCAGCGGTTATTCTCTAAGTATATTTCCAAGTGTTTCAAATTCGAAGAAAGGTACCCAGAAGGACACAATGGAGCCAATTTCTGGCCTAAGTGAAAGAAGTCACAGGAGCATCCACCAACATACATACTAAGTGCTCGGTAGACGGAGGAGTTACTACCTAAGTGCTCGTTAGGAGGAGGGAGTGGAAGATTCGCCCTTTTTGGGACGCGCTGGACATACGCTGTTTCCCATCTTCTCGGAAAGAGCCCTGAAGAAAAGGCCAGTTAGAAAAGCTAACGTAGTGGATTTCCCAGCGTGGAAGAACACCTCTTTCGAACGATAGGGGAAATACCATCTGGACCAGCGGATTTGTGTATATTGATATCTTGAAGTACTATTGCCACTGTACGAGTGCGCAGACACAATTCATTAATGTACTTAGCAGATATTAGGTAGTCACCACGATAACCGCGAAAAACCGCCACCTGATGCGAGAATATGCCGGACAACTGCAGAGCAAGTGTTGTGCTGTGCCATTCTCATCCCCGCCAATAGGACACGTGGTGGTGTCGCTTAAGCCCAACACATTTAAATGTTCGCAAAAGGTTGGTGGCCTGAAAGGTTCTTGGCGACGTCCAATATGTGGTCATTAAAGTAAAGTATGTTAATGCAACAGCTCAGACATAACTAGGGGTGAGGGTTTGTTTGATTTTGTTCTCTGCTGCAATTTTCTCGACTGTAATAGCGGTAACCATCCCATATTCATTAGAGCGAACAGATAGGAGGTTTTGGACGTAATTTTCGTATCCCAAAACAGTCTTGTTCAAGTCAATCAGACCACTGCTGGATCAGGCGGTCAACCAAACGGCCGACAGTCTTAGAGAGGACGGACTCTGGATCCGAAGACCATACTGACACGCATCTGCAGAACTTAAATGATGCGCCACTGTGAGCACAAAAGAAACCGTACCGGGGCGATCTCTGGCAGATTTCCCGATTTCATATGGTAGGTAATGAGGTTGCGGACCGAGGGCTGGGGGTCAGTCCGTCCAAAACAGAAGTCATGTTGTTTGCTAGCAAAAGGATCATTCCAATATTCAATGTACCAATAATGGGAGGGAATGATCTAAAAATGTCCTGTTCTTCAAGATACCTAGGCGTTATCTTAAGCTCCAAACTTAACTGGAGAGAGAGTGTAGAAGACCGCGTTAAGCGGGCGTACTTGGCATTATATACTGGTCCCAAAACATTCGGCAACGAATGAGGACTTAAACCACTTGTGGTACACTGGTTGTACACAACTGTTGTGAGGCCCATCCTGAAATACGATGCAGTTGGGAAATGAAATATCTTCTCTCCAATCTCAACGGCTTGCTTGGATATAACAGGGTGCCTAAATGTGCGATCAGACGGTCATCCAAACTTGTCATTACAGATGGGTTATCCCATCAGGATGTCGATGACAAGTTTGGATGACCGTCTGATCGCACCTTAAGGACGACAACCACTGCAGCTTTAGAGATACTCGATATCATGCCATTAGATATTTACTGCAGCAGCGAGGCGGCTGCAACGGCCGACAGACTTAGAGAGGGCGGACTCTGGATCCGAAGACCATACTGACACGCATCTGCAGAAGTCATATGGTGCGCCACTGTTAGCACAAACGGAACAGACTACCTACCCTCGACATTTGCCTTGAGCAGGGGATTCAATATCAGAATACCGGAAAGTTGTGAATGGATGAGGGAATATATCTACATCGACGGCTCCAAAATGGTGATGCTTTGTTTGATTTTGTTCTCTGCTGCAATTTTCTCGACTGTAATAGCGGTAACGATCCCATATTCATTAGAGCGAACAGAAAGGAGGTTTTGGACGTAACTTTCGTATCCCAAAACAGTCTTGTTCAAGTAGTTAACTGGAGGTTATCTAGCGGGAAATCTCTATCAGACCACTGCTGGATCAGGCGGTCAACCAAACGGCCGACAGTCTTAGAGAGGACGGACTCTGGATCCGAAGACCATACTGACACGCATCTGCAGAACTTAAATGATGCGCCACTGTGAGCACAAAAGAAACCGTACCGGGGCGATCTCTGGCAGATTTCCCGATTTCATATGGTAGGTAATGAGGTTGCGGACCGAGGGCTGGGGGTCAGTCCGTCCAAAACAGAAGTCATGTTGTTTGCTAGTCATGTTGTTTGCTAGCAAAAGGATCATTCCAATATTCAATGTACCAATAATGGGAGGGAATGATCTAAAAATGTCCTGTTCTTCAAGATACCTAGGCGTTATCTTAAGCTCCAAACTTAACTGGAGAGAGAGTGTAGAAGACCGCGTTAAGCGGGCGTACTTGGCATTATATACTGGTCCCAAAACATTCGGCAACGAATGAGGACTTAAACCACTTGTGGTACACTGGTTGTACACAACTGTTGTGAGGCCCATCCTGAAATACGATGCAGTTGGGAAATGAAATATCTTCTCTCCAATCTCAACGGCTTGCTTGGATATAACAGGGTGCCTAAATGTGCGATCAGACGGTCATCCAAACTTGTCATTACAGATGGGTTATCCCATCAGGATGTCGATGACAAGTTTGGATGACCGTCTGATCGCACCTTAAGGACGACAACCACTGCAGCTTTAGAGATACTCGATATCATGCCATTAGATATTTACTGCAGCAGCGAGGCGGCTGCAACGGCCGACAGACTTAGAGAGGGCGGACTCTGGATCCGAAGACCATACTGACACGCATCTGCAGAACTCAAATGGTGCGCCACTGTTAGCACAAACGGAACAGACTACCTACCCTCGACATTTGCCTTGAGCAGGGGATTCAATATCAGAATACCGGAAAGTTGTGAATGGATGAGGGAATATATCTACATCGACGGCTCCAAAATGGTGATGCTTTGTTTGATTTTGTTCTCTGCTGCAAACTTCTTGACTGTAATAGGGGTACCGATCCCATCTTCATTACAACGAACCCAAAACAGTCTTGTTCAAGTAGCTAACTGGAGGGTATCTAGCAGGACATCTCTATCAGACCACTGCTGGATACTCTTTGACCTACAAGTTGGCTTTCATAACAGGACAATTTCCAGAAACTGGGAAAGGTTCAAAAAAGATCTTCAGAGGATTGAAATCCCCTGCCCAAGCAGAGATCTCTCTACCGAACAAGAAGTCGACGACACAGTCGAATACCTTACCGGGGGCTGGGGCTGGGGCTCAGTCCATCCAAAACAGAAGTTCTGTTGTTTACTAGGTAAAGGTACATTCCAGTATTCAATTTACCAATAATGGAAGGGAATGATCGTACATTCGGCAATGAATGGGGACTTAAACCACTGGTTGTACACACCTGTTGTGAGGCCCATCCTGAAATACGGTGCAGTTGGGAAATGAAATATTTTCTCTCCAATCTCACCGGCTTGCATGGATATAACTGGGTGCCCAAACTTGTCAATACAGATGGGTTACCCACTTTGGGAGAAAATCTACGTCATAGTGATGTCAGGATGTCATCCGGATGACAAGTTTGTTTGACCCTCTGATCGCACCTTAAGGACGACAGCAGCGAGGTAGTTAAAACGGCCGACAGACTTAGAGAGGGCGGACTCTGGATCCGAAGACCATACTGACACGCATCTGCAGAACTCAAATGGTGCCCCTCTGTTAGCACAAAAGAAACAGACCACTTACCCTCGACATTCAATATCAGAATACCGGAAAGTTGTGAATGGGATGAGGGAAGTCACGAAAAGGGAATATATCTACATCGACTGCTCCAAAATGAATATCGGAACAGCCACAGGCATCTTTTGTGAAACCCTAGGATTAAGCAAATCCTTTATAATCATTATCCAGGCTGTAGCCGAACTAAGAAGGCACTGTATTGCAAACAAGACGATCACCATCTATTTTGGCACTAAAGCGGCCATAAAACTGCGGTTATTCTCTTAGTATATTTCCAAGTGTTTCAAATTCAAAGAAAGGTACCCAGAAGGACACAATGGAGCCAATTGCTGGCCTAAGTGAAAGATGTCACAGGAGCATCCAACATACCTACTAAGTGCTCGGTAGAAGGAGGAGTTTACTACCTAAATGCGCGTAAGGAGGAAGGAGAAGAAGATTCGCCTTTTTTGGGATGCGCTGGACAAATGCTGTTTCCCAACTTCTCGGAAAGAGCCCTGAAGAAAAGACCAGTTAGAAAAGCTAACGTAGTGGTTTTCCCAGCGTGGAAGAACACCTCTTCAGAACGATAGGGGAAATACCATCTCTACCAGCGGATTTGTGTATATTGAAATCTTGAAGTACTATTGCCACTGTACGAGTGCGCAGACACCTTTCATTAATGTACCTAGCAGTTATTCGGTAGTCACCACGTTAGCCGCGAAAATCCGCCATCTGATGCGATGCGAGCATATGTTGGCCCGAAAGGTTCTTGGCGACGTCGAATATGTGGTCATTCCAACGAAGTTTGCCATTAACGCTCATACCGAGGAAGGCAGTCCTTTCGGTGCCAGCAATGCTCCGTAAGTAAAGTATGTTAATGCGACAGCTCAGACATAACTAGGGGTGAGAATTTGTTTGATATTGTTCTCTGCTGCAATCTTCTCGACTGTAATAGGGGTAACGATCGCATCTTCATTACAGCGACCAGAAAGAAGATTTTGGACGTAACTTTCGTATCCCACAACAGTCTTGTTCAAGTAGCTAACTGGAGGGTATCTAGCAGGACATCTCTATCAGACCACTGCTGGATACTCTTTGACGGCTTTCTGGACGGGGCAATTTCCAGAAACTGGGAAAGGTTCAAAATAGAACTTCAGAGGATTGAAATCCCCTACCCAAGCAGAGATCTCTCTACCGAACAGATCTACCGATCTAGAAATGTCCTGTTCTTCAAGAAACCTAGGCGTTATCTTAAGCTCCAAACTTAACTGGAGAGAGAGTTTAGAAGACCGCGTTAAGCGGGCGTACTTGGCATTATATACTGGTCCCAAAACATTCGGCAACGAATGAGGACTTAAACCACTTTTGGTACACTGGTTGTACACAACTGTTGTGAGGCCCATCCTGAAATACGATGCAGTTGGGAAATGAAATATCTTCTCTCCAATCTCACCGGCTTGCTTGGATATAACAGGGTGCCTAAAGGTGCGATTAGACGGTCATCCAAACTTGTCATTACAGATGGGTTACCCCATCAGGATGTCGATGACAAGTTTGGATGACCGTCTGATCGCACCTTAAGGACGACAACCACTGCAGCTTTAGAGATACTCGATCTCATGCCATTAGACATTTACAGCAGCAGCGAGGCGGCTGCAACGGCCGACAGACTTAAAGAGGGCGGACTCTGGATCCGAAGACCATACTGACACGCATCTGCAGAACTCATATGGTGCGCCACTGTTAGCACAAACGGAACAGACTACCTACCCTCGACATTTGCCTTGAGCAGGGGATTCAATATCAGAATACCGGAAAGTTGTGAATGGATGAGGGAATATATCTACATCGACGGCTCCAAAATGGTGATGCTTTGTTTGATTTTGTTCTCTGCTGCAATCTTCTCGACTGTAATAGGGGTAACGATCCCATATTCATTACAGCCAACAGAAAGGAGGTTTTGAACGTAACTTTTGTATCCCACAACAGTCTTGTTCAAGTAGCTAACTGGAGGGTATCTAGCAGGACATCTCTATCAGACCACTGCTGGATACTCTTTGACGGCTTTCTGGACGGGGCAATTTCCAGAAACTGGGAAAGGTTCAAAATAGAACTTCAGAGGATTGAAATCCCCTACCCAAGCAGAGATCTCTCTACCGAACAAGAAGTCGACGACACACTCGAATACAGTATCTGGGCGATCTCTGTCAGATTTCCAGATTTCATATGGTAGGTAATTGGGTTGTGGACCGAGGGCTGTGGGTCAGTCAATCCAAAACAGAAGTCCTGTTGTTTACTAGGAAAAGGATCATTCCCTATTCAATGTACCAATAATGGGAGGGAATGATCGTACTTGGCATTATATGCCGGTCTCAAAACATTCGGCAACGAATGTGTACTTAAAGCACTTTTGGTACTCTGGTTGTACACAACTGTTGTGAGGTCTATCCTGAAATACGGTGCAGTTGGGTGGAAGGCTCTGGAAATGAAATATCTTCTCTCCAATCTCACCGGTTTGCATTGATATAACAGGGTGTCTAAAGGTGCGATCAGACGGTCATCCAAACTTGTCATTACAGATGGGTTACCCACTTTGGGAGAAAATCTACGTCATAGTGATGTCAGGTTGTCATCCGGATGACAAGTTTGGATGACCGTCTGATCACACCTTAAAGACGACAGCAGCGAGGTAGTTAAAACGGCCGACAGACTTAGAGAGGGCGGACTCTGGATCCGAAGACCATACTGACACGCATCTGCAGAACTCAAATGGTGCCCCTCTGTTAGCACAAAAGAAACAGACTACTTACCCTCGACATTCAATATCAGAATACCGGAAAGTTGTGAATGGGATGAGGGAAGTCACGAAAAGGGAATATATCTACATCGACGGCTCCAAAATGAATATCGGAACAGGCACAGGTATCTTTTGTGAAACCCTAGGATTAAGCAAATCCTTTATAATCATTATCCAGGCTGAAGCCGAACAGAGAAGGCACTGTATTGCAAACAAGACGATCACCATCTATTTTGGCACTAAAGCGGCAATAAAACTGCGGTTATTCTCTTAGTATATTTCCAAGTGTTTCAAATTCAAAGAAAGGTACCCAGAAGGACACAATGTAGCCAATTACTGGCCTAAGTGAAAGATGTCACAGGAGCATCCAACATACCTACTAAGTGCTCGGTAGAAGGAGGAGTTTACTACCTAAATGCGCGTAAGGAGGAAGGAGAGGAAGATTCGCCTTTTTTGGGATGCGCTGGACAAATGCTGTTTCCCAACTTCTCGGAAAGAGCCCTGAAGAAAAGGACAGTTAGAAAAGCTAAAGTAGTGGTTTTCCCAGCGTGGAAGAACACCTCTTCAGAACGATAGGGGAAATACCATCCGTACCAGCGGATTTGTGTATATTGAAATCTTGAAGTGCTATTGCCACTGTACGAGTGCGCAGACACCTTCCATCAATGTACTTAGCAGATATTCGGTAGTCACCACGTTAGCCGCGAAAAACCGCCACCTGATGCGAGAATATGCCGGACAACTGCAGAGGATGTGTTGTGCTGTGCCATTCTCCTCCCCGCCAACAGGACAGGTGGTGGTGTCGCTTAGCCCAACATGTTTAAGTGCTAGCAACAGGTTGGTGGCCAGAAAGGTTCTTGGCGACGTCGAATATGTGGTCATTCCAACGAAGTTTCCCATTAACTCACATACCGATGAAGGCAGGCCTTTCGGTGTCAGCAATGCTCCGTAAGTAAAGTATGTTAATGCAACAGCTCAGACATAACTAGGGGTGAGGGTTTGTTTGATTTTGTTCTCTGCTGCAATTTTCTCGACTGTAATAGCGGTAACGATCCCATATTCATTAGAGCGAACAGAAAGGAGGTTTTGGACGTAACTTTCGTATCCCAAAACCGTCTTTTTCAAGTAGTTAACTGGAGGATATCTAGCAGGACATCTCTATGAGACCACTGCTGGATACTCTTTGACGGTTTTCAGGACGGGACAATTTCCAGAAACTGGGAAAGGTTCAACAAGGAACTTCAGTGGATTGAAATCCCCTACCCAAGCAGAGATCTCTGGGGCTGGGGCTGGGGCTCAGTCCATCCAAAACAGAAGTTCTGTTGTTTACTAGGAAAAGGATCATTCCAGTATTCAATGTACCAATAATGGGAGGGAATGATCGTACTTGGCATTATATGCCGGTCCCAAAACATTCGGCAACGAATGGGGACTTAAACCACTGGTTGTACACACCTGTTGTGAGGCCCATCCTGAAATACGATGCAGTTGGGAAATGAAATATCTTCTCTCCAATCTCACCGGCTTGCTTGGATATAACAGGGTGCCTAAAGGTGCGATTAGACGGTCATCCAAACTTGTCATTACAGATGGGTTACCCCATCAGGATGTCGATGACAAGTTTGGATGACCGTCTGATCGCACCTTAAGGATGACAACACTGCAGCTTTAGAGATACTCGATCTCATGCCATTAGACATTTACTGCAGCAGCGAGGCGGCTGCAACGGCCGACAGACTTATAGAAGGCGGACTCTGGATCCGAAGACCATGCTGACACGCATCTGCAGAACTCAAATGGTGCGCCACTGTAAGCACAAAAGAAACAGACTACCTACCCTCGACATTTGCCTTGAGCAGGGTATTCAATATCAGAATACCGGAAAGTTGTGAATGGGATGAGGGAATATATCTACATCGACGGCTCCAAAATGGTGATGCTTTGTTTGATTTTGTTCTCTGCTGCAATCTTCTCGACTGTAATAGGGGTAACGATCCCATCTTCATTACAGCCAACAGAAAGGAGGTTTTGAACGTAACTTTTGTATCCCACAACAGTCTTTTCAAGTAGCAAAGGACACAATGGTGCCAATTTCTGGCCTAAGTGAAAGAAGTCACAGGAGCATCCACCAACATACCTACTAAGTGCTCGGTAGACGGAGGAGTTACTACCTAAGTGCTCGTTAGGAGGAGGGAGAGGAAGATTCGCCTTTTTTGGAACGCGCTGGTCAAATGCTGTTTCCCATCTTCTCGGAAAGAGCCCTGAAGAAAAGGACAGTTAGAAAAGCTAAAGTAGTGGTTTTCCCAGCGTGGAAGAACACCTCTTCAGAACCAGCCGTACCAGCGGATTTGTGTATATTCAAATCTTGAAGTGCTATTGCCACTGTACGAGTGCGCAGACACCTTTAATCAATGTACTTAGCAGATATTCGGTAGTCACCACGTTAGCCGCGAAAAACCGCCACCTGATGCGAGAATATGCCGGACAACTGCAGAGGAAGTGTTGTGCTGTGCCATTCTCCTCCCCGCCAACAGTACAGGTGGTGGTGTCGCTTAAGCCCAACACATTGAAGTGTTAGTAAAAAGTTGGTGGCCCGGAAGGTTCTTGGCGACGTCGAATATGTGGTCATTCCAACGAAGTTTGCCATGAACGCACATACAGAGGAAGGCAGGCCTTTCGGTGTCAGCAATGCTCCGTAAGTAAAGTATGTTAATGCGACAGCTCAGACATAACTAGGGGTGAGACTTTGTTTGATATTGTTCTCTGCTGCAATCTTCTCGACTGTAATAGGGGTAACGATCCCATCTTCATTACAGCGACCAGAACGAACATGTTGGACGTAACTTTCGTATCCCAAAACAGTCCTGCTCAAGTAGCTAACTGGAGGGTATCTAGCAGGACATCTCTATCAGACCACTGCTGGATACGCTTTGACGGCTTTCAGGACGGGACAATTTCCAGAAACTGGGAAAGGTTCAAAATATAACTTCTGAGGATTGAAATCAACTGCCCAAGTAGAAATATCACTAGGATCATTCCAATATCCAATGTACCAATAATGGGAGAGTTTATAAGGCACTATTTTGCCAACAAGACGATCGCCATCTATTTTCACAGTCAAGCGGCCATAAAAATCATGAAATCAGATGTGCCGAAGTCAAGGGCTGTGAGCCAATGTAGGAAGTCGTTGCACGAGTGCCAGGACACACTGATATCCCGGGAAACGGCGTAGCGGAATAGCTTGAAAGATCAGGGTAGGATATAAATGCATTAATGGCACTTGAATCAGTAAGAATACCGCTTAGCATAACGTGGGCTTACGACTCCCGCCAGATACTTTTATTATGAGCTGGAGGATTTGGACAAAGCCAAGCTAAAATACAACATGAGATTTGTATATAAAACGGGTTGCTTTTAAGAGAACGTACTTTGGTACATACCAGCGGTTATTCTCTAAGTATATTTCCAAGTGTTTCAAATTCGAAGAAAGGTACCCAGAAGGACACAATGGAGCCAATTTCTGGCCTAAGTGAAAGAAGTCACAGGAGCATCCACCAACATACCTACTAAGTGCTCGGTAGACGGAGGAGTTACTACCTAAGTGCTCGTTAGGAGGAGGGAGAGAAAGATTCGCCCTTTTTGGGACGCGCTGGACATACGCTGTTTCCCATCTTCTCGGAAAGAGCCCTGAAGAAAAGGCCAGTTAAAAAAGCTAACGTAGTGGTTTTCCCAGCGTGGAAGAACACCTCTTTAGAACGATAGGGGAAATACCATCTGGACCAGCGGATTTGTGTATATTGAAATCTTGAAGTGCTATTGCCACTGTACGAGTGCGCAGACACCTTCCATCAATGTACTTAGCAGATATTCGGTAGTCACCACGTTAGTCGCGAAAAACCGCCACCTGATGCGAGAATATGCCGGACAACTGCAGAGGATGTGTTGTGCTGTGCCATTCTCCTCCCTGCGAACAGGACAGGTGGTGGTGTCGCTTAGCCCAACTTGTTTAAGTGCTAGCAAAAGGTTGGTGGCCAGAAAGGTTCTTGGCGACGTCGAATATGTGGTCATTCCAACGAAGTTTGCCATTAACTCACATACCGAGGAAGGCAGGCCTTTCGGTGTCAGCAATGCTCCGTAAGTAAAGTATGTTAATGCAACAGCTCAGACATAACTAGGGGTGAGGGTTTGTTTGATTTTGTTCTCTGCTGCAATTTTCTCGACTGTAATAGCGGTAACGATCCCATATTCATTAGAGCGAACAGAAAGGAGGTTTTGGACGTAACTTTCGTATCCCAAAACCGTCTTTTTCAAGTAGTTAACTGGAGGATATCTAGCAGGACATCTCTATGAGACCACTGCTGGATACTCTTTGACGGTTTTCAGGACGGGACAATTTCCAGAAACTGGGAAAGGTTCAAAAAGGAACTTCAGTGGATTGAAATCCCCTACCCAAGCAGAGATCTCTGGGGCTGGGGCTTAGGCTCAGTCCATCCAAAACAAAAGTTCTGTTGTTTACTAGGAAAAGGATCATTCCAGTATTCAATGTACCAATAATGGGAGGGAATGATCGTACTTGGCATTATATGCCGGTCCCAAAACATTCGGCAACGAATGGGGACTTAAACCACTGGTTGTACACACCTGTTGTGAGGCCCATCCTGAAATACGATGCAGTTGGGAAATGAAATATCTTCTCTCCAATCTCACCGGCTTGCTTGGATATAACAGGGTGAATAAAGGTGCGATTAGACGGTCATCCAAACTTGTCATTACAGATGGGTTACCCCATCAGGATGTCGATGACAAGTTTGGATGACCGTCTGATCGCACCTTAAGGATGACAACACTGCAGCTTTAGAGATACTCGATCTCATGCCATTAGACATTTACTGCAGCAGCGAGGCGGCTGCAACGGCCGACAGACTTATAGAGGGCGGACTCTGGATCCGAAGACCATGCTGACACGCATCTGCAGAACTCAAATGGTGCGCCACTGTAAGCACAAAAGAAACAGACTACCTACCCTCGACATTTGCCTTGAGCAGGGTATTCAATATCAGAATACCGGAAAGTTGTGAATGGGATGAGGGAATATATCTACATCGACGGCTCCAAAATGGTGATGCTTTGTTTGATTTTGTTCTCTGCTGCAATCTTCTCGACTGTAATAGGGGTAACGATCCCATCTTCATTACAGCCAACAGAAAGGAGGTTTTGAACGTAACTTTTGTATCCCACAACAGTCTTTTCAAGTAGCTAACTGGAGGGTATCTAGCAGGACATCTCTATCAGACCACTGCTGGATACTATTTGACGGCTTTCTGGATGGGGCAATTTCCAGAAACTGGGAAAGGTTCAAAATAGAACTTCAGAGGATTGAAATCCCCTACCCAAGCAGAGATCTCTCTACCGAACAAGAAGTCGACGACACACTCGAATACAGTACCTGGGCGATCTCTGTCAGATTTCCAGATTTCATATGGTAGGTAATTGGGTTGTGGACCGAGGGCTGTGGGTCAGTCAATCCAAAACAGAAGTCCTGTTGTTTACTAGGAAAAGGATCATTCCCTATTCAATGTACCAATAATGGGAGGGAATGATCGTACTTGGCATTATATGCCGGTCTCAAAACATTCGGCAACGAATGTGTACTTAAAGCACTTCTGGTACTCTGGTTGTACACAACTGTTGTGAGGCCTATCCTGAAATACGGTGCAGTTGGGTGGAAGGCTCTGGAAATGAAATATCTTCTCTCCAATCTCACCGGCTTGCATGGATATAACAGGGTGTCTAAAGGTGCGATCAGACGGTCATCCAAACTTGTCATTACAGATGGGTTACCCACTTTGGGAGAAAATCGACGTCATAGTGATGTCAGGATGTCATCTGGATGACCGTCTGATCACACCTTAAGGACGACAGCAGCGAGCCGGTTAAGACGGTCGACATACTTAGAGAGGACGGACTCTGGATCCGAAGACCATACTGACACGCATCTGCAGAACTCAAATGGTGCGCCACTGTAAGCACAAAAGAAACAGACTACCTACCCTCGACATTCACCTTCAGCAGGGGATTCAATATCACAATACCGGAAAGTTGTGAATGGGATGAGGGAAGTCACGAAAAGGAAATATATCTACATCAACGGCTCCAAAATAAATAACGGAAAAGGCTCAGGCATCTTTTGTGAACCCTATGATTAAGCAAGTCCTTTATAGTCATTATCCAGGCTGAAGTCGAACTGAGAAGGAACTTTATTGCCAACAAGACGATCACCGTCTATTTTGGCAGTCAAGCGGCCATAATATCACCTGCCCAAGCAGAGATCTCACTACCGAACAAGAATTCGACGACATAATCGTATACCATACCGGGGCGGTCTCTGATTTCCAGATTTCATATGGTAGGTAATGAGGTTGTGGACCGAGGGCTGGGGGTCAGTCCATTCAAAACATAAGTCATGTTGTTTGCTAGCAACAGGATCATTCCAATATTCAATGTACCAATAATGGGAGAGTTGATAAGGCACTATATTGCCAACAAGATGATCGCCATCTCTTTGACAGTCAAGCGGCCGTAAAAGTCATAAATTCAGATGTGCTGAAGTCGAGGGCTGTGAGCCAATGTAGGAAGTCGCTAGACGAGTGCCAGGACACACTGATATCCCGGGAAACGGCGTAGTGGACAAGATTGAAAGATCAGGGTAGGAAATGAATGCAGTAATGGCACTTGAATCAGTAAGAAAACCGTTTAGCATAACGTAGGCTTACGACTCCCGCCAGATACTTTTATTATGAGCTGGAGGATGTGGACAAAGCCAAGCTAAAATACAACATGAGATTTGTATATAAAACGGGTTGGTTTTAAGAGAACGTACTTAGTGCACATACCAGCGGTTATTCTCTAAGTATATTTCCAAGTGTTTCAAATTCGAAAAAAGGTACCCAGAAGGACACAATGGTGCCAATTTCTGGCCTAAGTGAAAGAAGTCACAGGAGCATCCACCAACATACCTACTAAGTGCTCGGTAGACGGAGGAGTTACTACCTAAGTGCTCGTTAGGAGGAGGGAGAGGAAGATTCGCCTTTTTTGGAACGCGCTGGTCAAATGCTGTTTCCCATCTTCGCGGAAAGAGCCCTGAAGAAAAGGACAGTTAGAAAAGCTAAAGTAGTGGTTTTCCCAGCGTGGAAGAACACCTCTTCAGAACCAGCCGTACCAGCGGATTTGTGTATATTCAAATCTTGAAGTGCTATTGCCACTGTACGAGTGCGCAGACACCTTTAATCAATGTACTTAGCAGATATTCGGTAGTCACCACGTTAGCCTCGAAAAACCGCCACCTGATGCGAGAATATGCCGGACAACTGCAGAGGAAGTGTTGTGCTGTGCCATTCTCCTCCCCGCCAACAGTACAGGTGGTGGTGTCGCTTAAGCCCAACACATTGAAGTGTTAGTAAAAAGTTGGTGGCCCGGAAGGTTCTTGGCGACGTCGAATATGTGGTCATTCCAACGAAGTTTGCCATGAACGCACATACAGAGGAAGGCAGGCCTTTCGGTGTCAGCAATGCTCCGTAAGTAAAGTATGTTAATGCGACAGCTCAGACATAACTAGGGGTGAGAATTTGTTTGATATTGTTCTCTGCTGCAATCTTCTCGACTGTAATAGGGGTAACGATCCCATCTTCATTACAGCGACCAGAAAGAACATGTTGGACGTAACTTTCGTATCCCAAAACAGTCCTGCTCAAGTAGCTAACTGGAGGGTATCTAGCAGGACATCTCTATCAGACCACTGCTGGATACGCTTTGACGGCTTTCAGGACGGGACAATTTCCAGAAACTGGGAAAGGTTCAAAATATAACTTCTGAGGATTGAAATCAACTGCCCAAGCAGAAATATCACTAGGATCATTCCAATATCCAATGTACCAATAATGGGAGAGTTTATAAGGCACTATTTTGCCAACAAGACGATCGCCATCTATTTTCACAGTCAAGCGGCCATAAAAATCATGAAATCAGATGTGCCGAAGTCAAGGGCTGTGAGCCAATGTAGGAAGTCGTTGCACGAGTGCCAGGACACACTGATATCCCGGGAAACGGCGTAGCGGAATAGCTTGAAAGATCAGGGTAGGATATAAATGCATTAATGGCACTTGAATCAGTAAGAATACCGCTTAGCATAACGTAGGCTTACGACTCCCGCCAGATACTTTTATTATGAGCTGGAGGATTTGGACAAAGCCAAGCTAAAATACAACATGAGATTGGTATATAAAACGGGTTGGTTTTAAGAGAACGTACTTTGTGCACATACCAGCGGTTATTCTCTAAGTATATTTCCAAGTGTTTCAAATTCGAAGAAAGGTACCCAGAAGGACACAATGGAGCCAATTTCTGGCCTAAGTGAAAGAAGTCACAGGAGCATCCACCAACATACCTACTATGTGCTCGGTAGACGGAGGAGTTACTACCTAAGTGCTCGTTAGGAGGAGGGAGAGAAAGATTCGCCCTTTTTGGGACGCGCTGGACATACGCTGTTTCCCATCTTCTCGGAAAGAGCCCTGAAGAAAAGGCCAGTTAAAAAAGCTAACGTAGTGGTTTTCCCAGCGTGGAAGAACACCTCTTTAGAACGATAGGGGAAATACCATCTGGAACAGCGGATTTGTGTATATTGAAATCTTGAAGTGCTATTGCCACTGTACGAGTGCGCAGACACCTTCCATCAATGTACTTAGCAGATATTCAGTAGTCACCACGTTAGTCGCGAAAAACCGCCACCTGATGCGAGAATATGCCGGACAACTGCAGAGGATGTGTTGTGCTGTGCCATTCTCATCCCTGCGAACAGGACAGGTGGTGGTGTCGCTTAGCCCAACTTGTTTAAGTGCTAGCAAAAGATTGGTGGCCAGAAAGGTTCTTGGCGACGTCGAATATGTGGTCATTCCAACGAAGTTTGCCATTAACTCACATACCGAGGAAGGCAGGCCTTTCGGTGTCAGCAATGCTCCGTAAGTAAAGTATGTTAATGCAACAGCTCAGACATAACTAGGGGTGAGGGTTTGTTTGATTTTGTTCTCTGCTGCAATTTTCTCGACTGTAATAGCGGTAACGATCCCATATTCATTAGAGCGAACAGAAAGGAGGTTTTGGACGTAACTTTCGTATCCCAAAACTGTCTTGTTCAAGTAGTTAACTGTTAACTCTATGAGACCACTGCTGGATACTCTTTGACGGTTTTCAGGACGGGACAATTTCCAGAAACTGGGAAAGGTTCAAAAAGGAACTTCAGTGGATTGAAATCCCCTACCCAAGCAGAGATCTCTCTACCGAACAAGAAGTCAACGACACAGTCGAATACCGTACCGGGGCGATCTCTGTCAGATTTCCAGATTTCATATGGTAGGTAATGAGGTTGTGGACAGAGGGCTGGGGGTCAGTCCATCCAAAACAGAAGTCATGTTGAAAAAAAGGATCATTCCAATATCCAATGTACCAATAATGGGAGAGTTTATAAGGCACTATATTGCCAACAAGATGATCGCCATCTCTTTTGACAGTCAAGCGGCCATAAAAATCATGAAATCAGATGTGCCGAAGTCAAGGGCTCGTCGTTGGACGAGTGCCAGGACACACTGATATCCCGGGAAACGGCGTAGCGGAATATATTGATATCTTGAAGTACTATTGCCACTGTAACAGTGCGCAGACACAATTCATTAATGTACTTAGCAGATATTCGGTAGTCACCACGATAACCGCGAAAAACCGCCACCTGATACGAGAATATAACGGACAACTGCAGAGGAAGTGTTGTGCTGTGCCATTCTCATCCCCGCCAATAGGACACGTGGTGGTGTCGCTTAAGCCCAACACATTTAAGTGTTAGCAAAAGGTTGGTGGCCCGAAAGGTTCTTGGCGACGTCGAATATGTGGTCATTAAAGTAACGTATGTTAATGCAACAGCTCAGACATAACTAGGGGTGAGGGTTTGTTTGATTTTGTTCTCTGCTGCAATTTTCTCGACTGTAATAGCGGTAACGATCCCATATTCATTAGAGCAAACAGAAAGGAGGTTTTGGACGTAACTTTCGTATCCCAAAACAGTCTTGTTCAAGTAGTTAACTGGAGGTTATCTAGCGGGAAATCTCTATCAGACCACTGCTGGATCAGGCGGTCAACCAAACGGCCGACAGTCTTAGAGAGGACGGACTCTGGATCCGAAGACCATACTGACACGCATCTGCAGAACTTAAATGATGCGCCACTGTGAGCACGAAAGAAACCGTACCGGGGCGATCTCTGGCAGATTTCCAGATTTCATATGGTAGGTAATGAGGTTGCGGACCGAGGGCTGGGGGTCAGTCCGTCCAAAACAGAAGTCATGTTGTTTGCTAGCAAAAGGATGATTCCAATATTCAATGTACCAATAATGGGAGGGAATGATCTAAAAATGTCCTGTTCTTCAAGATACCTAGGCGTTATTTTAAGCTCCAAACTTAACTGGAGAGAGAGTGTAGAAGACCGCGTTAAGCGGACGTACTTGGCATTATATACCGGTCCCAAAACATTCTGCAACGAATGGGGACTTAAACCACTTTTGGTACACTGGTTGTACACAACTGTTGTGAGGCCCATCCTGAAATACGGTGCAGTTGGGAAATGAAATATCTTCTCTCCAATCTCAACGGCTTGCTTGGATATAACAGGGTGCCTAAATGTGCGATCAGACGGTCATCCAAACTTGTCATTACAGATAGTTTATCCCATCAGGATGTCGATGACAAGTTTGGATGACCGTCTGATCGCACCTTAAGGACGACAACCACTGCAGCTTTAGAGATACTCGATATCATGCCATTAGATATTTACTGCAGCAGCGAGGCGGCTGCAACGGCCGACAGACTTAGAGACGGCGAACTCTGGATCCGAAGACCATACTGACACGCATCTGCAGAACTCAAATGGTGCCCCTCTGTTAGCACAAAAGAAACAGACCACTTACCCTCGACATTCAATATCAGAATACCGGAAAGTTGTGAATGGGATGAGGGAAGTCACGAAAAGGGAATATATCTACATCGACGGCTCCAAAATGAATATCGGAACAGCCACAGGCATCTTTTGTGAAACACTAGGATTAAGCAAATCCTTTATAATCATTATCCAGGCTGAAGCCGAACTGAGAAGGCACTGTATTGCAAACAAGACTATCACTATCTATTTTGGCACTAAAGCGGCCATAAAACTGCGGTTATTCTTTTAGTATATTTCCAAGTGTTTCAAATTCAAAGAAAGGTACCCAGAAGGACACAATGGAGCCAATTGCTGGCCTAAGTGAAAGATGTCACAGGAGCATCCAAAATACCTACTAAGTGCTCGGTAGAAGGAGGAGTTTACTACCTAAATCCGCGTAAGGAGGAAGGAGAGGAAGATTCCCCTTTTTTGGGATGCGCTGGACAAATGCTGTTTCCCAACTTCTCGGAAAGAGCCCTGAAGAAAAGGCCAGTTAGAAAAGCTAACGTAGTGGTTTTCCCAGCGTGGAAGAACACCTCTTCAGAACGATAGGGGAAATACCATCTCTACCAGCGGATTTGTGTATATTGAAATCTTGAAGTACTATTGCCACTGTACGAGTGCGCAGACACCTTTCATTAATGTACCTAGCAGTTATTCGGTAGTCACCACGTTAGCCGCGAAAAACCGCCACCTGATGCGAGAATATGCCGGACAACTGCAGAGGAAGTGTTGTGCTGTGCCATTCTCCTCCCCGCCCGCAGGACAGGTGGTGGTGTCGCTTAAGCCCAACATATTTAAGTGTTAGCAAAAGGTTGGTGGCCCGAAAGGTTCTTGGCGACATCGAATATGTGGTCATTCCAACGAAGTTTGTCATTAACGCACATACCGAGGATGGAAAGGCCTTCGGTGTCAGCAATGCTCCGTATCACTAGGGGTGAGGCTTTGTTTGATATTGTTCTCTGCTGCAATCTTCTCGACTGTAATAGGGGTAACGATCCTATCTTTAGGATCATACATTTCATTAATGTACTTAGCAGATATTCGGTAGTCACCACGTTAGCCGCGAAAAACCGCCACCTGATGCGAGAATATGCCGGACAACTGCAGAGGAAGTGTTGTGCTGTGCCATTCTCCTCCCCGCCCGCAGGACAGGTGGTGGTGTCGCTTAAGCCCAACATATTTAAGTGTTAGCAAAAGGTTGGTGGCCCGAAAGGTTCTTGGCGACATCGAATATGTGGTCATTTTAACGAAGTTTGCCATTAACTCACATACCGAGGAAGGCAGGCCATTCGGTGTCAGCAATTTTCCGTAAGTAAAGTATGTTAATGCGACAGCTCAGACATAACTAGGGGTGAGAATATGTTTGATATTGGTCTCTGCTGCAATCTTCTCGACTGTAATAGGGGTAACGATCCCATCTTCATTACACCATACCATCTTCACCATAGACCATACTGACACGCATCTGCAGAACTTAAATGGTGCGCCACTGTGAGCACAAAAGAAACAGACTATCTACCCTCGACATTCACCCTCAGCAGGGGATTCAATATCAGAATACCGGGAAGTTTTGAATGGGATGAGGGAAGTCACGAAAAGGGAATATATCTACATCGGCGGCTCCAAAATGAATATCGGAACAGGCTCAGGAATCTTTTGTGAAACCCTAGGATTAAGCAAATACTTTATAATCATTATACAGGCTGAAGTCGAACTGAGAAGGCACTTTATTGCCAACAAGACGATCACCGTCTATTTTGGCAGTCAAGCGGCCATAATATCACCTGCCCAAGCAGAGATCTCACTACCGAACAAGAATTCGACGACATAACCGTATACCGTACCGGGGCGATCTCTGATTTCCAGATTTCATATGGTACGTAATGAGGTTGTGGACCGAGGGCTAGGGGTCAGTCCATTCAAAACAGAAGTCATGTTGTTTGCTAGCAACAGGATCATTCCAATATTCAATGTACCAATAATGGGAGAGTTGATAAGGCACTATATTGCCAACAAGATGATCGCCATCTCTTTGACAGTCAAGCGGCCGTAAAAGTCATAAATTCAGATGTGCTGAAGTCGAGGGCTGTGAGCCAATGTAGGAAGTCGCTAAACGAGTGCCAGGACACACTGATATCCCGGGAAACGGCGTAGTGGACAAGATTGAAAGATCAGGGTAGGAAATGAATGCAGTAATGGCACTTGAATCAGTAAGAAAACCGTTTAGCATAACGTAGGCTTACGACTCCCGCCAGATACTTTTATTATGAGCTGGAGGATGTGGACAAAGCCAAGCTAAAATACAACATGAGATTTGTATATAAAACGGGTTGGTTTTAAGAGAACGTACTTAGTGCACATACCAGCGGTTATTCTCTAAGTATATTTCCAAGTGTTTCAAATTCGAAAAAAAGTACCCAGAAGGACACAATGGTGCCAATTTCTGGCCTAAGTGAAAGAAGTCACAGGAGCATCCACCAACATACCTACTAAGTGCTCGGTAGAGGGAGGAGTTACTACCTAAGTGCTCGTTAGGAGGAGGGAGAGGAAGATTCGCCTTTTTTGAAACGCGCTGGTCAAATGCTGTTTCCCATCTTCTCGGAAAGAGCCCTGAAGAAAAGGACAGTTAGAAAAGCTAAAGTAGTGGTTTTCCCAGCGTGGAAGAACACCTCTTCAGAACGATAGGGGAAATACCAGCCGTACCAGCGGATTTGTGTATATTCAAATCTTGAAGTGCTATTGCCACTGTACGAGTGCGCAGACACCTTTAATCAATGTACTTAGCAGATATTCGGTAGTCACCACGTTAGCCTCGAAAAACCGCCACCTGATGCGAGAATATGCCGGACAACTGCAGAGGAAGTGTTGTGCTGTGCCATTCTCCTCCCCGCCAACAGTACAGGTGGTGGTGTCGCTTAAGCCCAACACATTGAAGTGTTAGTAAAAGGTTGGTGGCCCGGAAGGTTCTTGGCGACGTCGAATATGTGGTCATTCCAACGAAGTTTGCCATGAACGCACATACAGAGGAAGGCAGGCCTTTCGGTGTCAGCAATGCTACGTAAGTAAAGTATGTTAATGCGACAGCTCAGACATAACTAGGGGTAAGAGTTTGTTTGATATTGTTCTCTGCTGCAATCTTCTCGACTGTAATAGGGGTAACGATCCCATCTTCATTACAGCGACCAGAAAGAAGATTTTGGACGTATCTTTCGTATCCCAAAACAGTCCTGCTCAAGTAGCTAACTGGAGGGTATCTAGCAGGACATCTCTATCAGACCACTGCTGGATACGCTTTGACGGCTTTCAGGACGGGACAATTTCCAGAAACTGGGAAAGGTTCAAAATATAACTTCTGAGGATTGAAATCAACTGCCCAAGCAGAAATATCACTAGGATCATTCCAATATTCAATGTACCAATAATGGGAGGGAATGATCTAAAAATGTGCTGTTCTTCAAGATACCTAGGCGTTATCTTAAGCTCCAAACTTAACTGGAGAGAGAGTATAGAGGACCGCGTTAAGCGGGCGTACTTGGCATTATATACCGGTCCCAAAACATTCTGCAACGAATGGGGACTGAAACCACTTTTGGTACACTGGTTGTACACAACTGTGCGCAGACACAATTCATTAACGTACTTAGCAGATATTCGGTAGTCACCACGTTAGCCGCGAAAAACCGCCACCTGATGCGATGCGAGCATATGTTGGCCCGAAAGGTTCTTGGCGACGTCGAATATGTGGTCATTCCAACGAAGTTTGCCATTAACTCACATACCGAGGAAGGCAGGCCTTTCGGTGTCAGCAATGCTCCGTAAATAAAGTATGTTAATGCGACAGCTCAGACATAACTAGGGGTGAGAATTTGTTTGATATTGTTCTCTGCTGCAATCTTCTCGACTGTAATAGCGGTAACGATCCCATATTCATTAGAGCGCACAGAAAGAAGGTTTTGGACGTAACTGTCGTATCCCAAAACAGTCTTGTTCAAGTAGTTAACTGGAGGATATCTAGCAGGACATCTCTATCAGACCACTGCTGGATCAGGCTCAGGAGAGGGTGAACTCTGGATCCGAATACCATACTGACACGAATCTGCAGAACTCCAATGGTGCGCCACTGTAAGCACAAAGGAAACAGACTACCTACCCTCGACATTCACCTTCAGCAGGGGATTCAATATCAGAATACCGGAAAGTTGTGAATGGGATGAGGGATGTCACGAAAAGGGAATAT
The DNA here is from genome assembly GCA_963576555.1 of Ferdinandea cuprea. Lineage (NCBI taxonomy): Eukaryota > Metazoa > Arthropoda > Insecta > Diptera > Syrphidae > Ferdinandea > Ferdinandea cuprea. The sequence continues at coordinate 60,490,309 of OY754961.1, forward strand.
ATCTACATCGACGGCTCCAAAATAAATATCGGAAAATGCTCAGGCATCTTTTGTGAACCCTAGGATTAAGCAAATCCTTTATAGTCATTATCCACGCTGAAGTCGAACTAAGAAGGCACTGTATTGCCAACAAGACGATCACCATCTATTTTGGCAGTCAAGCGGCCATAAAACTAGCGGTTATTCTCTTAGTATATTTGCAAGTGTTTCAAATTCGGAGAAAGGTACCCAGAAGGACACAATTGGGCCAATTGCTGGCCTAAGTGAAAGATGTCACAGGAGCACCCACCAACATACCTACTTAGTGCTCGGTGAAAGGAGGAGCTACTACCTAAGTGGTCGGTAGGAGGAGGGAGAGGAAGATTCGCCTTTTTTGGGACGCGCTGGACAAATGCTGTTTCCCATCTTCTAGGAAAGAGCCCTGAAGAAAAGGCCAGTTAGAAAAGCTAACGTAGTGGTTTTCCCAGCGTGGAAGAACACCTCTTCTGAACGATAGGGGAAATACCATCTGGACCAGCGGAATTGTGTGTATTGATATCTTGAAGTACTATTGCCACTGTACGAGTGCGCAGACACAATTCATTAATGTACTTAGCAGATATTCGGTAGTCACCACGTTAGCCTCGAAAAACCGCCACCTGATGCGAGAATATGCCGGACAACTGCAGAGGAAGTGTTGTGCTGTGCCATTCTCCTCCCCGCCAACAGTACAGGTGGTGGTGTCGCTTAAGCCCAACACATTGAAGTGTTAGTAAAAGGTTGGTGGCCCGGAAGGTTCTTGGCGACGTCGAATATGTGGTCATTCCAACGAAGTTTGCCATGAACGCACATACAGAGGAAGGCAGGCCTTTCGGTGTCAGCAATGCTACGTAAGTAAAGTATGTTAATGCGACAGCTCAGACATAACTAGGGGTAAGAGTTTGTTTGATATTGTTCTCTGCTGCAATCTTCTCGACTGTAATAGGGGTAACGATCCCATCTTCATTACAGCGACCAGAAAGAAGATTTTGGACGTATCTTTCGTATCCCAAAACAGTCCTGCTCGAGTAGCTAACTGGAGGGTATCTAGCAGGACATCTCTATCAGACCACTGCTGGATACGCTTTGACGGCTTTCAGGACGGGACAATTTCCAGAAACTGGGAAAGGTTCAAAATATAACTTCTGAGGATTGAAATCAACTGCCCAAGCAGAAATATCACTAGGATCATTCCAATATTCAATGTACCAATAATGGGAGGGAATGATCTAAAAATGTGCTGTTCTTCATGATACCTAGGCGTTATCTTAAGCTCCAAACTTAACTGGAGAGAGAGTATAGAGGACCGCGTTAAGCGGGCGTACTTGGCATTATATACCGGTCCCAAAACATTCTGCAACGAATGGGGACTGAAACCACTTTTGGTACACTGGTTGTACACAACTGTGCGCAGACACAATTCATTAACGTACTTAGCAGATATTCGGTAGTCACCACGTTAGCCGCGAAAAACCGCCACCTGATGCGATGCGAGCATATGTTGGCCCGAAAGGTTCTTGGCGACGTCGAATATGTGGTCATTCCAACGAAGTTTGCCATTAACTCACATACCGAGGAAGGCAGGCCTTTCGGTGTCAGCAATGCTCCGTAAATAAAGTATGTTAATGCGACAGCTCAGACATAACTAGGGGTGAGAATTTGTTTGATATTGTTCTCTGCTGCAATCTTCTCGACTGTAATAGCGGTAACGATCCCATATTCATTAGAGCGCACAGAAAGAAGGTTTTGGACGTAACTGTCGTATCCCAAAACAGTCCTGCTCAAGTAGCTAACTGGAGGGTATCTAGCAGGACATCTCTATCAGACCACTGCTGGATACGCTTTGACGGCTTTCAGGACGGGACAATTTCCAGAAACTGGGAAAGGTTCAAAATATAACTTCTGAGGATTGAAATCCCCTACCCAAGCAGAGATCTCTCTACCGAACAAGAAGTCGACGACACACTCGAATACAGTACCTGGGCGATCTCTGTCAGATTTCCAGATTTCATATGGGAGGTAATTGGGTTGTGGACCGAGGGCTGTGGGTCAGTCAATCCAAAACAGAAGTCCTGTTGTTTACTAGGAAAAGGATCATTCCCTATTCAATGTACCAATAATGGGAGGGAATGATCGTACTTGGCATTATATGCCGGTCTCAAAACATTCGGCAACGAATGTGTACTTAAAGCACTTTTGGTACTCTGGTTGTACACAACTGTTGTGAGGCCTATCCTGAAATACGGTGCAGTTGGGTGGAAGGCTCTGGAAATGAAATATCTTCTCTCCAATCTCACCGGCTTGCATTGATATAACAGGGTGTCTAAAGGTGCGATCAGACGGTCATCCAAACTTGTCATTACAGATGGGTTACCCACTTTGGGAGAAAATCTACGTCATAGTGATGTCAGGTTGTCATCCGGATGACAAGTTTGGATGACCGTCTGATCACACCTTAAGGACGACAGCAGCGAGGTAGTTAAAACGGCCGACAGACTTAGAGAGGGCGGACTCTGGATCCGAAGACCATACTGACACGCATCTGCAGAACTCAAAAGGTGCCCCTCTGTTAGCACAAAAGAAACAGACTACTTACCCTCGACATTCAATATCAGAATACCGGAAAGTTGTGAATGGGATGAGGGAAGTCACGAAAAGGGAATATATCTACATCGACGGCTCCAAAATGAATATCGGAACAGGCACAGGCATCTTTTGTGAAACCCTAGGATTAAGCAAATCCTTTATAATCATTATCCAGGCTGAAGCCGAACAGAGAAGGCACTGTATTGCAAACAAGACGATCACCATCTATTTTGGCACTAAAGCGGCAATAAAACTGCGGTTATTCTCTTAGTATATTTCCAAGTGTTTCAAATTCAAAGAAAGGTATCCAGAAGGACACAATGGAGCCAATTACTGGCCTAAGTGAAAGATGTCACAGGAGCATCCAACATACCTACTAAGTGCTCGGTAGAGGGAGGAGTTTACTACCTAAATGCGCGTAAGGAGGAAGGAGAGGAAGATTCGCCTTTTTTGGGATGCGCTGGACAAATGCTGTTTCCCAACTTCTCGGAAAGAGCCCTGAAGAAAAGGACAGTTAGAAAAGCTAAAGTAGTGGTTTTCCCAGCGTGGAACGATGCTCTTCAGAACGATAGGGGAAATACCATCCGTACCAGCGGATTTGTGTATATTGAAATCTTGAAGTACTATTGCCACTGTAACAGTGCGCAGACACAATTCATTAATGTACTTAGCAGATATTCGGTAGTCACCACGATAACCGCGAAAAACCGCCACCTGATGCGAGAATATAACGGACAACTGCAGAGGAAGTGTTGTGCTGTGCCATTCTCATCCCCGCCAATAGGACACGTGGTGGTGTCGCTTAAGCCCAACACATTTAAGTGTTAGCAAAAGGTTGGTGGCCCGAAAGGTTCTTGGCGACGTCGAATATGTGGTCATTAAAGTAACGTATGTTAATGCGACAGCTCAGACATAACTAGGGGTAAGAATTTGTTTGATATTGTTCTCTGCTGCAATCTTCTCGACTGTAATAGGGGTAACGATCCCATCTTCATTACAGCGACCAGAGAGAAGATTTTGGACGTATCTTTCGTATCCCAAAACAGTCCTGCTCAAGTAGCTAACTGGAGGGTATCTAGCAGGACATCTCTATCAGACCACTGCTGGATACGCTTTGACGGCTTTCAGGACGGGACAATTTCCAGAAACTGGGAAAGGTTCAAAATATAACTTCTGAGGATTGAAATCAACTGCCCAAGCAGAAATATCACTAGGATCATTCCAATATTCAATGTACCAATAATGGGAGGGAATGATCTAAAAATGTGCTGTTCTTCAAGATACCTAGGCGTTATCTTAAGCTCCAAACTTAACTGGAGAGAGAGTATAGAGGACCGCGTTAAGCGGGCGTACTTGGCATTATATACCGGTCCCAAAACATTCTGCAACGAATGGGGACTGAAACCACTATTGATACACTGGTTGTACACAACTGTGCGCAGACACAATTCATTAACGTACTTAGCAGATATTCGGTAGTCACCACGTTAGCCGCGAAAAACCGCCACCTGATGCGATGCGAGCATATGTTGACCCGAAAGGTTCTTGGCGACGTCGAATATGGGGTCATTCCAACGAAGTTTGCCATTAACTCACATACCGAGGAAGGCAGACCTTTCGGTGTCAGCAATGCTCCGTAAATAAAGTATGTTAATGCGACAGCTCAGACATAACTAGGGGTGAGAATTTGTTTGATATTGTTCTCTGCTGCAATCTTCTCGACTGTAATAGCGGTAACGATCCCATATTCATTAGAGCGCACAGAAAGAAGGTTTTGGACGTAACTGTCGTATCCCAAAACAGTCTTGTTCAAGTAGTTAACTGGAGGATATCTAGCAGGACATCTCTATCAGACCACTGCTGGATCAGGCTCAGGAGAGGGTGAACTCTGGATCCGAATACCATACTGACACGAATCTGCAGAACTCCAATGGTGCGCCACTGTACGCACAAAGGAAACAGACTACCTACCCTCGACATTCACCTTCAGCAGGGGATTCAATATCAGAATACCGGAAAGTTGTGAATGGGATGAGGGAAGTCACGAAAAGGGAATATATCTACATCGTCGGCTCCAAAATAAATATCGGAAAATGCTCAGGCATCTTTTGTGAACCCTAGGATTAAGCAAATCCTTTATAGTCATTATCCACGCTGAAGTCGAACTAAGAAGGCACTGTATTGCCAACAAGACGATCACCATCTATTTTGGCAGTCAAGCGGCCATAAAACTAGCGGTTATTCTCTTAGTATATTTGCAAGTGTTTCAAATTCGGAGAAAGGTACCCAGAAGGACACAATTGGGCCAATTGCTGGCCTAAGTGAAAGATGTCACAGGAGCACCCACCAACATACCTACTTAGTGCTCGGTGAAAGGAGGAGCTACTACCTAAGTGGTCGGTAGGAGGAGGGAGAGGAAGATTCGCCTTTTTTGGGACGCGCTGGACAAATGCTGTTTCCCATCTTCTAGGAAAGAGCCCTGAAGAAAAGGCCAGTTAGAAAAGCTAACGTAGTGGTTTTCCCAGCGTGGAAGAACACCTCTTCAGAACGATAGGGGAAATACCATCTGGACCAGCGGATTTGTGTGTATTGATATCTTGAAGTACTATTGCCACTGTACGAGTGCGCAGACACAATTCATTAATGTACTTAGCAGATATTCGGTAGGTGGTCACTACCGTTAGCCGCGAAAAACCGCCACCTGATGGAGAATATGCCGGACAACTGCAGAGGAAGTGTTGTGCTGTGCCATTCTCCTCCCCGCCAGCAGGACAGATGGTGGTGTCGCTTAAGCCCAACATATTCAAGTGTTAGCAAAAGGTTGGTGGCCCGAAAGGTTCTTGGCGACATCGAATATGTGGTCATTTTAACGAAGTTTGCCATTAACTCACATACCGAGGAAGGCAGGCCATTCGGTGTCAGCAATGCTCCGTAAGTAAAGTATGTTAATGCGACAGCTCAGACATAACTAGGGGTGAGAATATGTTTGATATTGGTCTCTGCTGCAATCTTCTCGACTGTAATAGGGGTAACGATCCCATCTTCATTACAGCGACCAGAAAGAATGTTTTGGACGTAACTTTCGTATCGCAAAACAGTCTTGTTCAAGTAGCTAACTGGAGGGTATCTAGCAGGACATCTCTATAAGACCACTGTTGTATACTCTTTGACCTACACGTCGTTTTTTAGGACATGAACATTTCCAGAAACTGGGAAAGGTTCAAAAAAGAACTTCAGAGGATTGAAATCACCTGCCCCGGGGCGATCTCTGTCAGATTTCCAGATTTCATATGGTAGGTTATGAGGTTGCGGACCGAGGGCTGGGGGTCAGTCCGTCCAAAACAGAAGTCATGTTGTTTGCTAGCAAAAGGATCATTCCAATATTCAATGTACCAATAATGGGAGGGAATGATCTAAAAATGTGCTGTTCTTCAAGATACCTAGGCGTTATCTTAAGCTCCAAACTTAACTGGAGAGAGAGTATAGAGGACCGCGTTAAGCGGGCGTACTTGGCATTATATACCGGTCCCAAAACATTCTGCAACGAATGGGGACTTAAACCACTTTTGGTACAACTGTTGTGACGCCCATCCTGAAATACGGTGCAGTTGGGAAATGAAATATCTTCTCTCCAATCTCACCGGCTTGCTTGGATATAACAGGGTGCCTAAATGTGCGATCAGACGGTCATCCAAACTTGTCATTACAGATGGGTTATCCCATCAGGATGTCGATGACAAGTTTGGATGACCGTCTGATCGCACCTTAAGGACGACAATCACTGCAGCTTTAGAGATACTCGATATCATGCCATTAGACATTTACTGCAGCAGCGAGGCGGCTGCAACGGCCGACAGACTTAGAGAGTGCGGACTCTGGATCCGAAGACCATACTGACACGCATCTGCAGAACTCACATGGTGCGCACAAACGGAACAGACTACCTACCCTCGACATTTGCCTTGAGCAGGGGATTCAATATCAGAATACCGGAAAGTTGTGAATGGATGAGGGAATATATCTACATCGACGGCTCCAAAATGGTGATGCTTTGTTTGATTTTGTTCTCTGCTGCCAACTTCTCGACTGTAATAGGGGTACCGATCCCATCTTCATTACAGCGAACCCAAAACAGCCTTGTTCAAGTAGCTAACTGGAGGGTATCTAGCAGGACATCTCTATCAGACCACTGCTGGATACTTTGACCTACAAGTTGGCTTTCATAACAGGACAATTTCAAGAAACTGGGAAAGGTTCAAAAAAGAACTTCAGAGGATTGAAATCCCCTGCCCAAGCAGAGATCTCTCTACCGAACAAGAAGTCGACGACACAGTCGAATACCGTACCGGGGGCTGGGGCTGGGGCTCAGTCCATCCAAAACAGAAGTTCTGTTGTTTACTAGGAAAAGGATCATTCCAGTATTCAATGTACCAATAATGGGAGGGAATGATCGTACTTGGCATTATATGCCGGTCCCAAAACATTCGGCAACGAATGGGGACTTAAACCACTGGTTGTACACACCTGTTGTGAGGCCCATCCTGAAATACGGTGCAGTTGGGAAATTAAATATTTTCTCTCCAATCTCACCGGCTTGCATGGATATAACTGGACGATCTCCCAAACTTGTCAATACAGATGGGTTACCCACTTTGGGAGAAAATCTACGTCATAGTGATGTCAGGATGTCATCCAGATGACAAGTTTGGATGACCCTCTGATCGCACCTTAAGGACGACAGCAGTTGGGTGGAAGGCTCTGGAAATGAAATATCTTCTCTCCAATCTCACCGGCTTGCATGGATATAACAGGGTGTCTAAAGGTGCCATCAGACGGTCATCCAAACTTGTCATTACAGATGGGTTACCCACTTTGGGAGAAAATCTACGTCATAGTGATGTCAGGATGTCATCCGGATGACAAGTTTGGATGACCGTCTGATCACACCTTAAGGACGACAGCAGCGAGCCGGTTAAGACGGTCAACAGACTTCGATCCGAAGACCATACTGACACGCATCTGCAGAACTTAAATGGTGCGCCACTGTGAGCACAAAAGAAACAGACTATCTACCATCGACATTCACCCTCAGCAGGGGATTCAATATCAGAATACCGGGAAGTTTTGAATGGGATGAGGGAAGTCACGAAAAGGGAATATATCTACATCGGCGGCTCCAAAATGAATATCGGAACAGGCTCAGGAATCTTTTGTGAAACCCTAGGATTAAGCAAATACTTTATAATCATTATACAGGCTGAAGTCGAACTGAGAAGGCACTTTATTGCCAACAAGACGATCACCGTCTATTTTGGCAGTCAAGCGGCCATAATATCACCTGCCCAAGCAGAGATCTCACTACCGAACAAGAATTCGACGACATAATCGTATACCGTACCGGGGCGATCTCTGATTTCCAGATTTCATATGGTACGTAATGAGGTTGTGGACCGAGGGCTAGGGGTCAGTCCATTCAAAACAGAAGTCATGTTGTTTGCTAGCAACAGGATCATTCCAATATTCAATGTACCAATAATGGGAGAGTTGATAAGGCACTATATTGCCAACAAGATGATCGCCATCTCTTTGACAGTCAAGCGGCCGTAAAAGTCATAAATTCAGATGTGCTGAAGTCGAGGGCTGTGAGCCAATGTAGGAAGTCGCTAAACGAGTGCCAGGACACACTGATATCCCGGGAAACGGCGTAGTGGACAAGATTGAAAGATCAGGGTAGGAAATGAATGCAGTAATGGCACTTGAATCAGTAAGAAAACCGTTTAGCATAACGTAGGCTTACGACTCCCGCCAGATACTTTTATTATGAGCTGGAGGATGTGGACAAAGCCAAGCTAAAATACAACATGAGATTTGTATATAAAACGGGTTGGTTTTAAGAGAACGTACTTAGTGCACATACCAGCGGTTATTCTCTAAGTATATTTCCAAGTTTTTCAAATTCGAAAAAAAGTACCCAGAAGGACACAATGGTGCCAATTTCTGGCCTAAGTGAAAGAAGTCACAGGAGCATCCACCAACATACCTACTAAGTGCTCGGTAGACGGAGGAGTTACAACCTAAGTGCTCGTTAGGAGGAGGGAGAGGAAGATTCGCCTTTTTTGAAACGCGCTGGTCAAATGCTGTTTCCCATCTTCTCGGAAAGAGCCCTGAAGAAAAGGACAGTTAGAAAAGCTAAAGTAGTGGTTTTCCCAGCGTGGAAGAACACCTCTTCAGAACGATAGGGGAAATACCAGCCGTACCAGCGGATTTGTGTATATTCAAATCTTGAAGTGCTATTGCCACTGTACGAGTGCGCAGACACCTTTAATCAATGTACTTAGCAGATATTCGGTAGTCACCACGTTAGCCTCGAAAAACCGCCACCTGATGCGAGAATATGCCGGACAACTGCAGAGGAAGTGTTGTGCTGTGCCATTCTCCTCCCCGCCAACAGTACAGGTGGTGGTGTCGCTTAAGCCCAACACATTGAAGTGTTAGTAAAAGGTTGGTGGCCGGAAGGTTCTTGGCGACGTCGAATATGTGGTCATTCCAACGAAGTTTGCCATGAACGCACATACAGAGGAAGGCAGGCCTTTCGGTGTCAGCAATGCTACGTAAGTAAAGTATGTTAATGCGACAGCTCAGACATAACTAGGGGTAAGAATTTGTTTGATATTGTTCTCTGCTGCAATCTTCTCGACTGCAATAGGGGTAACGATCCCATCTTCATTACAGCAACCAGAAAGAAGATTTTGGACGTATCTTTCGTATCCCAAAACAGTCCTGCTCAAGTAGCTAACTGGAGGGTATCTAGCAGGACATCTCTATCAGACCACTGCTGGATACGCTTTGACGGCTTTCAGGACGGGACAATTTCCAGAAACTGGGAAAGGTTCAAAATATAACTTCTGAGGATTGAAATCAACTGCCCAAGCAGAAATATCACTAGGATCATTCCAATATTCAATGTACCAATAATGGGAGGGAATGATCTAAAAATGTGCTGTTCTTCAAGATACCTAGGCGTTATCTTAAGCTCCAAACTTAACTGGAGAGAGAGTATAGAGGACCGCGTTAAGCGGGCGTACTTGGCATTATATACCGGTCCCAAAACATTCTGCAACGAATGGGGACTGAAACCACTTTTGGTACACTGGTTGTACACAACTGTTGTGAGGCCCATCCTGAAATACGGTGCAGTTGGGAAATGAAATATCTTCTCTCCAATCTCACCGGGTGCGTAAATGTGCGATCAGACGGTCATCCAAACTTGTCATTACAGATGGGTTATCCCATCAGGATGTCGATGACAAGTTTGGATGACCGTCTGATCGCACCTTAAGGACGACAACCACTGCAGCTTTAGAGATACTCGATATCATGCCATTATACATTTACTGCAGCAGCGAGGCGGCTGCAACGGCCGACAGACTTAGAGAGTGCGGACTCTGGATCCGAAGACCATACTGACACGCATCTGCAGAACTCAAATGGTGCGCCACTGTTAGCACAAACGGAACAGACTACCTACCCTCGACATTTGCCTTGAGCAGGGTATTCAATATCAGAATACCGGAAAGTTGTGATGATGAGGATGAGGGAATATATCTACATCGACGGCTCCAAAATGGTGATGCTTTGTTTGATTTTGTTCTCTGCTGCAATCTTCTCGACTGTAATAGGGGTAACGATCCCATATTCATTACAGCCAACAGAAAGGAGGTTTTGAACGTAACTTTTGTATCCCACAACAGTCTTGTTCAAGTAGCTAACTGGAGGGTATCTAGCAGGACATCTCTATCAGACCACTGCTGGATCAGGCTCAGGAGAGGGTGAACTCTGGATCCGAATACCATACTGACACGAATCTGCAGAACTCCAATGGTGCGCCACTGTACGCACAAAGGAAACAGACTACCTACCCTCGACATTCACCTTCAGCAGGGGATTCAATATCAGAATACCGGAAAGTTGTGAATGGGATGAGGGAAGTCACGAAAAGGGAATATATCTACATCGACGGCTCCAAAATGAATATCGGAACAGGCACAGGCATCTTTTGTGAAACCCTAGGATTAAGCAAATCCTTTATAATCATTATCCAGGCTGAAGCCGAACAGAGAAGGCACTGTATTGCAAACAAGACGATCACCATCTATTTTGGCACTAAAGCGGCAATAAAACTGCGGTTATTCTCTTAGTATATTTCCAAGTGTTTCAAATTCAAAGAAAGGTACCCAGAAGGACACAATGGAGCCAATTACTGGCCTAAGTGAAAGATGTCACAGGAGCATCCAACATACCTACTAAGTGCTCGGTAGAGGGAGGAGTTTACTACCTAAATGCGCGTAAGGAGGAAGGAGAGGAAGATTCGCCTTTTTGGGATGCGCTGGACAAATGCTGTTTCCCAACTTCTCGGAAAGAGCCCTGAAGAAAAGGACAGTTAGAAAAGCTAAAGTAGTGGTTTTCCCAGCGTGGAACGATGCTCTTCAGAACGATAGGGGAAATACCATCCGTACCAGCGGATTTGTGTATATTGAAATCTTGAAGTACTATTGCCACTGTAACAGTGCGCAGACACAATTCATTAATGTACTTAGCAGATATTCGGTAGTCACCACGATAACCGCGAAAAACCGCCACCTGATGCGAGAATATAACGGACAACTGCAGAGGAAGTGTTGTGCTGTGCCATTCTCATCCCCGCCAATAGGACACGTGGTGGTGTCGCTTAAGCCCAACACATTTAAGTGTTAGCAAAAGGTTGGTGGCCCGAAAGGTTCTTGGCGACGTCGAATATGTGGTCATTAAAGTAACGTATGTTAATGCAACAGCTCAGACATAACTAGGGGTGAGGGTTTGTTTGATTTTGTTCTCTGCTGCAATTTTCTCGACTGTAATAGCGGTAACGATCCCATATTCATTAGAGCGAACAGAAAGGAGGTTTTGGACGTAACTTTCGTATCCCAAAACAGTCTTGTTCAAGTAGTTAACTGGAGGTTATCTAGCGGGAAATCTCTATCAGACCACTGCTGGATCAGGCGGTCAACCAAACGGCCGACAGTCTTAGAGAGGACGGACTCTGGATCCGAAGACCATACTGACACGCATCTGCAGAACTTAAATGGTGCCCCTCTGTTAGCACAACTGGAGAGAGAGTGTAGAAGACCGCGTTAAGTGAACGTACTTGGCATTATATACCGGTCCCAAAACATTCTGCAACGAATGGGGACTTAAACCACTTTTGGTACACTGGTTGTACACAACTGTTGTGAGGCCCATCCTGAAATACGGGAAATGAAATATCTTCTCTTCAATTTCAACGGCTTGCTTGGATATAACAGGGTGCCTAAATGTGCGATCAGACGGTCATCCATACTTGTCATTACAGATAGTTTATCCCATCAGGATGTCGATGACAAGTTTGGATGACCGTCTGATCGCACCTTAAGGACGACAACCACTGCAGCTTTAGAGATACTCGATATCATGCCATTAGATATTTACTGCAGCAGCGAGGCGGCTGCAACGGCCGACAGACTTAGAGACGGCGGACTCTGGATCCGAAGACCATACTGACACGCATCTGCAGAACTCAAATGGTGCCCCTCTGTTAGCACAAAAGAAACAGACCACTTACCCTCGACATTCAATATCAGAATACCGGAAAGTTGTGAATGGGATGAGGGAAGTCACGAAAAGGGAATATATCTACATCGACGACTCCAAAATGAATATCGGAAGTATATTTCCAAGTGTTTCAAATTCAAAGAAAGGTACCCAGAAGGACACAATGGAGCCAATTGCTGGCCTAAGTGAAAGATGTCACAGGAGCATCCAACATACCTACTAAGTGCTCGGTAGAAGGAGGAGTTTACTACCTAAATCCCCGTAAGGAGGAAGGAGAGGAAGATTCGCCTTTTTTGGGATGCGCTGGACAAATGCTGTTTCCCAACTTCTCGGAAAGAGCCCTGAAGAAAAGGCCAGTTAGAAAAGCTAACGTAGTGGTGGAAGAACACCTCTTCAGAACGATAGGGGAAATACCATCTCTACCAGCGGATTTGTGTATATTGAAATCTTGAAGTACTATTGCCACTGTACGAGTGCGCAGACACCTTTCATTAATGTACCTAGCAGTTATTCGGTAGTCACCACGTTAGCCGCGAAAAACCGCCACCTGATGCGATGCGAGCATATGTTGGCCCGAAAGGTTCTTGGCGACGTCGAATATGTGGTCATTCCAACGAAGTTTGCCATTAACGCACATACCGAGGAAGGCAGGCCTTTCGGTGTCAGCAATGCTGCGTAAGTAAAGTATGTTAATGCGACAGCTCAGACATCACTAAGGGTGAGGGTTTGTTTGATTTTGTTGTCTGCTGCTATCTGCTCGACTGTAACGATCCCATCTTCATTACAGCGAATAGAAAGGAGGTTTTGGACGTAACTTTCATATCCCAAAACAGTCTTGTTCAAGTAGCTAACTGGAGGGTATCTAGCAGGACATCTCTATCAGACCACTGCTGGATACTCTTTGACGGCTTTATGGACGGGGCAATTTCCAGAAACTGGGAAAGGTTCAAAATAGAACTTCAGAGGATTGAAATCCCCTACCCAAGCAGAGATCTCTCTACCGAACAAGAAGTCGACGACACACTCGAATACAGTACCTGGGCGATCTCTGTCAGATTTCCAGATTTCATATGGGAGGTAATTGGGTTGTGGACCGAGGGCTGTGGGTCAGTCAATCCAAAACAGAAGTTCTGTTGTTTACTAGGAAAAGGATCATTCCCTATTCAATGTACCAATAATGGGAGGGAATGATCGTACTTGGCATTATATGCCGGTCTCAAAACATTCGGCAACGAATGTGTACTTAAAGCACTTTTGGTACTCTGGTTGTACACAACTGTTGTGAGGCCATCCTGAAATACGGTGCAGTTGGGTGGAAGCCTCTGGAAATGAAATATCTTCTCTCCAATCTCACCGGCTTGCATGGATATAACAGGGTGTCTAAAGGTGCGATCAGACGGTCATCCAAACTAGTCATTACAGATGGGTTACCCACTTTGGGAGAAAATCTACGTCATAGTTATGTCAGGATGTCATCCGGATGACATGTTTGGATGACCGTCTGATCACACCTAAAGGACGACAGCAGCGAGGTAGTTAAGACGGTCGACATACTTAGAGAGGACGGACTCTGGATCCGAAGACCATACTGACACGCATCTGCAGAACTCAAATGGTGCGCCACTGTAAGCACAAAAGAAACAGACTACCTACCCTCGACATTTGCCTTGAGCAGGGTATTCAATATCAGAATACCGGAAAGTTGTGAATGGGATGAGGGAATATACCTACATCGACGGCTCCAAAATGGTGATGCTTTGTTTGATTTTGTTCTCTGCTGCAATCTTCTCGACTGTAATAGGGGTAACGATCCCATCTTCATTACAGCGACCAGAAAGAACATGTTGGACGTAACTTTCGTATCCCAAAACAGTCCTGCTCAAGTAGCTAACTGGAGGGTATCTAGCAGGACATCTCTATCAGACCACTGCTGGATACGCTTTGACGGCTTTCAGGACGGGACAATTTCCAGAAACTGGGAAAGGTTCAAAATATAACTTCTGAGGATTGAAATCAACTGCCCAAGCAGAAATATCACTAGGATCATTCCAATATCCAATGTACCAATAATGGGAGAGTTTATAAGGCACTATTTTGCCAACAAGACGATCGCCATCTATTTTCACAGTCAAGCGGCCATAAAAATCATGAAATCAGATGTGCCGAAGTCAAGGGCTGTGAGCCAATGTAGGAAGTCGTTGCACGAGTGCCAGGACACACTGATATCCCGGGAAACGGCGTAGCGGAATAGCTTGAAAGATCAGGGTAGGGTAGGGGTAGGTAGGGTAGATCATCGACGGCTCCAAAATGGTGATGCTTTGTTTGATTTTGTTCTCTGCTGCAATCTTCTCGACTGTAATAGGGGTAACGATCCCATCTTCATTACAGCGACCAGAAAGAACATGTTGGACGTAACTTTCGTATCCCAAAACAGTCCTGCTCAAGTAGCTAACTGGAGGGTATCTAGCAGGACATCTCTATCAGACCACTGCTGGATACGCTTTGACGGCTTTCAGGACGGGACAATTTCCAGAAACTGGGAAAGGTTCAAAATATAACTTCTGAGGATTGAAATCAACTGCCCAAGCAGAAATATCACTAGGATCATTCCAATATCCAATGTACCAATAATGGGAGAGTTTATAAGGCACTATTTTGCCAACAAGACGATCGCCATCTATTTTCACAGTCAAGCGGCCATAAAAATCATGAAATCAGATGTGCCGAAGTCAAGGGCTGTGAGCCAATGTCGGAAGTCGTTGCACGAGTGCCAGGACACACTGATATCCCGGGAAACGGCGTAGCGGAATAGCTTGAAAGATCAGGGTAGGATATAAATGCATTAATGGCACTTGAATCAGTAAGAATACCGCTTAGCATCCACCAACATACCTACTAAGTGCTCGGTAGACGGAGGAGTTACTACCTATGTGCTCGTTAGGAGGAGGGAGAGGAAGATTCGCCTTTTTTGAAACGCGCTGGTCAAATGCTGTTTCCCATCTTCTCGGAAAGAGCCCTGAAGAAAAGGACAGTTAGAAAAGCTAAAGTAGTGGTTTTCCCAGCGTGGAAGAACACCTCTTCAGAACGATAGGGGAAATACCAGCCGTACCAGCGGATTTGTGTATATTCAAATCTTGAAGTGCTATTGCCACTGTACGAGTGCGCAGACACCTTTAATCAATGTACTTAGCAGATATTCGGTAGTCACCACGTTAGCCTCGAAAAACCGCCACCTGATGCGAGAATATGCCGGACAACTGCAGAGGAAGTGTTGTGCTGTGCCATTCTCCTCCCCGCCAACAGTACAGGTGGTGGTGTCGCTTAAGCCCAACACATTGAAGTGTTAGTAAAAGGTTGGTGGCCCGGAAGGTTCTTGGCGACGTCGAATATGTGGTCATTCCAACGAAGTTTGCCATGAACGCACATACAGAGGAAGGCAGGCCTTTCGGTGTCAGCAATGCTACGTAAGTAAAGTATGTTAATGCGACAGCTCAGGCATAACTAGGGGTAAGAATTTGTTTGATATTGTTCTCTGCTGCAATCTTCTCGACTGTAATAGGGGTAACGATCCCATCTTCATTACAGCGACCAGAAAGAAGATTTTGGACGTATCTTTCGTATCCCAAAACAGTCCTGCTCAAGTAGCTAACTGGAGGGTATCTAGCAGGACATCTCTATCAGACCACTGCTGGATACGCTTTGACGGCTTTCAGGACGGGACAATTTCCAGAAACTGGGAAAGGTTCAAAATATAACTTCTGAGGATTGAAATCAACTGCCCAAGCAGAAATATCACTAGGATCATTCCAATATTCAATGTACCAATAATGGGAGGGAATGATCTAAAAATGTGCTGTTCTTCAAGATACCTAGGCGTTATCTTAAGCTCCAAACTTAACTGGAGAGAGAGTATAGAGGACCGCGTTAAGCGGGCGTACTTGGCATTATATACCGGTCCCAAAACATTCTGCAACGAATGGGGACTGAAACCACTTTTAATACACTGGTTGTACACAACTGTGCGCAGACACAATTCATTAACGTACTTAGCAGATATTCGGTAGTCACCACGTTAGCCGCGAAAAACCGCCACCTGATGCGATGCGAGCATATGTTGGCCCGAAAGGTTCTTGGCGACGTCGAATATGGGGTCATTCCAACGAAGTTTGCCATTAACTCACATACCGAGGAAGGCAGGCCTTTCGGTGTCAGCAATGCTCCGTAAATAAAGTATGTTAATGCGACAGCTCAGACATAACTAGGGGTGAGAATTTGTTTGATATTGTTCTCTGCTGCAATCTTCTCGACTGTAATAGCGGTAACGATCCCATATTCATTAGAGCGCACAGAAAGAAGGTTTTGGACGTAACTGTCGTATCCCAAAACAGTCTTGTTCAAGTAGTTAACTGGAGGATATCTAGCAGGACATCTCTATCAGACCACTGCTGGATACTTTGACCTACAAGTTGGCTTTCATAACAGGACAATTTCAAGAAACTGGGAAAGGTTCAAAAAAGAACTTCAGAGGATTGAAATCCCCTGCCCAAGCAGAGATCTCTCTACCGAACAAGAAGTCGACGACACAGTCGAATACCGTACCGGGGGCTGGGGCTGGGGCTCAGTCCATCCAAAACAGAAGTCATGTTGTTTGCTAGCAAAAGGATCATTCCAATATCCAATGTACCAATAATGGGAGGGAATGATCGTACTTGGCATTATATGCCGGTCCCAAAACATTCGGCAACGAATGGGGACTTAAACCACTGATTGTACACACCTGTTGTGAGGCCCATCCTGAAATACGGTGCAGTTGGGAAATGAAATATTTTCTCTCCAATCTCACCGGCTTGCATGGATATAACTGGACGATCTCCCAAACTTGTCAATGCAGATGGGTTACCCACTTTGGGAGAAAATCTACGTCATAGTGATGTCAGGATGTCATCCAGATGACAAGTTTGGATGACCCTCTGATCGCACCTTAAGGACGACAGCAGTTGGGTGGAAGGCTCTGGAAATGAAATATCTTCTCTCCAATCTCACCGGCTTGCATGGATATAACAGGGTGTCTAAAGGTGCCATCAGACGGTCATCCAAACTTGTCATTACAGATGGGTTACCCACTTTGGGAGAAAATCTACGTCATAGTGATGTCAGGATGTCATCCGGATGACAAGTTTGGATGACCGTCTGATCACACCTTAAGGACGACAGCAGCGAGCCGGTTAAGACGGTCAACAGACTTCGATCCGAAGACCATACTGACACGCATCTGCAGAACTTAAATGGTGCGCCACTGTGAGCACAAAAGAAACAGACTATCTACCATCGACATTCACCCTCAGCAGGGGATTCAATATCAGAATACCGGGAAGTTTTGAATGGGATGAGGGAAGTCACGAAAAGGGAATATATCTACATCGGCGGCTCCAAAATGAATATCGGAACAGGCTCAGGAATCTTTTGTGAAACCCTAGGATTAAGCAAATACTTTTTGCTGAAGTCGAACTGAGAAGGCACTTTATTGCCAACAAGACGATCACCGTCTATTTTGGCAGTCAAGCGGCCATAAGATCACCTGCCCAAGCAGAGATCTCACTACCGAACAAGAATTCGACGACATAATCGTATACCGTACCGGGGCGATCTCTGATTTCCAGATTTCATATGGTACGTAATGAGGTTGTGGACCGAGGGCTAGGGGTCAGTCCATTCAAAACAGAAGTCATGTTGTTTGCTAGCAACAGGATCATTCCAATATTCAATGTACCAATAATGGGAGAGTAGATAAGGCACTATATTGCCAACAAGATGATCGCCATCTCTTTGACAGTCAAGCGGCCGTAAAAGTCATAAATTCAGATGTGCTGAAGTCGAGGGCTGTGAGCCAATGTAGGAAGTCGCTAAACGAGTGCCAGGACACACTGATATCCCGGGAAACGGCGTAGTGGACAAGATTGAAAGATCAGGGTAGGAAATGAATGCAGTAATGGCACTTGAATCAGTAAGAAAACCGTTTAGCATAACGTAGGCTTACGACTCCCGCCAGATACTTTTATTATGAGCTGGAGGATGTGGACAAAGCCAAGCTAAAATACAACATGAGATTTGTATATAAAACGGGTTGGTTTTAAGAGAACGTACTTAGTGCACATACCAGCGGTTATTCTCTAAGTATATTTCCAAGTGTTTCAAATTCGAAAAAAAGTACCCAGAAGGACACAATGGTGCCAATTTCTGGCCTAAGTGAAAGAAGTCACAGGAGCATCCACCAACATACCTACTAAGTGCTCGGTAGACGGAGGAGTTACTACCTAAGTGCTCGTTAGGAGGAGGGAGAGGAAGATTCGCCTTTTTTGAAACGCGCTGGTCAAATGCTGTTTCCCATCTTCTCGGAAAGAGCCCTGAAGAAAAGGACAGTTAGAAAAGCTAAAGTAGTGGTTTTCCCAGCGTGGAAGAACACCTCTTCAGAACGATAGGGGAAATACCAGCCGTACCAGCGGATTTGTGTATATTCAAATCTTGAAGTGCTATTGCCACTGTACGAGTGCGCAGACACCTTTAATCAATGTACTTAGCAGATATTCGGTAGTCACCACGTTAGCCTCGAAAAACCGCCACCTGATGCGAGAATATGCCGGACAACTGCAGAGGAAGTGTTGTGCTGTGCCATTCTCCTCCCCGCCAACAGTACAGGTGGTGGTGTCGCTTAAGCCCAACACATTGAAGTGTTAGTAAAAGGTTGGTGGCCCGGAAGGTTCTTGGCGACGTCGAATATGTGGTCATTCCAACGAAGTTTGCCATGAACGCACATACAGAGGAAGGCAGGCCTTTCGGTGTCAGCAATGCTACGTAAGTAAAGTATGTTAATGCGACAGCTCAGACATAACTAGGGGTAAGAATTTGTTTGATATTGTTCTCTGCTGCAATCTTCTCGACTGTAATAGGGGTAACGATCCCATCTTCATTACAGCGACCAGAAAGAAGATTTTGGACGTATCTTTCGTATCCCAAAACAGTCCTGCTCAAGTAGCTAACTGGAGGGTATCTAGCAGGACATCTCTATCAGACCACTGCTGGATACGCTTTGACGGCTTTCAGGACGGGACAATTTCCAGAAACTGGGAAAGGTTCAAAATATAACTTCTGAGGATTGAAATCAACTGCCCAAGCAGAAATATCACTAGGATCATTCCAATATTCAATGTACCAATAATGGGAGGGAATGATCTAAAAATGTGCTGTTCTTCAAGCTCCAAACTTAACTGGAGAGAGAGTATAGAGGACCGCGTTAAGCGGGCGTACTTGGCATTATATACCGGTCCCAAAACATTCTGCAACGAATGGGGTGAAACCACTTTTGATACACTGGTTGTACACAACTGTGCGCAGACACAATTCATTAACGTACTTAGCAGATATTCGGTAGTCACCACGTTAGCCGCGAAAAACCGCCACCTGATGCGATGCGAGCATATGTTGGCCCGAAAGGTTCTTGGCGACGTCGAATATGGGGTCATTCCAACGAAGTTTGCCATTAACTCACATACCGAGGAAGGCAGGCCTTTCGGTGTCAGCAATGCTCCGTAAATAAAGTATGTTAATGCGACAGCTCAGACATAACTAGGGGTGAGAATTTGTTTGATATTGTTCTCTGCTGCAATCTTCTCGACTGTAATAGCGGTAACGATCCCATATTCATTAGAGCGCACAGAAAGAAGGTTTTGGACGTAACTGTCGTATCCCAAAACAGTCTTGTTCAAGTAGTTAACTGGAGGATATCTAGCAGGACATCTCTATCAGACCACTGCTGGATCAGGCTCAGGAGAGGGTGAACTCTGGATCCGAATACCATACTGACACGAATCTGCAGAACTCCAATGGTGCGCCACTGTACGCACAAAGGAAACAGACTACCTACCCTCGACATTCACCTTCAGCAGGGGATTCAATATCAGAATACCGGAAAGTTGTGAATGGGATGAGGGAAGTCACGAAAAGGGAATATATCTACATCGTCGGCTCCAAAATAAATATCGGAAAATGCTCAGGCATCTTTTGTGAACCCTAGGATTAAGCAAATCCTTTATAGTCATTATCCACGCTGAAGTCGAACTAAGAAGGCACTGTATTGCCAACAAGACGATCACCATCTATTTTGGCAGTCAAGCGGCCATAAAACTAGCGGTTATTCTCTTAGTATATTTGCAAGTGTTTCAAATTCGGAGAAAGGTACCCAGAAGGACACAATTGGGCCAATTGCTGGCCTAAGTGAAAGATGTCACAGGAGCACCCACCAACATACCTACTTAGTGCTCGGTGAAAGGAGGAGCTACTACCTAAGTGGTCGGTAGGAGGAGGGAGAGGAAGATTCGCCTTTTTTGGGACGCGCTGGACAAATGCTGTTTCCCATCTTCTAGGAAAGAGCCCTGAAGAAAAGGCCAGTTAGAAAAGCTAACGTAGTGGTTTTCCCAGCGTGGAAGAACACCTCTTCAGAACGATAGGGGAAATACCATCTGGACCAGCGGATTTGTGTGTATTGATATCTTGAAGTACTATTGCCACTGTACGAGTGCGCAGACACAATTCATTAATGTACTTAGCAGATATTCGGTAGGTGGTCACTACCGTTAGCCGCGAAAAACCGCCACCTGATGGAGAATATGCCGGACAACTGCAGAGGAAGTGTTGTGCTGTGCCATTCTCCTCCCCGCCAGCAGGACAGATGGTGGTGTCGCTTAAGCCCAACATATTCAAGTGTTAGCAAAAGGTTGGTGGCCCGAAAGGTTCTTGGCGACATCGAATATGTGGTCATTTTAACGAAGTTTGCCATTAACTCACATACCGAGGAAGGCAGGCCATTCGGTGTCAGCAATGCTCCGTAAGTAAAGTATGTTAATGCGACAGCTCAGACATAACTAGGGGTGAGAATATGTTTGATATTGGTCTCTGCTGCAATCTTCTCGACTGTAATAGGGGTAACGATCCCATCTTCATTACAGCGACCAGAAAGAATGTTTTGGACGTAACTTTCGTATCGCAAAACAGTCTTGTTCAAGTAGCTAACTGGAGGGTATCTAGCAGGACATCTCTATAAGACCACTGTTGTATACTCTTTGACCTACACGTCGTTTTTTAGGACATGAACATTTCCAGAAACTGGGAAAGGTTCAAAAAAGAACTTCAGAGGATTGAAATCACCTGCCCCGGGGCGATCTCTGTCAGATTTCCAGATTTCATATGGTAGGTAATGAGGTTGCGGACCGAGGGCTGGGGGTCAGTCCGTCCAAAACAGAAGTCATGTTGTTTGCTAGCAAAAGGATCATTCCAATATTCAATGTACCAATAATGGGAGGGAATGATCTAAAAATGTGCTGTTCTTCAAGATACCTAGGCGTTATCTTAAGCTCCAAACTTAACTGGAGAGAGAGTATAGAGGACCGCGTTAAGCGGGCGTACTTGGCATTATATACCGGTCCCAAAACATTCTGCAACGAATGGGGACTTAAACCACTTTTGGTACACTGGTTGTACACAACTGTTGTGACGCCCATCCTGAAATACGGTGCAGTTGGGAAATGAAATATCTTCTCTCCAATCTCACCGGCTTGCATGGATATAACAGGGTTTCTAAAGGTGCCATCAGACGGTCATCCAAACTTGTCATTTCAGATGGGTTACCCACTTTGGGAGAAAATCTACGTCATAGTGATGTCAGGATGTCATCCGGATGACAAGTTTGGATGACCGTCTGATCACACCTTAAGGACGACAGCAGCGAGGTAGTTAAAACGGCCGACAGACTTAGAGAGGGCGGACTCTGGATCCGAAGACCATACTGACACGCATCTGCAGAACTCAAATGGTGCCCCTCTGTTAGCACAAAAGAAACAGACTACTTACCCTCGACATTCAATATCAGAATACCGGAAAGTTGTGAATGGGATGAGGGAAGTCACGAAAAGGGAATATATCTACATCGACGGCTCCAAAATGAATATCGGAACAGGCACAGGCATCTTTTGTGAAACCCTAGGATTAAGCAAATCCTTTATAATCATTATCCAGGCTGAAGCCGAACAGAGAAGGCACTGTATTGCAAACAAGACGATCACCATCTATTTTGGCACTAAAGCGGCAATAAAACTGCGGTTATTCTCTTAGTATATTTCCAAGTGTTTCAAATTCAAAGAAAGGTACCCAGAAGGACACAATGGAGCCAATTACTGGCCTAAGTGAAAGATGTCACAGGAGCATCCAACATACCTACTAAGTGCTCGGTAGAAGGAGGAGTTTACTACCTAAATGCGCGTAAGGAGGAAGGAGAGGAAGATTCGCCTTTTTTGGGATGCGCTGGAGAAATGCTGTTTCCCAACTTCTCGGAAAGAGCCCTGAAGAAAAGGACAGTTAGAAAAGCTAAAGTAGTGGTTTTCCCAGCGTGGAAGAACACCTCTTCAGAACGAAAGGGGAAATACCATCCGTACCAGCGGATTTGTGTATATTGAAATCTTGAAGTGCTATTGCCACTGTACGAGTGCGCAGACACCTTCCATCAATGTACTTAGCAGATATTCGGTAGTCACCACGTTAGCCGCGAAAAACCGCCACCTGATGCGAGAATATGCCGGACAACTGCAGAGGATGTGTTGTGCTGTGCCATTCTCCTCCCCGCCAACAGGACAGGTGGTGGTGTCGCTTAGCCCAACATGTTTAAGTGCTAGCAAAAGGTTGGTGGCCAGAAAAGTTATTGGCGACGTCGAATATGTGGTCATTCCAACGAAGTTTGCCATTAACTCACATACCGAGGAAGGCAGGCCTTTCGGTGTCAGCAATGCTCCGTAAGTAAAGTATGTTAATGCAACAGCTCAGACATAACTAGGGGTGAGGGTTTGTTTGATTTTGTTCTCTGCTGCAATTTTCTCGACTGTAATAGCGGTAACGATCCCATATTCATTAGAGCGAACAGAAAGGAGGTTTTGGACGTAACTTTCGTATCCCAAAACCGTCTTATTCAAGTAGTTAACTGGAGGATATCTAGCAGGACATCTCTATGAGACCACTGCTGGATACTCTTTGACGGTTTTCAGGACGGGACAATTTCCAGAAACTGGGAAAGGTTCAAAAAGGAACTTCAGTGGATTGAAATCCCCTACCCAAGCAGAGATCTCTGGGGCTGGGGCTGGGGCTCAGTCCATCCAAAACAGAAGTTCTGTTGTTTACTAGGAAAAGGATCATTCCAGTATTCAATGTACCAATAATGGGAGGGAATGATCGTACTTGGCATTATATGCCGGTCCCAAAACATTCGGCAACGAATGGGGACTTAAACCACTGGTTGTACACACCTGTTGTGAGGCCCATCCTGAAATACGATGCAGTTGGGAAATGAAATATCTTCTCTCCAATCTCACCGGCTTGCTTGGATATAACAGGGTGCCTAAGGGTGCGATTAGACGGTCATCCAAACTTGTCATTACAGATGGGTTACCCCATCAGGATGTCGATGACAAGTTTGGATGACCGTCTGATCGCACCTTAAGGATGACAACACTGCAGCTTTAGAGATACTCGATCTCATGCCATTACACATTTACTGCAGCAGCGAGGCGGCTGCAACGGCCGACAGACTTATAGAGGGCGGACTCTGGATCCGAAGACCATGCTGACACGCATCTGCAGAACTCAAATGGTGCGCCACTGTAAGCACAAAAGAAACAGACTACCTACCCTCGACATTTGCCTTGAGCAGGGTATTCAATATCAGAATACCGGAAAGTTGTGAATGGGATGAGGGAATATATCTACATCGACGGCTCCAAAATGGTGATGCTTTGTTTGATTTTGTTCTCTGCTGCAATTTTTTCGACTGTAATAGCGGTAACGATCCCATATTCATTAGAGCGAACAGAAAGGAGGTTTTGGACGTAACTTTCGTATCCCAAAACTGTCTTGTTCAAGTAGTTAACTGTTAACTCTATGAGACCACTGCTGGATACTCTTTGACGGTTTTCAGGACGGGACAATTTCCAGAAACTGGGAAAGGTTCAAAAAGGAACTTCAGTGGATTGAAATCCCCTACCCAAGCAGAGATCTCTCTACCGAACAAGAAGTCAACGACACAGTCGAATACCGTACCGGGGCGATCTCTGTCAGATTTCCAGATTTCATATGGTAGGTAATGAGGTTGTGGACAGAGGGCTGGGGGTCAGTCCATCCAAAACAGAAGTCATGTTGAAAAAAAGGATCATTCCAATATCCAATGTACCAATAATGGGAGAGTTTATAAGGCACTATATTGCCAACAAGATGATCGCCATCTCTTTTGACAGTCAAGCGGCCATAAAAATCATGAAATCAGATGTGCCGAAGTCAAGGGCTGTGAGCCAATGTAGGAAGTCGTTGGACGAGTGCCAGGACACACTGATATCCCGGGAAACGGCGTAGCGGAATATATTGATATCTTGAAGTACTATTGCCACTGTAACAGTGCGCAGACACAATTCATTAATGTACTTAGCAGCTATTCGGTAGTCACCACGATAACCGCGAAAAACCGCCACCTGATGCGAGAATATAACGGACAACTGCAGAGGAAGTGTTGTGCTGTGCCATTCTCATCCCCGCCAATAGGACACGTGGTGGTGTCGCTTAAGCCCAACACATTTAAGTGTTAGCAAAAGGTTGGTGGCCCGAAAGGTTCTTGGCGACGTCGAATATGTGGTCATTAAAGTAACGTATGTTAATGCAACAGCTCAGACATAACTAGGGGTGAGGGTTTGTTTGATTTTGTTCTCTGCTGCAATTTTCTCGACTGTAATAGCGGTAACGATCCCATATTCATTAGAGCGAACAGAAAGGAGGTTTTGGACGTAACTTTCGTATCCCAAAACAGTCTTGTTCAAGTAGTTAACTGGAGGTTATCTAGCGGGAAATCTCTATCAGACCACTGCTGGATCAGGCGGTCAACCAAACGGCCGACAGTCTTAGAGAGGACGGACTCTGGATCCGAAGACCATACTGACACGCATCTGCAGAACTTAAATGATGCGCCACTGTGAGCACGAAAGAAACCGTACCGGGGCGATCTCTGGCAGATTTCCAGATTTCATATGGTAGGTAATGAGGTTGCGGACCGAGGGCTGGGGGTCAGTCCGTCCAAAACAGAAGTCATGTTGTTTGCTAGCAAAAGGATGATTCCAATATTCAATGTACCAATAATGGGAGGGAATGATCTAAAAATGTCCTGTTCTTCAAGATACCTAGGCGTTATTTTAAGCTCCAAACTTAACTGGAGAGAGAGTGTAGAAGACCGCGTTAAGCGGACGTACTTGGCATTATATACCGGTCCCAAAACATTCTGCAACGAATGGGGACTTAAACCACTTTTGGTACACTGGTTGTACACAACTGTTGTGAGGCCCATCCTGAAATACGGTGCAGTTGGGAAATGAAATATCTTCTCTCCAATCTCAACGGCTTGCTTGGATATAACAGGGTGCCTAAATGTGCGATCAGACGGTCATCCAAACTTGTCATTACAGATAGTTTATCCCATCAGGATGTCGATGACAAGTTTGGATGACCGTCTGATCGCACCTTAAGGACGACAACCACTGCAGCTTTAGAGATACTCGATATCATGCCATTAGATATTTACTGCAGCAGCGAGGCGGCTGCAACGGCCGACAGACTTAGAGACGGCGGACTCTGGATCCGAAGACCATACTGACACGCATCTGCAGAACTCAAATGGTGCCCCTCTGTTAGCACAAAAGAAACAGACCACTTACCCTCGACATTCAATATCAGAATACCGGAAAGTTGTGAATGGGATGAGGGAAGTCACGAAAAGGGAATATATCTACATCGACGGCTCCAAAATGAATATCGGAACAGCCACAGGCATCTTTTGTGAAACACTAGGATTAAGCAAATCCTTTATAATCATTATAGAGGCTGAAGCCGAACTGAGAAGGCACTGTATTGCAAACAAGACGATCACTATCTATTTTGGCACTAAAGCGGCCATAAAACTGCGGTTATTCTTTTAGTATATTTCCAAGTGTTTCAAATTCAAAGAAAGGTACCCAGAAGGACACAATGGAGCCAATTGCTGGCCTAAGTGAAAGATGTCACAGGAGCATCCAACATACCTACTAAGTGCTCGGTAGAAGGAGGAGTTTACTACCTAAATCCCCGTAAGGAGGAAGGAGAGGAAGATTCGCCTTTTTTGGGATGCGCTGGACAAATGCTGTTTCCCAACTTCTCGGAAAGAGCCCTGAAGAAAAGGCCAGTTAGAAAAGCTAAGGTAGTGGTGGAAGAACACCTCTTCAGAACGATAGGGGAAATACCATCTCTACCAGCGGATTTGTGTATATTGAAATCTTGAAGTACTATTGCCACTGTACGAGTGCGCAGACACCTTTCATTAATGTACCTAGCAGTTATTCGGTAGTCACCACGTTAGCCGCGAAAAACCGCCACCTGATGCGATGCGAGCATATGTTGGCCCGAAAGGTTCTTGGCGACGTCGAATATGTGGTCATTCCAACGAAGTTTGCCATTAACACACATACCGGGAAGGCAGGCCTTTCGGTGTCAGCAATGCTCCGTAAGTAAAGTATGTTAATGCGACAGCTCAGACATCACTAAGGGTGAGGGTTTGTTTGATTTTGTTGTCTGCTGCTATCTGCTCGACTGTAACGATCCCATCTTCATTACAGCGAATAGAAAGGAGGTTTTGGACGTAACTTTCATATCCCAAAACAGTCTTGTTCAAGTAGCTAACTGGAGGGTATCTAGCAGGACATCTCTATCAGACCACTGCTGGATACTCTTTGACGGCTTTCTGGACGGGGCAATTTCCAGAAACTGGGAAAGGTTCAAAATAGAACTTCAGAGGATTGAAATCCCCTACCCAAGCAGAGATCTCTCTACCGAACAAGAAGTCGACGACACACTCGAATACAGTACCTGGGCGATCTCTGTCAGATTTCCAGATTTCATATTGGAGGTAATTGGGTTGTGGACCGAGGGCTGTGGGTCAGTCAATCCAAAACAGAAGTCCTGTTGTTTACTAGGAAAAGGATCATTCCCTATTCAATGTACCAATAATGGGAGGGAATGATCGTACTTGGCATTATATGCCGGTCTCAAAACATTCGGCAACGAATGTGTACTTAAAGCACTTTTGGTACTCTGGTTGTACACAACTGTTGTGAGGCCATCCTGAAATACGGTGCAGTTGGGTGGAAGCCTCTGGAAATGAAATATCTTCTCTCCAATCTCACCGGCTTGCATGGATATAACAGGGTGTCTAAAGGTGCGATCAGACGGTCATCCAAACTAGTCATTACAGATGGGTTACCCACTTTGGGAGAAAATCTACGTCATAGTTATGTCAGGATGTCATCCGGATGACAAGTTTGGATGACAAGTTTGGATGACCGTCTGATCACACCTTAAGGACGACAGCAGCGAGCCGGTTAAGACGGTCGACATACTTAGAGAGGACGGACTCTGGATCCGAAGACCATACTGACACGCATCTGCAGAACTCAAATGGTGCGCCACTGTAAGCACAAAAGAAACAGACTACCTACCCTCGACATTCACCTTCAGCAGGGGATTCAATATCACAATACCGGAAAGTTGTGAATGGGATGAGGGAAGTCACGAAAAGGAAATATATCTACATCAACGGCTCCAAAATAAATATCGGAAAGGCTCAGGCATCTTTTGTGAACCCTAGGATTAAGCAAGTCCTTTATAGTCATTATCCAGGCTGAAGTCGAACTGAGAAGGCACTTTATTGCCAACAAGACGATCACCGTCTATTTTGGCAGTCAAGCGGCCATAATATCACCTGCCCAAGCAGAGATCTCACTACCGAACAAGAATTCGACGACATAATCGTATACCGTACCGGGGCGATCTCTGATTTCCAGATTTCATATGGTAAGTAATGAGGTTGTGGACCGAGGGCTGGGGGTCAGTCCATTCAAAACAGAAGTCATGTTGTTTGCTAGCAACAGGATCATTCCAATATTCAATGTACCAATAATGGGAGAGTTGATAAGGCACTGTATTGCCAACAAGATGATCGCCATCTCTTTGACAGTCAACGACTCCCGCCAGATACTTTTATTATGAGCTGGAGGATGTGGACAAAGCCAAGCTAAAATACAACATGAGATTTGTATATAAAACGGGTTGGTTTTAAGAGAACGTTCTTAGTGCACATACCAGCGGTTATTCTCTAAGTATATTTCCAAGTGTTTCAAATTCGAAAAAAGGTACCCAGAAGGACACAGGAGCATCCACCAACATACCTACTAAGTGCTCGGTAGACGGAGGAGTTACTACCTAAGTGCTCGTTAGGAGGAGGGAGAGGAAGATTCGCCTTTTTTGGAACGCGCTGGGCAAATGCTGTTTCCCATCTTCTCGGAAAGAGCCCTGAAGAAAAGGACAGTTAGAAAAGCTAAAGTAGTGGTTTTCCCAGCGTGGAAGAACACCTCTTCAGAACCAGCCGTACCAGCGGATTTGTGTATATTCAAATCTCGAAGTGCTATTGCCACTGTACGAGTGCGCAGACACCTTTAATCAATGTACTTAGCAGATATTAGGTAGTCACCACGTTAGCCGCGAAAAACCGCCACCTGATGCGAGAATATGCCGGACAACTGCAGAGGAAGTGTTGTGCTGTGCCATTCTCCTCCCCGCCAACAGTACAGGTGGTGGTGTCGCTTAAGCCCAACACATTGAAGTGTTAGTAAAAAGTTGGTGGCCCGGAAGGTTCTTGGCGACGTCGAATATGTGGTCATTCCAACGAAGTTTGCCATGAACGCACATACAGAGGAAGGCAGGCCTTTCGGTGTCAGCAATGCTCCGTAAGTAAAGTATGTTAATGCGACAGCTCAGACATAACTAGGGGTAACGATCCCATCTTCATTACAGCGACCAGAAAGAACATGTTGGACGTAACTTTCGTATCCCAAAACAGTCCTGCTCAAGTAGCTAACTGGAGGGTATCTAGCAGGACATCTCTATCAGACCACTGCTGGATACGCTTTGACTGCTTTCAGGACGGGACAATTTCCAGAAACTGGGAAAGGTTCAAAATATAACTTCTGAGGATTGAAATCAACTGCCCAAGCAGAAATATCACTAGGATCATTCCAATATCCAATGTACCAATAATGGGAGAGTTTATAAGGCACTATTTTGCCAACAAGACGATCGCCATCTATTTTCACAGTCAAGCGGCCATAAAAATCATGAAATCAGATGTTCCGAAGTCAAGGGCTGTGAGCCAATGTAGGAAGTCGTTGCACGAGTGTCAGGACACACTGATATCCCGGGAAACGGCGTAGCGGAATAGCTTGAAAGATCAGGGTAGGATATAAATGCATTAATGGCACTTGAATCAGTAAGAATACCGCTTAGCATAACGTAGGCTTACGACTCCCGCCAGATACTTTTATTATGAGCTGGAGGATTTGGACAAAGCCAAGCTAAAATACAACATGAGATTTGTATATAAAACGGGTTGCTTTTAAGAGAACGTACTTTGTGCACATACCAGCGGTTAGTCTCTAAGTATATTTCCAAGTGTTTCAAATTCGAAGAAAGGTACCCAGAAGGACACAATGGAGCCAATTTCTGGCCTAAGTGAAAGAAGTCACAGGAGCATCCACCAACATACCTACTAAGTGCTCGGTAGACGGAGGAGTTACTACCTAAGTGCTCGTTAGGAGGAGGGAGAGAAAGATTCGCCCTTTTTGGGACGCGCTGGACATACGCTGTTTCCCATCTTCTCGGAAAGAGCCCTGAAGAAAAGGCCAGTTAAAAAAGCTAACGTAGTGGTTTTCCCAGCGTGGAAGAACACCTCTTTAGAACGATAGGGAAAATACCATCTGGACCAGCGGATTTGTGTATATTGAAATCTTGAAGTGCTATTGCCACTGTACGAGTGCGCAGACACCTTCCATCAATGTACTTAGCAGATATTCGGTAGTCACCACGTGAGCCGCGAAAAACCGCCACCTGATGCGAGAATATGCCGGACAACTGCAGAGGATGTGTTGTGCTGTGCCATTCTCCTCCCTGCGAACAGGACAGGTGGTGGTGTCGCTTAGCCCAACTTGTTTAAGTGCTAGCAAAAGGTTGGTGGCCCGAAAGGTTCTTGGCGACGTCGAATATGTGGTCATTCCAACGAAGTTTGCCATTAACTCACATACCGAGGAAGGCAGGCCTTTCGGTGTCAGCAATGCTCCGTAAGTAAAGTATATTAATGCAACAGCTCATACATAACTAGGGGTGAGGGTTTGTTTGATTTTGTTCTCTGCTGCAATTTTCTCGACTGTAATAGCGGTAACGATCCCATATTCATTAGAGCGAACAGAAAGGAGGTTTTGGACGTAACTTTCGTATCCCAAAACTGTCTTGTTCAAGTAGTTAACTGTTAACTCTATCAGACCACTGCTGGATACGCTTTGACTGCTTTCAGGACGGGACAATTTCCAGAAACTGGGAAAGGTTCAAAATATAACTTCTGAGGATTGAAATCAACTGCCCAAGCAGAAATATCACTAGGATCATTCCAATATCCAATGTACCAATAATGGGAGAGTTTATAAGGCACTATTTTGCCAACAAGACGATCGCCATCTATTTTCACAGTCAAGCGGCCATAAAAATCATGAAATCAGATGTGCCGAAGTCAAGGGCTGTGAGCCAATGTAGGAAGTCGTTGCACGAGTGTCAGGACACACTGATATCCCGGGAAACGGCGTAGCGGAATAGCTTGAAAGATCAGGGTAGGATATAAATGCATTAATGGCACTTGAATCAGTAAGAATACCGCTTAGCATAACGTAGGCTTACGACTCCCGCCAGATACTTTTATTATGAGCTGGAGGATTTGGACAAAGCCAAGCTAAAATACAACATGAGATTTGTATATAAAACGGGTTGCTTTTAAGAGAACGTACTTTGTGCACATACCAGCGGTTATTCTCTAAGTATATTTCCAAGTGTTTCAAATTCGAAGAAAGGTACCCAGAAGGACACAATGGAGCCAATTTCTGGCCTAAGTGAAAGAAGTCACAGGAGCATCCACCAACATACCTACTAAGTGCTCGGTAGACGGAGGAGTTACTACCTAAGTGCTCGTTAGGAGGAGGGAGAGAAAGATTCGCCCTTTTTGGGACGCGCTGGACATACGCTGTTTCCCATCTTCTCGGAAAGAGCCCTGAAGAAAAGGCCAGTTAAAAAAGCTAACGTAGTGGTTTTCCCAGCGTGGAAGAACACCTCTTTAGAACGATAGGGAAAATACCATCTGGACCAGCGGATTTGTGTATATTGAAATCTTGAAGTGCTATTGCCACTGTACGAGTGCGCAGACACCTTCCATCAATGTACTTAGCAGATATTCGGTAGTCACCACGTTAGCCGCGAAAAACCGCCACCTGATGCGAGAATATGCCGGACAACTGCAGAGGATGTGTTGTGCTGTGCCATTCTCCTCCCTGCGAACAGGACAGGTGGTGGTGTCGCTTAGCCCAACTTGTTTAAGTGCTAGCAAAAGGTTGGTGGCCCGAAAGGTTCTTGGCGACGTCGAATATGTGGTCATTCCAACGAAGTTTGCCATTAACTCACATACCGAGGAAGGCAGGCCTTTCGGTGTCAGCAATGCTCCGTAAGTAAAGTATATTAATGCAACAGCTCATACATAACTAGGGGTGAGGGTTTGTTTGATTTTGTTCTCTGCTGCAATTTTCTCGACTGTAATAGCGGTAACGATCCCATATTCATTAGAGCGAACAGAAAGGAGGTTTTGGACGTAACTTTCGTATCCCAAAACTGTCTTGTTCAAGTAGTTAACTGTTAACTCTATGAGACCACTGCTGGATACTCTTTGACGGTTTTCAGGACGGGACAATTTCCAGAAACTGGGAAAGGTTCAAAAAGGAACTTCAGTGGATTGAAATCCCCTACCCAAGCAGAGATCTCTCTACCGAACAAGAAGTCAACGACACAGTCGAATACCGTACCGGGGCGATCTCTGTCAGATTTCCAGATTTCATATGGTAGGTAATGAGGTTGCGGACAGAGGGCTGGGGGTCAGTCCATCCAAAACAGAAGTCATGTTGAAAAAAAAGGATCATTCCAATATCCAATGTACCAATAATGGGAGAGTTTATAAGGCACTATATTGCCAACAAGATGATCGCCATCTCTTTTGACAGTCAAGCGGCCATAAAAATCATGAAATCAGATGTGCCGAAGTCAAGGGCTGTAAGCCAATGTAGGAAGTCGTTGGACGAGTGCCAGGACACACTGATATCCCGGGAAACGGCGTAGCGGAATATATTGATATCTTGAAGTACTATTGCCACTGTAACAGTGCGCAGACACAATTCATTAATGTACTTAGCAGATATTCGGTAGTCACCACGATAACCGCGAAAAACCGCCACCTGATGCGAGAATATAACGGACAACTGCAGAGGAAGTGTTGTGCTGTGCCATTCTCATCCCCGCCAATAGGACACGTGGTGGTGTCGCTTAAGCCCAACACATTTAAGTGTTAGCAAAAGGTTGGTGGCCCGAAAGGTTCTTGGCGACGTCGAATATGTGGTCATTAAAGTAACTTATGTTAATGCAACAGCTCAGACATAACTAGGGGTGAGGGTTTGTTTGATTTTGTTCTCTGCTGCAATTTTCTCGACTGTAATAGCGGTAACGATCCCATATTCATTAGAGCGAACAGAAAGGAGGTTTTGGACGTAACTTTCGTATCCCAAAACAGTCTTGTTCAAGTAGTTAACTGGAGGTTATCTAGCGGGAAATCTCTATCAGACCACTGCTGGATCAGGCGGTCAACCAAACGGCCGACAGTCTTAGAGAGGACGGACTCTGGATCCGAAGACCATACTGACACGCATCTGCAGAACTTAAATGATGCGCCACTGTGAGCACGAAAGAAACCGTACCGGGGCGATCTCTGGCAGATTTCCAGATTTCATATGGTAGGTAATGAGGTTGCGGACCGAGGGCTGGGGGTCAGTCCGTCCAAAACAGAAGTCATGTTGTTTGCTAGCAAAAGGATGATTCCAATATTCAATGTTCCAATAATGGGAGGGAATGATCTAAAAATGTCCTGTTCTTCAAGATACCTAGGCGTTATTTTAAGCTCCAAACTTAACTGGAGAGAGAGTGTAGAAGACCGCGTTAAGCGGACGTACTTGGCATTATATACCGGTCCCAAAACATTCTGCAACGAATGGGGACTTAAACCACTTTTGGTACACTGGTTGTACACAACTGTTGTGAGGCCCATCCTGAAATACGGTGCAGTTGGGAAATGAAATATCTTCTCTCCAATCTCAACGGCTTGCTTGGATATAACAGGGTGCCTAAATGTGCGATCAGACGGTCATCCAAACTTGTCATTACAGATAGTTTATCCCATCAGGATGTCGATGACAAGTTTGGATGACCGTCTGATCGCACCTTAAGGACGACAACCACTGCAGCTTTAGAGATACTCGATATCATGCCATTAGATATTTACTGCAGCAGCGAGGCGGCTGCAACGGCCGACAGACTTAGAGACGGCGGACTCTGGATCCGAAGACCATACTGACACGCATCTGCAGAACTCAAATGGTGCCCCTCTGTTAGCACAAAAGAAACAGACCACTTACCCTCGACATTCAATATCAGAATACCGGAAAGTTGTGAATGGGATGAGGGAAGTCACGAAAAGGGAATATATCTACATCGACGGCTCCAAAATGAATATCGGAACAGCCACAGGCATCTTTTGTGAAACACTAGGATTAAGCAAATCCTTTATAATCATTATAGAGGCTGAAGCCGAACTGAGAAGGCACTGTATTGCAAACAAGACGATCACTATCTATTTTGGCACTAAAGCGGCCATAAAACTGCGGTTATTCTTTTAGTATATTTCCAAGTGTTTCAAATTCAAAGAAAGGTACCCAGAAGGACACAATGGAGCCAATTGCTGGCCTAAGTGAAAGATGTCACAGGAGCATCCAACATACCTACTAAGTGCTCGGTAGAAGGAGGAGTTTACTACCTAAATCCCCGTAAGGAGGAAGGAGAGGAAGATTCGCCTTTTTTGGGAAGCGCTGGACAAATGCTGTTTCCCAACTTCTCGGAAAGAGCCCTGAAGAAAAGGCCAGTTAGAAAAGCTAACGTAGTGGTGGAAGAACACCTCTTCAGAACGATAGGGGAAATACCATCTCTACCAGCGGATTTGTGTATATTGAAATCTTGAAGTACTATTGCCACTGTACGAGTGCGCAGACACCTTTCATTAATGTACCTAGCAGTTATTCGGTAGTCACCACGTTAGCCGCGAAAAACCGCCACCTGATGCGATGCGAGCATATGTTGGCCCGAAAGGTTCTTGGCGACGTCGAATATGTTGTCATTCCAACGAAGTTTGCCATTAACGCACATACCGAGGAAGGCAGGCCTTTCGGTGTCAGCAATGCTCCGTAAGTAAAGTATGTTAATGCGACAGCTCAGACATCACTAAGGGTGAGGGTTTGTTTGATTTTGTTCTCTGCTGATATCTGCTCGACTGTAACGATCCCATCTTCATTACAGCGAATAGAAAGGAGGTTATGGACGTAACTTTCATATCCCAAAACAGTCTTGTTCAAGTAGCTAACTGGAGGGTATCTAGCAGGACATCTCTATCAGACCACTGCTGGATACTCTTTGACGGCTTACTGGACGGGGCAATTTCCAGAAACTGGGAAAGGTTCAAAATAGAACTTCAGAGGATTGAAATCCCCTACCCAAGCAGAGATCTCTCTACCGAACAAGAAGTCGACGACACACTCGAATACAGTACCTGGGCGATCTCTGTCAGATTTCCAGATTTCATATGGGAGGTAATTGGGTTGTGGACCGAGGGCTGTGGGTCAGTCAATCCAAAACAGAAGTCCTGTTGTTTACTAGGAAAAGGATCATTCCCTATTCAATGTACCAATAATGGGAGGGAATGATCGTACTTGGCATTATATGCCGGTCTCAAAACATTCGGCAACGAATGTGTACTTAAAGCACTTTTGGTACTCTGGTTGTACACAACTGTTGTGAGGCCATCCTGAAATACGGTGCAGTTGGGTAGAAGCCTCTGGAAATGAAATATCTTCTCTCCAATCTCACCGGCTTGCATGGATATAACAGGGTGTCTAAAGGTGCGATCAGACGGTCATCCAAACTAGTCATTACAGATGGGTTACCCACTTTGGGAGAAAATCTACGTCATAGTTATGTCAGGATGTCATCCGGATGACATGTTTGGATGACCGTCTGATCACACCTAAAGGACGACAGCAGCGAGGTAGTTAAGACGGTCGACATACTTAGAGAGGACGGACTCTGGATCCGAAGACCATACTGACACGCATCTGCAGAACTCAAATGGTGCGCCACTGTAAGCACAAAAGAAACAGACTACCTACCCTCGACATTTGCCTTGAGCAGGGTATTCAATATCAGAATACCGGAAAGTTGTGAATGGGATGAGGGAATATATCTACATCGACGGCTCCAAAATGGTGATGCTTTGTTTGATTTTGTTCTCTGCTGCAATCTTCTCGACTGTAATAGGGGTAACGATCCCATCTTCATTACAGCGACCAGAAAGAACATGTTGGACGTAACTTTCGTATCCCAAAACAGTCCTGCTCAAGAAGCTAACTGGAGGGTATCTAGCAGGACATCTCTATCAGACCACTGCTGGATACGCTTTGACGGCTTTCAGGACGGGACAATTTCCAGAAACTGGGAAAGGTTCAAAATATAACTTCTGAGGATTGAAATCAACTGCCCAAGCAGAAATATCACTAGGATCATTCCAATATCCAATGTACCAATAATGGGAGAGTTTATAAAGCACTATTTTGCCAACAAGACGATCGCCACCTATTTTCACAGTCAAGCTGCCATAAAAATCATGAAATCAGATGTGCCGAAGTCAAGGGCTGTGCGCCAATGTAGGAAGTCGTTGCACGAGTGCCAGGACACACTGATATCCCGGGAAACGGCGTAGCGGAATAGCTTGAAAGATCAGGGTAGGATATAAATGCATTAATGGCACTTGAATCAGTAAGAATACCGCTTAGCATAACGTAGGCTTACGACTCCCGCCAGATACTTTTATTATGAGCTGGAGGATTTGGACAAAGCCAAGCTAAAATACAACATGAGATTTGTATATAAAACGGGTTGCTTTTAAGAGAACGTACTTTGTGCACATACCAGCGGTTATTCTCTAAGTATATTTCCAAGTGTTTCAAATTCGAAGAAAGGTACCCAGAAGGACACAATGGAGCCAATTTCTGGCCTAAGTGAAAGAAGTCACAGGAGCATCCACCAACATACCTACTAAGTGCTCGGTAGACGGAGGAGTTACTACCTAAGTGCTCGTTAGGAGGAGGGAGAGAAAGATTCGCCCTTTTTGGGACGCGCTGGACATACGCTGTTTCCCATCTTCTCGGAAAGAGCCCTGAAGAAAAGGCCAGTTAAAAAAGCTAACGTAGTGGTTTTCCCAGCGTGGAAGAACACCTCTTTAGAACGATAGGGGAAATACCATCTGGACCAGCGGATTTGTGTATATGAAATCTTGAAGTGCTATTGCCACTGTACGAGTGCGCAGACACCTTCCATCAATGTACTTAGCAGATATTCGGTAGTCACCACCGTAAAGTAAAGTATGTTAATGCAACAGCTCAGACATAACTAGGGGTGAGGGTTTGTTTGATTTTGTTCTCTGCTGCAATTTTCTCGACTGTAATAGCGGTAACGATCCCATATTCATTATTCCCAAAACTGTCTTGTTCAAGTAGTTAACTGTTAACTCTATGAGACCACTGCTGGATACTCTTTGACGGTTTACAGGACGGGACAATTTCCAGAAACTGGGAAAGGTTCAAAAAGGAACTTCAGTGGATTGAAATCCCCTACCCAAGCAGAGATCTCTCTACCGAACAAGAAGTCAACGACACAGTCGGATACCGTACCGGGGCGATCTCTGTCAGATTTCCAGATTTCATATGGTAGGTAATGAGGTTGTGGACAGAGGGCTGGGGGTCAGTCCATCCAAAACAGAAGTCATGTTGAAAAAAAGGATCATTCCAATATCCAATGTACGTAGATTTTCTCCGTCCGTAGATTTTCTCCCAAAGTGGGTAACCCATCTGTAATGACTAGTTTGGATGACCGTCTGATCACACCTAAAGGACGACAGCAGCGAGGTAGTTAAGACGGTCGACATACTTAGAGAGGACGGACTCTGGATCCGAAGACCATACTGACACGCATCTGCAGAACTCAAATGGTGCGCCACTGTAAGCACAAAAGAAACAGACT
This sequence comes from Ferdinandea cuprea, assembly GCA_963576555.1. NCBI lineage: Eukaryota > Metazoa > Arthropoda > Insecta > Diptera > Syrphidae > Ferdinandea > Ferdinandea cuprea. The sequence goes on from OY754961.1 coordinate 60,527,959, forward strand.
ACCTACCCTCGACATTTGCCTTGAGCAGGGTATTCAATATCAGAATACCGGAAAGTTGTGAATGGGATGAGGGAATATATCTACATCGACGGCTCCAAAATGGTGATGCTTTGTTTGATTTTGTTCTCTGCTGCAATCTTCTCGACTGTAATAGGGGTAACGATCCCATCTTCATTACAGCGACCAGAAAGAACATGTTGGACGTAACTTTCGTATCCCAAAACAGTCCTGCTCAAGAAGCTAACTGGAGGGTATCTAGCAGGACATCTCTATCAGACCACTGCTGGATACGCTTTGACGGCTTTCAGGACGGGACAATTTCCAGAAACTGGGAAAGGTTCAAAATATAACTTCTGAGGATTGAAATCAACTGCCCAAGCAGAAATATCACTAGGATCATTCCAATATCCAATGTACCAATAATGGGAGAGTTTATAAAGCACTATTTTGCCAACAAGACGATCGCCACCTATTTTCACAGTCAAGCTGCCATAAAAATCATGAAATCAGATGTGCCGAAGTCAAGGGCTGTGAGCCAATGTAGGAAGTCGTTGCACGAGTGCCAGGACACACTGATATCCCGGGAAACGGCGTAGCGGAATAGCTTGAAAGATCAGGGTAGGATATAAATGCATTAATGGCACTTGAATCAGTAAGAATACCGCTTAGCATAACGTAGGCTTACGACTCCCGCCAGATACTTTTATTATGAGCTGGAGGATTTGGACAAAGCCAAGCTAAAATACAACATGAGATTTGTATATAAAACGGGTTGCTTTTAAGAGAACGTACTTTGTGCACATACCAGCGGTTATTCTCTAAGTATATTTCCAAGTGTTTCAAATTCGAAGAAAGGTACCCAGAAGGACACAATGGAGCCAATTTCTGGCCTAAGTGAAAGAAGTCACAGGAGCATCCACCAACATACCTACTAAGTGCTCGGTAGACGGAGGAGTTACTACCTAAGTGCTCGTTAGGAGGAGGGAGAGAAAGATTCGCCCTTTTTGGGACGCGCTGGACATACGCTGTTTCCCATCTTCTCGGAAAGAGCCCTGAAGAAAAGGCCAGTTAAAAAAGCTAACGTAGTGGTTTTCCCAGCGTGGAAGAACACCTCTTTAGAACGATAGGGGAAATACCATCTGGACCATCTGGATCTTGAAGTGCTATTGCCACTGTACGAGTGCGCAGACACCTTCCATCAATGTACTTAGCAGATATTCGGTAGTCACCACGTTAGCCGCGAAAAACCGCCACCTGATGCGCGAATATGCCGGACAACTGCAGAGGATGTGTTGTGCTGTGCCATTCTCCTCCCTGCGAACAGGACAGGTGGTGGTGTCGCTTAGCCCAACTTGTTTAAGTGCTAGCAAAAGGTTGGTGGCCAGAAAGGTTCTTGGCGACGTCGAATATGCGGTCATTCCAACGAAGTTTGCCATTAACTCACATACCGAGGAAGGCAGGCCTTTCGGTGTCAGCAATGCTCCGTAAGTAAAGTATGTTAATGCAACAGCTCAGACATAACTAGGGGTGAGGGTTTGTTTGATTTTGTTCTCTGCTGCAATTTTCTCGACTGTAATAGCGGTAACGATCCCATATTCATTATTCCCAAAACTGTCTTGTTCAAGTAGTTAACTGTTAACTCTATGAGACCACTGCTGGATACTCTTTGACGGTTTACAGGACGGGACAATTTCCAGAAACTGGGAAAGGTTCAAAAAGGAACTTCAGTCGATTGAAATCCCCTACCCAAGCAGAGATCTCTCTACCGAACAAGAAGTCAACGACACAGTCGGATACCGTACCGGGGCGATCTCTGTCAGATTTCCAGATTTCATATGGTAGGTAATGAGGTTGTGGACAGAGGGCTGGGGGTCAGTCCATCCAAAACAGAAGTCATGTTGAAAAAAAGGATCATTCCAATATCCAATGTACCAATAATGGGAGAGTTTATAAGGCACTATATTGCCAACAAGATGATCGCCATCTCTTTTGACAGTCAAGCGGCCATAAAAATCATGAAATCAGATGTGCCGAAGTCAAGGGCTGTGAGCCAATGTAGGAAGTCGTTGGACGAGTGCCAGGACACACTGATATCCCGGGAAACGGCGTAGCGGAATATATTGATATCTTGAAGTACTATTGCCACTGTAACAGTGCGCAGACACAATTCATTAATGTACTTAGCAGATATTCGGTAGTCACCACGATAACCGCGAAAAACCGCCACCTGATGCGAGAATATAACGGACAACTGCAGAGGAAGTGTTGTGCTGTGCCATTCTCATCCCCGCCAATAGGACAGGTGGTGGTGTCGCTTAAGCCCAACACATTTAAGTGTTAGCAAAAGGTTGGTGGCCCGAAAGGTTCTTGGCGACGTCGAATATGTGGTCATTAAAGTAACGTATGTTAATGCAACAGCTCAGACATAACTAGGGGTGAGGGTTTGTTTGATTTTGTTCTCTGCTGCAATTTTCTCGACTGTAATAGCGGTAACGATCCCATATTCATTAGAGCGAACAGAAAGGAGGTTTTGGACGTAACTTTCGTATCCCAAAACAGTCTTGTTCAAGTAGTTAACTGGAGGTTATCTAGCGGGAAATCTCTATCAGACCACTGCTGGATCAGGCGGTCAACCAAACGGCCGACAGTCTTAGAGAGGACGGACTCTGTATCCGAAGACCATACTGACACGCATCTGCAGAACTTAAATGATGCGCCACTGTGAGCACGAAAGAAACCGTACCGGGGCGATCTCTGGCAGATTTCCAGATTTCATATGGTAGGTAATGAGGTTGCGGACCGAGGGCTGGGGGTCAGTCCGTCCAAAACAGAAGTCATGTTGTTTGCTAGCAAAAGGATGATTCCAATATTCAATGTACCAATAATGGGAGGGAATGATCTAAAAATGTCCTGTTCTTCAGATACCTAGGCGTTATTTTAAGCTCCAAACTTAACTGGAGAGAGAGTGTAGAAGACCGCGTTAAGCGGACGTACTTGGCATTATATACCGGTCCCAAAACATTCTGCAACGAATGGGGACTTAAACCACTTTTGGTACACTGGTTGTACCCAACTGTTGTGAGGCCCATCCTGAAATACGGTGCAGTTGGGTGGAAGCCTCTGGAAATGAAATATCTTCTCTCCAATCTCACCGGCTTGCATGGATATAACAGGGTGTCTAAAGGTGCGATCAGACGGTCATCCAAACTTGTCATTACAGATGGGTTACCCACTTTGGGAGAAAATCTACGTCATAGTTGTGTCAGGATGTCATCCGGATGACATGTTTGGATGACCGTCTGATCACACCTAAAGGACGACAGCAGCGAGGTAGTTAAGACGGTCGACATACTTAGAGAGGACGGACTCTGGATCCGAAGACCATACTGACACGCATCTGCAGAACTCAAATGGTGCGCCACTGTAAGCACAAAAGAAACAGACTACCTACCCTCGACATTTGCCTTGAGCAGGGTATTCAATATCAGAATACCGGAAAGTTGTGAATGGGATGAGGGAATATATCTACATCGACGGCTCCAAAATGGTGATGCTTTGTTTGATTTTGTTCTCTGCTGCAATCTTCTCGACTGTAATAGGGGTAACGATCCCATCTTCATTACAGCGACCAGAAAGAACATGTTGGACGTAACTTTCGTATCCCAAAACAGTCCTGCTCAAGAAGCTAACTGGAGGGTATCTAGCAGGACATCTCTATCAGACCACTGCTGGATCAGGCGGTCAACCAAACGGCCGACAGTCTTAGAGAGGACGGACTCTGGATCCGAAGACCATACTGACTCTGCAGAACTCAAATGGTGCGCCACTGTAAGCACAAAAGAAACAGACTACCTACCCTCGACATTTGCCTTGAGCAGGGTATTCAATATCAGAATACCGGAAAGTTGTGAATGGGATGAGGGAATATATCTACATCGACGGCTCCAAAATGGTGATGCTTTGTTTGATATTGTTCTCTGCTGCAATCTTCTCGACTGTAATAGGGGTAACGATCCCATCTCTTATCTCTCTTACAGCGACCAGAAAGAAGGTTTTGGACGTAACTTTCGTATCGCAAAACAGTCTTGTTCAAGTAGCTAACTGGAGGGTATCTAGCAGGACATCTCTATCAGACCACTGTTGTATACTCTTTGACCTACAAGTCGACTTTTAGGACAGGAAAATTTCCAGAAACTGGGAAAGGTTCAAAAAAGAACTTCAGAGGATTGAAATCACCTGCCCAAGCAGAAATCTCACTACCGAACAAGAATTCGACGACATAATCGAATACCGTACCGGGGCGATCTCTGGCAGATTTCCAGATTTCATATGGTAGGTAATGAGGTTGTGGACCGAAGGCTGGGAGTCAGTCCATCCAAAACAGAAGTCATGTTGTTTGCTAGCAAAAGGATCATTCCAATATCCAATGTACCAATAATGGGAGAGTTTATAAGGCACTATATTGCCAACAAGATGATCGCCATCTCTTTCGACAGTCAAGCGGCCGTAAAAATCATGAAATCAGATGTGCCGAAGTCAAGGGCTGTGAGCCAATGTAGGAAGTCGTTGGACGAGTGCCAGGACACACTGATATCCCGGGAAACGGCGTAGCGGAATAGCTTGAAAGATCAGGGTAGGATATAAATGCATTAATGGCACTTGAATCAGTAAGAATACCGCTTAGCATAACGTAGGCTTACGACTCCCGCCAGATACTTTTATTATGACCTAGAGGATTTGGACAAAGCCAAGCTAAAATACAACATGAGAATTGTTAATAAAACGGGTTGGTTTTAAGAGAACGTACTTTGTGCACATACCAGCGGTTATTCTCTAAGTATATTTCCATGTGTTTCAAATTCGAAGAAAGGTACCCAGAAGGACACAATGGAGCCAATTGCTGGCCTAAGTGAAAGATGTCACAGGAGCATCCAACATACCTACTAAGTGCTCGTTAGAAGGATGAGTTTACTACCTAAATCCCCGTAAGGAGGAAGGAGAGGAAGATTCGCCTTTTTTGGGATGCGCTGGACAAATGCTGTTTCCCAACTTCTCGGAAAGAGCCCTGAAGAAAAGGCCAGTTAGAAAAGCTAACGTAGTGGTGGAAGAACACCTCTTCAGAACGATAGGGGAAATACCATCTCTACCAGCGGATTTGTGTATATTGAAATCTTGAAGTACTATTGCCACTGTACGAGTGCGCAGACACCTTTCATTAATGTACCTAGCAGTTATTCGGTAGTCACCACGTTAGCCGCGAAAAACCGCCACCTGATGCGATGCGAGCATATGTTGGCCCGAAAGGTTCTTGGCGACGTCGAATATGTTGTCATTCCAACGAAGTTTGCCATTAACGCACATACCGAGGAAGGCAGGCCTTTCGGTGTCAGCAATGCTCCGTAAGTAAAGTATGTTAATGCGACAGCTCAGACATCACTAAGGGTGAGGGTTTGTTTGATTTTGTTGTCTGCTGCTATCTGCTCGACTGTAACGATCCCATCTTCATTACAGCGAATAGAAAGGAGGTTTTGGACGTAACTTTCATATCCCAAAACAGTCTTGTTCAAGTAGCTAACTGGAGGGTATCTAGCAGGACATCTCTATCAGACCACTGCTGGATACTCTTTGACGGCTTTCTGGACGGGGCAATTTCCAGAAACTGGGAAAGGTTCAAAATAGAACTTCAGAGGATTGAAATCCCCTACCCAAGCAGAGATCTCTCTACCGAACAAGAAGTCGACGACACACTCGAATACAGTACTGGGCGATCTCTGTCAGATTTCCAGATTTCATATGGGAGGTAATTGGGTTGTGGACCGAGGGCTGTGGGTCAGTCAATCCAAAACAGAAGTCCTGTTGTTTACTAGGAAAAGGATCATTCCCTATTCAATGTACCAATAATGGGAGGGAATGATCGTACTTGGCATTATATGCCTTTCTCAAAACATTCGGCAACGAATGTGTACTTAAAGCACTTTTGGTACTCTGGTTGTACACAACTGCTGTGAGGCCATCCTGAAATACGGTGCAGTTGGGTGGAAGCCTCTGGAAATGAAATATCTTCTCTCCAATCTCACCGGCTTGCATGGATATAACAGGGTGTCTAAAGGTGCGATCAGACGGTCATCCAAACTAGTCATTACAGATGGGTTACCCACTTTGGGAGAAAATCTACGTCATAGTTATGTCAGGATGTCATCCGGATGACATGTTTGGATGACCGTCTGATCACACCTAATGGACGACAGCAGTGAGGTAGTTAAGACGGTCGACATACTTAGAGAGGACGGACTCTGGATCCGAAGACCATACTGACACGCATCTGCAGAACTCAAATGGTGCGCCACTGTAAGCACAAAAGAAACAGACTACCTACCCTCGACATTTGCCTTGAGCAGGGTATTCAATATCAGAATACCGGAAAGTTGTGAATGGGATGAGGGAATATATCTACATCGACGGCTCCAAAATGGTGATGCTTTGTTTGATATTGTTCTCTGCTGCAATCTTCTCGACTGTAATAGGGGTAACGATCCCATCTTTATTACAGCGACCAGAAAGAAGGTTTTGGACGTAACTTTCGTATCGCAAAACAGTCTTGTTCAAGTAGCTAACTGGAGGGTATCTAGCAGGACATCTCTATCAGACCACTGTTGTATACTCTTTGACCTACAAGTCGACTTTTAGGACAGGAAAATTTCCAGAAACTGGGAAAGGTTCAAAAAAGAACTTCAGAGGATTGAAATCACCTGCCCAAGCAGAAATCTCACTACCGAACAAGAATTCGACGACATAATCGAATACCGTACCGGGGCGATCTCTGGCAGATTTCCAGATTTCATATGGTAGGTAATGAGGTTGTGGACCGAAGGCTGGGAGTCAGTCCATCCAAAACAGAAGTCATGTTGTTTGCTAGCAAAAGGATCATTCCAATATCCAATGTACCAATAATGGGAGAGTTTATAAGGCACTATATTGCCAACAAGATGATCGCCATCTCTTTTGACAGTCAAGCGGCCGTAAAAATCATGAAATCAGATGTGCCGAAGTCAAGGGCTGTGAGCCAATGTAGGAAGTCGTTGGACGAGTGCCAGGACACACTGATATCCCGGGAAACGGCGTAGCGGAATAGCTTGAAAGATCAGGGTAGGATATAAATGCATTAATGGCACTTGAATCAGTAAGAATACCGCTTAGCATAACGTAGGCTTACGACTCCCGCCAGATACTTTTATTATGAGCTAGAGGATTTGGACAAAGCCAAGCTAAAATACAACCCGTTTTATTAACATGAATTGTTAATAAAACGGGTTGGTTTTAAGAGAACGTACTTTGTGCACATACCAGCGGTTATTCTCTAAGTATATTTCCATGTGTTTCAAATTCGAAGAAAGGTACCCAGAAGGACACAATGGAGCCAATTTCTGGCCTAAGTGAAAGAAGTCACAGGAGCATCCACCAACATACCTACTAAGTGCTCGGGGAAAGGAGGAGCTACTACCTAAGTGGTTGGTAGGAGGAGGGAGAGGAAGATTCGCCTTTTTTTGGGACGCGCTGGACAAATGCTGTTTACCATCTTCTCGGAAAGAGCCCTGAAGAAAAGGCCAGTTAGAAAAGCTAACGTAGTGGTTTTCCCAGCGTGGAAGAACACCTCTTCAGAACGATAGGGGAAATACAATCTGGACCAGCGGATTTGTGCATATTGAAATCTTGAAGGACTATTGCCACTGTACGAGTGCGCCGACACCTTTCATTAATGTACCTAGCAGATATTCGGTAGTCACCACGTTAGCCGCGAAAAACCGCCACCTGTTGCGAGCATATGTCGGACAACTGCAGAGGAAGTGTTGCGCTGCGCCATTCTCCTCCGCGCCAACAGGACAGGTGGAGGTGTCGCTTAAGCCCAACATATTCAAGTGTTAGCAAAAGGTTAGTGGCCCGAAAGGTTCTCGTCGACGTCGAATATGTGGTCATTCCAACGAAGTTTGTTATTAACGCACATACCGAGGATGGAAAGCTCTTTGGTGTCAGCAATGCTCCGTAAGTATGTTAATGCGACAGCTCAGACATCACTAGGGGTGATTCTTTATTCGGTTTTGTTCTTTGCTGCAATTTTCTCGACTGTAATAGCGGTAACGATCCCATATTCATTACAGCAAACAGAAAGGAGGTTTTGGTCGTAACTTTCGTATCCCAAAACAGTCTTGTTCAAGTAGTTAACTGGAGGGTATCTAGCAGGACATCTCTATCAGACCACTGCTGGTTACGAAAAGGGAATATATCTACATCGACGGCTCCAAAATAAATATCGGAAAAGGCTCAGGCATCTTTTGTGAACCCTAGGATTAAGCAAATCCTTTATAGTCATTATCCATTATCTACCGAACAAGAAGTCGACGACACAGTCGAATACAGTACCGGGGCGATCTCTGTCAGATTTCCAGATTTCATATGGTAGGTAATTGGGTTGTGGACCGAGGGCTGAAACAGAAGTGCTGTTGTTTACTAGGAAAAGGATCATTCCAGTATGCAATGTACCAATAATGGGAGGGAATGATCTAGAAATGTCCTGTTCTTCAAGATACCTAGGCGTTATCTTAAGCTCCAAACTTAACTGGAGAGAGAGTGTAGAAGACCGCGTTAAGCGGGCGTACTTGGCATTATATACTGGTCCCAAAACATTCGGCAACGAATGAGGACTTAAAGCACTTTTGGTACTCTGGTTGTACACAACTGTTGTGAGCCTATCCTGAAATACGGTGCAGTTGGGTGGAAGGCTCTGGAAATGAAATATCTTCTCTCCAATCTCACCGGCTTGCATGGATATAACAGGGTGTCTAAAGGTGCGATCAGACGGTCATCCAAACTTGTCATTACAGATGGGTTACCCACTTTGGGAGAAAATCTACGTCATAGTGATGTCAGGATGTCATCCGGATGACAAGTTTGGATGACCGTCTGATCACACCTAAAGGACGACAGCAGCGAGGTAGTTAAGACGGTCGACATACTTAGAGAGGACGGACTCTGGATCCGAAGACCATACTGACACGCATCTGCAGAACTCAAATGGTGCGCCACTGTAAGCACAAAAGAAACAGACTACCTACCCTCGACATTCACCTTCAGCAGGGGATTCAATATCACAATACCGGAAAGTTGTGAATGGGATGAGGGAAGTCACGAAAAGGGAATATATATACATCAACGGCTCCAAAATAAATATCGGAAAAGGCTCAGGCATCTTTTGTGAACCATAGGATTAAGCAAGTCCTTTATAGTCATTATCCAGGCTGAAGTCGAACTGAGAAGGCACTTTATTGCCAACAAGACGATCACCGTCTATTTTGGCAGTCAAGCGGCCATAATATCACCTGCCCAAGCAGAGATCTCACTACCGAACAAGAAGTCAACGACACAGTCGAATACCGTACCGGGGCGATTGCAGTTGTCAGATTTCCAGATTTCATATGGTAGGTAATGAGGTTGTGGACCGAGGGCTGGGGGTCAGTCCATTCAAAACAGAAGTCATGTTGTTTGCTAGCAAAAGGATCATTCCAATATCCAATGTACCAATAATGGGAGAGTTGATAAGGCACTATATTGCCAACAAGACGATCGCCATCTATTTTGACAGTCAACCGGGCATAAAAATCATGAAATCAGATGTGCCGACATCAAGGGCTGTGAGCCAATGTAGGAATTCGTTGGACGAGTGCCAGTGTCATTCCAACGAAGTTTGTCATTAACGCACATACCGAGGATGGAAAGGCCTTCGGTGTCAGCAATGCAATCCGTATCACTAGGGGTGAGGCTTTGTTTGATATTGTTCTCTGCTGCAATCTTCTCGACTGTAATAGGGGTAACGATCGCATCTTCATTACAGCGACCAGAAAGAAGATTTTGGACGTAACTTTCGTAACCCAAAACAGTCCTGCTCAAGTAGCTAACTGGAGGGTATCTAGCAGGACATCTCTATCAGACCACTGTTGTATACTCTTTGACCTACAAGTCGGCTTTTAGGACAGGAAAATATCCAGAAACTGGGAGAGGTTCAAAAAAGAACTTCAGAGGATTGAAATCACCAGCCCAAGCAGAAATCTCACTACCGAACAAGAATTCGACGCCATAATCGAATACCGTACCGGGGCGATCTCTGGCAGATTTCCAGATTTCATATGGTAGGTAATTGGGTTGTGGACCGAGGGCTGTGGGTCAGTCAATCCAAAACAGAAGTCCTGTTGTTTACTAGGAAAAGGATCATTCCCTATTCAATGTACCAATAATGGGAGGGAATGATCGTACTTGGCATTATATGCCGGTCTCAAAACATTCGGCAACGAATGTGTACTTAAAGCACTTTTGGTACTCTGGTTGTACACAACTGTTGTGAGGCCTATCCTGAAATACGGTGCAGTTGGGTGGGAGGCTCTGGAAATGAAATATCTTCTCTCTAATCTCACCGGCTTGCATGGATATAACAGGGTGTCTAAAGGTGCAATCAGACGGTCATCCAAACTTGTCATTACAGATGGGTTACCCACTTTGGGAGAAAATCTACGTGACAGTGATGTCAGGATGTCATCCGGATGACAAGATTGGATGACCGTCTGATCACACCTTAAGGACGACAGCAGCGAGCCGGTTAAGACGGTCGACATACTTAGAGAGGACGGACTCTGGATCCGAAGACCATACTGACACGCATCTGCAGAACTCAAATGGTGCGCCACTGTTAGCACAAACGGAACAGACTACCTACCCTCGACAATTGCCTTGAGCAGGGGATTCAATATCAGAATACCGGAAAGTTGTGAATGGATGAGGGAATATATCTACATCGACGGCTCCAAAATGGTGATGCTTTGTTTGATTTTGTTCTCTGCTGCAAACTTCTCGACTGTAATAGGGGTACCGATCCCATCTTCATTACAACGAACCCAAAACAGTCTTGTTCAAGTAGCTAACTGGAGGGAATCTATCAGGACATCTCTCTCAGACCACTGCTGGATACTCTTTGACCTACAAGTTGGCTTTCATAACAGGACAATTTCCAGAAACTGGGAAAGGTTCAAAAAAGAACTTCAGAGGATTGAAATCCCCTGCCCAAGCAAAGATCTCTCTACCGAACAAGAAGTCGACGACACAGTCGAATACCGTACCGGGGGCTGGGGCTGGGGCTCAGTCCATCCAAAACAGAAGTTCTGTTGTTTACTAGGAAAAGGATCATTCCAGTATTCAATTTACCAATAATGGGAGGGAATGATCGTACATTCGGCAACGAATGGGGACTTAAACCACTGGTTGTACACACCTGTTGTGAGGCCCATCCTGAAATACGGTGCAGTTGGGAAATTAAATATTTTCTCTCCAATCTCACCGGCTTGCATGGATATAACTGGGTGCCTAAAGGTGCGATCAGACGATCACCCAAACTTGTCAATACAGATGGGTTACCCACTTTGGGAGAAAATCTACGTCATAGTGATGTCAGGATGTCATCCGGATGACAAGTTTGGTTGACCCTCTGATCGCACCTTAAGGACGACAGCAGCGAGGTAGTTAAAACGGCCGACAGACTTAGAGAGGGCGGACTCTGGATCCGAAGACCATACTGACACGCATCTGCAGAACTCAAATGGTGCCCCTCTGTTAGCACAAAAGAAACAGACCACTTACCCTCGACATTCAATATCAGAATACCGGAAAGTTGTGAATGGGATGAGGGAAGTCACGAAAAGGGAATATATCTACATCGACGGCTCCAAAATGAATATCGGAACAGCCACAGGCATCTTTTGTGAAACCCTAGGATTAAGCAAATCCTTTATAATCATTATCCAGGTTGTAGCCGAACTAAGAAGGCACTGTATTGCAAACAAGACGATCACCATCTATTTTGGCACTAAAGCGGCCATAAAACTGCTGTTATTCTCTTAGTATATTTCCAAGTGTTTCAAATTCAAAGAAAGGTACCCAGAAGGACAGATGTCACAGGAGCATCCAACATACCTACTAAGTGCTCGGTAGAAGGAAGAGTTTACTACCTAAATGCGCGTAAGGACGAAGGAGAAGAAGATTCGCCTTTTTTGGGATGCGCTGGACAAATGCTGTTTCCCAACTTCTCGGAAAGAGCCCTGAAGAAAAGGCCAGTTAGAAAAGCTAACGTAGTGGTTTTCCCAGCGTGGAAATTCGTGGAATTCGTGGAATTCGAAAAAAGGTACCCAGAAGGACACAATGGAGCCAATTTCTGGCCTAAGTGAAAGAAGTCACAGGAGCATCCACCAACATACGGTAGACGGAGGAGTTACTACCTAAGTGCTCGTTAGGAGGAGGCAGAGGAAGATTCGCCCTTTTTGGGACGCGCTGGACATACGCTGTTTCCCATCTTCTCGGAAAGAGCCCTGAAGAAAAGGCCAGTTAGAAAAGCTAACGTAGTGGTTTTCCCAGCGTGGAAGAACACCTCTTTAGAACGATAGGGGAAATACCATCTGGACCAGCGGATTTGTGTATATTGATATCTTGAAGTACTATTGCCACTGTACGAGTGCGCAGACACAATTCATTAATGTACTTAGCAGATATTCGGTAGTCACCACGATAACCGCGAAAAACCGCCACCTGATGCGAGAATATGCCGGACAACTGCAGAGGAAGTGTTGTGCTGTGCCATTCTCCTCCCCGCCAACAGTACAGGTGGTGGTGTCGCTTAAGCCCAACACATTGAAGTGTTAGTAAAAGGTTGGTTGCCCGGAAGGTTCTTGGCGACGTCGAATATGTGGTCATTCCAACGAAGTTTGCCATGAACGCACATACCGAGGCAGGCAGGCCTTTCGGTGTCAGCAATGCTCCGTAAGTAAAGTATGTTAATGCGACAGCTCAGACATAACTAGGGGTGAGAATTTGTTTGATATTGTTCTCTGCTGCAATCTTCTCGACTGTAATAGCGGTAACGATCCCATCTTTATTACAGCGACCAGAAAGAAGATTTTGGACGTAACTTTCGTATCCCAAAACAGTCCTGCTCAAGTAGCTAACTGGAGGGTATCTAGCAGGACATCTCTATCAGACCATTGCTGGATACGCTTTGACGGCTTTCAGGACGGGACAATTTCCAGAAACTGGGAAAGGTTCAAAATATAACTTCTGAGGATTGAAATCAACTGCCCAAGCAGAAATATCACTAGGATCATTCCAATATCCAATGTACCAATAATGGGAGAGTTTATGAGGCACTGTATTGCCAACAAGACGATCACCATCTATTTTGGCAGTCAAGTGGCCATGAAACTAGCAGTTATTCTCTTAGTATATTTCCAAATGTTTCAAATTCGAAGAAAGGTACCCAGAAGGACGCAATTGGGCCAACTGCTGGCCTAAGTGAAAGATGTCACAGGAGCATCCACCAACATACCTACTAAGTGCTCGGTAGACGGAGGAGTTACTACCTAAGTGCTCGTTAGGAGGAGGGAAAGGAAGATTCGCCTTTTTTGGGACGCGCTGGACAAATGCTGTTTCCCATTTTCTCGGAAAGAGCCCTGAAGAAAGGGACAGTTAGAAAAGCTAACGTAGTGGTTTTCCCAGCGTGGAAGAACACCTCTTCATAACGATAGGGGAAATACCATCTGTACCAGCGGATTTGTGTATATTGAAATCTTGAAGTGCTATTGCCACTGTACGAGTGCGCAGACACCTTCCATCAATGTACTTAGCAGATATTCGGTAGTCACCACGTTAGTCGCGAAAAACCGCCACCTGATGCGAGAATATGCCGGACAACTGCAGAGGATGTGTTGTGCTGTGCCATTCTCCTCCCCGTCAACAGGACAGGTGGTGGTGTCGCTTAGCCCAACATGTTTAAGTGCTAGCAAAAGGTTGGTGGCCAGAAAGGTTCTTGGCGACGTCGAATATGTGGTCATTCCAACGAAGTTTGCCATTAACTCACATACCGAGGAAGGCAGGCCTTTCGGTGTCAGCAATGCTCCGTTAGTAAAGTATGTTAATGCAACAGCTCAGACATAACTAGGGGTGAGGGTTTGTTTGATTTTGTTCTCTGCTGCAATTTTCTCGACTGTAATAGCGGTAACGATCCCATATTCATAAGATCGAACAGAAAGGAGGTTTTGGACGTAACTTTCGTATCCCAAAACCGTCTTGTTCAAGTAGTTAACTGGAGGATATCTAGCAGGACATCTCTATGAGACCACTGCTGGATACTCTTTGACGGTTTTCAGGACGGGACAATTTCCAGAAACTGGGAAAAGTTCAAAAAGGAACTTCAGTGGATTGAAGTCCCCTACCCAAGCAGAGATCTCTCTACCGAACAAGAAGTCAACGACACAGTCGAATACCGTACCGGGGCGATCTCTGTCAGATTTCCAGATTTCATATGGTAGGTAATGAGGTTGTGGACCGAGGGCTGGGGGTCAGTCCATTCAAAACAGAAGTCATGTTGTGTGCTAGCAAAAGGATCATTCCAATATCCAATGTACCTATAATGGGAGAGTTGATAAGGCACTATATTGCCAACAAGACGATCGCCATCTATTTTGACAGTCAAACGGCCATAAAAATCATGAAATCAGATGTGCCGACATCAAGGGCTGTGAGCCAATGTAGGAATTCGTTGGACGAGTGCCAGTGTCATTCCAACGAAGTTTGTCATTAACGCACATACCGAGGATGGAAAGGCCTTCGGTGCCAGCAATGCTCCGTATCACTAGGGGTGAGGCTTTGTTTGATATTTTTCTCTGCTGCAATCTTCTCGACTGTAATAGGGGTAACGATCCCATCTTTATTACAGCGACCAGAAAGAAGGTTTTGGACGTAACTTTCGTATCGCAAAACAGTCTTGCTCAAGTAGCTAACTGGAGGGTATCTAGCAGGACATCTCTATCAGACCACTGTTGTATACTCTTTGACCTACAAGTCGGCTTTTAGGACAGGAAAATTTCCAGAAACTGGGAAAGGTTCAAAAATGAACTTCAGAGGATTGAAATCAACTGCCCAAGCAGAGATCTCACTACCGAACAAGAATTCGACGACATAATCGGATACCGTACCGGGGCGTTCTCTGATTTCCAGATTTCATATGGTAGGTAATGAGGTTGTGGACCGAGGGCTGGGGGTCAGTCCATTCAAAACAGAAGTCATGTTGTGTGCTAGCAAAAGGATCATTCCAATATCCAATGTACCAATAATGGGAGAGTTGATAAGGCACTATATTGCCAACAAGATGATCGCCATCTCTTTTGACAGTCAAGCGGCCATAAAAATCATGAAACCAGATGTGCCGAAGTCCAGGGCTGTGAGCCAATGTAGGAAGTCGTTGGACGAGTGCCAGGACACACTGATATCCCGGGAAACGGCGTAGCGGAATAGCTTGAAAGATCAGGGTAGGATATAAATGCATTAATGGCACTTGAATCAGTAAGAATACCGCTTAGCGCTTACGTAGGCTTACGACTCCCGCCAGATACTTTTATTATGAGCTGGAGGATGTGGACAAAGCTAAGCCAAAACAAAACATTAGATTTGTATATAAAACGGGTTGGTTTTAAGAGAACGT
Source organism: Ferdinandea cuprea (assembly GCA_963576555.1). NCBI lineage: Eukaryota > Metazoa > Arthropoda > Insecta > Diptera > Syrphidae > Ferdinandea > Ferdinandea cuprea. The sequence goes on from OY754961.1 coordinate 60,543,527, forward strand.
ACTTTGTGCACATACCAGCGGTTATTCTCTAAGTATATTTCCAAGTGTTTCAAATTCGAAGAAAGGTACCCAGAAGGACACAATGGAGCCAATTTCTGGCCTAAGTGAAAGAAGTCACAGGAGCATCCACCAATATACATACTAAGTGCTCGGTAGACGGAGGAGTTACTACCTAAGTGCTCGTTAGGAGGAGGGAGAGGAAGATTCGCCCTTTTTGGGACGCGCTGGACATACGCTGTTTCCCATCTTCTCGGAAAGAGCCCTGAAGAAAAGGCCAGTTAAAAAAGCTAACGTAGTGGTTTTCCCAGCGTCGACTGTAACGATCCCATCTTCATTACAGCGAATAGAAAGGAGGTTTTGGACGTAACTTTCATATCCCAAAACAGTCTTGTTCAAGTAGCTAACTGGAGGGTATCTAGCAGGACATCTCTATCAGACCACTGCTGGATACTCTTTGACGGCTTTCTGGACGGGGCAATTTCCAGAAACTGGGAAAGGTTCAAAATAGAACTTCAGAGGATTGAAATCCCCTACCCAAGCAGAGATCTCTCTACCGAACAAGAAGTCGACGACACACTCGAATACAGTACCTGGGCGATCTCTGTCAGATTTCCAGATTTCATATTGGAGGTAATTGGGTTGTGGACCGAGGGCTGTGGGTCAGTCAATCCAAAACAGAAGTCCTGTTGTTTACTAGGAAAAGGATCATTCCCTATTCAATGTACCAATAATGGGAGGGAATGATCGTACTTGGCATTATATGCCGGTCTCAAAACATTCGGCAACGAATGTGTACTTAAAGCACTTTTGGTACTCTGGTTGTACACAACTGTTGTGAGGCCATCCTGAAATACGGTGCAGTTGGGTGGAAGCCTCTGGAAATGAAATATCTTCTCTCCAATCTCACCGGCTTGCATGGATATAACAGGGTGTCTAAAGGTGCGATCAGACGGTCATCCAAACTAGTCATTACAGATGGGTTACCCACTTTGGGAGAAAATCTACGTCATAGTTATGTCAGGATGTCATCCGGATGACAAGTTTGGATGACAAGTTTGGATGACCGTCTGATCACACCTTAAGGACGACAGCAGCGAGCCGGTTAAGACGGTCGACATACTTAGAGAGGACGGACTCTGGATCCGAAGACCATACTGACACGCATCTGCAGAACTCAAATGGTGCGCCACTGTAAGCACAAAAGAAACAGACTACCTACCCTCGACATTCACCTTCAGCAGGGGATTCAATATCACAATACCGGAAAGTTGTGAATGGGATGAGGGAAGTCACGAAAAGGAAATATATCTACATCAACGGCTCCAAAATAAATATCGGAAAAGGCTCAGGCATCTTTTGTGAACCCTAGGATTAAGCAAGTCCTTTATAGTCATTATCCAGGCTGAAGTCGAACTGAGAAGGCACTTTATTGCCAACAAGACGATCACCGTCTATTTTGGCAGTCAAGCGGCCATAATATCACCTGCCCAAGCAGAGATCTCACTACCGAACAAGAATTCGACGACATAATCGTATACCGTACCGGGGCGATCTCTGATTTCCAGATTTCATATGGTAGGTAATGAGGTTGTGGACCGAGGGCTGGGGGTCAGTCCATTCAAAACAGAAGTCATGTTGTTTGCTAGCAACAGGATCATTCCAATATTCAATGTACCAATAATGGGAGAGTTGATAAGGCACTGTATTGCCAACAAGATGATCGCCATCTCTTTGACAGTCAAGCGGCCGTAAAAGTCAGAAATTCAGATGTGCTGAAGTCGAGGGCTGTGAGCCAATGTAGGAAGTCGCTAGACGAGTGCCAGGACACACTGATATCCCGGGAAACGGCGTAGTGGACAAGATTGAAAGATCAGGGTAGGAAATGAATGCAGTAATGGCACTTGAATCAGTAAGAAAACCGTTTAGCATAACGTAGGCTTACGACTCCCGCCAGATACTTTTATTATGAGCTGGAGGATGTGGACAAAGCCAAGCTAAAATACAACATGAGATTTGTATATAAAACGGGTTGGTTTTAAGAGAACGTACTTAGTGCACATACCAGCGGTTATTCTCTAAGTATATTTCCAAGTGTTTCAAATTCGAAAAAAGGTACCCAGAAGGACACAGGAGCATCCACCAACATACCTACTAAGTGCTCGGTAGACGGAGGAGTTACTACCTAAGTGCTCGTTAGGAGGAGGGAGAGGAAGATTCGCCTTTTTTGGAACGCGCTGGGCAAATGCTGTTTCCCATCTTCTCGGAAAGAGCCCTGAAGAAAAGGACAGTTAGAAAAGCTAAAGTAGTGGTTTTCCCAGCGTGGAAGAACACCTCTTCAGAACCAGCCGTACCAGCGGATTTGTGTATATTCAAATCTTGAAGTGCTATTGCCACTGTACGAGTGCGCAGACACCTTTAATCAATGTACTTAGCAGATATTAGGTAGTCACCACGTTAGCCGCGAAAAACCGCCACCTGATGCGAGAATATGCCGGACAACTGCAGAGGAAGTGTTGTGCTGTGCCATTCTCCTCCCCGCCAACAGTACAGGTGGTGGTGTCGCTTAAGCCCAACACATTGAAGTGTTAGTAAAAAGTTGGTGGCCCGGAAGGTTCTTGGCGACGTCGAATATGTGGTCATTCCAACGAAGTTTGCCATGAACGCACATACAGAGGAAGGCAGGCCTTTCGGTGTCAGCAATGCTCCGTAAGTAAAGTATGTTAATGCGACAGCTCAGACATAACTAGGGGTGAGAATTTGTTTGATATTGTTCTCTGCTGCAATCTTCTCGACTGTAATAGGGGTAACGATCCCATCTTCATTACAGCGACCAGAAAGAACATGTTGGACGTAACTTTCGTATCCCAAAACAGTCCTGCTCAAGTAGCTAACTGGAGGGTATCTAGCAGGACATCTCTATCAGACCACTGCTGGATACGCTTTGACTGCTTTCAGGACGGGACAATTTCCAGAAACTGGGAAAGGTTCAAAATATAACTTCTGAGGATTGAAATCAACTGCCCAAGCAGAAATATCACTAGGATCATTCCAATATCCAATGTACCAATAATGGGAGAGTTTATAAGGCACTATTTTGCCAACAAGACGATCGCCATCTATTTTCACAGTCAAGCGGCCATAAAAATCATGAAATCAGATGTTCCGAAGTCAAGGGCTGTGAGCCAATGTAGGAAGTCGTTGCACGAGTGTCAGGACACACTGATATCCCGGGAAACGGCGTAGCGGAATAGCTTGAAAGATCAGGGTAGGATATAAATGCATTAATGGCACTTGAATCAGTAAGAATACCGCTTAGCATAACGTAGGCTTACGACTCCCGCCAGATACTTTTATTATGAGCTGGAGGATTTGGACAAAGCCAAGCTAAAATACAACATGAGATTTGTATATAAAACGGGTTGCTTTTAAGAGAACGTACTTTGTGCACATACCAGCGGTTATTCTCTAAGTATATTTCCAAGTGTTTCAAATTCGAAGAAAGGTACCCAGAAGGACACAATGGAGCCAATTTCTGGCCTAAGTGAAAGAAGTCACAGGAGCATCCACCAACATACCTACTAAGTGCTCGGTAGACGGAGGAGTTACTACCTAAGTGCTCGTTAGGAGGAGGGAGAGAAAGATTGGCCCTTTTTGGGACGCGCTGGACATACGCTGTTTCCCATCTTCTCGGAAAGAGCCCTGAAGAAAAGGCCAGTTAAAAAAGCTAACGTAGTGGTTTTCCCAGCGTGGAAGAACACCTCTTTAGAACGATAGGGAAAATACCATCTGGACCAGCGGATTTGTGTATATTGAAATCTTGAAGTGCTATTGCCACTGTACGAGTGCGCAGACACTTTCCATCAATGTACTTAGCAGATATTCGGTAGTCACCACGTTAGCCGCGAAAAACCGCCACCTGATGCGAGAATATGCCGGACAACTGCAGAGGATGTGTTGTGCTGTGCCATTCTCCTCCCTGCGAACAGGACAGGTGGTGGTGTCGCTTAGCCCAACTTGTTTAAGTGCTAGCAAAAGGTTGGTGGCCCGAAAGGTTCTTGGCGACGTCGAATATGTGGTCATTCCAACGAAGTTTGCCATTAACTCACATACCGAGGAAGGCAGGCCTTTCGGTGTCAGCAATGCTCCGTAAGTAAAGTATATTAATGCAACAGCTCATACATAACTAGGGGTGAGGGTTTGTTTGATTTTGTTCTCTGCTGCAATTTTCTCGACTGTAATAGCGGTAACGATCCCATATTCATTAGAGCGAACAGAAAGGAGGTTTTGGACGTAACTTTCGTATCCCAAAACTGTCTTGTTCAAGTAGTTAACTGTTAACTCTATCAGACCACTGCTGGATACGCTTTGACTGCTTTCAGGACGGGACAATTTCCAGAAACTGGGAAAGGTTCAAAATATAACTTCTGAGGATTGAAATCAACTGCCCAAGCAGAAATATCACTAGGATCATTCCAATATCCAATGTACCAATAATGGGAGAGTTTATAAGGCACTATTTTGCCAACAAGACGATCGCCATCTATTTTCACAGTCAAGCGGCCATAAAAATCATGAAATCAGATGTGCCGAAGTCAAGGGCTGTGAGCCAATGTAGGAAGTCGTTGCACGAGTGTCAGGACACACTGATATCCCGGGAAACGGCGTAGCGGAATAGCTTGAAAGATCAGGGTAGGATATAAATGCATTAATGGCACTTGAATCAGTAAGAATACCGCTTAGCATAACGTAGGCTTACGACTCCCGCCAGATACTTTTATTATGAGCTGGAGGATTTGGACAAAGCCAAGCTAAAATACAACATGAGATTTGTATATAAAACGGGTTGCTTTTAAGAGAACGTACTTTGTGCACATACCAGCGGTTATTCTCTAAGTATATTTCCAAGTGTTTCAAATTCGAAGAAAGGTACCCAGAAGGACACAATGGAGCCAATTTCTGGCCTAAGTGAAAGAAGTCACAGGAGCATCCACCAACATACCTACTAAGTGCTCGGTAGACGGAGGAGTTACTACCTAAGTGCTCGTTAGGAGGAGGGAGAGAAAGATTCGCCCTTTTTGGGACGCGCTGGACATACGCTGTTTCCCATCTTCTCGGAAAGAGCCCTGAAGAAAAGGCCAGTTAAAAAAGCTAACGTAGTGGTTTTCCCAGCGTGGAAGAACACCTCTTTAGAACGATAGGGAAAATACCATCTGGACCAGCGGATTTGTGTATATTGAAATCTTGAAGTGCTATTGCCACTGTACGAGTGCGCAGACACCTTCCATCAATGTACTTAGCAGATATTCGGTAGTCACCACGTTAGCCGCGAAAAACCGCCACCTGATGCGAGAATATGCCGGACAACTGCAGAGGATGTGTTGTGCTGTGCCATTCTCCTCCCTGCGAACAGGACAGGTGGTGGTGTCGCTTAGCCCAACTTGTTTAAGTGCTAGCAAAAGGTTGGTGGCCCGAAAGGTTCTTGGCGACGTCGAATATGTGGTCATTCCAACGAAGTTTGCCATTAACTCACATACCGAGGAAGGCAGGCCTTTCGGTGTCAGCAATGCTCCGTAAGTAAAGTATATTAATGCAACAGCTCATACATAACTAGGGGTGAGGGTTTGTTTGATTTTGTTCTCTGCTGCAATTTTCTCGACTGTAATAGCGGTAACGATCCCATATTCATTAGAGCGAACAGAAAGGAGGTTTTGGACGTAACTTTCGTATCCCAAAACTGTCTTGTTCAAGTAGTTAACTGTTAACTCTATGAGACCACTGCTGGATACTCTTTGACGGTTTTCAGGACGGGACAATTTCCAGAAACTGGGAAAGGTTCAAAATATAACTTCTGAGGATTGAAATCAACTGCCCAAGCAGAAATATCACTAGGATCATTCCAATATCCAATGTACCAATAATGGGAGAGTTTATAAGGCACTATTTTGCCAACAAGACGATCGCCATCTATTTTCACAGTCAAGCGGCCATAAAAATCATGAAATCAGATGTGCCGAAGTCAAGGGCTGTGAGCCAATGTAGGAAGTCGTTGCACGAGTGTCAGGACACACTGATATCCCGGGAAACGGCGTAGCGGAATAGCTTGAAAGATCAGGGTAGGATATAAATGCATTAATGGCACTTGAATCAGTAAGAATACCGCTTAGCATAACGTAGGCTTACGACTCCCGCCAGATACTTTTATTATGAGCTGGAGGATTTGGACAAAGCCAAGCTAAAATACAACATGAGATTTGTATATAAAACGGGTTGCTTTTAAGAGAACGTACTTTGTGCACATACCAGCGGTTATTCTCTAAGTATATTTCCAAGTGTTTCAAATTCGAAGAAAGGTACCCAGAAGGACACAATGGAGCCAATTTCTGGCCTAAGTGAAAGAAGTCACAGGAGCATCCACCAACATACCTACTAAGTGCTCGGTAGACGGAGGAGTTACTACCTAAGTGCTCGTTAGGAGGAGGGAGAGAAAGATTCGCCCTTTTTGGGACGCGCTGGACATACGCTGTTTCCCATCTTCTCGGAAAGAGCCCTGAAGAAAAGGCCAGTTAAAAAAGCTAACGTAGTGGTTTTCCCAGCGTGGAAGAACACCTCTTTAGAACGATAGGGAAAATACCATCTGGACCAGCGGATTTGTGTATATTGAAATCTTGAAGTGCTATTGCCACTGTACGAGTGCGCAGACACCTTCCATCAATGTACTTAGCAGATATTCGGTAGTCACCACGTTAGCCGCGAAAAACCGCCACCTGATGCGAGAATATGCCGGACAACTGCAGAGGATGTGTTGTGCTGTGCCATTCTCCTCCCTGCGAACAGGACAGGTGGTGGTGTCGCTTAGCCCAACTTGTTTAAGTGCTAGCAAAAGGTTGGTGGCCCGAAAGGTTCTTGGCGACGTCGAATATGTGGTCATTCCAACGAAGTTTGCCATTAACTCACATACCGAGGAAGGCAGGCCTTTCGGTGTCAGCAATGCTCCGTAAGTAAAGTATATTAATGCAACAGCTCATACATAACTAGGGGTGAGGGTTTGTTTGATTTTGTTCTCTGCTGCAATTTTCTCGACTGTAATAGCGGTAACGATCCCATATTCATTAGAGCGAACAGAAAGGAGGTTTTGGACGTAACTTTCGTATCCCAAAACTGTCTTGTTCAAGTAGTTAACTGTTAACTCTATGAGACCACTGCTGGATACTCTTTGACGGTTTTCAGGACGGGACAATTTCCAGAAACTGGGAAAGGTTCAAAAAGGAACTTCAGTGGATTGAAATCCCCTACCCAAGCAGAGATCTCTCTACCGAACAAGAAGTCAACGACACAGTCGAATACCGTACCGGGGCGATCTCTGTCAGATTTCCAGATTTCATATGGTAGGTAATGAGGTTGCGGACAGAGGGCTGGGGGTCAGTCCATCCAAAACAGAAGTCATGTTGAAAAAAAAGGATCATTCCAATATCCAATGTACCAATAATGGGAGAGTTTATAAGGCACTATATTGCCAACAAGATGATCGCCATCTCTTTTGACAGTCAAGCGGCCATAAAAATCATGAAATCAGATGTGCCGAAGTCAAGGGCTGTAAGCCAATGTAGGAAGTCTTTGGACGAGTGCCAGGACACACTGATATCCCGGGAAACGGCGTAGCGGAATATATTGATATCTTGAAGTACTATTGCCACTGTAACAGTGCGCAGACACAATTCATTAATGTACTTAGCAGATATTCGGTAGTCACCACGATAACCGCGAAAAACCGCCACCTGATGCGAGAATATAACGGACAACTGCAGAGGAAGTGTTGTGCTGTGCCATTCTCATCCCCGCCAATAGGACACGTGGTGGTGTCGCTTAAGCCCAACACATTTAAGTGTTAGCAAAAGGTTGGTGGCCCGAAAGGTTCTTGGCGACGTCGAATATGTGGTCATTAAAGTAACGTATGTTAATGCAACAGCTCAGACATAACTAGGGGTGAGGGTTTGTTTGATTTTGTTCTCTGCTGCAATTTTCTCGACTGTAATAGCGGTAACGATCCCATATTCATTAGAGCGAACAGAAAGGAGGTTTTGGACGTAACTTTCGTATCCCAAAACAGTCTTGTTCAAGTAGTTAACTGGAGGTTATCTAGCGGGAAATCTCTATCAGACCACTGCTGGATCAGGCGGTCAACCAAACGGCCGACAGTCTTAGAGAGGACGGACTCTGGATCCGAAGACCATACTGACACGCATCTGCAGAACTTAAATGATGCGGCACTGTGAGCACGAAAGAAACCGTACCGGGGCGATCTCTGGCAGATTTCCAGATTTCATATGGTAGGTAATGAGGTTGCGGACCGAGGGCTGGGGGTCAGTCCGTCCAAAACAGAAGTCATGTTGTTTGCTAGCAAAAGGATGATTCCAATATTCAATGTTCCAATAATGGGAGGGAATGATCTAAAAATGTCCTGTTCTTCAAGATACCTAGGCGTTATTTTAAGCTCCAAACTTAACTGGAGAGAGAGTGTAGAAGACCGCGTTAAGCGGACGTACTTGGCATTATATACCGGTCCCAAAACATTCTGCAACGAATGGGGACTTAAACCACTTTTGGTACACTGGTTGTACACAACTGTTGTGAGGCCCATCCTGAAATACGGTGCAGTTGGGAAATGAAATATCTTCTCTCCAATCTCAACGGCTTGCTTGGATATAACAGGGTGCCTAAATGTGCGATCAGACGGTCATCCAAACTTGTCATTACAGATAGTTTATCCCATCAGGATGTCGATGACAAGTTTGGATGACCGTCTGATCGCACCTTAAGGACGACAACCACTGCAGCTTTAGAGATACTCGATATCATGCCATTAGATATTTACTGCAGCAGCGAGGCGGCTGCAACGGCCGACAGACTTAGAGACGGCGGACTCTGGATCCGAAGACCATACTGACACGCATCTGCAGAACTCAAATGGTGCCCCTCTGTTAGCACAAAAGAAACAGACCACTTACCCTCGACATTCAATATCAGAATACCGGAAAGTTGTGAATGGGATGAGGGAAGTCACGAAAAGGGAATATATCTACATCGACGGCTCCAAAATGAATATCGGAACAGCCACAGGCATCTTTTGTGAAACACTAGGATTAAGCAAATCCTTTATAATCATTATAGAGGCTGAAGCCGAACTGAGAAGGCACTGTATTGCAAACAAGACGATCACTATCTATTTTGGCACTAAAGCGGCCATAAAACTGCGGTTATTCTTTTAGTATATTTCCAAGTGTTTCAAATTCAAAGAAAGGTACCCAGAAGGACACAATGGAGCCAATTGCTGGCCTAAGTGAAAGATGTCACAGGAGCATCCAACATACCTACTAAGTGCTCGGTAGAAGGAGGAGTTTACTACCTAAATCCCCGTAAGGAGGAAGGAGAGGAAGATTCGCCTTTTTTGGGAAGCGCTGGACAAATGCTGTTTCCCAACTTCTCGGAAAGAGCCCTGAAGAAAAGGCCAGTTAGAAAAGCTAACGTAGTGGTGGAAGAACACCTCTTCAGAACGATAGGGGAAATACCATCTCTACCAGCGGATTTGTGTATATTGAAATCTTGAAGTACTATTGCCACTGTACGAGTGCGCAGACACCTTTCATTAATGTACCTAGCAGTTATTCGGTAGTCACCACGTTAGCCGCGAAAAACCGCCACCTGATGCGATGCGAGCATATGTTGGCCCGAAAGGTTCTTGGCGATGTCGAATATGTTGTCATTCCAACGAAGTTTGCCATTAACGCACATACCGAGGAAGGCAGGCCTTTCGGTGTCAGCAATGCTCCGTAAGTAAAGTATGTTAATGCGACAGCTCAGACATCACTAAGGGTGAGGGTTTGTTTGATTTTGTTCTCTGCTGATATCTGCTCGACTGTAACGATCCCATCTTCATTACAGCGAATAGAAAGGAGGTTATGGACGTAACTTTCATATCCCAAAACAGTCTTGTTCAAGTAGCTAACTGGAGGGTATCTAGCAGGACATCTCTATCAGACCACTGCTGGATACTCTTTGACGGCTTACTGGACGGGGCAATTTCCAGAAACTGGGAAAGGTTCAAAATAGAACTTCAGAGGATTGAAATCCCCTACCCAAGCAGAGATCTCTCTACCGAACAAGAAGTCGACGACACACTCGAATACAGTACCTGGGCGATCTCTGTCAGATTTCCAGATTTCATATGGGAGGTAATTGGGTTGTGGACCGAGGGCTGTGGGTCAGTCAATCCAAAACAGAAGTCCTGTTGTTTACTAGGAAAAGGATCATTCCCTATTCAATGTACCAATAATGGGAGGGAATGATCGTACTTGGCATTATATGCCGGTCTCAAAACATTCGGCAACGAATGTGTACTTAAAGCACTTTTGGTACTCTGGTTGTACACAACTGTTGTGAGGCCATCCTGAAATACGGTGCAGTTGGGTAGAAGCCTCTGGAAATGAAATATCTTCTCTCCAATCTCACCGGCTTGCATGGATATAACAGGGTGTCTAAAGGTGCGATCAGACGGTCATCCAAACTAGTCATTACAGATGGGTTACCCACTTTGGGAGAAAATCTACGTCATAGTTATGCCAGGATGTCATCCGGATGACATGTTTGGATGACCGTCTGATCACACCTAAAGGACGACAGCAGCGAGGTAGTTAAGACGGTCGACATACTTAGAGAGGACGGACTCTGGATCCGAAGACCATACTGACACGCATCTGCAGAACTCAAATGGTGCGCCACTGTAAGCACAAAAGAAACAGACTACCTACCCTCGACATTTGCCTTGAGCAGGGTATTCAATATCAGAATACCGGAAAGTTGTGAATGGGATGAGGGAATATATCTACATCGACGGCTCCAAAATGGTGATGCTTTGTTTGATTTTGTTCTCTGCTGCAATCTTCTCGACTGTAATAGGGGTAACGATCCCATCTTCATTACAGCGACCAGAAAGAACATGTTGGACGTAACTTTCGTATCCCAAAACAGTCCTGCTCAAGAAGCTAACTGGAGGGTATCTAGCAGGACATCTCTATCAGACCACTGCTGGATACGCTTTGACGGCTTTCAGGACGGGACAATTTCCAGAAACTGGGAAAGGTTCAAAACATAACTTCTGAGGATTGAAATCAACTGCCCAAGCAGAAATATCACTAGGATCATTCCAATATCCAATGTACCAATAATGGGAGAGTTTATAAAGCACTATTTTGCCAACAAGACGATCGCCACCTATTTTCACAGTCAAGCTGCCATAAAAATCATGAAATCAGATGTGCCGAAGTCAAGGGCTGTGAGCCAATGTAGGAAGTCGTTGCACGAGTGCCAGGACACACTGATATCCCGGGAAACGGCGTAGCGGAATAGCTTGAAAGATCAGGGTAGGATATAAATGCATTAATGGCACTTGAATCAGTAAGAATACCGCTTAGCATAACGTAGGCTTACGACTCCCGCCAGATACTTTTATTATGAGCTGGAGGATTTGGACAAAGCCAAGCTAAAATACAACATGAGATTTGTATATAAAACGGGTTGCTTTTAAGAGAACGTACTTTGTGCACATACCAGCGGTTATTCTCTAAGTATATTTCCAAGTGTTTCAAATTCGAAGAAAGGTACCCAGAAGGACACAATGGAGCCAATTTCTGGCCTAAGTGAAAGAAGTCACAGGAGCATCCACCAACATACCTACTAAGTGCTCGGTAGACGGAGGAGTTACTACCTAAGTGCTCGTTAGGAGGAGGGAGAGAAAGATTCGCCCTTTTTGGGACGCGCTGGACATACGCTGTTTCCCATCTTCTCGGAAAGAGCCCTGAAGAAAAGGCCAGTTAAAAAAGCTAACGTAGTGGTTTTCCCAGCGTGGAAGAACACCTCTTTAGAACGATAGGGGAAATACCATCTGGACCAGCGGATTTGTGTATATGAAATCTTGAAGTGCTATTGCCACTGTACGAGTGCGCAGACACCTTCCATCAATGTACTTAGCAGATATTCGGTAGTCACCACCATAAAGTAAAGTATGTTAATGCAACAGCTCAGACATAACTAGGGGTGAGGGTTTGTTTGATTTTGTTCTCTGCTGCAATTTTCTCGACTGTAATAGCGGTAACGATCCCATATTCATTATTCCCAAAACTGTCTTGTTCAAGTAGTTAACTGTTAACTCTATGAGACCACTGCTGGATACTCTTTGACGGTTTACAGGACGGGACAATTTCCAGAAACTGGGAAAGGTTCAAAAAGGAACTTCAGTGGATTGAAATCCCCTACCCAAGCAGAGATCTCTCTACCGAACAAGAAGTCAACGACACAGTCGGATACCGTACCGGGGCGATCTCTGTCAGATTTCCAGATTTCATATGGTAGGTAATGAGGTTGTGGACAGAGGGCTGGGGGTCAGTCCATCCAAAACAGAAGTCATGTTGAAAAAAAGGATCATTCCAATATCCAATGTACGTAGATTTTCTCCGTCCGTAGATTTTCTCCCAAAGTGGGTAACCCATCTGTAATGACTAGTTTGGATGACCGTCTGATCACACCTAAAGGACGACAGCAGCGAGGTAGTTAAGACGGTCGACATACTTAGAGAGGACGGACTCTGGATCCGAAGACCATACTGACACGCATCTGCAGAACTCAAATGGTGCGCCACTGTAAGCACAAAAGAAACAGACTACCTACCCTCGACATTTGCCTTGAGCAGGGTATTCAATATCAGAATACCGGAAAGTTGTGAATGGGATGAGGGAATATATCTACATCGACGGCTCCAAAATGGTGATGCTTTGTTTGATTTTGTTCTCTGCTGCAATCTTCTCGACTGTAATAGGGGTAACGATCCCATCTTCATTACAGCGACCAGAAAGAACATGTTGGACGTAACTTTCGTATCCCAAAACAGTCCTGCTCAAGAAGCTAACTGGAGGGTATCTAGCAGGACATCTCTATCAGACCACTGCTGGATACGCTTTGACGGCTTTCAGGACGGGACAATTTCCAGAAACTGGGAAAGGTTCAAAATATAACTTCTGAGGATTGAAATCAACTGCCCAAGCAGAAATATCACTAGGATCATTCCAATATCCAATGTACCAATAATGGGAGAGTTTATAAAGCACTATTTTGCCAACAAGACGATCGCCACCTATTTTCACAGTCAAGCTGCCATAAAAATCATGAAATCAGATGTGCCGAAGTCAAGGGCTGTGAGCCAATGTAGGAAGTCGTTGCACGAGTGCCAGGACACACTGATATCCCGGGAAACGGCGTAGCGGAATAGCTTGAAAGATCAGGGTAGGATATAAATGCATTAATGGCACTTGAATCAGTAAGAATACCGCTTAGCATAACGTAGGCTTACGACTCCCGCCAGATACTTTTATTATGAGCTGGAGGATTTGGACAAAGCCAAGCTAAAATACAACATGAGATTTGTATATAAAACGGGTTGCTTTTAAGAGAACGTACTTTGTGCACATACCAGCGGTTATTCTCTAAGTATATTTCCAAGTGTTTCAAATTCGAAGAAAGGTACCCAGAAGGACACAATGGAGCCAATTTCTGGCCTAAGTGAAAGAAGTCACAGGAGCATCCACCAACATACCTACTAAGTGCTCGGTAGACGGAGGAGTTACTACCTAAGTGCTCGTTAGGAGGAGGGAGAGAAAGATTCGCCCTTTTTGGGACGCGCTGGACATACGCTGTTTCCCATCTTCTCGGAAAGAGCCCTGAAGAAAAGGCCAGTTAAAAAAGCTAACGTAGTGGTTTTCCCAGCGTGGAAGAACACCTCTTTAGAACGATAGGGGAAATACCATCTGGACCATCTGGATCTTGAAGTGCTATTGCCACTGTACGAGTGCGCAGACACCTTCCATCAATGTACTTAGCAGATATTCGGTAGTCACCACGTTAGCCGCGAAAAACCGCCACCTGATGCGCGAATATGCCGGACAACTGCAGAGGATGTGTTGTGCTGTGCCATTCTCCTCCCTGCGAACAGGACAGGTGGTGGTGTCGCTTAGCCCAACTTGTTTAAGTGCTAGCAAAAGGTTGGTGGCCAGAAAGGTTCTTGGCGACGTCGAATATGCGGTCATTCCAACGAAGTTTGCCATTAACTCACATACCGAGGAAGGCAGGCCTTTCGGTGTCAGCAATGCTCCGTAAGTAAAGTATGTTAATGCAACAGCTCAGACATAACTAGGGGTGAGGGTTTGTTTGATTTTGTTCTCTGCTGCAATTTTCTCGACTGTAATAGCGGTAACGATCCCATATTCATTATTCCCAAAACTGTCTTGTTCAAGTAGTTAACTGTTAACTCTATGAGACCACTGCTGGATACTCTTTGACGGTTTACAGGACGGGACAATTTCCAGAAACTGGGAAAGGTTCAAAAAGGAACTTCAGTGGATTGAAATCCCCTACCCAAGCAGAGATCTCTCTACCGAACAAGAAGTCAACGACACAGTCGGATACCGTACCGGGGCGATCTCTGTCAGATTTCCAGATTTCATATGGTAGGTAATGAGGTTGTGGACAGAGGGCTGGGGGTCAGTCCATCCAAAACAGAAGTCATGTTGAAAAAAAGGATCATTCCAATATCCAATGTACCAATAATGGGAGAGTTTATAAGGCACTATATTGCCAACAAGATGATCGCCATCTCTTTTGACAGTCAAGCGGCCATAAAAATCATGAAATCAGATGTGCCGAAGTCAAGGGCTGTGAGCCAATGTAGGAAGTCGTTGGACGAGTGCCAGGACACACTGATATCCCGGGAAACGGCGTAGCGGAATATATTGATATCTTGAAGTACTATTGCCACTGTAACAGTGCGCAGACACAATTCATTAATGTACTTAGCAGATATTCGGTAGTCACCACGATAACCGCGAAAAACCGCCACCTGATGCGAGAATATAACGGACAACTGCAGAGGAAGTGTTGTGCTGTGCCATTCTCATCCCCGCCAATAGGACAGGTGGTGGTGTCGCTTAAGCCCAACACATTTAAGTGTTAGCAAAAGGTTGGTGGCCCGAAAGGTTCTTGGCGACGTCGAATATGTGGTCATTAAAGTAACGTATGTTAATGCAACAGCTCAGACATAACTAGGGGTGAGGGTTTGTTTGATTTTGTTCTCTGCTGCAATTTTCTCGACTGTAATAGCGGTAACGATCCCATATTCATTAGAGCGAACAGAAAGGAGGTTTTGGACGTAACTTTCGTATCCCAAAACAGTCTTGTTCAAGTAGTTAACTGGAGGTTATCTAGCGGGAAATCTCTATCAGACCACTGCTGGATCAGGCGGTCAACCAAACGGCCGACAGTCTTAGAGAGGACGGACTCTGTATCCGAAGACCATACTGACACGCATCTGCAGAACTTAAATGATGCGCCACTGTGAGCACGAAAGAAACCGTACCGGGGCGATCTCTGGCAGATTTCCAGATTTCATATGGTAGGTAATGAGGTTGCGGACCGAGGGCTGGGGGTCAGTCCGTCCAAAACAGAAGTCATGTTGTTTGCTAGCAAAAGGATGATTCCAATATTCAATGTACCAATAATGGGAGGGAATGATCTAAAAATGTCCTGTTCTTCAAGATACCTAGGCGTTATTTTAGGCTCCAAACTTAACTGGAGAGAGAGTGTAGAAGACCGCGTTAAGCGGACGTACTTGGCATTATATACCGGTCCCAAAACATTCTGCAACGAATGGGGACTTAAACCACTTTTGGTACACTGGTTGTACCCAACTGTTGTGAGGCCCATCCTGAAATACGGTGCAGTTGGGTGGAAGCCTCTGGAAATGAAATATCTTCTCTCCAATCTCACCGGCTTGCATGGATATAACAGGGTGTCTAAAGGTGCGATCAGACGGTCATCCAAACTTGTCATTACAGATGGGTTACCCACTTTGGGAGAAAATCTACGTCATAGTTGTGTCAGGATGTCATCCGGATGACATGTTTGGATGACCGTCTGATCACACCTAAAGGACGACAGCAGCGAGGTAGTTAAGACGGTCGACATACTTAGAGAGGACGGACTCTGGATCCGAAGACCATACTGACACGCATCTGCAGAACTCAAATGGTGCGCCACTGTAAGCACAAAAGAAACAGACTACCTACCCTCGACATTTGCCTTGAGCAGGGTATTCAATATCAGAATACCGGAAAGTTGTGAATGGGATGAGGGAATATATCTACATCGACGGCTCCAAAATGGTGATGCTTTGTTTGATTTTGTTCTCTGCTGCAATCTTCTCGACTGTAATAGGGGTAACGATCCCATCTTCATTACAGCGACCAGAAAGAACATGTTGGACGTAACTTTCGTATCCCAAAACAGTCCTGCTCAAGAAGCTAACTGGAGGGTATCTAGCAGGACATCTCTATCAGACCACTGCTGGATCAGGCGGTCAACCAAACGGCCGACAGTCTTAGAGAGGACGGACTCTGGATCCGAAGACCATACTGACTCTGCAGAACTCAAATGGTGCGCCACTGTAAGCACAAAAGAAACAGACTACCTACCCTCGACATTTGCCTTGAGCAGGGTATTCAATATCAGAATACCGGAAAGTTGTGAATGGGATGAGGGAATATATCTACATCGACGGCTCCAAAATGGTGATGCTTTGTTTGATATTGTTCTCTGCTGCAATCTTCTCGACTGTAATAGGGGTAACGATCCCATCTCTTATCTCTCTTACAGCGACCAGAAAGAAGGTTTTGGACGTAACTTTCGTATCGCAAAACAGTCTTGTTCAAGTAGCTAACTGGAGGGTATCTAGCAGGACATCTCTATCAGACCACTGTTGTATACTCTTTGACCTACAAGTCGACTTTTAGGACAGGAAAATTTCCAGAAACTGGGAAAGGTTCAAAAAAGAACTTCAGAGGATTGAAATCACCTGCCCAAGCAGAAATCTCACTACCGAACAAGAATTCGACGACATAATCGAATACCGTACCGGGGCGATCTCTGGCAGATTTCCAGATTTCATATGGTAGGTAATGAGGTTGTGGACCGAAGGCTGGGAGTCAGTCCATCCAAAACAGAAGTCATGTTGTTTGCTAGCAAAAGGATCATTCCAATATCCAATGTACCAATAATGGGAGAGTTTATAAGGCACTATATTGCCAACAAGATGATCGCCATCTCTTTCGACAGTCAAGCGGCCGTAAAAATCATGAAATCAGATGTGCCGAAGTCAAGGGCTGTGAGCCAATGTAGGAAGTCGTTGGACGAGTGCCAGGACACACTGATATCCCGGGAAACGGCGTAGCGGAATAGCTTGAAAGATCAGGGTAGGATATAAATGCATTAATGGCACTTGAATCAGTAAGAATACCGCTTAGCATAACGTAGGCTTACGACTCCCGCCAGATACTTTTATTATGACCTAGAGGATTTGGACAAAGCCAAGCTAAAATACAACATGAGAATTGTTAATAAAACGGGTTGGTTTTAAGAGAACGTACTTTGTGCACATACCAGCGGTTATTCTCTAAGTATATTTCCATGTGTTTCAAATTCGAAGAAAGGTACCCAGAAGGACACAATGGAGCCAATTGCTGGCCTAAGTGAAAGATGTCACAGGAGCATCCAACATACCTACTAAGTGCTCGTTAGAAGGAGGAGTTTACTACCTAAATCCCCGTAAGGAGGAAGGAGAGGAAGATTCGCCTTTTTTGGGATGCGCTGGACAAATGCTGTTTCCCAACTTCTCGGAAAGAGCCCTGAAGAAAAGGCCAGTTAGAAAAGCTAACGTAGTGGTGGAAGAACACCTCTTCAGAACGATAGGGGAAATACCATCTCTACCAGCGGATTTGTGTATATTGAAATCTTGAAGTACTATTGCCACTGTACGAGTGCGCAGACACCTTTCATTAATGTACCTAGCAGTTATTCGGTAGTCACCACGTTAGCCGCGAAAAACCGCCACCTGATGCGATGCGAGCATATGTTGGCCCGAAAGGTTCTTGGCGACGTCGAATATGTTGTCATTCCAACGAAGTTTGCCATTAACGCACATACCGAGGAAGGCAGGCCTTTCGGTGTCAGCAATGCTCCGTAAGTAAAGTATGTTAATGCGACAGCTCAGACATCACTAAGGGTGAGGGTTTGTTTGATTTTGTTGTCTGCTGCTATCTGCTCGACTGTAACGATCCCATCTTCATTACAGCGAATAGAAAGGAGGTTTTGGACGTAACTTTCATATCCCAAAACAGTCTTGTTCAAGTAGCTAACTGGAGGGTATCTAGCAGGACATCTCTATCAGACCACTGCTGGATACTCTTTGACGGCTTTCTGGACGGGGCAATTTCCAGAAACTGGGAAAGGTTCAAAATAGAACTTCAGAGGATTGAAATCCCCTACCCAAGCAGAGATCTCTCTACCGAACAAGAAGTCGACGACACACTCGAATACAGTACTGGGCGATCTCTGTCAGATTTCCAGATTTCATATGGGAGGTAATTGGGTTGTGGACCGAGGGCTGTGGGTCAGTCAATCCAAAACAGAAGTCCTGTTGTTTACTAGGAAAAGGATCATTCCCTATTCAATGTACCAATAATGGGAGGGAATGATCGTACTTGGCATTATATGCCTTTCTCAAAACATTCGGCAACGAATGTGTACTTAAAGCACTTTTGGTACTCTGGTTGTACACAACTGCTGTGAGGCCATCCTGAAATACGGTGCAGTTGGGTGGAAGCCTCTGGAAATGAAATATCTTCTCTCCAATCTCACCGGCTTGCATGGATATAACAGGGTGTCTAAAGGTGCGATCAGACGGTCATCCAAACTAGTCATTACAGATGGGTTACCCACTTTGGGAGAAAATCTACGTCATAGTTATGTCAGGATGTCATCCGGATGACATGTTTGGATGACCGTCTGATCACACCTAAAGGACGACAGCAGTGAGGTAGTTAAGACGGTCGACATACTTAGAGAGGACGGACTCTGGATCCGAAGACCATACTGACACGCATCTGCAGAACTCAAATGGTGCGCCACTGTAAGCACAAAAGAAACAGACTACCTACCCTCGACATTTGCCTTGAGCAGGGTATTCAATATCAGAATACCGGAAAGTTGTGAATGGGATGAGGGAATATATCTACATCGACGGCTCCAAAATGGTGATGCTTTGTTTGATTTTGTTCTCTGCTGCAATCTTCTCGACTGTAATAGGGGTAACGATCCCATCTTCATTACAGCGACCAGAAAGAACATGTTGGACGTAACTTTCGTATCCCAAAACAGTCCTGCTCAAGAAGCTAACTGGAGGGTATCTAGCAGGACATCTCTATCAGACCACTGCTGGATCAGGCGGTCAACCAAACGGCCGACAGTCTTAGAGAGGACGGACTCTGGATCCGAAGACCATACTGACTCTGCAGAACTCAAATGGTGCGCCACTGTAAGCACAAAAGAAACAGACTACCTACCCTCGACATTTGCCTTGAGCAGGGTATTCAATATCACAATACCGGAAAGTTGTGAATGGGATGAGGGAATATATCTACATCGACGGCTCCAAAATGGTGATGCTTTGTTTGATATTGTTCTCTGCTGCAATCTTCTCGACTGTAATAGGGGTAACGATCCCATCTTTATTACAGCGACCAGAAAGAAGGTTTTGGACGTAACTTTCGTATCGCAAAACAGTCTTGTTCAAGTAGCTAACTGGAGGGTATCTAGCAGGACATCTCTATCAGACCACTGTTGTATACTCTTTGACCTACAAGTCGACTTTTAGGACAGGAAAATTTCCAGAAACTGGGAAAGGTTCAAAAAAGAAATTCAGAGGATTGAAATCACCTGCCCAAGCAGAAATCTCACTACCGAACAAGAATTCGACGACATAATCGAATACCGTACCGGGGCGATCTCTGGCAGATTTCCAGATTTCATATGATAGGTAATGAGGTTGTGGACCGAAGGCTGGGAGTCAGTCCATCCAAAACAGAAGTCATGTTGTTTGCTAGCAAAAGGATCATTCCAATATCCAATGTACCAATAATGGGAGAGTTTATAAGGCACTATATTGCCAACAAGATGATCGCCATCTCTTTTGACAGTCAAGCGGCCGTAAAAATCATGAAATCAGATGTGCCGAAGTCAAGGGCTGTGAGCCAATGTAGGAAGTCGTTGGACGAGTGCCAGGACACACTGATATCCCGGGAAACGGCGTAGCGGAATAGCTTGAAAGATCAGGGTAGGATATAAATGCATTAATGGCACTTGAATCAGTAAGAATACCGCTTAGCATAACGTAGGCTTACGACTCCCGCCAGATACTTTTATTATGAGCTAGAGGATTTGGACAAAGCCAAGCTAAAATACAACCCGTTTTATTAACATGAATTGTTAATAAAACGGGTTGGTTTTAAGAGAACGTACTTTGTGCACATACCAGCGGTTATTCTCTAAGTATATTTCCATGTGTTTCAAATTCGAAGAAAGGTACCCAGAAGGACACAATGGAGCCAATTTCTGGCCTAAGTGAAAGAAGTCACAGGAGCATCCACCAACATACCTACTAAGTGCTCGGGGAAAGGAGGAGCTACTACCTAAGTGGTTGGTAGGAGGAGGGAGAGGAAGATTCGCCTTTTTTTGGGACGCGCTGGACAAATGCTGTTTACCATCTTCTCGGAAAGAGCCCTGAAGAAAAGGCCAGTTAGAAAAGCTAACGTAGTGGTTTTCCCAGCGTGGAAGAACACCTCTCCAGAACGATAGGGGAAATACAATCTGGACCAGCGGATTTGTGTATATTGAAATCTTGAAGGACTATTGCCACTGTACGAGTGCGCCGACACCTTTCATTAATGTACCTAGCAGATATTCGGTAGTCACCACGTTAGCCGCGAAAAACCGCCACCTGTTGCGAGCATATGTCGGACAACTGCAGAGGAAGTGTTGCGCTGCGCCATTCTCCTCCGCGCCAACAGTCGAAGTCTGAGAAGTCACTGTATTGCAAACAAGACGATCACCATCTATTTTGGCAGTCAAGCGGCCATAAAACTAGCGGTTATTTTCTTAGTATATTTCCAAGTGTTTCAAATTCGAAGAAAGGTACCCAGAAGGATGCAATGGAGCCAATTTCTGGCCTAAGTGAAAGAAGTCACAGGAGTATCCACCATTATACCTACTAAGTGCTCGGTAGACGAAGGAGTTACTACCTAAGTGCTCGTTAGGAGTAGGGAGAGGAAGATTCGCCTTTTTTGGAACGTGCTGGACAAATGCTGTTTCCCATCTTCTCGGAAAGAGCCCTGAAGAAAAGGACAATTAGAAAAGCTAACGTAGTGGTTTTTCCAGCGTGGAAGAACACCTTTTCAGAACGATAGGGGAAATACCATCTGGACCAGCGGATTCGTGTATATTGAAATCTTAAAGCACTATTGCCACTGTACGAGTGCGAAGACACCTTTCATTAATGTACTTAGCAGATATTCGGTAGTCACCACGTTAGCCGCGAAAAACCGCCACCTGATGCGAGAATATGCCGGACAACTGCAGAGGAAGTGTTGTGCTGTGCCATTCTCCTCCCCGCCCGCAGGACAGGTGGTGGTGTCGCTTAAGCCCAACATATTTAAGTGTTAGCAACAGGTTGGTGGCCCGAAAGGTTCTTGGCGACATCGAATATGTGGTCATTCCAACGAAGTTTGTTATTAACGCACATACCGAGGATGGAAAGGCCTTCGGTGTCAGCAATGCTCCGTATCACTAGGGGTGAGGCTTTGTTTGATTTTGTTCTATGCTGCAATCTTCTCGACTGTATAGGGGTAACGATCCCATCTTCATTACAGCGACCAGAAAGAAGGCTTGGACGTAACTTTCGTATCGCAAAACAGTCTTGTTCAAGTAGCTAACTGGAGGGTATCTAGCAGGACATCTCTATCAGACCACTGCTGGATACTCTTTGACGGCTTTCAGGACGGGGCAATAGGTTCAAAATAGAACTTCAGAGGATTGAAATCCCCTACCCAAGCAGAGATCTCTCTACCGAACAAGAAGTCGACGACACAGTCGAATACAGTACCGGGGCGATCTCTGTCAGATTTCCAGATTTCATATGGTAGGTAATTGGGTTGTGGACCGAGGGCTGAAACAGAAGTGCTGTTGTTTACTAGGAAAAGGATCATTCCAGTATGCAATGTACCAATAATGGGAGGGAATGATCTAGAAATGTCCTGTTCTTCAAGATACCTAGGCGTTATCTTAAGCTCCAAACTTAACTGGAGAGAGAGTGTAGAAGACCGCGTTAAGCGGGCGTACTTGGCATTATATACTGGTCCCAAAACATTCGGCAACGAATGAGGACTTAAAGCACTTTTGGTACTCTGGTTGTACACAACTGTTGTGAGGCCTATCCTGAAATACGGTGCAGTTGGGTGGGAGGCTCTGGAAATGAAATATCTTCTCTCTAATCTCACCGGCTTGCATGGATATAACAGGGTGTCTAAAGGTGCAATCAGACGGTCATCCAAACTTGTCATTACAGATGGGTTACCCACTTTGGGAGAAAATCTACGTCATAGTGATGTCAGGATGTCATCCGGATGACAAGTTTGGATGACCGTCTGATCACACCTAAAGGACGACAGCAGCGAGGTAGTTAAGACGGTCGACATACTTAGAGAGGACGGACTCTGGATCCGAAGACCATACTGACACGCATCTGCAGAACTCAAATGGTGCGCCACTGTAAGCACAAAAGAAACAGACTACCTACCCTCGACATTCACCTTCAGCAGGGGATTCAATATCACAATACCGGAAAGTTGTGAATGGGATGAGGGAAGTCACGAAAAGGGAATATATATACATCAACGGCTCCAAAATAAATATCGGAAAAGGCTCAGGCATCTTTTGTGAACCATAGGATTAAGCAAGTCCTTTATAGTCATTATCCAGGCTGAAGTCGAACTGAGAAGGCACTTTATTGCCAACAAGACGATCACCGTCTATTTTGGCAGTCAAGCGGCCATAATATCACCTGCCCAAGCAGAGATCTCACTACCGAACAAGAAGTCAACGACACAGTCGAATACCGTACCGGGGCGATCTCTGTCAGATTTCCAGATTTCATATGGTAGGTAATGAGGTTGTGGACCGAGGGCTGGGGGTCAGTCCATTCAAAACAGAAGTCATGTTGTTTGCTAGCAAAAGGATCATTCCAATATCCAATGTACCAATAATGGGAGAGTTGATAAGGCACTATATTGCCAACAAGACGATCGCCATCTATTTTGACAGTCAACCGGGCATAAAAATCATGAAATCAGATGTGCCGACATCAAGGGCTGTGAGCCAATGTAGGAATTCGTTGGACGAGTGCCAGTGTCATTCCAACGAAGTTTGTCATTAACGCACATACCGAGGATGGAAAGGCCTTCGGTGTCAGCAATGCAATCCGTATCACTAGGGGTGAGGCTTTGTTTGATATTGTTCTCTGCTGCAATCTTCTCGACTGTAATAGGGGTAACGATCGCATCTTCATTACAGCGACCAGAAAGAAGATTTTGGACGTAACTTTCGTAACCCAAAACAGTCCTGCTCAAGTAGCTAACTGGAGGGTATCTACCAGGACATCTCTATCAGACCACTGTTGTATACTCTTTGACCTACAAGTCGGCTTTTAGGACAGGAAAATATCCAGAAACTGGGAGAGGTTCAAAAAAGAACTTCAGAGGATTGAAATCACCAGCCCAAGCAGAAATCTCACTACCGAACAAGAATTCGACGCCATAATCGAATACCGTACCGGGGCGATCTCTGGCAGATTTCCAGATTTCATATGGTAGGTAATTGGGTTGTGGACCGAGGGCTGTGGGTCAGTCAATCCAAAACAGAAGTCCTGTTGTTTACTAGGAAAAGGATCATTCCCTATTCAATGTACCAATAATGGGAGGGAATGATCGTACTTGGCATTATATGCCGGTCTCAAAACATTCGGCAACGAATGTGTACTTAAAGCACTTTTGGTACTCTGGTTGTACACAACTGTTGTGAGGCCTATCCTGAAATACGGTGCAGTTGGGTGGGAGGCTCTGGAAATGAAATATCTTCTCTCTAATCTCACCGGCTTGCATGGATATAACAGGGTGTCTAAAGGTGCGATCAGACGGTCATCCAAACTTGTCATTACAGATGGGTTACCCACTTTGGGAGAAAATCTACGTCATAGTGATGTCAGGTTGTCATCCGGATGACAAGTTTGGATGACCGTCTGATCACACCTTAAGGACGACAGCAGCGAGCCGGTTAAGACGGTCGACATACTTAGAGAGGACGGACTCTGGATCCGAAGACCATACTGACACGCATCTGCAGAACTCAAATGGTGCGCCACTGTTAGCACAAACGGAACAGACTACCTACCCTCGACAATTGCCTTGAGCAGGGGATTCAATATCAGAATACCGGAAAGTTGTGAATGGATGAGGGAATATATCTACATCGACGGCTCCAAAATGGTGATGCTTTGTTTGATTTTGTTCTCTGCTGCAAACTTCTCGACTGTAATAGGGGTACCGATCCCATCTTCATTACAACGAACCCAAAACAGTCTTGTTCAAGTAGCTAACTGGAGGGAATCTATCAGGACATCTCTCTCAGACCACTGCTGGATACTCTTTGACCTACAAGTTGGCTTTCATAACAGGACAATTTCCAGAAACTGGGAAAGGTTCAAAAAAGAACTTCAGAGGATTGAAATCCCCTGCCCAAGCAAAGATCTCTCTACCGAACAAGAAGTCGACGACACAGTCGAATACCGTACCGGGGGCTGGGGCTGGGGCTCAGTCCATCCAAAACAGAAGTTCTGTTGTTTACTAGGAAAAGGATCATTCCAGTATTCAATTTACCAATAATGGGAGGGAATGATCGTACATTCGGCAACGAATGGGGACTTAAACCACTGGTTGTACCCACCTGTTGTGAGGCCCATCCTGAAATACGGTGCAGTTGGGAAATTAAATATTTTCTCTCCAATCTCACCGGCTTGCATGGATATAACTGGGTGCCTAAAGGTGCGATCAGACGATCACCCAAACTTGTCAATACAGATGGGTTACCCACTTTGGGAGAAAATCTACGTCATAGTGATGTCAGGATGTCATCCGGATGACAAGTTTGGTTGACCCTCTGATCGCACCTTAAGGACGACAGCAGCGAGGTAGTTAAAACGGCCGACAGACTTAGAGAGGGCGGACTCTGGATCCGAAGACCATACTGACACGCATCTGCAGAACTCAAATGGTGCCCCTCTGTTAGCACAAAAGAAACAGACCACTTACCCTCGACATTCAATATCAGAATACCGGAAAGTTGTGAATGGGATGAGGGAAGTCACGAAAAGGGAATATATCTACATCGACGGCTCCAAAATGAATATCGGAACAGCCACAGGCATCTTTTGTGAAACCCTAGGATTAAGCAAATCCTTTATAATCATTATCCAGGTTGTAGCCGAACTAAGAAGGCACTGTATTGCAAACAAGACGATCACCATCTATTTTGGCACTAAAGCGGCCATAAAACTGCTGTTATTCTCTTAGTATATTTCCAAGTGTTTCAAATTCAAAGAAAGGTACCCAGAAGGACAGATGTCACAGGAGCATCCAACATACCTACTAAGTGCTCGGTAGAAGGAAGAGTTTACTACCTAAATGCGCGTAAGGACGAAGGAGAAGAAGATTCGCCTTTTTTGGGATGCGCTGGACAAATGCTGTTTCCCAACTTCTCGGAAAGAGCCCTGAAGAAAAGGCCAGTTAGAAAAGCTAACGTAGTGGTTTTCCCAGCGTGGAAGAACACCTCTTCAGAACGATAGGGGAAATACCATCTCTACCAACGGATTTGTGTATATTGAAATCTTGAAGTGCTATTGCCACTGTACGACAGCTCAGACATCACTAAGGGTGAGGGTTTGTTTGATTTTGTTGTCTGCTGCAATCTGCTCGACTGTAACGATCCCATCTTCATTACAGCGAATAGAAAGGAGGTTTTGGACGTAACTTTCATATACCAAAACAGTCTTGTTCAAGTAGCTAACTGGAGGGTATCTAGCAGGACATCTCTATCAGATCACTGCTGGATACTCTTTGACCTACAAGTCAGCTTTCAAAACAGGAAAATTTCAAGAAACTGGGAAGGGTTCAAAAAAGATCTTCAGAGGATTGAAATCACCTGCCCAAGCAGAGATCTCACTACCAAACAAGAATTCGACGTCATAATCGTATACCGTACCGGGGCGAACAGAAGTCATGTTGTTTGCTAGCAAAAGGATCATACCAATATTCAATGTACCAATAACGGGAGAGTTGATAAGGCCCTGTATTGCCAACAAGATGATCGCCATCTCTTTTGACAGTCAAGCAGCCATAAAAGTCATGAAATCAGATGTGCTGAAGTCAAGGGCTGTGAGCCAATGTAGGAAGTCGTTGGACGAGTGCCAGGACACATTGACATCCCGGGAAACGGCGTAGCGGACAAGCTTGAAAGATCAGCGAAGGAAATGAATGCATTAATGGCACTTGAATCAGTAAGAACACCGTTTAGCATAACGTAGGCTTACGACTCCCGCCAGATACTTTTATTATGAGCTGGAGGATGTGGACAAAGCCAAGCTAAAATACAACATGAGATTTGTATATAAAACGGGTTGGTTTTAAGGGAACGTACTTTGTGCACATACCAGCGGTTATTCTCTAATTATACTTCCAAGTGTTTCAAATTCGAAAAAAGGTACCCAGAAGGACACAATGGAGCCAATTTCTGGCCTAAGTGAAATAAGTCACAGGAGCATCCACCAACATACGGTAGACGGAGGAGTTACTACCTAAGTGCTCGTTAGGAGGAGGCAGAGGAAGATTCGCCCTTTTGGGACGCGCTGGACATACGCTGTTTCCCATCTTCTCGGAAAGAGCCCTGAAGAAAAGGCCAGTTAAAAAATCTAACGTAGTGGTTTTCCCAGCGTGGAAGAACACCTCTTTAGAACGATAGGGAAAATACCATCTGGACCAGCGGATTTGTGTATATTGAAATCTTGAAGTGCTATTGCCACTGTACGAGTGCGCAGACACCTTCCATCAATGTACTTAGCAGATATTCGGTAGTCACCACGTTAGCCGCGAAAAACCGCCACCTGATGCGAGAATATGCCGGACAACTGCAGAGGATGTGTTGTGCTGTGCCATTCTCCTCCCCGCCAACAGGACAGGTGGTGGTGTCGCTTAGTCCAACATATTTAAGTGCTAGCAAAAGGTTGGTGGCCAGAAAGGTTCTTGGCGACGTCGAATATGTGGTCATTCCAACGAAGTTTGCCATTAACTCACATACCGAGGAAGGCAGGCCTGTCGGTGTCAGCAATGCTCCGTAAGTAAAGTATGTTAATGCAACAGCTCAGACATAACTAGGGGTGAGGGTTTGTTTGATTTTGTTCTCTGCTGCAATTTTCTCGACTGTAATAGCGGTAACGATCCCATATTCATTAGAGCGAACAGAAAGGAGGTTTTGGACGTAACTTTCGTATCCCAAAACCGTCTTGTTCAAGTAGTTAACTGGTCTAGTTAACGAATGGGGACTTAAACCACTGGTTGTACACACCTGTTGTGAGGCACATCCTGAAATACGGTGCAGTTGGGAAATGAAATATTTTCTCTCCAATCTCACCGGCTTGCATGGATATAACTGGGTGCCTAGATCACCCAAACTTGTCAATACAGATGGGTTACCCACTTTGGGAGAAAATCTACGTCATAGTGATGTCAGGATGTCAAGTTTGGATGACCCTTTGATCGCACCTTAAGGACGACAGCAGCGAGGCGGCTAAAACGGCGGACAGACTTAGAGAGGGAGGACTCTGGATCCCAAGACCATACTGACACGCATCTGTAGAAGTCAAATGGTGCGCCACTGTAAGCACAAAAGAAACAGACTACCTACCCTCGACATTTGCCTTGAGCAGGGTATTCAATATCAGAATACCGGAAAGTTGTGAATGGGATGAGGGAATATATCTACATCGACGGCTCCAAAATGGTGATGCTTTGTTTGATTTTGTTCTCTGCTGCAGTCTTCTCGACTGTAATAGGGGTAACGATCCCATCTTCATTACAGCCAACAGAAAGGAGGTTTTGAACGTAACTTTTGTATCCCACAACAGTCTTTTCAAGTAGCTAACTGGAGGGTATCTAGCAGGACATCTCTATCAGACCACTGCTGGATACTCTTTGACGGCTTTCTGGACGGGGCAATTTCCAGAAACTGGGAAAAGTTCAAAATAGAACTTCAGAGGATTGAAAACCCCTACCCAAGCAGAGATCTCTCTACCGAACAAGAAGTCGACGACACACTCGAATACAGTACCTGGGCGATCTCTGTCAGATTTCCAGATTTCATATGGTAGGTAATTGGGTTGTGGACCGAGGGCTGAAACAGAAGTGCTGTTGTTTACTAGGAAAAGGATCATTCCAGTATGCAATGTACCAATAATGGGAGGGAATGATCTAGAAATGTCCTGTTCTTCAAGATACCTAGGCGTTATCTTAAGCTCCAAACTTAACTGGAGAGAGAGTGTAGAAGACCGCGTTAAGCGGGCGTACTTGGCATTATATACTGGTCCCAAAACATTCGGCAACGAATGAGGACTTAAAGCACTTTTGGTACTCTGGTTGTACACAACTGTTGTGAGCCTATCCTGAAATACGGTGCAGTTGGGTGGAAGGCTCTGGAAATGAAATATCTTCTCTCCAATCTCACCGGCTTGCATGGATATAACAGGGTGTCTAAAGGTGCGATCAGACTTTCATCCAAACTAGTCATTACAGATGGGTTACCCACTTTGGGAGAAAATCTACGTCATAGTGATGTCAGGATGTCATCCGGATGACAAGTTTGGATGACCGTCTGATCACACCTTAAGGACGACAGCAGTGAGCCGGTTAAGACGGTCGACATACTTAGAGAGGACGGACTCTGGATCCGAAGAACATACTGACACGCATCTGCAGAACTCAAATGGTGCGCCACTGTAAGCACAAAAGAAACAGACTACCTACCCTCGACATTCTCCTTCAGCAGGGGATTCAATATCACAATACCGGAAAGTTGTGAATGGGATGAGGGAAGTCACGAAAAGGAAATATATCTACATCAACGGCTCCAAAATAAATATCGGAAAAGGCTCAGGCATCTTTTGTGAACCCTAGGATTAAGCAAGTCCTTTATAGTCATTATCCAGGCTGAAGTCGAACTGAGAAGGCACTTTATTGCCAACAAGACGATCACCGTCTATTTTGGCAGTCAAGCGGCCATAATATCACCTGCCCAAGCAGAGATCTCACTACCGAACAAGAATTCGACGACATAATCGTATACCGTACCGGGGAGTTCTCTGATTTCCAGATTTCATATGGTAGGTAATGAGGTTGTGGACCGAGGGCTGGGGGTCAGCCCATTCAAAACAGAAGTCATGTTGTTTGCTAGCAACAGGATCATTCCAATATTCAATGTACCAATAATGGGAGAGTTGATAAGGCACTGTATTGCCAACAAGATGATCGCCATCTCTTTGACAGTCAAGCGGCCGTAAAAGTCATAAATTCAGATGTGCTGAAGTCGAGGGCTGTGAGCCAACGTAGGAAGTCGCTAGACGAGTGCCATGACACACTGATATCCCGGGAAACGGCGTAGTGGACAAGATTGAAAGATCAGGGTAGGAAATGAATGCAGTAATGGCACTTAAATCAGTAAGAATACCGCTTAGCGCTAACGTAGGCTTACGACTCCCGCCAGATACTTTTATTATGAGCTGAAGGATGTGGACAAAGCTAAGCTAAAACAAAACATTAGATTTGTATATAAAACGGGTTGGTTTTAAGAGAACGTACTTTGTGCACATACCAGCGGTTATTCTCTAAGTATATTTCCAAGTGTTTCAAATTCGAAGAAAGGTACCCAGAAGGACACAATGGAGCCAATTTCTGGCCTAAGTGAAAGAAGTCACAGGAGTATCCACCATCATACCTACTAAGTGCTCGGTAGACGGAGGAGTTACTACCTAAGTGCTCGTTAGGAGGAGGGAGAGGAAGATTCGCCCTTTTTGGGACGCGCTGGACATACGCTGTTTCCCATCTTCTCGGAAAGAGCCCTGAAGAAAAGGCCAGTTAGAAAAGCTAACGTAGTGGTTTTCCCAGCGTGGAAGAACACCTCTTTAGAACGATAGGGGAAATACCATCTGGACCAGCGGATTTGTGTATATTGATATCTTGAAGTACTATTGCCACTGTACGAGTGCGCAGACACAATTCATTAATGTACTTAGCAGATATTCGGTAGTCACCACGATAACCGCGAAAAACCGCCACCTGATGCGAGAATATGCCGGACAACTGCAGAGGAAGTGTTGTGCTGTGCCATTCTCCTCCCCGCCAACAGTACAGGTGGTGGTGTCGCTTAAGCCCAACACATTGAAGTGTTAGTAAAAGGTTGGTTGCCCGGAAGGTTCTTGGCGACGTCGAATATGTGGTCATTCCAACGAAGTTTGCCATGAACGCACATACCGAGGCAGGCAGGCCTTTCGGTGTCAGCAATGCTCCGTAAGTAAAGTATGTTAATGCGACAGCTCAGACATAACTAGGGGTGAGAATTTGTTTGATATTGTTCTCTGCTGCAATCTTCTCGACTGTAATAGCGGTAACGATCCCATCTTCATTACAGCGACCAGAAAGAAGATTTTGGACGTAACTTTCGTATCCCAAAACAGTCCTGCTCAAGTAGCTAACTGGAGGGTATCTAGCAGGACATCTCTATCAGACCATTGCTGGATACGCTTTGACGGCTTTCAGGACGGGACAATTTCCAGAAACTGGGAAAGGTTCAAAATATAACTTCTGAGGATTGAAATCAACTGCCCAAGCAGAAATATCACTAGGATCATTCCAATATCCAATGTACCAATAATGGGAGAGTTTATGAGGCACTGTATTGCCAACAAGACGATCACCATCTATTTTGGCAGTCAAGTGGCCATGAAACTAGCAGTTATTCTCTTAGTATATTTCCAAATGTTTCAAATTCGAAGAAAGGTACCCAGAAGGACGCAATTGGGCCAACTGCTGGCCTAAGTGAAAGATGTCACAGGAGCATCCACCAACATACCTACTAAGTGCTCGGTAGACGGAGGAGTTACTACCTAAGTGCTCGTTAGGAGGAGGGAAAGGAAGATTCGCCTTTTTTGGGACGCGCTGGACAAATGCTGTTTCCCATTTTCTCGGAAAGAGCCCTGAAGAAAAGGACAGTTAGAAAAGCTAACGTAGTGGTTTTCCCAGCGTGGAAGAACACCTCTTCATAACGATAGGGGAAATACCATCTGTACCAGCGGATTTGTGTATATTGAAATCTTGAAGTGCTATTGCCACTGTACGAGTGCGCAGACACCTTCCATCAATGTACTTAGCAGATATTCGGTAGTCACCACGTTAGTCGCGAAAAACCGCCACCTGATGCGAGAATATGCCGGACAACTGCAGAGGATGTGTTGTGCTGTGCCATTCTCCTCCCCGTCAACAGGACAGGTGGTGGTGTCGCTTAGCCCAACATGTTTAAGTGCTAGCAAAAGGTTGGTGGCCAGAAAGGTTCTTGGCGACGTCGAATATGTGGTCATTCCAACGAAGTTTGCCATTAACTCACATACCGAGGAAGGCAGGCCTTTCGGTGTCAGCAATGCTCCGTTAGTAAAGTATGTTAATGCAACAGCTCAGACATAACTAGGGGTGAGGGTTTGTTTGATTTTGTTCTCTGCTGCAATTTTCTCGACTGTAATAGCGGTAACGATCCCATATTCATAAGAGCGAACAGAAAGGAGGTTTTGGACGTAACTTTCGTATCCCAAAACCGTCTTGTTCAAGTAGTTAACTGGAGGATATCTAGCAGGACATCTCTATGAGACCACTGCTGGATACTCTTTGACGGTTTTCAGGACGGGACAATTTCCAGAAACTGGGAAAAGTTCAAAAAGGAACTTCAGTGGATTGAAGTCCCCTACCCAAGCAGAGATCTCTCTACCGAACAAGAAGTCAACGACACAGTCGAATACCGTACCGGGGCGATCTCTGTCAGATTTCCAGATTTCATATGGTAGGTAATGAGGTTGTGGACCGAGGGCTGGGGGTCAGTCCATTCAAAACAGAAGTCATGTTGTGTGCTAGCAAAAGGATCATTCCAATATCCAATGTACCTATAATGGGAGAGTTGATAAGGCACTATATTGCCAACAAGACGATCGCCATCTATTTTGACAGTCAAACGGCCATAAAAATCATGAAATCAGATGTGCCGACATCAAGGGCTGTGAGCCAATGTAGGAATTCGTTGGACGAGTGCCAGTGTCATTCCAACGAAGTTTGTCATTAACGCACATACCGAGGATGGAAAGGCCTTCGGTGCCAGCAATGCTCCGTATCACTAGGGGTGAGGCTTTGTTTGATATTTTTCTCTGCTGCAATCTTCTCGACTGTAATAGGGGTAACGATCCCATCTTTATTACAGCGACCAGAAAGAAGGTTTTGGACGTAACTTTCGTATCGCAAAACAGTCTTGCTCAAGTAGCTAACTGGAGGGTATCTAGCAGGACATCTCTATCAGACCACTGTTGTATACTCTTTGACCTACAAGTCGGCTTTTAGGACAGGAAAATTTCCAGAAACTGGGAAAGGTTCAAAAAAGAACTTCAGAGGATTGAAATCAACTGCCCAAGCAGAGATCTCACTACCGAACAAGAATTCGACGACATAATCGGATACCGTACCGGGGCGTTCTCTGATTTCCAGATTTCATATGGTAGGTAATGAGGTTGTGGACCGAGGGCTGGGGGTCAGTCCATTCAAAACAGAAGTCATGTTGTGTGCTAGCAAAAGGATCATTCCAATATCCAATGTACCTATAATGGGAGAGTTGATAAGGCACTATATTGCCAACAAGACGATCGCCATCTATTTTGACAGTCAAACGGCCATAAAAATCATGAAATCAGATGTGCCGACATCAAGGGCTGTGAGCCAATGTAGGAATTCGTTGGACGAGTGCCAGTGTCATTCCAACGAAGTTTGTCATTAACGCACATACCGAGGATGGAAAGGCCTTCGGTGCCAGCAATGCTCCGTATCACTAGGGGTGAGGCTTTGTTTGATATTGTTCTCTGCTGCAATATTCTCGACTGTAATAGGGGTAACGATCCCATCTTTATTACAGCGACCAGAAAGAAGGTTTTGGACGTAACTTTCGTATCGCAAAACAGTCTTGCTCAAGTAGCTAACTGGAGGGTATCTAGCAGGACATCTCTATCAGACCACTGTTGTATACTCTTTGACCTACAAGTCGGCTTTTAGGACAGGAAAATTTCCAGAAACTGGGAAAGGTTCAAAAATGAACTTCAGAGGATTGAAATCAACTGCCCAAGCAGAGATCTCACTACCGAACAAGAATTCGACGACATAATCGGATACCGTACCGGGGCGTTCTCTGATTTCCAGATTTCATATGGTAGGTAATGAGGTTGTGGACCGAGGGCTGGGGGTCAGTCCATTCAAAACAGAAGTCATGTTGTGTGCTAGCAAAAGGATCATTCCAATATCCAATGTACCAATAATGGGAGAGTTGATAAGGCACTATATTGCCAACAAGATGATCGCCATCTCTTTTGACAGTCAAGCGGCCATAAAAATCATGAAACCAGATGTGCCGAAGTCCAGGGCTGTGAGCCAATGTAGGAAGTCGTTGGACGAGTGCCAGGACACACTGATATCCCGGAAAACGGCGTAGCGGAATAGCTTGAAAGATCAGGGTAGGATATAAATGCATTAATGGCACTTGAATCAGTAAGAATACCGCTTAGCGCTTACGTAGGCTTACGACTCCCGCCAGATACTTTTATTATGAGCTGGAGGATGTGGACAAAGCTAAGCCAAAACAAAACATTAGATTTGTATATAAAACGGGTTGGTTTTAAGAGAACGTACTTTGTGCACATACCAGCGGTTATTCTCTAAGTATATTTCCAAGTGTTTCAAATTCGAAGAAAGGTACCCAGAAGGACACAATGGAGCCAATTTCTGGCCTAAGTGAAAGAAGTCACAGGAGCATCCACCAATATACATACTAAGTGCTCGGTAGACGGAGGAGTTACTACCTAAGTGCTCGTTAGGAGGAGGGAGAGGAAGATTCGCCCTTTTTGGGACGCGCTGGACATACGCTGTTTCCCATCTTCTCGGAAAGAGCCCTGAAGAAAAGGCCAGTTAGAAAAGCTAACGTAGTGGTTTTCCCAGCGTGGAAGAACACCTCTTTAGAACGATAGGGGAAATACCATCTGGACCAGCGGATTTGTGTATATTGATATCTTGAAGTACTATTGCCACTGTACGAGTGCGCAGACACAATTCATTAATGTACTTAGCAGATATTAGGTAGTCACCACGATAACCGCGAAAAACCGCCACCTGATGCGAGAATATGCCGGACAACTGCAGAGGAAGTGTTGTGCTGTGCCATTCTCATCCCCGCCAATAGGACACGTGGTGGTGTCGCTTAAGCCCAACACATTTAAGTGTTAGCAAAAGGTTGGTGGCCCGAAAGGTTCTTAGCGACGTCCAATATGTGGTCATTAAAGTAAAGTGTTAATGCAACAGCTCAGACATAACTAGGGGTGAGGGTTTGTTTGATTTTGTTCTCTGCTGCAATTTTCTCGACTGTAATAGCGGTAACCATCCCATATTCATTACAGCGACCAGAAAGAAGATTTTGGTCGTAACTTTCGTATCCCAAAACAGTCTTGTTCAAGTAGTTAACTGGAGGTTATCTAGCAGGAAATCTCTATCAGACCACTGCTGGATCAGGCGGTCAACCAAACGGCCGACAGTCTTAGAGAGGACGGACTCTGGATCCGAAGACCATACTGACACGCATCTGCAGAACTTAAATGATGCGCCACTGTGAGCACAAAAGAAGACACACTGATATCCCGGGAAACGGCGTAGCGGAATAGCTTGAAAGATCAGGGTAGGATATAAATGCATTAATGGCACTTGAATCAGTAAGAATACCGCTTAGCGCTTACGTAGGCTTACGACTCCCGCCAGATACTTTTATTATGAGCTGGAGGATGTGGACAAAGCTAAGCCAAAACAAAACATTAGATTTGTATATAAAACGGGTTGGTTTTAAGAGAACGTACTTTGTGCTCATACCAGCGGTTATTCTCTAAGTATATTTCCAAGTGTTTCAAATTCGAAGAAAGGTACCCAGAAGGACACAATGGAGCCAATTTCTGGCCTAAGTGAAATAAGTCACAGGAGCATCCACCAATATACATACTAAGTGCTCGGTAGACGGAGGAGTTACTACCTAAGTGCTCGTTAGGAGGAGGGAGAGGAAGATTCGCCCTTTTTGGGACGCGCTGGACATACGCTGTTTCCCATCTTCTCGGAAAGAGCCCTGAAGAAAAGGCCAGTTAGAAAAGCTAACGTAGTGGTTTTCCCAGCGTGGAAGAACACCTCTTTAGAACGATAGGGGAAATACCATCTGGACCAGCGGATTTGTGTATATTGATATCTTGAAGTACTATTGCCACTGTACGAGTGCGCAGACACAATTCATTAATGTACTTAGCAGATATTAGGTAGTCACCACGATAACCGCGAAAAACCGCCACCTGATGCGAGAATATGCCGGACAACTGCAGAGGAAGTGTTGTGCTGTGCCATTCTCATCCCCGCCAATAGGACACGTGGTGGTGTCGCTTAAGCCCAACACATTTAAGTGTTAGCAAAAGGTTGGTGGCCCGAAAGGTTCTTGGCGACGTCCAATATGTGGTCATTAAAGTAAAGTATGTTAATGCAACAGCTCAGACATAACTAGGGGTGAGGGTTTGTTTGATTTTGTTCTCTGCTGCAATTTTCTCGACTGTAATAGCGGTAACCATCCCATATTCATTACAGCGACCAGAAAGAAGATTTTGGTCGTAACTTTCGTATCCCAAAACAGTCTTGTTCAAGTAGTTAACTGGAGGTTATCTAGCAGGAAATCTCTATCAGACCACTGCTGGATCAGGCGGTCAACCAAACGGCCGACAGTCTTAGAGAGGACGGACTCTGGATCCGAAGACCATACTGACACGCATCTGCAGAACTTAAATGATGCGCCACTGTGAGCACAAAAGAAACCGTACCGGGGCGATCTCTGGCAGATTTCCAGATTTCATATGGTAGGTAATGAGGTTGCGGACCGAGGGCTGGGGGTCAGTCCGTCCAAAACAGAAGTCATGTTGTTTGCTAGCAAAAGGATCATTCCAATATTCAATGTACCAATAATGGGAGGGAATGATCTAAAAATGTCCTGTTCTTCAAGATACCTAGGCGTTATTTTAAGCTCCAAACTTAACTGGAGAGAGAGCGTAGAAGACCGCGTTAAGCGGACGTACTTGGCATTGTATACCGGTCCCAAAACATTCTGCAACGAATGGGGACTTAAACCACTTTTGGTACACTGGTTGTACACAACTGTTGTGAGGCCCATCCTGAAATACGGTGCAGTTGGGAAATGAAATATCTTCTCTCCAATCTCAACGGCTTGCTTGGATATAACAGGGTGCCTAAATGTGCGATTAGACGGTCATCCAAACTTGTCATTACAGATGGGTTATCCCATCAGGATGTCGATGACAAGTTTGGATGACCGTCTGATCGCACCTTAAGGACGACAACCACTGCAGCTTTAGAGATACTCGATATCATGCCATTAGATATTTACTGCAGCAGCGAGGCGGCTGCAACGGCCGACAGACTTAGAGAGGGCGGACTCTGGTTCCGAAGACCATACTGACACGCATCTGCAGAACTCAAATGGTGCGCCACTGTTAGCACAAACGGAACAGACTACCTACCCTCGACATTTGCCTTGAGCAGGGGATTCAATATCAGAATACCGGAAAGTTGTGAATGGATGAGGGAATATATCTACATCGACGGCTCCAAAATGGTGATGCATTATTTGATTTTGTTCTCTGCTGCAAACTTCTCGACTGTAATAGGGGTACCGATCCCATCTTCATTACAACGAACCCAAAACAGTCTTGTTCAAGTATCAAGTATCAAGTATCTCTATCAGACCACTGCTGGATACTCTTTGACCTACAAGTTGGCTTTCATAACAGGACAATTTCCAGAAACTGGGAAAGGTTCAAAAAAGATCTTCAGAGGATTGAAATCCCCTGCCCAAGCAGAGATCTCTCTACCGAACAAGAAGTCGACGACACAGTCGAATACCGTACCGGGGGCTGGGGCTGGGGCTCAGTCCATCCAAAACAGAAGTTCTGTTGTTTACTAGGTAAAGGATCATTCCAGTATTCAATTTACCAATAATGGAAGGGAATGATCGTACATTCGGCAATGAATGGGGACTTAAACCACTGGTTGTACACACCTGTTGTGAGGCCCATCCTGAAATACGGTGCAGTTGGGAAATGAAATATTTTCTCTCCAATCTCACCGGCTTGCATGGATATAACTGGGTGCCTAAAGGTGCGATCAGACGATCACCCAAACTTGTCAAGAAAATC
Source organism: Ferdinandea cuprea (assembly GCA_963576555.1). Classification (NCBI taxonomy): domain Eukaryota; kingdom Metazoa; phylum Arthropoda; class Insecta; order Diptera; family Syrphidae; genus Ferdinandea; species Ferdinandea cuprea. The sequence continues at coordinate 60,581,190 of OY754961.1, forward strand.
TTGGGAGAAAATCTACGTCATAGTGATGTCAGGATGTCATCCGGATGACAAGTTTGGTTGACCCTCTGATCGCACCTTAAGGACGACAGCAGCGAGGTAGTTAAAACGGCCGACAGACTTAGAGAGGGCGGACTCTGGATCCGAAGACCATACTGACACGCATCTGCAGAACTCAAATGGTGCCCCTCTGTTAGCACAAAAGAAACAGACCACTTACCCTCGACATTCAATATCAGAATACCGGAAAGTTGTGAATGGGATGAGGGAATATATTTACATCGACGGCTCCAAAATGGTGATGCTTTGTTTGATTTTGTTTTCTGCTGCAATCTTCTTGACTGTAATAGGGGTAACGATCCCATCTTTATTACAGCGACCAGAAAGAAGGTTTTGGACGTAACTTTCGTATCGCAAAACAGTCTTGTTCAAGTAGCTAACTGGAGGGTATCTAGCAGGACATCTCTATCAGACCACTGTTGTATACTCTTTGACCTACAAGTCGGCTTTTAGGACAGGAAAATTTCCAGAAACTGGGAAAGGTTCAAAAAAGAACTTCTGAGGATTGAAATCGCCCAAGCAGAAATCTCACTACCGAACAAGAATTCGACGACATAATCGAATACCGTACCGGGGCGATCTCTGGCAGATTTCCAGATTTCATATGGTAGGTAATGAGGTTGTGGACCGAAGGCTGGGGGTCAGTCCATCCAAAACAGAAGTCATGTTGTTTGCTAGCAAAAGGATCATTCCAATATCCAATGTACCAATAATGGGAGAGTTTATAAGGCACTCTATTGCCAACAAGATGATCGCCATCTCTTTTCACAGTCAAGCGGCCGTAAAAATCATGAAATCAGATGTGCCGAAGTCAAGGGCTGTGCGCCAATGTAGGAAGTCGTTGGACGGGTGCCAGGACACACTGATATCCCGGGAAACGGCGTAGCGGAATAGCTTGAAAGTTCAGGGTAGGATATAAATGCATTAATGGCACTTGAATCAGTAAGAATACCGCTTAGCATAACGTAGGCTTACGACTCCCGCCAGATACTTTTATTATGAGCTGGAGGATGTGGACAAAGCTAAGCTAAAACAAAACATTAGATTTGTATATAAAACGGGTTGGTTTTAAGAGAACGTACTTTGTGCACATACCAGCGGTTATTTTCTAAGTATATGTCCAAGTGTTTCAAATTCGCATATGTCGGACAACTGCGGAGGAAGTGTTGTGCTGCGCCATTCTCCTCCGCGCCAACAGGACAGGTGGAGGTGTCGCTGAAGCCCAACATATTCAAGTGTTAGCAAAAGGTTAGTGGCCCGAAAGGTCCTCGTCGACGTCGAATATGTGGTCATTCCAACGAAGTTTGTCAATGACGCACATACCGAGGATGGAAAGCTCTTCGGTGTCAGCAATGCTCCGTAAGTATGTTAATGCGACAGCTCAGACATCACTAGGGGTGAGGCTTTATTCGATTTTGTTCTCTGCTGCAATTTTCTCGACTGTAATAGGGGTAACGATCCCATCTTCATTACAGCGACCAGAAAGAAGATTTTGGTCGTAACTTTCGTATCCCAAAACAGTCTTGTTCAAGTAGTTAACTGGAGGGTATCTAGCAGGACATCTCTATCAGACCACTGCTGGATCAGGCGGTCAACCAAACGGCCGACAGACTTAGAGAGGACGGACTCTGGATCCGAAGACCATACTGACACGCATCTGCAGAACTCAAATGGTGCGCCACTGTAAGCACAAAAGAAACAGACTACCTACCCTCGACATTCACCTTCAGCAGGGGATTCAATATCACAATACCGGAAAGTTGTGAATGGGATGAAAGAAGTCACGAAAAGGGAATATATCTACATCAAAGGCTCCAAAATAAATATCGGAAAAGGCTCAGGCATCTTTCGTGAACCCTAGGATTAAGCAAGTCCTTTATAGTCATTATCCAGGCTGAAGTCGAACTGAGAAGGCACTTTATTGCCAACAAGACGATCACCGTCGATTTTGGCAGTCAAGCGGCCATACAACTAGCGGTTATTCTCTTAGTATATTTGCAAGTGTTTCAAATTCGAAGAAAGGTACCTAGAATGACGCAATTGGGCCAATTGCTGGCCTAAGTGAAAGATGTCACAGGAGCATCCACCAACACAGGAAGATTCGCCTTTTTTGGGGCGCGCTGGACAAATGCTGTTTCCCATCTTCTCCGAAAGAGCCCTGAAGAAAAGGCCAGTTAGAAAAGCTAACGTAGTGGTTTTCCCAGCGTGGAAGAACACCTCTTCAGAACGATAGGGGAAATACCATCTCTACCAGCGGATTTGTGTATATTGAAATCTTGAAGTACTATTGCCACTGTAGGAGTGCGCAGACACCTTTCATTAATGTACCTAGCAGTTATTCGGTAGTCACCACGTTAGCCGCGAAAATCCGCCACCTGATGCGATGCGAGCATATGTTGGCCCGAAAGGTTCTTGGCGACGTCGAATATGTGGTCATTCCAACGAAGTTTGCCGTTAACGCACATACCGAGGAAGGCAGGCCTTTCGGTGTCAGCAATGCTCCGTAAGTAAAGTATGTTAATGCGACAGCTCAGACATCACTAAGGGTGAGGGTTTGTTTGATTTTGTTGTCAGCTGCAATCTGCTCGACTGTAACGATCCCATCTTCATTACAGCGAATAGAAAAGAGGTTTTGGACGTAACTTTCATATCCCAAAACAGTCTTGTTCAAGTAGCTAACTCCAGTTATCTAGCTACCCTCCAGGGTATCTAGCAGGACATCTCTATCAGACCACTGCTGGATACTCATTGACGGCTTTCTGGACGGGGCAATTTCCAGAAACTGGGAAAGGTTCAAAATAGAACTTCAGAGGATTGAAATCCCCTACCCAAGCAGAGATCTCTCTACCGAACAAGAAGTCGACGACACACTCGAATACAGTACCTGGGCGATCTCTGTAAGATTTCCAGATTTCATATGGTAGGTAATTGGGTTGTGGACCGAGGGCTGTGGGTCAGTCAATCCAAAACAGAAGTCCTGTTGTTTACTAGGAAAAGGATCATTCCAATATCCAATGTACCAATAATGGGAGAGTTGATAAGGCACTATATTGCCAACAAGACGATCGCCATCTATTTTGACAGTCAAACGGCCATAAAAATCATGAAATCAGATGTGCCGACATCAAGGGCTGTGAGCCAATGTAGGAATTCGTTGGACGAGTGCCAGTGTCATTCCAACGAAGTTTGTCATTAACGCACATACCGAGGATGGAAAGGCCTTCGGTGTCAGCAATGCTCCGTATCACTAGGGGTGAGACTTTGTTTGATATTGTTCTCTGCTGCAATCTTCTCGACTGTAATAGGGGTAACGATCGCATCTTCATTACAGCGACCAGAAAGAAGATTTTGGACGTAACTTTCGTATCCCAAAACAGTCCTGCTCAAGTAGCTAACTGGAGGGTATCTAGCAGGACATTTCTATCAGACCACTGCTGGATACTCTTTGACGGCTTTCAGGACGGGGCAATAGGTTCAAAATAGAACTTCAGAGGATTGAAATCCCCTACCCAAGCAGAGATCTCTCTACCGAACAAGAAGTCGACGACACAGTCGAATACAGTACCGGGGCCTGACAGAGATCGTATGGTATGTAATTGGGTTGTGGACCGAGGGCTGGGGGTCATTCAATCCAAAACAGAAGTGCTGTTGTTTACTAGGAAAAGGATCATTCCAGTATGCAATGTACCAATAATGGGAGGGAATGATCTAGAAATGTCCTGTTCTTCAAGATACCTAGGCGTTATCTTAAGCTCCAAACTAAACTGGAGAGAGAGTGTAGAAGACCGCGTTAAGCGGGCGTACTTGGCATTATATACTGGTCCCAAAACATTCGGCAACGAATGAGGACTGTTGTATACTCTTTGACCTACAAGTCGGCTTTTAGGACAGGAAAATATCCAGAAACTGGGAGAGGTTCAAAAAAGAACTTCAGAGGATTGAAATCACCTGCCCAAGCAGAAATCTCACTACCGAACAAGAATTCGACGACATAATCGAATACCGTACCGGGGCGATCTCTGGCAGATTTCCAGATTTCATATGGTAGGTAATTGGGTTGTGGACCGAGGGCTGTGGGTCAGTCAATCCAAAACAGAAGTCCTGTTGTTTACTAGGAAAAGGATCATTCCCTATTCAATGTACCAATAATGGGAGGGAATGATCGTACTTGGCATTATATGCCGGTCTCAAAACATTCGGCAACGAATGTGTACTTAAAGCACTTCTGGTACTCTGGTTGTACACAACTGTGGTGAGGCCTATCCTGAAATACGGTGCAGTTGGGTGGAAGGCTCTGGAAATAAAATATCTTCTCTCCAATCTCACCGGCTTGCATGGATATAACAGGGTGTCTAAAGGTGCGATCAGACGGTCATCCAAACTTGTCATTACAGATGGGTTACCCACTTTGGGAGAAAATCTACGTCATAGTGATGTCAGGATGTCATCCGGATGACAAGTTTGGATGACCGTCTGATCACACCTTAAGGACGACAGCAGTGAGCCGGTTAAGACGGTCGACATACTTAGAGAGGACGGACTCTGGATCCGAAGACCATACTGACACGCATCTGCAGAACTCAAATGGTGCGCCACTGTAAGCACAAAAGAAACAGACTACCTACCCTCGACATTCACCTTCAGCAGGGGATTCAATATCACAATACCGGAAAGTTGTGAATGGGATGAGGGAAGTCACGAAAAGGAAATATATCTACATCAACGGCTCCAAAATAAATATCGGAAAAGGCTCAGGCATCTTTTGTGAACCCTAGGATTAAGCAAGTCCTTTATAGTCATTATCCAGGCTGAAGTCGAACTGAGAAGGCACTTTATTGCCAACAAGACGATCACCGTCTATTTTGGCAGTCAAGCGGCCATAATATCACCTGCCCAAGCAGAGATCTCACTACCGAACAAGAATTCGACGACATAATCGTATACCGTACCGGGGCGTTCTCTGATTTCCAGATTTCATATGGTAGGTAATGAGGTTGTGAAAGATCAGGGTAGGAAATGAATGCCGTAATGGCACTTGAATCAGTAAGAATACCGCTTAGCGCTAACGTAGGCTTACGCTCCCGCCAGATACTTTTATTATGAGCTGGAGGATGTGGACAAAGCTAAGCTAAAACAAAACATTAGATTTGTATATAAAACGGGTTGGTTTTAAGAGAACGTACTTTGTGCACATACAAGCGGTAATTCTCTAAGTATATTTCCAAGTGTTTCAAATGCGAAGAAAGGTACCCAGAAGGACACAATGGAGCCAATTTCTGGCCTAAGTGAAAGAAGTCACAGTAGGAGTTACTACCTAAGTGCTCGTTAGGAGGAGGGAGAGGAAGATTCGCCCTTTTTGGGACGCGCTGGACATACGCTGTTTCCCATCTTCTCGGAAAGAGCCCTGAAGAAAAGGCCAGTTAGAAAAGCTAACGTAGTGGTTTTCCCAGCGTGGAAGAACACCTCTTTAGAACGATAGGGGAAATACCATCTGGACCAGCGGATTTGTGTATATTGAAATCTTGAAGGACTATTGCCACTGTACGAGTGCGCAGACACAATTCATTAATGTACTTAGCAGATATTCGGTAGTCACCACGATAACCGCGAAAAACCGCCACCTGATGCGAGAATATGGCGGACAACTGCAGAGGAAGTGTTATGCTGTGCCATTCTCCTCCCCGCCAACAGTACAGGTGGTGGTGTCGCTTAAGCCCAACACATTGAAGTGTTAGTAAAAGGTTGGTTGCCCGGAAGGTTCTTGGCGACGTCGAATATGTGGTCATTCCAACGAAGTTTGCCATGAACGCACATACCGAGGAAGGCAGGCCTTTCGGTGTCAGCAATGCTCCGTAAGTAAAGTATGTTAATGCGACAGCTCAGACATAACTAGGGGTGGGAATTTGTTTGATATTGTTCTCTGCTGCAATCTTCTCGACTGTAATAGGGGTAACGATCCCATCTTCATTACAGCGACCAGAAAGAAGATTTTGGACCTAACTTTCGTATCCCAAAACAGTCCTGCTCAAGTAGCTAACAGGAGGGTATCTAGCAGGACATCTCTATCGGACCACTGCTGGATACGCTTTGACGGCTTTCAGGACGGGACAATTTCCAGAAACTGGGAAAGGTACAAAATATAACTTCTGAGGATTGAAATCAACTGCCCAAGCAGAAATATCACTAGGATCATTCCAATATCCAATGTACCAATAATGGGAGAGTTTATAAGGCACTGTATTGCCAACAAGACGATCACCATCTATTTTGGCAGTCAAGTGGCCATAAAACTAGCAGTTATTCTCTTAGTATATTTCCAAATGTTTCAAATTCGAAGAAAGGTACCCAGAAGGACGCAATTGGGCCAATTGCTGGCCTAAGTGCTCGTTAGGAGGAGGGAGGGGAAGATTCGCCTTTTTTGGAACGCGCTGGTCAAATGCTGTTTCCCATCTTCTCGGAAAGAGCCCTGAAGAAAAGGACAGTTAGAAAAGCTAACGTAGTGGTTTTTCCAGCGTGGAAGAACACCTTTTCAGAACGATAGGGGAAATACCATCTGGACCAGCGGATTCGTGTATATTGAAATCTTGAAGCACTATTGCCACTGTACGAGTGCGCAGACACCTTTCATTAATGTACCTAGCAGATATTCAGTAGTCACCACGTTAGCCGCGAATAACCGCCACCTGATGCGAGCATATGTCGGACAACTGCAGAGGAAGTGTTGTGCTGTGCCATTCTCCTCCCCGCCAACAGTACAGGTGGTGGTGTCGCTTAAGCCCAACACATTGAAGTGTTAGTAAAAGGTTGGTTGCCCGGAAGGTTCTTGGCGACGTCGAATATGTGGTCATTCAAACGAAGTTTGCAATGAACGCACATACCGAGGAAGGCAGGCCTTTCGGTGTCAGCAATGCTCCGTAAGTAAAGTATGTTAATGCGACAGCTCAGACATAACTAGGGGTGAGAATTTGTTTGATATTGTTCTCTGCTGCAATCTTCTCGACTGTAATAGGGGTAACGATCCCATCTTCATTACAGCGACCAGAAAGAAGATTTTGGTCGTAACTTTCGTATCCCAAAACAGTCTTGTTCAAGTAGTTAACTGGAGGGTATCTAGCAGGACATCTCTATCAGACCACTGCTGGATCAGGCGGTCAACCAAACGGCCGAAAGACTTAGAGAGGGCGGACTCTGGATCCGAAGACCATACTGACACGCATCGGCAGAATTCAAATTGTGCGCCAATGTAAGCACAAAAGAAACAGACTACCTACCCTTGACATTCACCTTCAGCAGGGGATTCAATATCAGACTACCGGAAAGTTGTGAATGGGATGAGGGAATATATCTACATCGACGGCTCCAAAATGGTGATGCTTTGTTTGATTTTGTTCTCTGCTGAAATCTTCTCGACTGTAATATGGGTAACGATCCCATCTTCATTACAGCCAAAATAGAACTTCAGAGGATTGAAATCCCCTACCCAAGCAGAGATCTCTCTACCGAACAAGAAGTCGACGACACACTCGAATACAGTACCTGGGCGATCTCTGTCAGATTTCCAGATTTCATATGGTAGGTAATTGGGTTGTGGACCGAGGGCTGTTGGTCAGTCAATCCAAAACAGAAGTCCTGTTGTTTACTAGGAAAAGGATCATTCCCTATTCAATGTACCAATAATGGGAGGGAATGATCGTACTTGGCATTATATGCCGGTCTCAAAACATTCGGCAACGAATGTGTACTTAAAGCACTTTTGGTACTCTGGTTGTACACAACTGTTGTGAGGCCTATCCTGAAATACGGTGCAGTTGGGTGGAAGGCTCTGGAAATGAAATATCTTCTCTCCAATCTCACCGGCTTGCATGGATATAACAGGGTGTCTAAAGGTGCGATCAGACGGTCATCCAAACTTGTCATTACAGATGGGTTACCCACTTTGGGAGAAAATCTACGTCATAGTGATGTCAGGATGTCATCCGGATGACAAGTTTGGATGACCGTCTGATCACACCTAAAGGACGACAGCAGCGAGGTAGTTAAGACGGTCGACATACTTAGAGAGGACGGACTCTGGATCCGAAGACCATACTGACACGCATCTGCAGAACTCAAATGGTGCGCCACTGTAAGCACAAAAGAAACAGACTACCTACCCTCGACATTCACCTTCAGCAGGGGATTCAATATCACAATACCGGAAAGTTGTGAATGGGATGAAAGAAGTCACGAAAAGGGAATATATCTACATCAAAGGCTCCAAAATAAATATCGGAAAAGGCTCAGGCATCTTTTGTGAACCCTAGGATTAAGCAAGTCCTTTATAGTCATTTTTCAGGCTGAAGTCGAACTGAGAAGGAACTTTATTGCCAACAAGACGATCACCGTCTATTTTGGCAGTCAAGCGGCCATAATATCACCTGCCCAAGCAGAGATCTCACTACCGAACAAGAATTCGACGACATAATCGTATACCGTACCGGGGCGTTCTCTGATTTCCAGATTTCATATGGTAGGTAATGAGGTTGTGGACCGAGGGCTGGGGGTCAGTCCATTCAAAACAGAAGTCATGTTGTTTGCTAGCAACAGGATCATTCCAATATTCAATGTACCAATAATGGGAGAGTTGATAAGGCACTGTATTGCCAACAAGATGACCGCCATCTCTTTGACAGTCAAGCGGCCGTAAAAGTCATAAATTCAGATGTGCTGAAGTCGAGGTCCCTTTTTGGGACGCGCTGGACATACGCTGTTTCCCATCTTCTCGGAAAGAGCCCTGAAGAAAAGGACAGTTAGAAAAGCTAACGTAGTGGTTTTCCCAGCTTGGAAGAACACCTCTTCAGAACGATAGGGGAAATACCATCTCTACCAGCGGATTTGTGTATATTGAAATCTTGAAGTACTATTGCCACTGTACGAGTGCGCAGACACCTTTCATTAATGTACCTAGCAGTTATTCGGTAGTCACCACGTTAGCCGCGAAAATCCGCCATCTGATGCGATGCGAGCATATGTTGGCCCGAAAGGTTCTTGGCGACGTCGAATATGTGGTCATTCCAACGAAGTTTGCCGTTAACGCACATACCGAGGAAGGCAGGCCTTTCGGTGTCAGCAATGCTCCGTAAGTAAAGTATGTTAATGCGACAGCTCAGACATCACTAAGGGTGAGGGTTTGTTTGATTTTGTTGTCTGCTGCAATCTGCTCGACTGTAACGATCCCATCTTCATTACAGCGAATAGAAAGGAGGTTTTGGACGTAACTTTCATATCCCAAAACAGTCTTGTTCGAGTAGCTAACTCCAGTTATCTAGCTACCCTCCAGGGTATCTAGCAGGACATCTCTATCAGACCACTGCTGGATACTCATTGACGGCTTTCTGGACGGGGCAATTTCCAGAAACTGGGAAAGGTTCAAAATAGAACTTCAGAGGATTGAAATCCCCTACCCAAGCAGAGATCTCTCTACCGAACAAGAAGTCGACGACACACTCGAATACAGTACCTGGGCGATCTCTGTAAGATTTCCAGATTTCATATGGTAGGTAATTGGGTTGTGGACCGAGGGCTGTGGGTCAGTCAATCCAAAACAGAAGTCCTGTTGTTTACTAGGAAAAGGATCATTCCCTATTCAATGTACCAATAATGGGAGGGAATGATCGTACTTGGCATTACATGCCGGTCCCAAAACATTCGGCAACGAATGGGGAGAAAATCTACGTCATAGTGATGTCAGGATGTCATCCAAATGACAAGTTTGGATGACCGTATGATCACACCTTAAGGACGACAGCAGCGAGCCGGTTAAGACGGTCGACATACTTAGAGAGGACGGACTCTGGATCCGAAGACCATACTGACACGCATCTGCAGAACTCAAATGGTGCGCCACTGTAAGCACAAAAGAAACAGACTACCTACCCTCGACATTTGCCTTGAGCAGGGTATTCAATATCAGAATACCGGAAAGTTGTGAATTGGATGAGGGAATATATCTACATCGACGGCTCCAAAATGGTGATGCTTTGTTTGATTTTGTTCTCTGCTGCAATCTTCTCGACTGTAATAGGGGTAACGATCCCATCTTTATTACAGCGACCAGAAAGAAGGTTTTGGACGTAACTTTCGTATCGCAAAACAGTCTTGTTCAAGTAGCTAACTGGAGGGTATCTGGCAGGACATCTCTATCAGACCACTGTTGTATACTCTTTGACCTAGAAGTCGGCTTTTAGGACAGGAAAATTTCCAGAAACTGGGAAAGGTTCAAAAAAGAACTTCAGAGGATTGAAATCACCTGCCCAAGCAGAAATCTCACTACCGAACAAGAATTCGACGACATAATCGACTACCGTACCGGGGCGATCTCTGGCAGATTTCCAGATTTCATATGGTAGGTAATGAGGTTGTGGACAGAAGGCTGGGGGTCAGTCCATCCAAAACAGAAGTCATGTTGTTTGCTAGCAAAAGGATCATTCCAATATCCAATGTACCAATAATGGGAGAGTTTATAAGGCACTATATTGCCAACAAGATGATCGCCATCTCTTTTGACAGTCAAGCGGCCGTAAAAATCATGAAATCAGATGTGCCGAAGTCAAGGGCAGTGAGCCAATGTAGGAAGTCGTTGGACGAGTGCCAGGACACACTGATATCCCGGGAAACGGCGTAGCGGAATAGCTTGAAAGTTCAGGGTAGGATATAAATGCATTAATGGCACTTGAATCAGTAAGAATACCGCTTAGCATAACGTAGGCTTACGACTCCCGCCAAATACTTTTATTATGAGCTGGAGGATGTGGACAAAGCTAAGCTAAAACAAAACATTAGATTTGTATATAAAACGGGTTGGTTTTAAGAGAACGTACTTTGTGCACATACCAGCGGTTATTCTCTAAGTATATTTCCATGTGTTTCAAATTCGAAGAAAGGTACCCAGAAGGACACAATGGAGCCAATTTCTTGCCTAAGTGAAAGAAGTCACAAGAGCATCCACCAACATACCTACTAAGTGCTCGGTGAAAGGAGGAGCTACTACCTAAGTGGTCGGTAGGAGGAGGGAGAGGAATTTTCGCCTTTTTTGGGACGCGCTGGACAAATGCTGTTTACCATCTTCTCGGAAAGAGCCCTGAAGAAAAGGCCAGTTAGAAAAGCTAACGTAGTGGTTTTCCCAGCGTGGAAGAACACCTCTTCAGAACGATAGGGGAAATACCATCTGGACCAGCGGATTTGTGTATATTGAAATCTTGAAGGACTATTGCCACTGTACGAGTGCGCAGACACCTTTCATTAATGTACCTAGCAGATATTCAGTAGTCACCACGTTAGCCGCGAAAAACCGCCACCTGATGCGAGCATATGTCGGACAACTGCAGAGGAAGTGTTGTGCTGTGCCATTCTCCTCTCCGCCCGCAGGACAGGTGGTGGTGTCGCTTAAGCCCAACATATTTAAGTGTTAGCAAAAGGTTGGTGGCCAGAAAGGTTCTTGGCGACATCGAATATGTGGTCATTCCAACGAAGTTTGTTATTAACGCACATACCGAGGATGGAAAGGCCTTCGGTGTCAGCAATGCTCCGTATCACTAGGGGTGAGGCTTTGTTTGATTTTGTTCTATGCTGCAATCTTCTCGACTGTATAGGGGTAACGATCCCATCTTCATTACAGCGACCAGAAAGAAGGTTTTGGACGTAACTTTCGTATCGGAAAACAATCTTGTTCAAGTAGCTAACTGGAGGGTATCTAGCAGGACATTTCTATCAGACCACTGCTGGATAGGTTCAAAATAGAACTTCAGAGGATTGAAATCCCCTACCCAAGCAGAGATCTCTCTACCGAACAAGAAGTCGGCGACACAGTCGAATACAGCACCGGGGCGATCTCTGTCAGATTTCCAGATTTCATATGGTAGGTAATTGGGTTGTGGACCGAGGGCTGGGGGTCATTCAATCCAAAACAGAAGTGCTGTTGTTTACTAGGAAAAGGATCATTCCAGTATGCAATGTACCAATAATGGGAGGGAATGATCTAGAAATGTCCTGTTCTTCAAGATACCTAGGCGTTATCTTAAGCTCCAAACTTAACTGGAGAGAGAGTGTAGAAGACCGCGTTAAGCGGGCGTACTTGGCATTATATACTGGTCCCAAAACATTCGGCAACGAATGAGGACTTAAACCACTTGTGGTACACTGGTTGTACACAACTGTTGTGAGGCCCATCCTGAAATACGATGCAGTTGGGAAATGAAATATCTTCTCTCCAATCTCACCGGCTTGCTTGAATATAACAGGGTGCCTAAAGGTGCGATTAGACGGTCATCCAAACTTGTCATTACAGATGGGTTACCCCATCAGGATGTCGATGACAAGTTTGGATGACCGTCTGATCGCACCTTAAGGACGACAACCACTGCAGCTTTAGAGATACTCGATCTCATGCCATTAGACATTTACAGCAGCAGCGAGGCGGCTGCAACGGCCGACAGACTTAAAGAGGGCGGACTCTGGATCCGAAGACCATACTGACACGCATCTGCAGAACTCAAATGGTGCGCCACTGTAAGCACAAAAGAAACAGACTACCTACCCACGACATTTGCCTTAAGCAGGGGATTCAATATCAGAATACCGGAAAGTTGTGAATGGGATGAGGGAATATATCTACATCGACGGCTCCAAAATGGTGATGCTTTGTTTGATTTTGTTCTCTGCTGCAATCTTCTCGACTGTAATAGGGGTAACGATCCCATCTTCATTACAGCCAACAGAAAGGAGTTTTTGGACGTAACTTTCGTATCCCAAAACCGTCTTGTTCAAGTAGTTAACTGGAGGATATCTAGCAGGACATCTCTATGAGACCACTGCTGGATACTCTTTGACGGTTTTCAGGACGGGACAATTTCCAGAAACTGGGAAAGGTTCAAAAAGGAACTTCAGTGGATTGAAATCCCCTACCCAAGCAGAGATCTCTCTACCGAACAAGAAGTCAACGACAGAGTCGAATACCGTACCGGGGCGATCTCTGTCAGATTTCCAGATTTCATATGGTAGGTAATGAGGTTGTGGACCGAGGGCTGGGGGTCAGTCCATTCAAAACAGAAGTCATGTTGTTTGCTAGCAAAAGGATCATTCCAATATCCAATGTACCAATAATGGGAGAGTTGATAAGGCACTATATTGCCAACAAGACGATCGCCATCTATTTTGACAGTCAAACGGCCATAAAAATCATGAAATCAGATGTGCCGACATCAAGGGCTGTGAGCCAATGTAGGAATTCGTTGGACGAGTGCCAGTGTCATTCCAACGAAGTTTGTCATTAACGCACATACCGAGGATGGAAAGGATTGAAATCCCCTGCCCAAGCAGAGATGCCTCTACCGAACAAGAAGTCGACGACACACTCGATTACAGTACCTGGGCGATCTCTGTCAGATTTCCAGATTTCATATGGTAGGTAATTGGGTTGTGGACCGAGGGCTGTGGGTCAGTCAATCCAAAACAGAAGTCCTGTTGTTTACTAGGAAAAGGATCATTCCCTATTCAATGTACCAATAATGGGAGGGAATGATCGTACTTGGCATTATATGCCGGTCTCAAAACATTCGGCAACGAATGGGGACTTAAAGCACTTCTGGTACTCTGGTTGTACACAACTGTTGTGAGGCCTATCCTGAAATACGGTGCAGTTGGGTGGAAGGCTCTGGAAATAAAATATCTTTTCTCCAATTTCACCGGCTTGCATGGATATAACAGGGTGTCTAAAGGTGCGATCAGACGGTCATCCAAACTTGTCATTACAGATGGGTTACCCACTTTGGGAGAAAACCTACGTCATAGTGATGTCAGGATGTCATCCGGATGACAAGTTTGGATGACCGTCTGATCACACCTTAAGGACGACAGCAGTGAGCCGGTTAAGACGGTCGACATACTTAGAGAGGACGGACTCTGGATCCGAAGACCATACTGACACGCATCTGCAGAACTCAAATGGTGCGCCACTGTAAGCACAAAAGAAACAGACTACCTACCCTCAACATTCACCTTCAGCAGGGGATTCAATATCACAATACCGGAAAGTTGTGAATGGGATGAGGGAAGTCACGAAAAGGAAATATATCTACATCAACGGCTCCAAAATAAATATCGGAAAAGGCTCAGGCATCTTTTGTGAACCCTAGGATTAAGCAAGTCCTTTATAGTCATTATCCAGGCTGAAGTCGAACTGAGAAGGCACTTTATTGCCAACAAGACGATCACCGTCTATTTTGGCAGTCAAGCGGCCATAATATCACCTGCCCAAGCAGAGATCTCACTACCGAACAAGAATTCGACGACATAATCGTATACCGTACCGGGGCGTTCTCTGATTTCCAGATTTCATATGGTAGGTAATGAGGTTGTGAAAGATCAGGGTAGGAAATGAATGCAGTAATGGCACTTGAATCAGTAAGAATACCGCTTAGCGCTAACGTAGGCTTACGACTCCCGCCAGATACTTTTATTATGAGCTGGAGGATGTGGACAAAGCTAAGCTAAAACAAAACATTAGATTTGTATATAAAACGGGTTGGTTTTAAGAGAACGTACTTTGTGCACATACCAGCGGTAATTCTCTAAGTATATTTCCAAGTGTTTCAAATGCGAAGAAAGGTACCCAGAAGGACACAATGGAACCAATTTCTGGCCTAAGTGAAAGAAGTCACAGGAGGAGTTACTACCTAAGTGCTCGTTAGGAGGAGGGAGAGGAAGATACGCCCTTTTTGGGACGCGCTGAGGAAGTGTTGTGCTGTGCCATTCTCTTCCCCGCCAATAGGACACGTGGTGGTGTCGCTTAAGCCCAACACATTTAAGTGTTAGCAAAAGGTTGGTGGCCCGAAAGGTTCTTGGCGACGTCCAATATGTGGTCATTAAAGTAAAGTATGTTAATGCAACAGCTCAGACATAACTAGGGGTGAGGGTTTGTTTGATTTTGTTCTCTGCTGCAATTTCCTCGACTGTAATAGCGGTAACCATCCCATATTCATTAGAGCGAACAGATAGGAGGTTTTGGACGTAATTTTCGTATCCCAAAACAGTCTTGTTCAAGTCAATCAGACCACTGCTGGATCAGGCGGTCAACCAAACGGCCGACAGTCTTAGAGAGGACGGACTCTGGATCCGAAGACCATACTGACACGCATCTGCAGAACTTAAATGATGCGCCACTGTGAGCACAAAAGAAACCGTACCGGGGCGATCTCTGGCAGATTTCCAGATTTCATATGGTAGGTAATGAGGTTGCGGACCGAGGGCTGGGGGTCAGTCCGTCCAAAACAGAAGTCATGTTGTTTGCTAGCAAAAGGATCATTCCAATATTCAATGTACCAATAATGGGAGGGAATGATCTAAAAATGTCCTGTTCTTCAAGATACCTAGGCGGTATTTTAAGCTCCAAACTTAACTGGAGAGAGAGTGTAGAAGACCGCGTTAAGCGGACGTACTTGGCATTATATACCGGTCCCAAAATATTCTGCAACGACTGGGGACTTAAACCACTTTTGGTACACTGGTTGTACACAACTGTTGTGAGGCCTATCCTGAAATACGGTGCAGTTGGGAAATGAAATATCTTCTCTCCAATCTTGCTTGCTTGGATATAACAGGGTGCCTAAATGTGCGATCAGACGGTCATCCAAACTTGTCATTACAGATGGGTTATCCCATCAGGATGTCGATGACAAGTTTGGATGACCGTCTGATCGCACGTTAAGGACGACAACCACTGCAGCTTTAGAGATACTCGATATCATGCCATTAGATATTTACTGCAGCAGCGAGGCGGCTGCAACGGCCGACAGACTTAGAGAGGGCGGACTCTGGATCCGAAGACCATACTGGCACGCATCTGCAGAACTCAAATGGTGCGCCACTGTTAGCACAAACGGAACAGACTACCTACCCTCGACATTTGCCTTGAGCAGGGGATTCAATATCAGAATACCGGAAAGTTGTGAATGGATGAGGGAATATATCTACATCGACGGCTCCAAAATGGTGATGCTTTGTTTGATTTTGTTCTCTGCTGCAAACTTCTCGACTGTAATAGGGGTACCGATCCCATCTTCATTACAACGAACTTAAAACAGTCTTGTTCAAGTAGCTAACTGGAGGGAATCTAGCAGGACATCTCTCTCAGACCACTGCTGGATACTCTTTGACCTACAAGTTGGCTTTCATAACAGGACAATTTCCAGAAACTGGGAAAGGTTCAAAAAAGAACTTCAGAGGATTGAAATCCCCTGCCCAAGCAGAGATCTCTCTACCGAACAAGAAGTCGACGACACAGTCGAATACCGTACCGGGGGCTGGGGCTGGGGCTCAGTCCATCCAAAACAGAAGTTCTGTTGTTTACTAGGAAAAGGATCATTCCAGTATTCAATTTACCAATAATGGGAGGGAATGATCGTACATTCGGCAACGAATGGGGACTTAAACCACTGGTTGTACACACCTGTTGTGAGGCCCATCCTGAAATACGGTGCAGTTGGGAAATGAAATATTTTCTCTCCAATCTCACCTGCTTGCATGGATATAACTGGGTGCCTAAAGGTGCGATCAGACGATCACCCAAACTTGTCAATACAGATGGGTTACCCACTTTGGGAGAAAATCTACGTCATAGTGATGTCAGGATGTCATCCGGATGACAAGTTTGGTTGACCCTCTGATCGCACCTTAAGGACGACAGCAGCGAGGTAGTTAAAACGGTCGACAGACTTAGAGAGGGCGGACTCTGGATCCGAAGACCATACTGACACGCATCTGCAGAACTCAAATGGTGCCCCTCTGTTAGCACAAAAGAAACAGACCACTTACCCTCGACATTCAATATCAGAATACCGGAAAGTTGTGAATGGGATGAGGGAAGTCACGAAAAGGGAATATATCTACATCGACGGCTCCAAAATGAATATCGGAACAGCCACAGGCATCTTTTGTGAAACCCTAGGATTAAGCAAATCCTTTATAATCATTATCCAGGCTGTAGCCGAACTAAGAAGGCACTGTATTGCAAACAAGACGATCACCATCTATTTTGGCACTAAAGCGGCCATAAAACTGCGGTTATTCTCTTAGTATATTTCCAAGTGTTTCAAATTCAAAGAAAGGTACCCAGAAGGACACAATGGAGCCAATTGCTGGCCTAAGTGAAAGATGTCACAGGAGCATCAAACATACCTACTAAGTGCTCGGTAGAAGGAGGAGTTTACTACCTAAATGCGCGTAAGAAGGAAGGAGAAGAAGATTCGCCTTTTTTGGGATGCGCTGGACAAATGCTGTTTCCCAACTTCTCGGAAAGAGCCCTGAAGAAAAGGCCAGTTAGAAAAGCTAACGTAGTGGTTTTCCCAGCGTGGAAGAACACCTCTTCAGAACGATAGGGGAAATACCATATCTACCAGCGGATTTGTGTATATTGAAATCTTGAAGTGCTATTGCCACTGTACGAGTGCGCAGACACCTTTCATTAATGTACCTAGCAGTTATTCGGTAGTCACCACGTTAGCCGCGAAAAACCGCCACCTGATGCGATGCGAGCATATGTTGGCCCGAAAGGTTCTTGGCGACGTCGAATATGTGGTCATTCCAACGAAGTTTGCCGTTAACGCACATACCGAAGAAGGCAGGCCTTTCGGTGTCAGCAATGCTCCGTAATTAACGTATGTTAATGCGACAGCTCAGACATCACTAAGGGTAAGGGTTTGTTTGATTTTGTTGTCTGCTGCAATCTGCTCGACTGTAACGATCCCATCTTCATTACAGCGAATAGAAAGGAGGTTTTGGACGTAACTTTCATATCCCAAAACAGTCTTGTTCAAGTAGCTAACTGGAGGGTATCTAGCAGGACATCTCTATCAGATCACTGCTGGATACTCTTTGACCTACAGGTCAGCTTTCAAAACAGGAAAATTTCAAGAAACTGGGAAGGGTTCAAAAAAGATCTTCAGAGGATTGAAATCACCTGCCCAAGCAGAGATCTCACTACCGAACAAGAATTCGACGTCATAATCGTATACCGTACCGGGGCGAACAGAAGTCATGTTGTTTGCTAGCAAAAGGATCATACCAATATTCAATGTACCAATAATGGGAGAGTTGATAAGGCCCTATATTGCCAACAAGATAATCGCCATCTCTTTTGACAGTCAAGCGGCCGTAAAAGTCATGAAATCAGATGTGCTGAAGTCAAGGGCTGTGAGCCAATGTAGTAAGTCGTTGGACGAGTCAATAATGGGAGGGAATGATCGTACTTGGCATTATATGCCGGTCTCAAAACATTCGGCAACGAATGTGTACTTAAAGCACTTCTGGTACTCTGGTTGTACACAACTGTTGTGAGGCCTATCCTGAAATACGGTGCAGTTGGGTGGAAGGCTCTGGAAATAAAATATCTTCTCTCCAATCTCACCGGCTTGCATGGATATAACAGGGTGTCTAAAGGTGCGATCAGACGGTCATCCAAACTTGTCATTACAGATGGGTTACCCACTTTGGGAGAAAATCTACGTCATAGTGATGTCAGGATGTCATCCGGATGACAAGTTTGGTTGACCCTCTGATCGCACCTTAAGGACGACAGCAGCGAGGTAGTTAAAACGGTCGACAGACTTAGAGAGGGCGGACTCTGGATCCGAAGACCATACTGACACGCATCTGCAGAACTCAAATGGTGCCCCTCTGTTAGCACAAAAGAAACAGACCACTTACCCTCGACATTCAATATCAGAATACCGGAAAGTTGTGAATGGGATGAGGGAAGTCACGAAAAGGGAATATATCTACATCGACGGCTCCAAAATGAATATCGGAACAGCCACAGGCATCTTTTGTGAAACCCTAGGATTAAGCAAATCCTTTATAATCATTATCCAGGCTGTAGCCGAACTAAGAAGGCACTTTATTGCCAACAAGACGATCACCGTCGATTTTGGCAGTCAAGTGTTTCAAATTCGAAGAAAGGTACCCAGAATGACACAATTGGGCCAATTGCTGGCCTAAGTGCATAGAAAAGAGGTTTTGGACGTAACTTTCATATCCCAAAACAGTCTTGTTCAAGTAGCTAACTCCAGTTATGTAGCTACCCTCCAGGGTATCTAGCAGGACATCTCTATCAGACCACTGCTGGATACTCATTGACGGCTTTCTGGACGGGGCAATTTCCAGAAACTGGGAAAGGTTCAAAATAGAACTTCAGAGGATTGAAATCCCCTACCCAAGCAGAGATCTCTCTACCGAACAAGAAGTCGACGACACACTCGAATACAGTACCTGGGCGATCTCTGTAAGATTTCCAGATTTCATATGGTAGGTAATTGGGTTGTGGACCGAGGGCTGTGGGTCAGTCAATCCAAAACAGAAGTCCTGTTGTTTACTAGGAAAAGGATCATTCCCTATTCAATGTACCAATAATGGGAGGGAATGATCGTACTTGGCATTATATGCCGGTCTCAAAACATTCGGCAACGAATGTGTACTTAAAGCACTTTTGGTACTCCGGTTGTACACAACTGTTGTGAGGCCTATCCTGAAATACGGTGCAGTTGGGTGGAAGGCTCTTTAAATGAAATATCTTCTCTCCAATCTCACCGGATTGCATGGATATAACAGGGTGTCTAAAGGTGCGATCAGACGGTCATCCAAACTTGTCATTACAGATGGGTTACCCACTTTGGGAGAAAATCTACGTCATAGTGATGTCAGGATGTCATCCGGATGACAAGTTTGGATGACCGTCTGATCACACCTAAAGGACGACAGCAGCGAGGTAGTTAAGACGGTCGACATACTTAGAGAGGACGGACTCTGGATCCGAAGACCATACTGACACGCATCTGCAGAACTCAAATGGTGCGCCACTGTAAGCACAAAAGAAACAGACTACCTACCCTCGACATTTGCCTTGAGCAGGGTATTCAATATCAGAATACCGGAAAGTTGTGAATTGGATGAGGGAATATATCTACATCGACGGCTCCAAAATGGTGATGCTTTGTTTGATTTTGTTCTCTGCTGCAATCTTCTCGACTGTAATATGGGTAACGATCCCATCTTCATTACAGCCAACAGAAAAACGGTTTTGAACGTAACTTTTGTATCCCACAACAGTCTTGTTCAAGTAGCTAACTGGAGGGTATCTAGCAGGACATCTCTATCAGACCACTGCTGGATACTCTTTGACGGCTTTCTGGACGGGACAATTTCCAGAAACTATGAAAGGTTCAAAATAGAACTTCAGAGGATTGAAATCACCTGCCCAAGCAGAAATCTCAATACCGAACAAGAATTCGACGACATAATCGACTACCGTACCGGGGCGATCTCTGGCAGATTTCCAGATTTCATATGGTAGGTAATGAGGTTGTGGACCGAAGGCTGGGGGTCAGTCCATCCAAAACAGAAGTCATGTTGTTTGCTAGCAAAAGGATCATTCCAATATCCAATGTACCAATAATGGGAGAGTTTATAAGGCACTATATTGCCAACAAGATGATCGCCATCTCTTTTGACAGTCAAGCGGCCGTACAAATCATGAAATCAGATGTGCCGAAGTCAAGGGCAGTGAGCAAATGTAGGAAGTCGTTGGACGAGTGCCAGGACACACTGATATCCCGAGAAACGGCGTAGCGGAATAGCTTGAAAGTTCAGAGTATGATATAAATGCATTAATGGCACTTGAATCAGTAAGAATACCGCTTACCATAACGTAGGCTTACGACTCCCGCCAGATACTTTTATTATGAGCTGGAGGATGTGGACAAAGCTAAGCTAAAACAAAACATTAGATTTGTATATAAAACGGGTTGGTTTTAAGAGAACGTACTTTGTGCACATACCAGCGGTAATTCTCTAAGTATATTTCCAAGTGTTTCAAATGCGAAGAAAGGTACCCAGAAGGACACAATGGAGCCAATTTCTGGCCTAAGTGAAAGAAGTCACAGGAGGAGTTACTACCTAAGTGCTCGTTAGGAGGAGGGAGAGGAAGATTCGCCCTTTTTGGGACGCGCTGAGGAAGTGTTGTGCTGTGCCATTCTCTTTCCCGCCAATAGGACACGTGGTGGTGTCGCTTAAGCCCAACACATTTAAGTGTTAGCAAAAGGTTGGTGGCCCGAAAGGTTCTTGGCGACGTCCAATATGTGGTCATTAAAGTAAAGTATGTTAATGCAACAGCTCAGACATAACTAGGGGTGAGGGTTTGTTTGATTTTGTTCTCTGCTGCAATTTTCTCGACTGTAATAGCGGTAACGATCCCATATTCATTAGAGCGAACAGAAAGGAGGTTTTGGACGTAACTTTCGTATCCCAAAACAGTCTTGTTCAAGTAGTTAACTGGAGGTTATCTAGCGGGAAATCTCTATCAGACCACTGCTGGATCAGGCGGTCAACCAAACGGCCGACAGTCTTAGAGAGGACGGACTCTGTATCCGAAGACCATACTGACACGCATCTGCAGAACTTAAATGATGCGCCACTGTGAGCACGAAAGAAACCGTACCGGGGCGATCTCTGGCAGATTTCCAGATTTCATATGGTAGGTAATGAGGTTGCGGACCGAGGGCTGGGGGTCAGTCCGTCCAAAACAGAAGTCATGTTGTTTGCTAGCAAAAGGATCATTCCAATATTCAATGTACCAATAATGGGAGGGAATGATCTAAAAATGTCCTGTTCTTCAAGATACCTAGGCGTTATCTTAAGCTCCAAACTTAACTGGAGAGAGAGTGTAGAAGACCGCGTTAAGCGGGCGTACTTGGCATTATATACTGGTCCCAAAACATTCGGCAACGAATGAGGACTTAAACCACTTGTGGTACACTGGTTGTACACAACTGTTGTGAGGCCCATCCTGAAATACGATGCAGTTGGGAAATGAAATATCTTCTCTCCAATCTCAACGGCTTGCTTGGATATAACAGGGTGCCTAAATGTGCGATCAGACGGTCATCCAAACTTGTCATTACAGATGGGTTATCCCATCAGGATGTCGATGACAAGTTTGGATGACCGTCTGATCGCACCTTAAGGACGACAACCACTGCAGCTTTAGAGATACTCGATATCATGCCATTAGATATTTACTGCAGCAGCGAGGCGGCTGCAACGGCCGACAGACTTAGAGAGGGCGGACTCTGGATCCGAAGACCATACTGACACGCATCTGCAGAACTTAAATGATGCGCCACTGTGAGCACGAAAGAAACCGTACCGGGGCGATCTCTGGCAGATTTCCAGATTTCATATGGTAGGTAATGAGGTTGCGGACCGAGGGCTGGGGGTCAGTCCGTCCAAAACAGAAGTCATGTTGTGTGCTAGCAAAAGGATCATTCCAATATCCAATGTACCAATAATGGGAGAGTTGATAAGGCACTGTATTGCCAACAAGATGATCGCCATCTCTTTGACAGTCAAGCGGCCGTAAAAGTCATAAATTCAGATGTGCTGAAGTCGAGGTCCCTTTTTGGGACGCGCTGGACATACGCTGTTTCCCATCTTCTCGGAAAGAGCCCTGAAGAAAAGGACAGTTAGAAAAGCTAACGTAGTGGTTTTCCCAGCGTGGAAGAACACCTCTTCAAAACGATAGGGGAAATACCATCTCTACCAGCGGATTTGTGTATATTGAAATCTTGAAGTACTATTGCCACTGTACGAGTGCGCAGACACCTTTCATTAATGTACCTAGCAGTTATTCGGTAGTCACCACGTTAGCCGCGAAAATCCGCCATCTGATGCGATGCGAGCATATGTTGGCCCGAAAGGTTCTTGGCGACGTCGAATATGTGGTCATTCCAACGAAGTTTGCCATTAACGCTCATACCGAGGAAGGCAGTCCTTTCGGTGCCAGCAATGCTCCGTAAGTAAAGTATGTTAATGCGACAGCTCAGACATAACTAGGGGTGAGAATTTGTTTGATATTGTTCTCTGCTGCAATCTTCTCGACTGTAATAGGGGTAACGATCCCATCTTCATTACAGCGACCAGAAAGAAGATTTTGGACGTAACTTTCGTATCCCAAAACAGTCCTGCTCAAGTAGCTAACTGGAGGGTATCTAGCAGGACATATCTATCAGACCACTGTTGTATACTCTTTGACCTACAAGTCGGCTTTTAGGACAGGAAAATATCCAGAAACTGGGAGAGGTTCAAAAAAGAACTTCAGAGGATTGAAATCACCTGCCCAAGCAGAAATCTCACTACCGAACAAGAATTCGACGACATAATCGAATACCGTACCGGGGCGATCTCTGGCAGATTTCCAGATTTCATATGGTAGGTAATTGGGTTGTGGACCGAGGGCTGTGGGTCGGTCAATCCAAAACAGAAGTCCTGTTGTTTACTAGGAAAAGGATCATTCCCTATTCAATGTACCAATAATGGGAGGGAATGATCGTACTTGGCATTATATGCCGGTCTCAAAACATTCGGCAACGAATGTGTACTTAAAGTACTTTTTGGTACTCTGGCTGTACACAACTGTTGTGAGGCCTATCCTGAAATACGGTGCAGTTGGGTGGGAGGCTCTGGAAATGAAATATCTTCTCTCCAATCTCACAGGCTTGCATGGATATAACAGGGTGTCTAAAGGTGCAATCAGACGGTCATCCAAACTTGTCATTACAGATAGGTTACCCACTTTGGGAGAAAATCTACGTGACAGTGATGTCAGGATGTCATCCGGATGACAAGTTTGGATGACCCTCTGATCGCACCTTAAGGACGACAGCAGCGAGGTAGTTAAAACGGTCGACAGACTTAGAGAGGGCGGACTCTGGATCCGAAGACCATACTGACACGCATCTGCAGAACTCAAATGGTGCCCCTCTGTTAGCACAAAAGAAACAGACCACTTACCCTCGACATTCAATATCAGAATACCGGAAAGTTGTGAATGGGATGAGGGAAGTCACGAAAAGGGAATATATCTACATCGACGGCTCCAAAATGAATATCGGAACAGCCACAGGCATCTTTTGTGAAACCCTAGGATTAAGCAAATCCTTTATAATCATTATCCAGGCTGTAGCCGAACTAAGAAGCCACTGTATTGCAAACAAGACGATCACCATCTATTTTGGCACTAAAGCGGCCATAAAACTGCGGTTATTCTCTTAGTATATTTCCAAGTGTTTCAAATTCAAAGAAAGGTACCCAGAAGGACACAATGGAGCCAATTGCTGGCCTAAGTGAAAGATGTCACAGGAGCATCCAACATACCTACTAAGTGCTCGGTAGAAGGAGGAGTTTACTACCTAAATGCGCGTAAGGAGGAAGGAGATGAAGATTTGCCTTTTTTGGGATGCGCTGGACAAGTGCTGTTTCCCAACTTCTCGGAAAAAGCCCTGAAGAAAAGGCCAGTTAGAAAAGCTAACGTAGTGGTTTTCCCAGCGTGGAAGAAATCCTCTTCAGAACGATAGGGGAAATACCATCTGTACCAGCGGATTTGTGTATATTGAAATCTTGAAGTGCTATTGCCACTGTACGAGTGCGCAGACACCTTCCATCAATGTACCTAGCAGATATTCAGTAGTCACCACGTTAGCCGCGAAAAACCGCCACCTGATGCGAGCATATGTCGGACAACTGCAGAGGAAGTGTTGTGCTGTGCCATTCTCCTCTCCGCCCGCAGGACAGGTGGTGGTGTCGCTTAAGCCCAACATATTTAAGTGTTAGCAAAAGGTTGGTGGCCAGAAAGGTTCTTGGCGACATCGAATATGTGGTCATTCCAACGAAGTTTGTCATTAACGCACATACCGAGGATGGAAAGGATTGAAATCCCCTGCCCAAGCAGAGATGCCTCTACCGAACAAGAAGTCGACGACACACTCGATTACAGTACCTGGGCGATCTCTGTCAGATTTCCAGATTTCATATGGTAGGTAATTGGGTTGTGGACCGAGGGCTGTGGGTCAGTCAATCCAAAACAGAAGTCCTGTTGTTTACTAGGAAAAGGATCATTCCCTATTCAATGTACCAATAATGGGAGGGAATGATCGTACTTGGCATTATATGCCGGTCTCAAAACATTCGGCAACGAATGTGTACTTAAAGTACTTTTGGTACTCTGGCTGTACACAACTGTTGTGAGGCCTATCCTGAAATACGGTGCAGTTGGGTGGGAGGCCTGGAAATGAAATATCTTCTCTCCAATCTCACAGGCTTGCATGGATATAACAGGGTGTCTAAAGGTGCAATCAGACGGTCATCCAAACTTGTCATTACAGATAGGTTACCCACTTTGGGAGAAAATCTACGTGACAGTGATGTCAGGATGTCATCCGGATGACAAGTTTGGATGACCGTCTGATCACACCTTAAGGACGACAGCAGCGAGCCGGTTAAGACGGTCGACATACTTAGAGCGGACGGACTCTGGATCCGAAGACCATACTGACACGCATCTGCAGAACTCAAATGGTGCGCCACTGTTAGCACAAACGGAACAGACTACCTACCCTCGACATTTGCCTTGAGCAGGGTATTCAATATCAGAATACCGGAAAGTTGTGAATTGGATGAGGGAATATATCTACATCGACGGCTCCAAAATGGTGATGCTTTGTTTGATTTTGTTCTCTGCTGCAATCTTCTCGACTGTAATATGGGTAACGATCCCATCTTCATTACAGCCAACAGAAAAACGGTTTTGAACGTAACTTTTGTATCCCACAACAGTCTTGTTCAAGTAGCTAACTGGAGGGAATCTAGCAGGACATCTCTCTCAGACCACTGCTGGATACTCTTTGACCTACAAGTTGGCTTTCATAACAGGACAATTTCCAGAAACTGGGAAAGGTTCAAAAAAGAACTTCAGAGGATTGAAAGCCCCTGCCCAAGCAGAGATCTCTCTACCGAACAAGAAGTCGACGACACAGTCGAATACCGTACCGGGGGCTGGGGCTGGGGCTCAGTCCATCCAAAACAGAAGTTCTGTTGTTTACTAGGAAAAGGATCATTCCAGTATTCAATTTACCAATAATGGGAGGGAATGATCGTATATTCGGCAACGAATGGGGACTTAAACCACTGGTTGTACACACCTGTTGTGAGGCCCATCCTGAAATACTTTCTCTCCAATCTCACCGGCTTGCATGGATATAACTGGGTGCCTAAAAGTGCGATTAGACGATCACCCAAACTTGTCAATACAGATGGGTTACCCACTTTGGGAAAAAATCTACGTCATAGTGATGTCAGGATGTCATCCGGATGACAAGTTTGGTTGACCCTCTGATCGCACCTTAAGGACGACAGCAGCGAGGTAGTTAAAACGGCCGACAGACTTAGAGAGGGCGGACTCTGGATCCGAAGACCATACTGACACGCATCTGCAGAACTCAAATGGTGCCCCTCTGTTAGCACAAAAGAAACAGACCACTTACCCTCGACATTCAATATCAGAATACCGGAAAGGTGTGAATGGGATGAGGGAAGTCACGAAAAGGGAATATATCTACATCGACGGCTCCAAAATGAATATCGGAACAGCCACAGGCATCTTTTGTGAAACCCTAGGATTAAGCAAATCCTTTATAATCATTATCCAGGCTGTAGCCGAACTAAGAAGGCACTGTATTGCAAACAAGACGATCACCATCTATTTTGGCCATAAAACTGCGGTTATTCTCTTAGTATATTTCCAAGTGTTTCAAATTCAAAGAAAGGTACCCAGAAGGACACAATGGAGCCAATTGCTGGCCTAAGTGAAAGATGTCACAGGAGCATCCAACATACCTACTAAGTGCTCGGTAGAAGGAGGAGTTTACTACCTAAATGCGCGTAAGAAGGAAGGAGAAGAAGATTCGCCTTTTTTGGGATGCGCTGGACATACGCTGTTTCCCATCTTCTCGGAAAGAGCCCTGAAGAAAAGGACAGTTAGAAAAGCTAAAGTAGTGGTTTTCCCAGCGTGGAAGAACACCTCTTCAGAACGATAGGGGAAATACCATCCGTACCAGCGGATTTGTGTATATTGAAATCTTGAAGTGCTATTGCCACTGTACGATTGCGCAGACACATTTAATCAATGTACTTAGCAGATATTCGGTAGTCACCACGTTAGCCGCGAGAAACCGCCACCTGATGCGAGAATATGCCGGACAACTGCAGAGGAAGTGTTGTGCTGTGCCATTCTCCACCCCGCCAACAGTACAGGTGGTGGTGTCGCTTAAGCCCAACACATTGAAGTGTTAGTAAAAGGTTGGTGGCCCGGAAGGTTCTTGGCGACGTCGAATATGTGGTCATTCCAACGAAGTTTGCCATTAACGCACATACCGAGGAAGGCAGGCCTGTCGGTGTCAGCAATGCTCCGTAAGTAAAGTATGTTAATGCAACAGCTCAGACATAACTAGGGGTGAGGGTTTGTTTGATTTTGTTCTCTGCTGCAATTTTTTCGACTGTAATAGCGATCCCATATTCATTAGAGCGAACAGAAAGGAGGTTTTGGACGTAACTTTCGTATCCCAAAACCGTCTTGTTCAAGTAGTTAACTGGAGGATATCTAGCAGGACATCTCTATGAGACCACTGCTGGATACTCTTTGACTGTTTTCAGGACGGGACAATTTCCAGAAACTGGGAAAGGTTCAAAAAGGAACTTCAGTGGATTGAAATCCCCTACCCAAGCAGAGATCTCTCTACCGAACAAGAAGTCAACGACAGAGTCGAATACCGTACCGGGGCGATCTCTGTCAGATTTCCAGATTTCATATGGTAGGTAATGAGGTTGTGGACCGAGGGCTGGGGGTCAGTCCATTCAAAACAGAAGTCATGTTGTTTGCTAGCAAAGGGATCATTCCAATATCCAATGTACCAATAATGGGAGAGTTGATAAGGCACTATATTGCCAACAAGACGATCGCCATCTATTTTGACAGTCAAACGGCCATAAAAATCATTAAATCAGATGTGCCGACATCAAGGGCTGTGAGCCAATGTAGGAATTCGTTGGACGAGTGCCAGTGTCATTCCAACGAAGTTTGTCATTAACGCACATACCGAGGATGGAAAGGATTGAAATCCCCTGCCCAAGCAGAGATGTCTCTACCGAACAAGAAGTCGACGACACAGTCGAATACCGTACCGGGGGCTGGGGCTGGGGTTCAGTCCATCCAAAACAGAAGTTCTGTTGTTTACTAGGAAAAGGATCAATCCAGTATTCAATGTACCAATAATGGGAGGGAATGATCGTACTTGGCATTATATGCCGGTCCCAAAACATTCGGCAACGAATGGGGACTTAAACCACTTTTGGTACACTGGTTGTACACAACTGTTGTGAGGCCCATCCTGAAATACGGTGCAGTTGGGAAATGAAATATTTTCTCTCCAATCTCACCGGCTTGCATGGATATAACTGGGTGCCTAGATCACCCAAACTTGTCAATACAGATGGGTTACCCACTTTGGGAGAAAATCTACGTCATAGTGATGTCAGGATGTCATCCGGATGACAAGTTTGGTTGACCCTCTGATCGCACCTTAAGGACGACAGCAGCGAGGTAGTTAAAACGGCCGACAGACTTAGAGAGGGCGGACTCTGGATCCGAAGACCATACTGACACGCATCTGCAGAACTCAAATGGTGCCCCTCTGTTAGCACAAAAGAAACAGACCACTTACCCTCGACATTCAATATCAGAATACCGGAAAGGTGTGAATGGGATGAGGGAAGTCACGAAAAGGGAATATATCTACATCGACGGCTCCAAAATGAATATCGGAACAGCCACAGGCATCTTTTGTGAAACCCTAGGATTAAGCAAATCCTTTATAATCATTATCCAGGCTGTAGCCGAACTAAGAAGGCACTGTATTGCAAACAAGACGATCACCATCTATTTTGGCCATAAAACTGCGGTTATTCTCTTAGTATATTTCCAAGTGTTTCAAATTCAAAGAAAGGTACCCAGAAGGACACAATGGAGACAATTGCTGGCCTAAGTGAAAGATGTCACAGGAGCATCCAACATACCTACTAAGTGCTCGGTAGAAGGAGGAGTTTACTACCTAAGAAGATTCCCCTTTTTTGGGATGCGCTGGACAAATGCTGTTTCCCAACTTCTCGGAAAGAGCCCTGAAGAAAAGGCCAGTTAGAAAACTAACGTAGTGGTTTTCCCAGCGTGGAAGAACACCTCTTCAGAACGATAGGGGAAATACCATCTCTACCAGCGGATTTGTGTATATTGAAATCTTGAAGTACTATTGCCACTGTACGAGTGCGCATACACCTTTCATTAATGTACCTAGCAGTTATTCGGTAGTCACCACGTTAGCCGCGAAAAACCGCCACCTGATGCGATGCGAGCATATGTTGGCCCGAAAGGTTCTTGGCGACGTCGAATATGTGGTCATTCCAACGAAGTTTGCCGTTAACGCACATACCGAGGAAGGCAGGCCTTTCGGTGTCAGCAATGCTCCGTAAGTAACGTAAGTTAATGCGACAGCTCAGACATCACTAAGGGTAAGGGTTTGTTTGATTTTGTTGTCTGCTGCAATCTGCTCGACTGTAACGATCCCATCTTCATTACAGCGAACAGAAAGGAGGTTTTGGACGTAACTTTCATATCCCAAAACAGTCTTGTTCAAGTAGCTAACTGGAGGGTATCTAGCAGGACATCTCTATCAGATCACTGCTGGATACTCTTTGACCTACAGGTCAGCTTTCAAAACAGGAAAATTTCAAGAAACTGGGAAGGGTTCAAAAAAGATCTTCAGAGGATTGAAATCACCTGCCCAAGCAGAGATCTCACTACCGAACAATAATTCGACGTCATAATCGTATACCGTACCGGGGCGAACAGAAGTCATGTTGTTTGCTAGCAAAAGGATCATACCAATATTCAATGTACCAATAATGGGAGAGTTGATAAGGCCCTATATTGCCAACAAGATGATCGCCATCTCTTTTGACAGTCAAGCGGCCGTAAAAGTCATGAAATCAGATGTGCTGAAGTCAAGGGCTGTGAGCCAATGTAGGAAGTCGTTGGACGAGTCAATAATGGGAGGGGATGATCGTACTTGGCATTATATGCCGGTCTCAAAACATTCGGCAACGAATGTGTACTTAAAGCACTTCTGGTACTCTGGTTGTACACAACTGTTGTGAGGCCTATCCTGAAATACGGTGCAGTTGGGTGGAAGGCTCTGGAAATAAAATATCTTCTCTCCAATCTCACCGGCTTGCATGGATATAACAGGGTGTCTAAAGGTGCGATCAGACGGTCATCCAAACTTGTCATTACAGATGGGTTACCCACTTTGGGAGAAAATCTACGTCATAGTGATGTCAGGATGTCATCCGGATGACAAGTTTGGATGACCGTCTGATCACACCTTAAGGACGACAGCAGTGAGCCGGTTAAGACGGTCGACATACTTAGAGAGGACGGACTCTGGATCCGAAGACCATACTGACACGCATCTGCAGAACTCAAATGGTGCGCCACTGTAAGTACAAAAGAAACAGACTACCTACCCTCGACATTCACCTTCAGCAGGGGATTCAATATCACAATACCGGAAAGTTGTGAATGGGATGAGGGAAGTCACGAAAAGGAAATATATCTACATCAACGGCTCCAAAATAAATATCGGAAAAGGCTCAGGCATCTTTTGTGAACCCTAGGATTAAGCAAGTCCTTTATAGTCATTATCCAGGCTGAAGTCGAACTGAGAAGGAACTTTATTGCCAACAAGACGATCACCGTCTATTTTGGCAGTCAAGCGGCCATAATATCACCTGCCCAAGCAGAGATCTCACTACCGAACAAGAATTCGACGACATAATCGTATACCGTACCGGGGCGTTCTCTGATTTCCAGATTTCATATGGTAGGTAATGAGGTTGTGGACCGAGGGCTGGGGGTCAGTCCATTCAAAACAGAAGTCATGTTGTTTGCTAGCAACAGGATCATTCCAATATTCAATGTACCAATAATGGGAGAGTTGATAAGGCACTGTATTGCCAACAAGATGATCGCCATCTCTTTGACAGTCAAGCGGCCGTAAAAGTCATAAATTCAGATGTGCTGAAGTCGAGGTCCCTTTTTGGGACGCGCTGGACATACGCTGTTTCCCATCTTCTCGGAAAGAGCCCTGAAGAAAAGGACAGTTAGAAAAGCTAACGTAGTGGTTTTCCCAGTGTGGAAGAACACCTCTTCATAACGATAGGGGAAATACCATCTGTACCAGCGGATTTGTGTATATTGAAATCTTGAAGTGCTATTGCCACTGTACGAGTGCGCAGACACCTTCCATCAATGTACTTAGCAGATATTCGGTAGTCACCACGTTAGTCGCGAAAAACCAGCTGATGCGAGAATATGCCGGACAACTGCAGAGGATGTGTTGTGCTGTGCCAGTCTCCTCCCCGTCAACAGGACAGGTGGTGGTGTCGCTTAGCCCAACATGTTTAAGTGCTAGCAAAAGGTTGGTGGCCAGAAAGGCTCTTGGCGACGTCGAATATGTGGTCATTCCAACGAAGTTTGCCATTAACTCACATACCGAGGAAGGCAGGCCTTTCGGTGTCAGCAATGCTCCGTAAGTAAAGTATGTTAATGCAACAGCTCAGACATAACTAGGGGTGAGGGTTTGTTTGATTTTGTTCTCTGCTGCAATTTTCTCGACTGTAATAGCGGTAACGATCCCATATTCATAAGAGCGAACAGAAAGGAGGTTTTGGACGTAACTTTCGTATCCCAAAACCGTCTTGTTCAAGTAGTTAACTGGAGGATATCTAGCAGGACATCTCTATGAGACCACTGCTGGATACTCTTTGACGGTTTTCAGGACGGGACAATTTCCAGAAACTGGGAAAGGTTCAAAAAGGAACTTCAGTGGATTGAAGTCCCCTACCCAAGCAGAGATCTCTCTACCGAACAAGGAGTCAACGACACAGTCGAATACCGTACCGGAGCGATCTCTGTCAGATTTCCAGATTTCATATGGTAGGTAAAGGTTGTGGACCGAGGGCTGGGGGTCAGTCCATTCAAAACAGAAGTCATGTTGTGTGCTAGCAAAAGGATCATTCCAATATCCAATGTACCAATAATGGGAGAGTTGATAAGGCACTATATTGCCAACAAGACGATCGCCATCTATTTTGACAGTCAAACGGCCATAAAAATCATGAAATCAGATGTGCCGACATCAAGGGCTGTGAGCCAATGTAGGAATTCGTTGGACGAGTGCCAGTGTCATTCCAACGAAGTTTGTCATTAACGCACATACCGAGGATGGAAAGGCCTTCGGTGTCAGCAATGCTCCGTATCACTAGGGGTGAGGCTTTGTTTGATATTGTTCTCTGCTGCAATCTTCTCGACTGTAATAGGGGTAACGATCCCATCTTTATTACAGCGACCAGAAAGAAGGTTTTGGACGTAACTTTCGTATCGCAAAACAGTCTTGCTCAAGTAGCTAACTGGAGGGTATCTAGCAGGACATCTCTATCAGACCACTGTTGTATACTCTTTGACCTACAAGTCGGCTTTTAGGACAGGAAAATTTCCAGAAACTGGGAAAGGTTCAAAAAAGAACTTCAGAGGATTGAAATCACCTGCCCAAGCAGAAATCTCACTACCGAACAAGAATTCGACGACATAATCGAATACCGTACCGGTGCGATCTCTGGCAGATTTCCAGATTTCATATGGTAGGTAATGAGGTTGTGGACCGAGGGCTGGGGGTCAGTCCATCCAAAACAGAAGTCATGTTGTTTGCTAGCAAAAGGATCATTCCAATATCCAATGTACCAATAATGGGAGAGTTTATAAGGCACTATATTGCCAACAAGATGATCGCCATCTCTTTTGACAGTCAAGCGGCCATAAAAATCATGAAACCAGATGTGCCGAAGTCAAGGGCTGTGAGCCAATGTAGGAAGTCGTTGGACGAGTGCCAGGACACACTGATATCCCGGGAAACGGCGTAGCGGAATAGCTTGAAAGATCAGGGTAGGATATAAATGCATTAATGGCACTTGAATCAGTAAGAATACCGCTTAGCGCTAACGTAGGCTTACGACTCCCGCCAGATACCTTTATTATGAGCTGGAGGATGTGGACAAAGCTAAGCTAAAACAAAACATTAGATTTGTATATAAAACGGGTTGGTTTTAAGAGAACGTACTTTGTGCACATACCAGCGGTTATTCTCTAAGTATATTTCCAAGTGTTTCAAATTCGAAGAAAGGTACCCAGAAGGACACAATGGAGCCAATTTCTGGCCTAAGTGAAAGAAGTCACAGGAGCATCCACCAACATACATACTAAGTGCTCGGTAGACGGAGGAGTTACTACCTAAGTGCTCGTTAGGAGGAGGGAGTGGAAGATTCGCCCTTTTTGGGACGCGCTGGACATACGCTGTTTCCCATCTTCTCGGAAAGAGCCCTGAAGAAAAGGCCAGTTAGAAAAGCTAACGTAGTGGATTTCCCAGCGTGGAAGAACACCTCTTTCGAACGATAGGGGAAATACCATCTGGACCAGCGGATTTGTGTATATTGATATCTTGAAGTACTATTGCCACTGTACGAGTGCGCAGACACAATTCATTAATGTACTTAGCAGATATTAGGTAGTCACCACGATAACCGCGAAAAACCGCCACCTGATGCGAGAATATGCCGGACAACTGCAGAGCAAGTGTTGTGCTGTGCCATTCTCATCCCCGCCAATAGGACACGTGGTGGTGTCGCTTAAGCCCAACACATTTAAATGTTCGCAAAAGGTTGGTGGCCTGAAAGGTTCTTGGCGACGTCCAATATGTGGTCATTAAAGTAAAGTATGTTAATGCAACAGCTCAGACATAACTAGGGGTGAGGGTTTGTTTGATTTTGTTCTCTGCTGCAATTTTCTCGACTGTAATAGCGGTAACCATCCCATATTCATTAGAGCGAACAGATAGGAGGTTTTGGACGTAATTTTCGTATCCCAAAACAGTCTTGTTCAAGTAGTTTACTGGAGGTTATCTAGCAGGAAATCTCTATCAGACCACTGCTGGATCAGGCGGTCAACCAAACGGCCGACAGTCTTAGAGAGGACGGACTCTGGATCCGAAGACCATACTGACACGCATCTGCAGAACTTAAATGATGCGCCACTGTGAGCACAAAAGAAACCGTACCGGGGCGATCTCTGGCAGATTTCCCGATTTCATATGGTAGGTAATGAGGTTGCGGACCGAGGGCTGGGGGTCAGTCCGTCCAAAACAGAAGTCATGTTGTTTGCTAGCAAAAGGATCATTCCAATATTCAATGTACCAATAATGGGAGGGAATGATCTAAAAATGTCCTGTTCTTCAAGATACCTAGGCGTTATCTTAAGCTCCAAACTTAACTGGAGAGAGAGTGTAGAAGACCGCGTTAAGCGGGCGTACTTGGCATTATATACTGGTCCCAAAACATTCGGCAACGAATGAGGACTTAAACCACTTGTGGTACACTGGTTGTACACAATTGTTGTGAGGCCCATCCTGAAATACGATGCAGTTGGGAAATGAAATATCTTCTCTCCAATCTCAACGGCTTGCTTGGATATAACAGGGTGCCTAAATGTGCGATCAGACGGTCATCCAAACTTGTCATTACAGATGGGTTATCCCATCAGGATGTCGATGACAAGTTTGGATGACCGTCTGATCGCACCTTAAGGACGACAACCACTGCAGCTTTAGAGATACTCGATATCATGCCATTAGATATTTACTGCAGCAGCGAGGCGGCTGCAACGGCCGACAGACTTAGAGAGGGCGGACTCTGGATCCGAAGACCATACTGACACGCATCTGCAGAACTTAAATGATGCGCCACTGTGAGCACGAAAGAAACCGTACCGGGGCGATCTCTGGCAGATTTCCAGATTTCATATGGTAGGTAATGAGGTTGCGGACCGAGGGCTGGGGGTCAGTCCGTCCAAAACAGAAGTCATGTTGTGTGCTAGCAAAAGGATCATTCCAATATCCAATGTACCAATAATGGGAGAGTTGATAAGGCACTGTATTGCCAACAAGATGATCGCCATCTCTTTGACAGTCAAGCGGCCGTAAAAGTCATAAATTCAGATGTGCTGAAGTCGAGGTCCCTTTTTGGGACGCGCTGGACATACGCTGTTTCCCATCTTCTCGGAAAGAGCCCTGAAGAAAAGGACAGTTAGAAAAGCTAACGTAGTGGTTTTCCCAGCGTGGAAGAACACCTCTTCAGAACGATAGGGGAAATACCATCTCTACCAGCGGTTTTGTGTATATTGAAATCTTGAAGTGCTATTGCCACTGTACGAGTGCGCAGACACCTTTCATTAATGTACCTAGCAGTTATTCGGTAGTCACCACGTTAGCCGCGAAAATCCGCCATCTGATGCGATGCGAGCATATGTTGGCCCGAAAGGTTCTTGGCGACGTCGAATATGTGGTCATTCCAACGAAGTTTGCCATTAACGCTCATACCGAGGAAGGCAGTCCTTTCGGTGCCAGCAATGCTCCGTAAGTAAAGTATGTTAATGCGACAGCTCAGACATAACTAGGGGTGAGAATTTGTTTGATATTGTTCTCTGCTGCAATCTTCTCGACTGTAATAGGGGTAACGATCCCATCTTCATTACAGCGACCAGAAAGAAGATTTTGGACGTAACTTTCGTATCCCAAAACAGTCCTGCTCAAGTAGCTAACTGGAGGGTATCTAGCAGGACATATCTATCAGACCACTGTTGTATACTCTTTGACCTACAAGTCGGCTTTTAGGACAGGAAAATATCCAGAAACTGGGAGAGGTTCAAAAAAGAACTTCAGAGGATTGAAATCACCTGCCCAAGCAGAAATCTCACTACCGAACAAGAATTCGACGACATAATCGAATACCGTACCGGGGCGATCTCTGGCAGATTTCCAGATTTCATATGGTAGGTAATTGGGTTGTGGACCGAGGGCTGTGGGTCGGTCAATCCAAAACAGAAGTCCTGTTGTTTACTAGGAAAAGGATCATTCCCTATTCAATGTACCAATAATGGGAGGGAATGATCGTACTTGGCATTATATGCCGGTCTCAAAACATTCGGCAACGAATGTGTACTTAAAGTACTTTTTGGTACTCTGGCTGTACACAACTGTTGTGAGGCCTATCCTGAAATACGGTGCAGTTGGGTGGGAGGCTCTGGAAATGAAATATCTTCTCTCCAATCTCACAGGCTTGCATGGATATAACAGGGTGTCTAAAGGTGCAATCAGACGGTCATCCAAACTTGTCATTACAGATAGGTTACCCACTTTGGGAGAAAATCTACGTGACATTGATGTCAGGATGTCATCCGGATGACAAGTTTGGATGACCCTCTGATCGCACCTTAAGGACGACAGCAGCGAGGTAGTTAAAACGGTCGACAGACTTAGAGAGGGCGGACTCTGGATCCGAAGACCATACTGACACGCATCTGCAGAACTCAAATGGTGCCCCTCTGTTAGCACAAAAGAAACAGACCACTTACCCTCGACATTCAATATCAGAATACCGGAAAGTTGTGAATGGGATGAGGGAAGTCACGAAAAGGGAATATATCTACATCGACGGCTCCAAAATGAATATCGGAACAGCCACAGGCATCTTTTGTGAAACCCTAGGATTAAGCAAATCCTTTATAATCATTATCCAGGCTGTAGCCGAACTAAGAAGGCACTGTATTGCAAACAAGACGATCACCATCTATTTTGGCACTAAAGCGGCCATAAAACTGCGGTTATTCTCTTAGTATATTTCCAAGTGTTTCAAATTCAAAGAAAGGTACCCAGAAGGACACAATGGAGCCAATTGCTGGCCTAAGTGAAAGATGTCACAGGAGCATCCAACATACCTACTAAGTGCTCGGTAGAAGGAGGAGTTTACTACCTAAATGCGCGTAAGGAGGAAGGAGATGAAGATTTGCCTTTTTTGGGATGCGCTGGACAAGTGCTGTTTCCCAACTTCTCGGAAAAAGCCCTGAAGAAAAGGCCAGTTAGAAAAGCTAACGTAGTGGTTTTCCCAGCGTGGAAGAAATCCTCTTCAGAACGATAGGGGAAATACCATCTGTACCAGCGGATTTGTGTATATTGAAATCTTGAAGTGCTATTGCCACTGTACGAGTGCGCAGACACCTTCCATCAATGTACCTAGCAGATATTCAGTAGTCACCACGTTAGCCGCGAAAAACCGCCACCTGATGCGAGCATATGTCGGACAACTGCAGAGGAAGTGTTGTGCTGTGCCATTCTCCTCTCCGCCCGCAGGACAGGTGGTGGTGTCGCTTAAGCCCAACATATTTAAGTGTTAGCAAAAGGTTGGTGGCCAGAAAGGTTCTTGGCGACATCGAATATGTGGTCATTCCAACGAAGTTTGTCATTAACGCACATACCGAGGATGGAAAGGATTGAAATCCCCTGCCCAAGCAGAGATGCCTCTACCGAACAAGAAGTCGACGACACACTCGATTACAGTACCTGGGCGATCTCTGTCAGATTTCCAGATTTCATATGGTAGGTAATTGGGTTGTGGACCGAGGGCTGTGGGTCAGTCAATCCAAAACAGAAGTCCTGTTGTTTACTAGGAAAAGGATCATTCCCTATTCAATGTACCAATAATGGGAGGGAATGATCGTACTTGGCATTATATGCCGGTCTCAAAACATTCGGCAACGAATGTGTACTTAAAGTACTTTTGGTACTCTGGCTGTACACAACTGTTGTGAGGCCTATCCTGAAATACGGTGCAGTTGGGTGGGAGGCCTGGAAATGAAATATCTTCTCTCCAATCTCACAGGCTTGCATGGATATAACAGGGTGTCTAAAGGTGCAATCAGACGGTCATCCAAACTTGTCATTACAGATAGGTTACCCACTTTGGGAGAAAATCTACGTGACAGTGATGTCAGGATGTCATCCGGATGACAAGTTTGGATGACCGTCTGATCACACCTTAAGGACGACAGCAGCGAGCCGGTTAAGACGGTCGACATACTTAGAGCGGACGGACTCTGGATCCGAAGACCATACTGACACGCATCTGCAGAACTCAAATGGTGCGCCACTGTTAGCACAAACGGAACAGACTACCTACCCTCGACATTTGCCTTGAGCAGGGTATTCAATATCAGAATACCGGAAAGTTGTGAATTGGATGAGGGAATATATCTACATCGACGGCTCCAAAATGGTGATGCTTTGTTTGATTTTGTTCTCTGCTGCAATCTTCTCGACTGTAATATGGGTAACGATCCCATCTTCATTACAGCCAACAGAAAAACGGTTTTGAACGTAACTTTTGTATCCCACAACAGTCTTGTTCAAGTAGCTAACTGGAGGGAATCTAGCAGGACATCTCTCTCAGACCACTGCTGGATACTCTTTGACCTACAAGTTGGCTTTCATAACAGGACAATTTCCAGAAACTGGGAAAGGTTCAAAAAAGAACTTCAGAGGATTGAAAGCCCCTGCCCAAGCAGAGATCTCTCTACCGAACAAGAAGTCGACGACACAGTCGAATACCGTACCGGGGGCTGGGGCTCAGTCCATCCAAAACAGAAGTTCTGTTGTTTACTAGGAAAAGGATCATTCCAGTATTCAATTTACCAATAATGGGAGGGAATGATCGTATATTCGGCAACGAATGGGGACTTAAACCACTGGTTGTACACACCTGTTGTGAGGCCCATCCTGAAATACTTTCTCTCCAATCTCACCGGCTTGCATGGATATAACTGGGTGCCTAAAAGTGCGATTAGACGATCACCCAAACTTGTCAATACAGATGGGTTACCCACTTTGGGAAAAAATCTACGTCATAGTGATGTCAGGATGTCATCCGGATGACAAGTTTGGTTGACCCTCTGATCGCACCTTAAGGACGACAGCAGCGAGGTAGTTAAAACGGCCGACAGACTTAGAGAGGGCGGACTCTGGATCCGAAGACCATACTGACAC
This sequence comes from Ferdinandea cuprea, assembly GCA_963576555.1. Taxonomy (NCBI): domain Eukaryota; kingdom Metazoa; phylum Arthropoda; class Insecta; order Diptera; family Syrphidae; genus Ferdinandea; species Ferdinandea cuprea. The sequence continues at coordinate 60,620,198 of OY754961.1, forward strand.
GCATCTGCAGAACTCAAATGGTGCCCCTCTGTTAGCACAAAAGAAACAGACCACTTACCCTCGACATTCAATATCAGAATACCGGAAAGGTGTGAATGGGATGAGGGAAGTCACGAAAAGGGAATATATCTACATCGACGGCTCCAAAATGAATATCGGAACAGCCACAGGCATCTTTTGTGAAACCCTAGGATTAAGCAAATCCTTTATAATCATTATCCAGGCTGTAGCCGAACTAAGAAGGCACTGTATTGCAAACAAGACGATCACCATCTATTTTGGCCATAAAACTGCGGTTATTCTCTTAGTATATTTCCAAGTGTTTCAAATTCAAAGAAAGGTACCCAGAAGGACACAATGGAGCCAATTGCTGGCCTAAGTGAAAGATGTCACAGGAGCATCCAACATACCTACTAAGTGCTCGGTAGAAGGAGGAGTTTACTACCTAAATGCGCGTAAGAAGGAAGGAGAAGAAGATTCGCCTTTTTTGGGATGCGCTGGACATACGCTGTTTCCCATCTTCTCGGAAAGAGCCCTGAAGAAAAGGACAGTTAGAAAAGCTAAAGTAGTGGTTTTCCCAGCGTGGAAGAACACCTCTTCAGAACGATAGGGGAAATACCATCCGTACCAGCGGATTTGTGTATATTGAAATCTTGAAGTGCTATTGCCACTGTACGATTGCGCAGACACATTTAATCAATGTACTTAGCAGATATTCGGTAGTCACCACGTTAGCCGCGAGAAACCGCCACCTGATGCGAGAATATGCCGGACAACTGCAGAGGAAGTGTTGTGCTGTGCCATTCTCCACCCCGCCAACAGTACAGGTGGTGGTGTCGCTTAAGCCCAACACATTGAAGTGTTAGTAAAAGGTTGGTGGCCCGGAAGGTTCTTGGCGACGTCGAATATGTGGTCATTCCAACGAAGTTTGCCATTAACGCACATACCGAGGAAGGCAGGCCTGTCGGTGTCAGCAATGCTCCGTAAGTAAAGTATGTTAATGCAACAGCTCAGACATAACTAGGGGTGAGGGTTTGTTTGATTTTGTTCTCTGCTGCAATTTTCTCGACTGTAATAGCGATCCCATATTCATTAGAGCGAACAGAAAGGAGGTTTTGGACGTAACTTTCGTATCCCAAAACCGTCTTGTTCAAGTAGTTAACTGGAGGATATCTAGCAGGACATCTCTATGAGACCACTGCTGGATACTCTTTGACTGTTTTCAGGACGGGACAATTTCCAGAAACTGGGAAAGGTTCAAAAAGGAACTTCAGTGGATTGAAATCCCCTACCCAAGCAGAGATCTCTCTACCGAACAAGAAGTCAACGACAGAGTCGAATACCGTACCGGGGCGATCTCTGTCAGATTTCCAGATTTCATATGGTAGGTAATGAGGTTGTGGACCGAGGGCTGGGGGTCAGTCCATTCAAAACAGAAGTCATGTTGTTTGCTAGCAAAGGGATCATTCCAATATCCAATGTACCAATAATGGGAGAGTTGATAAGGCACTATATTGCCAACAAGACGATCGCCATCTATTTTGACAGTCAAACGGCCATAAAAATCATTAAATCAGATGTGCCGACATCAAGGGCTGTGAGCCAATGTAGGAATTCGTTGGACGAGTGCCAGTGTCATTCCAAAAGTTTGTCATTAACGCACATACCGAGGATGGAAAGGATTGAAATCCCCTGCCCAAGCAGAGATGTCTCTACCGAACAAGAAGTCGACGACACAGTCGAATACCGTACCGGGGGCTGGGGCTGGGGTTCAGTCCATCCAAAACAGAAGTTCTGTTGTTTACTAGGAAAAGGATCAATCCAGTATTCAATGTACCAATAATGGGAGGGAATGATCGTACTTGGCATTATATGCCGGTCCCAAAACATTCGGCAACGAATGGGGACTTAAACCACTTTTGGTACACTGGTTGTACACAACTGTTGTGAGGCCCATCCTGAAATACGGTGCAGTTGGGAAATGAAATATTTTCTCTCCAATCTCACCGGCTTGCATGGATATAACTGGGTGCCTAGATCACCCAAACTTGTCAATACAGATGGGTTACCCACTTTGGGAGAAAATCTACGTCATAGTGATGTCAGGATGTCATCCGGATGACAAGTTTGGATGACCCTTTGATCGCACCTTAAGGACGACAGCAGCGAGGCGGCTAAAACGGCCGACAGACTTAGAGAGGGAGGACTCTGGATCCGAAGACCATACTGACACGCATCTGCAGAACTCAAATGGTGCGCCACTGTAAGCACAAAAGAAACAGACTACCTACCCTCGACATTTGCCTTGAGCAGGGTATTCAATATCAGAATACCGGAAAGTTGTGAATGGGATGAGGGAATATATCTACATCGACGGCTCCAAAATGGTGATGCTTTGTTTGATTTTGTTCTCTGCTGTAATCTTCTCGACTGTAATAGGGGTAACGATCCCATCTTCATTACAGCCAACAGAAAGGAGGTTTTGAACGTAACTTTTGTATCCCACAACAGTCTTTTCAAGTAGCTAACTGGAGGGTTAGCACAAATGGTGCCCCTCTGTTAGCACAAAAGAAACAGACCACTTACCCTCGACATTCAATATCAGAATACCGGAAAGTTGTGAATGGGATGAGGGAAGTCACGAAAAGGGAATATATCTACATCGACGGCTCCAAAATGAATATCGGAACAGCCACAGGCATCTTTTGTGAAACCCTAGGATTAAGCAAATCCTTTATAATCATTATCCAGGCTGTAGCCGAACTAAGAAGGCACTGTATTGCAAACAAGACGATCACCATCTATTTTGGCACTAAAGCGGCCATAAAACTGCGGTTATTCTCTTAGTATATTTCCAAGTGTTTCAAATTCAAAGAAAGGTACCCAGAAGGACACAATGGAGCCAATTGCTGGCCTAAGTGAAAGATGTCACAGGAGCATCCAACATACCTACTAAGTGCTCGGTAGAAGGAGGAGTTTACTACCTAAGAAGATTCGCCTTTTTTGGGATGCGCTGGACAAATGCTGTTTCCCAACTTCTCGGAAAGAGCCCTGAAGAAAAGGCCAGTTAGAAAACTAACGTAGTGGTTTTCCCAGCGTGGAAGAACACCTCTTCAGAACGATAGGGGAAATACCATCTCTACCAGCGGATTTGTGTATATTGAAATCTTGAAGTACTATTGCCACTGTACGAGTGCGCATACACCTTTCATTAATGTACCTAGCAGTTATTCGGTAGTCACCACGTTAGCCGCGAAAAACCGCCACCTGATGCGATGCGAGCATATGTTGGCCCGAAAGGTTCTTGGCGACGTCGAATATGTGGTCATTCCAACGAAGTTTGCCGTTAACGCACATACCGAGGAAGGCAGGCCTTTCGGTGTCAGCAATGCTCCGTAAGTAACGTAAGTTAATGCGACAGCTCAGACATCACTAAGGGTAAGGGTTTGTTTGATTTTGTTGTCTGCTGCAATCTGCTCGACTGTAACGATCCCATCTTCATTACAGCGAACAGAAAGGAGGTTTTGGACGTAACTTTCATATCCCAAAACAGTCTTGTTCAAGTAGCTAACTGGAGGGTATCTAGCAGGACATCTCTATCAGATCACTGCTGGATACTCTTTGACCTACAGGTCAGCTTTCAAAACAGGAAAATTTCAAGAAACTGGGAAGGGTTCAAAAAAGATCTTCAGAGGATTGAAATCACCTGCCCAAGCAGAGATCTCACTACCGAACAATAATTCGACGTCATAATCGTATACCGTACCGGGGCGAACAGAAGTCATGTTGTTTGCTAGCAAAAGGATCATACCAATATTCAATGTACCAATAATGGGAGAGTTGATAAGGCCCTATATTGCCAACAAGATGATCGCCATCTCTTTTGACAGTCAAGCGGCCGTAAAAGTCATGAAATCAGATGTGCTGAAGTCAAGGGCTGTGAGCCAATGTAGGAAGTCGTTGGACGAGTCAATAATGGGAGGGGATGATCGTACTTGGCATTATATGCCGGTCTCAAAACATTCGGCAACGAATGTGTACTTAAAGCACTTCTGGTACTCTGGTTGTACACAACTGTTGTGAGGCCTATCCTGAAATACGGTGCAGTTGGGTGGAAGGCTCTGGAAATAAAATATCTTCTCTCCAATCTCACCGGCTTGCATGGATATAACAGGGTGTCTAAAGGTGCGATCAGACGGTCATCCAAACTTGTCATTACAGATGGGTTACCCACTTTGGGAGAAAATCTACGTCATAGTGATGTCAGGATGTCATCCGGATGACAAGTTTGGATGACCGTCTGATCACACCTTAAGGACGACAGCAGTGAGCCGGTTAAGACGGTCGACATACTTAGAGAGGACGGACTCTGGATCCGAAGACCATACTGACACGCATCTGCAGAACTCAAATGGTGCGCCACTGTAAGCACAAAAGAAACAGACTACCTACCCTCGACATTCACCTTCAGCAGGGGATTCAATATCACAATACCGGAAAGTTGTGAATGGGATGAGGGAAGTCACGAAAAGGAAATATATCTACATCAACGGCTCCAAAATAAATAACGGAAAAGGCTCAGGCATCTTTTGTGAACCCTAGGATTAAGCAAGTCCTTTATAGTCATTATCCAGGCTGAAGTCGAACTGAGAAGGAACTTTATTGCCAACAAGACGATCACCGTCTATTTTGGCAGTCAAGCGGCCATAATATCACCTGCCCAAGCAGAGATCTCACTACCGAACAAGAATTCGACGACATAATCGTATACCGTACCGGGGCGTTCTCTGATTTCCAGATTTCATATGGTAGGTAATGAGGTTGTGGACCGAGGGCTGGGGGTCAGTCCATTCAAAACAGAAGTCATGTTGTTTGCTAGCAACAGGATCATTCCAATATTCAATGTACCAATAATGGGAGAGTTGATAAGGCACTGTATTGCCAACAAGATGATCGCCATCTCTTTGACAGTCAAGCGGCCGTAAAAGTCATAAATTCAGATGTGCTGAAGTCGAGGTCCCTTTTTGGGACGCGCTGGACATACGCTGTTTCCCATCTTCTCGGAAAGAGCCCTGAAGAAAAGGACAGTTAGAAAAGCTAACGTAGTGGTTTTCCCAGTGTGGAAGAACACCTCTTCATAACGATAGGGGAAATACCATCTGTACCAGCGGATTTGTGTATATTGAAATCTTGAAGTGCTATTGCCACTGTACGAGTGCGCAGACACCTTCCATCAATGTACTTAGCAGATATTCGGTAGTCACCACGTTAGTCGCGAAAAACCGCCACCTGATGCGAGAATATGCCGGACAACTGCAGAGGATGTGTTGTGCTGTGCCAGTCTCCTCCCCGTCAACAGGACAGGTGGTGGTGTCGCTTAGCCCAACATGTTTAAGTGCTAGCAAAAGGTTGGTGGCCAGAAAGGCTCTTGGCGACGTCGAATATGTGGTCATTCCAACGAAGTTTGCCATTAACTCACATACCGAGGAAGGCAGGCCTTTCGGTGTCAGCAATGCTCCGTAAGTAAAGTATGTTAATGCAACAGCTCAGACATAACTAGGGGTGAGGGTTTGTTTGATTTTGTTCTCTGCTGCAATTTTCTCGACTGTAATAGCGGTAACGATCCCATATTCATAAGAGCGAACAGAAAGGAGGTTTTGGACGTAACTTTCGTATCCCAAAACCGTCTTGTTCAAGTAGTTAACTGGAGGATATCTAGCAGGACATCTCTATGAGACCACTGCTGGATACTCTTTGACGGTTTTCAGGACGGGACAATTTCCAGAAACTGGGAAAGGTTCAAAAAGGAACTTCAGTGGATTGAAGTCCCCTACCCAAGCAGAGATCTCTCTACCGAACAAGGAGTCAACGACACAGTCGAATACCGTACCGGAGCGATCTCTGTCAGATTTCCAGATTTCATATGGTAGGTAATGAGGTTGTGGACCGAGGGCTGGGGGTCAGTCCATTCAAAACAGAAGTCATGTTGTGTGCTAGCAAAAGGATCATTCCAATATCCAATGTACCAATAATGGGAGAGTTGATAAGGCACTATATTGCCAACAAGACGATCGCCATCTATTTTGACAGTCAAACGGCCATAAAAATCATGAAATCAGATGTGCCGACATCAAGGGCTGTGAGCCAATGTAGGAATTCGTTGGACGAGTGCCAGTGTCATTCCAACGAAGTTTGTCATTAACGCACATACCGAGGATGGAAAGGCCTTCGGTGTCAGCAATGCTCCGTATCACTAGGGGTGAGGCTTTGTTTGATATTGTTCTCTGCTGCAATCTTCTCGACTGTAATAGGGGTAACGATCCCATCTTTATTACAGCGACCAGAAAGAAGGTTTTGGACGTAACTTTCGTATCGCAAAACAGTCTTGCTCAAGTAGCTAACTGGAGGGTATCTAGCAGGACATCTCTATCAGACCACTGTTGTATACTCTTTGACCTACAAGTCGGCTTTTAGGACAGGAAAATTTCCAGAAACTGGGAAAGGTTCAAAAAAGAACTTCAGAGGATTGAAATCACCTGCCCAAGCAGAAATCTCACTACCGAACAAGAATTCGACGACATAATCGAATACCGTACCGGTGCGATCTCTGGCAGATTTCCAGATTTCATATGGTAGGTAATGAGGTTGTGGACCGAGGGCTGGGGGTCAGTCCATCCAAAACAGAAGTCATGTTGTTTGCTAGCAAAAGGATCATTCCAATATCCAATGTACCAATAATGGGAGAGTTTATAAGGCACTATATTGCCAACAAGATGATCGCCATCTCTTTTGACAGTCAAGCGGCCATAAAAATCATGAAACCAGATGTGCCGAAGTCAAGGGCTGTGAGCCAATGTAGGAAGTCGTTGGACGAGTGCCAGGACACACTGATATCCCGGGAAACGGCGTAGCGGAATAGCTTGAAAGATCAGGGTAGGATATAAATGCATTAATGGCACTTGAATCAGTAAGAATACCGCTTAGCGCTAACGTAGGCTTACGACTCCCGCCAGATACCTTTATTATGAGCTGGAGGATGTGGACAAAGCTAAGCTAAAACAAAACATTAGATTTGTATATAAAACGGGTTGGTTTTAAGAGAACGTACTTTGTGCACATACCAGCGGTTATTCTCTAAGTATATTTCCAAGTGTTTCAAATTCGAAGAAAGGTACCCAGAAGGACACAATGGAGCCAATTTCTGGCCTAAGTGAAAGAAGTCACAGGAGCATCCACCAACATACATACTAAGTGCTCGGTAGACGGAGGAGTTACTACCTAAGTGCTCGTTAGGAGGAGGGAGTGGAAGATTCGCCCTTTTTGGGACGCGCTGGACATACGCTGTTTCCCATCTTCTCGGAAAGAGCCCTGAAGAAAAGGCCAGTTAGAAAAGCTAACGTAGTGGATTTCCCAGCGTGGAAGAACACCTCTTTCGAACGATAGGGGAAATACCATCTGGACCAGCGGATTTGTGTATATTGATATCTTGAAGTACTATTGCCACTGTACGAGTGCGCAGACACAATTCATTAATGTACTTAGCAGATATTAGGTAGTCACCACGATAACCGCGAAAAACCGCCACCTGATGCGAGAATATGCCGGACAACTGCAGAGCAAGTGTTGTGCTGTGCCATTCTCATCCCCGCCAATAGGACACGTGGTGGTGTCGCTTAAGCCCAACACATTTAAATGTTCGCAAAAGGTTGGTGGCCTGAAAGGTTCTTGGCGACGTCCAATATGTGGTCATTAAAGTAAAGTATGTTAATGCAACAGCTCAGACATAACTAGGGGTGAGGGTTTGTTTGATTTTGTTCTCTGCTGCAATTTTCTCGACTGTAATAGCGGTAACCATCCCATATTCATTAGAGCGAACAGATAGGAGGTTTTGGACGTAATTTTCGTATCCCAAAACAGTCTTGTTCAAGTAGTTTACTGGAGGTTATCTAGCAGGAAATCTCTATCAGACCACTGCTGGATCAGGCGGTCAACCAAACGGCCGACAGTCTTAGAGAGGACGGACTCTGGATCCGAAGACCATACTGACACGCATCTGCAGAACTTAAATGATGCGCCACTGTGAGCACAAAAGAAACCGTACCGGGGCGATCTCTGGCAGATTTCCCGATTTCATATGGTAGGTAATGAGGTTGCGGACCGAGGGCTGGGGGTCAGTCCGTCCAAAACAGAAGTCATGTTGTTTGCTAGCAAAAGGATCATTCCAATATTCAATGTACCAATAATGGGAGGGAATGATCTAAAAATGTCCTGTTCTTCAAGATACCTAGGCGTTATCTTAAGCTCCAAACTTAACTGGAGAGAGAGTGTAGAAGACCGCGTTAAGCGGGCGTACTTGGCATTATATACTGGTCCCAAAACATTCGGCAACGAATGAGGACTTAAACCACTTGTGGTACACTGGTTGTACACAACTGTTGTGAGGCCCATCCTGAAATACGATGCAGTTGGGAAATGAAATATCTTCTCTCCAATCTCAACGGCTTGCTTGGATATAACAGGGTGCCTAAATGTGCGATCAGACGGTCATCCAAACTTGTCATTACAGATGGGTTATCCCATCAGGATGTCGATGACAAGTTTGGATGACCGTCTGATCGCACCTTAAGGACGACAACCACTGCAGCTTTAGAGATACTCGATATCATGCCATTAGATATTTACTGCAGCAGCGAGGCGGCTGCAACGGCCGACAGACTTAGAGAGGGCGGACTCTGGATCCGAAGACCATACTGACACGCATCTGCAGAACTCATATGGTGCGCCACTGTTAGCACAAACGGAACAGACTACCTACCCTCGACATTTGCCTTGAGCAGGGGATTCAATATCAGAATACCGGAAAGTTGTGAATGGATGAGGGAATATATCTACATCGACGGCTCCAAAATGGTGATGCTTTGTTTGATTTTGTTCTCTGCTGCAATTTTCTCGACTGTAATAGCGGTAACGATCCCATATTCATTAGAGCGAACAGAAAGGAGGTTTTGGACGTAACTTTCGTATCCCAAAACAGTCTTGTTCAAGTAGTTAACTGGAGGTTATCTAGCGGGAAATCTCTATCAGACCACTGCTGGATCAGGCGGTCAACCAAACGGCCGACAGTCTTAGAGAGGACGGACTCTGGATCCGAAGACCATACTGACACGCATCTGCAGAACTTAAATGATGCGCCACTGTGAGCACAAAAGAAACCGTACCGGGGCGATCTCTGGCAGATTTCCCGATTTCATATGGTAGGTAATGAGGTTGCGGACCGAGGGCTGGGGGTCAGTCCGTCCAAAACAGAAGTCATGTTGTTTGCTAGTCATGTTGTTTGCTAGCAAAAGGATCATTCCAATATTCAATGTACCAATAATGGGAGGGAATGATCTAAAAATGTCCTGTTCTTCAAGATACCTAGGCGTTATCTTAAGCTCCAAACTTAACTGGAGAGAGAGTGTAGAAGACCGCGTTAAGCGGGCGTACTTGGCATTATATACTGGTCCCAAAACATTCGGCAACGAATGAGGACTTAAACCACTTGTGGTACACTGGTTGTACACAACTGTTGTGAGGCCCATCCTGAAATACGATGCAGTTGGGAAATGAAATATCTTCTCTCCAATCTCAACGGCTTGCTTGGATATAACAGGGTGCCTAAATGTGCGATCAGACGGTCATCCAAACTTGTCATTACAGATGGGTTATCCCATCAGGATGTCGATGACAAGTTTGGATGACCGTCTGATCGCACCTTAAGGACGACAACCACTGCAGCTTTAGAGATACTCGATATCATGCCATTAGATATTTACTGCAGCAGCGAGGCGGCTGCAACGGCCGACAGACTTAGAGAGGGCGGACTCTGGATCCGAAGACCATACTGACACGCATCTGCAGAACTCAAATGGTGCGCCACTGTTAGCACAAACGGAACAGACTACCTACCCTCGACATTTGCCTTGAGCAGGGGATTCAATATCAGAATACCGGAAAGTTGTGAATGGATGAGGGAATATATCTACATCGACGGCTCCAAAATGGTGATGCTTTGTTTGATTTTGTTCTCTGCTGCAAACTTCTTGACTGTAATAGGGGTACCGATCCCATCTTCATTACAACGAACCCAAAACAGTCTTGTTCAAGTAGCTAACTGGAGGGTATCTAGCAGGACATCTCTATCAGACCACTGCTGGATACTCTTTGACCTACAAGTTGGCTTTCATAACAGGACAATTTCCAGAAACTGGGAAAGGTTCAAAAAAGATCTTCAGAGGATTGAAATCCCCTGCCCAAGCAGAGATCTCTCTACCGAACAAGAAGTCGACGACACAGTCGAATACCTTACCGGGGGCTGGGGCTGGGGCTCAGTCCATCCAAAACAGAAGTTCTGTTGTTTACTAGGTAAAGGTACATTCCAGTATTCAATTTACCAATAATGGAAGGGAATGATCGTACATTCGGCAATGAATGGGGACTTAAACCACTGGTTGTACACACCTGTTGTGAGGCCCATCCTGAAATACGGTGCAGTTGGGAAATGAAATATTTTCTCTCCAATCTCACCGGCTTGCATGGATATAACTGGGTGCCCAAACTTGTCAATACAGATGGGTTACCCACTTTGGGAGAAAATCTACGTCATAGTGATGTCAGGATGTCATCCGGATGACAAGTTTGTTTGACCCTCTGATCGCACCTTAAGGACGACAGCAGCGAGGTAGTTAAAACGGCCGACAGACTTAGAGAGGGCGGACTCTGGATCCGAAGACCATACTGACACGCATCTGCAGAACTCAAATGGTGCCCCTCTGTTAGCACAAAAGAAACAGACCACTTACCCTCGACATTCAATATCAGAATACCGGAAAGTTGTGAATGGGATGAGGGAAGTCACGAAAAGGGAATATATCTACATCGACTGCTCCAAAATGAATATCGGAACAGCCACAGGCATCTTTTGTGAAACCCTAGGATTAAGCAAATCCTTTATAATCATTATCCAGGCTGTAGCCGAACTAAGAAGGCACTGTATTGCAAACAAGACGATCACCATCTATTTTGGCACTAAAGCGGCCATAAAACTGCGGTTATTCTCTTAGTATATTTCCAAGTGTTTCAAATTCAAAGAAAGGTACCCAGAAGGACACAATGGAGCCAATTGCTAGCCTAAGTGAAAGATGTCACAGGAGCATCCAACATACCTACTAAGTGCTCGGTAGAAGGAGGAGTTTACTACCTAAATGCGCGTAAGGAGGAAGGAGAAGAAGATTCGCCTTTTTTGGGATGCGCTGGACAAATGCTGTTTCCCAACTTCTCGGAAAGAGCCCTGAAGAAAAGACCAGTTAGAAAAGCTAACGTAGTGGTTTTCCCAGCGTGGAAGAACACCTCTTCAGAACGATAGGGGAAATACCATCTCTACCAGCGGATTTGTGTATATTGAAATCTTGAAGTGCTATTGCCACTGTACGAGTGCGCAGACACATTTAATCAATGTACTTAGCAGATATTCGGTAGTCACCACGTTAGCCGCGAGAAACCGCCACCTGATGCGAGAATATGCCGGACAACTGCAGAGGAAGTGTTGTGCTGTGCCATTCTCCTCCCCGCCAACAGTACAGGTGGTGGTGTCGCTTAAGCCCAACACATTGAAGTGTTAGTAATAGGTTGGTGGCCCGGAAGGTTCTTGGCGACGTCGAATATGTGGTCATTCCAACGAAGCCTTTCGGTGTCAGCAATGCTCCGTAAGTAAAGTATGTTAATGCGACAGCTCAGACATAACTAGGGGTGAGAATTTGTTTGATATTGTTCTCTGCTGCAATCTTCTCGACTGTAATAGGGGTAACGATCGCATCTTCATTACAGCGACCAGAAAGAAGATTTTGGAAGTAACTTTCGTATCCCACAACAGTCTTGTTCAAGTAGCTAACTGGAGGGTATCTAGCAGGACATCTCTATCAGACCACTGCTGGATACTCTTTGACGGCTTTCTGGACGGGGCAATTTCCAGAAACTGGGAAAGGTTCAAAATAGAACTTCAGAGGATTGAAATCCCCTACCCAAGCAGAGATCTCTCTACCGAACAGATCTACCGATCTAGAAATGTCCTGTTCTTCAAGAAACCTAGGCGTTATCTTAAGCTCCAAACTTAACTGGAGAGAGAGTTTAGAAGACCGCGTTAAGCGGGCGTACTTGGCATTATATACTGGTCCCAAAACATTCGGCAACGAATGAGGACTTAAACCACTTTTGGTACACTGGTTGTACACAACTGTTGTGAGGCCCATCCTGAAATACGATGCAGTTGGGAAATGAAATATCTTCTCTCCAATCTCACCGGCTTGCTTGGATATAACAGGGTGCCTAAAGGTGCGATTAGACGGTCATCCAAACTTGTCATTACAGATGGGTTACCCCATCAGGATGTCGATGACAAGTTTGGATGACCGTCTGATCGCACCTTAAGGACGACAACCACTGCAGCTTTAGAGATACTCGATCTCATGCCATTAGACATTTACAGCAGCAGCGAGGCGGCTGCAACGGCCGACAGACTTAAAGAGGGCGGACTCTGGATCCGAAGACCATACTGACACGCATCTGCAGAACTCAAATGGTCCGCCACTGTAAGCACAAAAGAAACAGACTACCTACCCTCGACATTTGCCTTGAGCAGGGTATTCAATATCAGAATACCGGAAAGTTGTGAATGGGATGAGGGAATATATCTACATCGACGGCTCCAAAATGGTGATGCTTTGTTTGATTTTGTTCTCTGCTGCAATCTTCTCGACTGTAATAGGGGTAACGATCCCATCTTTATTACAGCGACCAGAAAGAAGGTTTTGGACGTAACTTTCGTATCGCAAAACAGTCTTGTTCAAGTAGCTAACTGGAGGGCATCTAGCAGGACATCTCTATCAGACCACTGCTGGATCAGGCGGTCAACCAAACGGCCGACAGTCTTAATGAGGACGGACTCTGGATCGGAAGACCATACTGACACGCATCTGCAGAACTTAAATGATGCGCCACTCTGAGCACAAAAGAAACCGTACCGGGGCGATCTCTGGCAGATTTCCAGATTTCATATGGTAGGTAATGAGGTTGCGGACCGATGGCTGGGGGTCAGTCCATCCAAAACAGAAGTCATGTTGTTTGCTAGCAGAAGTATCATTCCAATATTCAATTTACCAATAATGGGAGGGATGATCTAGAAATGTCCTGTTCTTCAAGATACCTAGGCGTTATCTTAAGCTCCAAACTTAACTGGAGGGAGAGTGTAGAAGACCGCGTTAAGCGGGCGTACTTGGCATTATATGCCGGTCTCAAAACATTCGGCAACGAATGGGGACTTAGACCACTTTTGGTACACTGGTTGTACACAAGTGTTGTGAGGCCCATCCTGAAATACGGTGCAGTTGGGAAATGAAATATCTTCTCTCCAATCTCACCGGCTTGCATGGATATAACAGGGTGTCTAAAGGTGCGATCTGACGGTCATCCAAACTTGTCATTACATATGGGTTACCCACTGTGGGAGAAATCTACGTCATTGTGATGTCAGGATGTCATCCGGATGACCGTCTGATCACACCTTAAGGACGACAGCAGCGAGCCGGTTAAGACGGCCAACAGACTTCGATCCGAAGACAATACTGACACGCATCTGCAGAACTCAAATGGTGCGCCACTGTAAGCACAAAAGAAACAGACTACCTACCCTCGACATTCACCTTCAGCAGGGGATTCAATATCACAATACCGGAAAGTTGTGAATGGGATGCAAGAAGTCACGAAAAGGGAATATATCTACATCAACGGCTCCAAAATAAATATCGGAAAAGGCTCAGGCATCTTTTGTGAACCCTAGGATTAAGAAAGTCCTTTATAGTCATTATCCAGGCTGAAGTCGAACTGAGAAGGCACTTTATTGCCAACAAGACGATCACCGTCTATTTTGGCAGTCAAGCGGCCATACAACTAGCGGTTATTCTCTTAGTATATTTGCAAGTGTTTCAAATTCGAAGAAGGTACCCAGAACGACACAATTGGGCCAATTGCTGGCCTAAGTGAAAGATGTCACAGGAGCATCCACCTGGAACGGTGAAAGGAGGAGCTACTACCTAAGTGGTCGGTAGGAGGAGGGAGAGGAAGATTCGCCTTTTTTGGGGCGCGCTGGACAAATGCTGTTTCCCATCTTCTCCGAAAGAGCCCTGAAGAAAAGGCCAGTTAGAAAAGCTAACGTAGTGGTTTTCCCAGCGTGGAAGAACGCCTCTTCAGAACGTTAGGGGAAATACAATCTGGACCAGCGGATATGTGTATATTGATATATTGAAGTACTATTGCCAATGTACGAGTGCGCAGACACAATTCATTAATGTACTTAGCAGATATTCGGTAGTCACCACGTTAGCCGCGAAAAAAAGCCACCTGATGCGAGAATATGCCGGGCAACTGCAGAGGAAGTGTTGTGCTGTGCCATTCTCCTCCCCACCAACAGGACAGGTGGTGGTGTCGCTTAAGCCCAACATGTTTAAGTGCTTGCAAAAGGTTGGTGGCCCGAAAGGTTCTTGGCGACGTCCAATATGTGGTCATTCCAACGAAGTTTGCCATTAACTCACCTACCGAGGAAGGCAGGCCTTTCGGTGTCAGCAATGCTCCGTAAGTAAAGTATGTTAATGCAACAGCTCAGACATAACTAGGGGTGAGGGTTTGTTTGATTTTGTTCTCTGCTGCAATTTTCTCGACTGTAATAGCGGTAACGATCCCATATTCATTAGAGCGAACAGAAAGGAGGTTTTGGACGTAACTTTCGTATCCCAAAACAGTCTTGTTTAAGTAGCTAACTGGAGGGTATCTAGCATTACATCTCCATCAGACCACTGCTGGATCAGGCGGTCAACCAAACGGCCGACAGTCTTAGAGAGGACGGACTCTGGATCCGAAGACCATACTGACACGCATCTGCAGAACTTAAATGATGCGCCACTGTGAGCACAAAAGAAACCGTACCGGGGCGATCTCTGTCAGATTTCCAGATTTCATATGGTAGGTAATGAGGTTGCGGACCGAGGGCTGGGGGTCAGTCCGTCCAAAACAGAAGTCATGTTGTTTGCTAGCAAAAGGATCATTCCAATATTCAATGTACCAATAATGGGAGGGAATGATCTAAAAATGTCCTGTTCTTCAAGATACCTAGGCGTTATCTTAAGCTCCAAACTTAACTGGAGTGAGAGTGTAGAAGACCGCGTTAAGCGGGCGTACTTGGCATTATATACCGGTCCCAAAACATTCTGCAACGAATGGGGACTTAAACCACTTTTGGTACACTGGTTGTACACAACTGTTGTGAGGCCAATCCTGAAATACGGTGCAGTTGGGAAATGAAATATTTTCTCTCCAATCTCACCGGCTTGCATGGGAGAAAATCTACGTGACAGTGATGTCAGGATGTCATCCGGATGACAAGTTTGGATGACCGTCTGATCACACCTTAAGGACGACAGCAGTGAGCCGGTTAAGACGGTCGACATACTTAGAGAGGGAGGACTCTGGATCCGAAGACCATACTGACACGCATCTGCAGAACTCAAATTGTGCCCCACTGTTAGCACAAAAGAAACAGACTACTTACCCTCGACATTCAATATCAGAAAACCGGAAAGTTGTGAATGGGATGAGGGAAGTCACGAAAAGGGCTCCATCGAATACCGACTACATCGACGGCTCCAAAATGAATATCGGAACAGGCACAGACATCTTTTGTGAAACCCTAGGATTAAGCAAATCCTTTATAATCATTATCCAGGCTGAAGCCGAACTGAGAAGGCACTGTATTGCAAACAAGACGATCACCATCTATTTTGGCACTAAAGCGGCCATAAAACTGCGGTTATTCTCTTAGTATATTTCCAAGTGTTTCAAATTCAAAGAAAGGTACCCAGAAGGACACAATGGAGCCAATTGCTGGCCTAAGTGAAAGATGTCACAGGAGCATCCAACATACCTACTAAGTGCTCGGTAGAAGGAGGAGTTTACTACCTAAATGCGCGTAAGGAGGAAGGAGATGAAGATTCGCCTTTTTTGGGATGCGCTGGACAAGTGCTGTTTCCCAACTTCTCGGAAAAAGCCCTGAAGAAAAGGCCAGTTAGAAAAGCTAACGTAGTGGTTTTCCCAGCGTGGAAGAAATCCTCTTCAGAACGATAGGGGAAATACCATCTCTACCAGCGGATTTGTGTATATTGAAATCTTGAAGTACTATTGCCACTGTACGAGTGCGAAGACACCTTTCATTAATGTACTTAGCTGATATTCGGTAGTCACCACGTTGGCCGCGAAAAACCGCCACCTGATGCGATGCGAGCATATGTTGGCCCGAAAGGTTCTTGGCGACGTCGAATATGTGGTCATTCCAACGAAGTTTATTATTAACGCATATACCGAGGATGGAAAGGCCTTCGGTGTCAGCAATGCTCCGTATCACCAGGGGTGAGGCTTTGTTTGATTTTGTTGTCTGCTGCAATCTGCTCGACTGTATAGGGGTAACGATCCCATCTTCATTACAGCGACCAGAAAGAAGGTTTTGGACGTAACTTTCGTATCGCAAAACAGTCTTGTTCAATTAGCTAACTGGAGGGTATCTAGCAGGACATCTCTATCAGACCACTGCTGGATACTCTTTGACGGCTTTCAGGACGGGGCAATTTCCAGAAACTGGAAAAGGTTCAAAATAGATCTTCAGAGGATTGAAATACCCTACCCAAGCAGAGATCTCTCTACCGAACAAGAAGTCGACGACACACTCGAATTACAGTATCGGGGCGAAACTGGGAAAGGTTCAAAATAGAACTTCAGAGGATTGAAATCCCCTACCCAAGCAGAGATCTCTCTACGGAACAAGAAGTCGACGACACACTCGAATACAGTACAGGGGCGATCTCTGTCAGATTTCCAGATTTCATATGGTAGGTAATTGGGTTGTGGACCGAGGGCTGGGGGTCAGTCAATCCAAAACAGAAGTCCTGTTGTTTACTAGCAACAGGATCATTCCAATATTCAATGTACCAATAATGGGAGAGTTGATAAGGCACTGTATTGCCAACAAGATGATCGCCATCTCTTTGACAGTCAAGCGGCCGTAAAAGTCATAAATTCAGATGTGCTGAAGTCGAGGTCCCTTTTTGGGACGCGCTGGACATACGCTGTTTCCCATCTTCTCGGAAAGAGCCCTGAAGAAAAGGACAGTTAGAAAAGCTAACGTAGTGGTTTTCCCAGTGTGGAAGAACACCTCTTCATAACGATAGGGGAAATACCATCTGTACCAGCGGATTTGTGTATATTGAAATCTTGAAGTGCTATTGCCACTGTACGAGTGCGCAGACACCTTCCATCAATGTACTTAGCAGATATTCGGTAGTCACCACGTTAGTCGCGAAAAACCAGCTGATGCGAGAATATGCCGGACAACTGCAGAGGATGTGTTGTGCTGTGCCAGTCTCCTCCCCGTCAACAGGACAGGTGGTGGTGTCGCTTAGCCCAACATGTTTAAGTGCTAGCAAAAGGTTGGTGGCCAGAAAGGCTCTTGGCGACGTCGAATATGTGGTCATTCCAACGAAGTTTGCCATTAACTCACATACCGAGGAAGGCAGGCCTTTCGGTGTCAGCAATGCTCCGTAAGTAAAGTATGTTAATGCAACAGCTCAGACATAACTAGGGGTGAGGGTTTGTTTGATTTTGTTCTCTGCTGCAATTTTCTCGACTGTAATAGCGGTAACGATCCCATATTCATAAGAGCGAACAGAAAGGAGGTTTTGGACGTAACTTTCGTATCCCAAAACCGTCTTGTTCAAGTAGTTAACTGGAGGATATCTAGCAGGACATCTCTATGAGACCACTGCTGGATACTCTTTGACGGTTTTCAGGACGGGACAATTTCCAGAAACTGGGAAAGGTTCAAAAAGGAACTTCAGTGGATTGAAGTCCCCTACCCAAGCAGAGATCTCTCTACCGAACAAGGAGTCAACGACACAGTCGAATACCGTACCGGAGCGATCTCTGTCAGATTTCCAGATTTCATATGGTAGGTAAAGGTTGTGGACCGAGGGCTGGGGGTCAGTCCATTCAAAACAGAAGTCATGTTGTGTGCTAGCAAAAGGATCATTCCAATATCCAATGTACCAATAATGGGAGAGTTGATAAGGCACTATATTGCCAACAAGACGATCGCCATCTATTTTGACAGTCAAACGGCCATAAAAATCATGAAATCAGATGTGCCGACATCAAGGGCTGTGAGCCAATGTAGGAATTCGTTGGACGAGTGCCAGTGTCATTCCAACGAAGTTTGTCATTAACGCACATACCGAGGATGGAAAGGCCTTCGGTGTCAGCAATGCTCCGTATCACTAGGGGTGAGGCTTTGTTTGATATTGTTCTCTGCTGCAATCTTCTCGACTGTAATAGGGGTAACGATCCCATCTTTATTACAGCGACCAGAAAGAAGGTTTTGGACGTAACTTTCGTATCGCAAAACAGTCTTGCTCAAGTAGCTAACTGGAGGGTATCTAGCAGGACATCTCTATCAGACCACTGTTGTATACTCTTTGACCTACAAGTCGGCTTTTAGGACAGGAAAATTTCCAGAAACTGGGAAAGGTTCAAAAAAGAACTTCAGAGGATTGAAGTCACCTGCCCAAGCAGAAATCTCACTACCGAACAAGAATTCGACGACATAATCGAATACCGTACCGGTGCGATCTCTGGCAGATTTCCAGATTTCATATGGTAGGTAATGAGGTTGTGGACCGAGGGCTGGGGGTCAGTCCATCCAAAACAGAAGTCATGTTGTTTGCTAGCAAAAGGATCATTCCAATATCCAATGTACCAATAATGGGAGAGTTTATAAGGCACTATATTGCCAACAAGATGATCGCCATCTCTTTTGACAGTCAAGCGGCCATAAAAATCATGAAACCAGATGTGCCGAAGTCAAGGGCTGTGAGCCAATGTAGGAAGTCGTTGGACGAGTGCCAGGACACACTGATATCCCGGGAAACGGCGTAGCGGAATAGCTTGAAAGATCAGGGTAGGATATAAATGCATTAATGGCACTTGAATCAGTAAGAATACCGCTTAGCGCTAACGTAGGCTTACGACTCCCGCCAGATACCTTTATTATGAGCTGGAGGATGTGGACAAAGCTAAGCTAAAACAAAACATTAGATTTGTATATAAAACGGGTTGGTTTTAAGAGAACGTACTTTGTGCACATACCAGCGGTTATTCTCTAAGTATATTTCCAAGTGTTTCAAATTCGAAGAAAGGTACCCAGAAGGACACAATGGAGCCAATTTCTGGCCTAAGTGAAAGAAGTCACAGGAGCATCCACCAACATACATACTAAGTGCTCGGTAGACGGAGGAGTTACTACCTAAGTGCTCGTTAGGAGGAGGGAGTGGAAGATTCGCCCTTTTTGGGACGCGCTGGACATACGCTGTTTCCCATCTTCTCGGAAAGAGCCCTGAAGAAAAGGCCAGTTAGAAAAGCTAACGTAGTGGATTTCCCAGCGTGGAAGAACACCTCTTTCGAACGATAGGGGAAATACCATCTGGACCAGCGGATTTGTGTATATTGATATCTTGAAGTACTATTGCCACTGTACGAGTGCGCAGACACAATTCATTAATGTACTTAGCAGATATTAGGTAGTCACCACGATAACCGCGAAAAACCGCCACCTGATGCGAGAATATGCCGGACAACTGCAGAGCAAGTGTTGTGCTGTGCCATTCTCATCCCCGCCAATAGGACACGTGGTGGTGTCGCTTAAGCCCAACACATTTAAATGTTCGCAAAAGGTTGGTGGCCTGAAAGGTTCTTGGCGACGTCCAATATGTGGTCATTAAAGTAAAGTATGTTAATGCAACAGCTCAGACATAACTAGGGGTGAGGGTTTGTTTGATTTTGTTCTCTGCTGCAATTTTCTCGACTGTAATAGCGGTAACCATCCCATATTCATTAGAGCGAACAGATAGGAGGTTTTGGACGTAATTTTCGTATCCCAAAACAGTCTTGTTCAAGTAGTTTACTGGAGGTTATCTAGCAGGAAATCTCTATCAGACCACTGCTGGATCAGGCGGTCAACCAAACGGCCGACAGTCTTAGAGAGGACGGACTCTGGATCCGAAGACCATACTGACACGCATCTGCAGAACTTAAATGATGCGCCACTGTGAGCACAAAAGAAACCGTACCGGGGCGATCTCTGGCAGATTTCCCGATTTCATATGGTAGGTAATGAGGTTGCGGACCGAGGGCTGGGGGTCAGTCCGTCCAAAACAGAAGTCATGTTGTTTGCTAGCAAAAGGATCATTCCAATATTCAATGTACCAATAATGGGAGGGAATGATCTAAAAATGTCCTGTTCTTCAAGATACCTAGGCGTTATCTTAAGCTCCAAACTTAACTGGAGAGAGAGTGTAGAAGACCGCGTTAAGCGGGCGTACTTGGCATTATATACTGGTCCCAAAACATTCGGCAACGAATGAGGACTTAAACCACTTGTGGTACACTGGTTGTACACAACTGTTGTGAGGCCCATCCTGAAATATGCAGTTGGGAAATGAAATATCTTCTCTCCAATCTCAACGGCTTGCTTGGATATAACAGGGTGCCTAAATGTGCGATCAGACGGTCATCCAAACTTGTCATTACAGATGGGTTATCCCATCAGGATGTCGATGACAAGTTTGGATGACCGTCTGATCGCACCTTAAGGACGACAACCACTGCAGCTTTAGAGATACTCGATATCATGCCATTAGATATTTACTGCAGCAGCGAGGCGGCTGCAACGGCCGACAGACTTAGAGAGGGCGGACTCTGGATCCGAAGACCATACTGACACGCATCTGCAGAACTTAAATGATGCGCCACTGTGAGCACGAAAGAAACCGTACCGGGGCGATCTCTGGCAGATTTCCAGATTTCATATGGTAGGTAATGAGGTTGCGGACCGAGGGCTGGGGGTCAGTCCGTCCAAAACAGAAGTCATGTTGTGTGCTAGCAAAAGGATCATTCCAATATCCAATGTACCAATAATGGGAGAGTTGATAAGGCACTGTATTGCCAACAAGATGATCGCCATCTCTTTGACAGTCAAGCGGCCGTAAAAGTCATAAATTCAGATGTGCTGAAGTCGAGGTCCCTTTTTGGGACGCGCTGGACATACGCTGTTTCCCATCTTCTCGGAAAGAGCCCTGAAGAAAAGGACAGTTAGA
The DNA here is from genome assembly GCA_963576555.1 of Ferdinandea cuprea. Lineage (NCBI taxonomy): Eukaryota > Metazoa > Arthropoda > Insecta > Diptera > Syrphidae > Ferdinandea > Ferdinandea cuprea. Next base: position 60,641,479 of record OY754961.1, read on the forward strand.
AAAGCTAACGTAGTGGTTTTCCCAGCGTGGAAGAACACCTCTTCAGAACGATAGGGGAAATACCATCTCTACCAGCGGATTTGTGTATATTGAAATCTTGAAGTACTATTGCCACTGTACGAGTGCGCAGACACCTTTCATTAATGTACCTAGCAGTTATTCGGTAGTCACCACGTTAGCCGCGAAAATCCGCCATCTGATGCGATGCGAGCATATGTTGGCCCGAAAGGTTCTTGGCGACGTCGAATATGTGGTCATTCCAACGAAGTTTGCCATTAACGCTCATACCGAGGAAGGCAGTCCTTTCGGTGCCAGCAATGCTCCGTAAGTAAAGTATGTTAATGCGACAGCTCAGACATAACTAGGGGTGAGAATTTGTTTGATATTGTTCTCTGCTGCAATCTTCTCGACTGTAATAGGGGTAACGATCCCATCTTCATTACAGCGACCAGAAAGAAGATTTTGGACGTAACTTTCGTATCCCAAAACAGTCCTGCTCAAGTAGCTAACTGGAGGGTATCTAGCAGGACATATCTATCAGACCACTGTTGTATACTCTTTGACCTACAAGTCGGCTTTTAGGACAGGAAAATATCCAGAAACTGGGAGAGGTTCAAAAAAGAACTTCAGAGGATTGAAATCACCTGCCCAAGCAGAAATCTCACTACCGAACAAGAATTCGACGACATAATCGAATACCGTACCGGGGCGATCTCTGGCAGATTTCCAGATTTCATATGGTAGGTAATTGGGTTGTGGACCGAGGGCTGTGGGTCGGTCAATCCAAAACAGAAGTCCTGTTGTTTACTAGGAAAAGGATCATTCCCTATTCAATGTACCAATAATGGGAGGGAATGATCGTACTTGGCATTATATGCCGGTCTCAAAACATTCGGCAACGAATGTGTACTTAAAGTACTTTTTGGTACTCTGGCTGTACACAACTGTTGTGAGGCCTATCCTGAAATACGGTGCAGTTGGGTGGGAGGCTCTGGAAATGAAATATCTTCTCTCCAATCTCACAGGCTTGCATGGATATAACAGGGTGTCTAAAGGTGCAATCAGACGGTCATCCAAACTTGTCATTACAGATAGGTTACCCACTTTGGGAGAAAATCTACGTGACATTGATGTCAGGATGTCATCCGGATGACAAGTTTGGATGACCCTCTGATCGCACCTTAAGGACGACAGCAGCGAGGTAGTTAAAACGGTCGACAGACTTAGAGAGGGCGGACTCTGGATCCGAAGACCATACTGACACGCATCTGCAGAACTCAAATGGTGCCCCTCTGTTAGCACAAAAGAAACAGACCACTTACCCTCGACATTCAATATCAGAATACCGGAAAGTTGTGAATGGGATGAGGGAAGTCACGAAAAGGGAATATATCTACATCGACGGCTCCAAAATGAATATCGGAACAGCCACAGGCATCTTTTGTGAAACCCTAGGATTAAGCAAATCCTTTATAATCATTATCCAGGCTGTAGCCGAACTAAGAAGGCACTGTATTGCAAACAAGACGATCACCATCTATTTTGGCACTAAAGCGGCCATAAAACTGCGGTTATTCTCTTAGTATATTTCCAAGTGTTTCAAATTCAAAGAAAGGTACCCAGAAGGACACAATGGAGCCAATTGCTGGCCTAAGTGAAAGATGTCACAGGAGCATCCAACATACCTACTAAGTGCTCGGTAGAAGGAGGAGTTTACTACCTAAATGCGCGTAAGGAGGAAGGAGATGAAGATTTGCCTTTTTTGGGATGCGCTGGACAAGTGCTGTTTCCCAACTTCTCGGAAAAAGCCCTGAAGAAAAGGCCAGTTAGAAAAGCTAACGTAGTGGTTTTCCCAGCGTGGAAGAAATCCTCTTCAGAACGATAGGGGAAATACCATCTGTACCAGCGGATTTGTGTATATTGAAATCTTGAAGTGCTATTGCCACTGTACGAGTGCGCAGACACCTTCCATCAATGTACCTAGCAGATATTCAGTAGTCACCACGTTAGCCGCGAAAAACCGCCACCTGATGCGAGCATATGTCGGACAACTGCAGAGGAAGTGTTGTGCTGTGCCATTCTCCTCTCCGCCCGCAGGACAGGTGGTGGTGTCGCTTAAGCCCAACATATTTAAGTGTTAGCAAAAGGTTGGTGGCCAGAAAGGTTCTTGGCGACATCGAATATGTGGTCATTCCAACGAAGTTTGTCATTAACGCACATACCGAGGATGGAAAGGATTGAAATCCCCTGCCCAAGCAGAGATGCCTCTACCGAACAAGAAGTCGACGACACACTCGATTACAGTACCTGGGCGATCTCTGTCAGATTTCCAGATTTCATATGGTAGGTAATTGGGTTGTGGACCGAGGGCTGTGGGTCAGTCAATCCAAAACAGAAGTCCTGTTGTTTACTAGGAAAAGGATCATTCCCTATTCAATGTACCAATAATGGGAGGGAATGATCGTACTTGGCATTATATGCCGGTCTCAAAACATTCGGCAACGAATGTGTACTTAAAGTACTTTTGGTACTCTGGCTGTACACAACTGTTGTGAGGCCTATCCTGAAATACGGTGCAGTTGGGTGGGAGGCCTGGAAATGAAATATCTTCTCTCCAATCTCACAGGCTTGCATGGATATAACAGGGTGTCTAAAGGTGCAATCAGACGGTCATCCAAACTTGTCATTACAGATAGGTTACCCACTTTGGGAGAAAATCTACGTGACAGTGATGTCAGGATGTCATCCGGATGACAAGTTTGGATGACCGTCTGATCACACCTTAAGGACGACAGCAGCGAGCCGGTTAAGACGGTCGACATACTTAGAGCGGACGGACTCTGGATCCGAAGACCATACTGACACGCATCTGCAGAACTCAAATGGTGCGCCACTGTTAGCACAAACGGAACAGACTACCTACCCTCGACATTTGCCTTGAGCAGGGTATTCAATATCAGAATACCGGAAAGTTGTGAATTGGATGAGGGAATATATCTACATCGACGGCTCCAAAATGGTGATGCTTTGTTTGATTTTGTTCTCTGCTGCAATCTTCTCGACTGTAATATGGGTAACGATCCCATCTTCATTACAGCCAACAGAAAAACGGTTTTGAACGTAACTTTTGTATCCCACAACAGTCTTGTTCAAGTAGCTAACTGGAGGGAATCTAGCAGGACATCTCTCTCAGACCACTGCTGGATACTCTTTGACCTACAAGTTGGCTTTCATAACAGGACAATTTCCAGAAACTGGGAAAGGTTCAAAAAAGAACTTCAGAGGATTGAAAGCCCCTGCCCAAGCAGAGATCTCTCTACCGAACAAGAAGTCGACGACACAGTCGAATACCGTACCGGGGGCTGGGGCTGGGACTCAGTCCATCCAAAACAGAAGTTCTGTTGTTTACTAGGAAAAGGATCATTCCAGTATTCAATTTACCAATAATGGGAGGGAATGATCGTATATTCGGCAACGAATGGGGACTTAAACCACTGGTTGTACACACCTGTTGTGAGGCCCATCCTGAAATACTTTCTCTCCAATCTCACCGGCTTGCATGGATATAACTGGGTGCCTAAAAGTGCGATTAGACGATCACCCAAACTTGTCAATACAGATGGGTTACCCACTTTGGGAAAAAATCTACGTCATAGTGATGTCAGGATGTCATCCGGATGACAAGTTTGGTTGACCCTCTGATCGCACCTTAAGGACGACAGCAGCGAGGTAGTTAAAACGGCCGACAGACTTAGAGAGGGCGGACTCTGGATCCGAAGACCATACTGACACGCATCTGCAGAACTCAAATGGTGCCCCTCTGTTAGCACAAAAGAAACAGACCACTTACCCTCGACATTCAATATCAGAATACCGGAAAGGTGTGAATGGGATGAGGGAAGTCACGAAAAGGGAATATATCTACATCGACGGCTCCAAAATGAATATCGGAACAGCCACAGGCATCTTTTGTGAAACCCTAGGATTAAGCAAATCCTTTATAATCATTATCCAGGCTGTAGCCGAACTAAGAAGGCACTGTATTGCAAACAAGACGATCACCATCTATTTTGGCCATAAAACTGCGGTTATTCTCTTAGTATATTTCCAAGTGTTTCAAATTCAAAGAAAGGTACCCAGAAGGACACAATGGAGCCAATTGCTGGCCTAAGTGAAAGATGTCACAGGAGCATCCAACATACCTACTAAGTGCTCGGTAGAAGGAGGAGTTTACTACCTAAATGCGCGTAAGAAGGAAGGAGAAGAAGATTCGCCTTTTTTGGGATGCGCTGGACATACGCTGTTTCCCATCTTCTCGGAAAGAGCCCTGAAGAAAAGGACAGTTAGAAAAGCTAAAGTAGTGGTTTTCCCAGCGTGGAAGAACACCTCTTCAGAACGATAGGGGAAATACCATCCGTACCAGCGGATTTGTGTATATTGAAATCTTGAAGTGCTATTGCCACTGTACGATTGCGCAGACACATTTAATCAATGTACTTAGCAGATATTCGGTAGTCACCACGTTAGCCGCGAGAAACCGCCACCTGATGCGAGAATATGCCGGACAACTGCAGAGGAAGTGTTGTGCTGTGCCATTCTCCACCCCGCCAACAGTACAGGTGGTGGTGTCGCTTAAGCCCAACACATTGAAGTGTTAGTAAAAGGTTGGTGGCCCGGAAGGTTCTTGGCGACGTCGAATATGTGGTCATTCCAACGAAGTTTGCCATTAACGCACATACCGAGGAAGGCAGGCCTGTCGGTGTCAGCAATGCTCCGTAAGTAAAGTATGTTAATGCAACAGCTCAGACATAACTAGGGGTGAGGGTTTGTTTGATTTTGTTCTCTGCTGCAATTTTCTCGACTGTAATAGCGATCCCATATTCATTAGAGCGAACAGAAAGGAGGTTTTGGACGTAACTTTCGTATCCCAAAACCGTCTTGTTCAAGTAGTTAACTGGAGGATATCTAGCAGGACATCTCTATGAGACCACTGCTGGATACTCTTTGACTGTTTTCAGGACGGGACAATTTCCAGAAACTGGGAAAGGTTCAAAAAGGAACTTCAGTGGATTGAAATCCCCTACCCAAGCAGAGATCTCTCTACCGAACAAGAAGTCAACGACAGAGTCGAATACCGTACCGGGGCGATCTCTGTCAGATTTCCAGATTTCATATGGTAGGTAATGAGGTTGTGGACCGAGGGCTGGGGGTCAGTCCATTCAAAACAGAAGTCATGTTGTTTGCTAGCAAAGGGATCATTCCAATATCCAATGTACCAATAATGGGAGAGTTGATAAGGCACTATATTGCCAACAAGACGATCGCCATCTATTTTGACAGTCAAACGGCCATAAAAATCATTAAATCAGATGTGCCGACATCAAGGGCTGTGAGCCAATGTAGGAATTCGTTGGACGAGTGCCAGTGTCATTCCAAAAGTTTGTCATTAACGCACATACCGAGGATGGAAAGGATTGAAATCCCCTGCCCAAGCAGAGATGTCTCTACCGAACAAGAAGTCGACGACACAGTCGAATACCGTACCGGGGGCTGGGGCTGGGGTTCAGTCCATCCAAAACAGAAGTTCTGTTGTTTACTAGGAAAAGGATCAATCCAGTATTCAATGTACCAATAATGGGAGGGAATGATCGTACTTGGCATTATATGCCGGTCCCAAAACATTCGGCAACGAATGGGGACTTAAACCACTTTTGGTACACTGGTTGTACACAACTGTTGTGAGGCCCATCCTGAAATACGGTGCAGTTGGGAAATGAAATATTTTCTCTCCAATCTCACCGGCTTGCATAGATATAACTGGGTGCCTAGATCACCCAAACTTGTCAATACAGATGGGTTACCCACTTTGGGAGAAAATCTACGTCATAGTGATGTCAGGATGTCATCCGGATGACAAGTTTGGATGACCCTTTGATCGCACCTTAAGGACGACAGCAGCGAGGCGGCTAAAACGGCCGACAGACTCAGAGAGGGAGGACTCTGGATCCGAAGACCATACTGACACGCATCTGCAGAACTCAAATGGTGCGCCACTGTAAGCACAAAAGAAACAGACTACCTACCCTCGACATTTGCCTTGAGCAGGGTATTCAATATCAGAATACCGGAAAGTTGTGAATGGGATGAGGGAATATATCTACATCGACGGCTCCAAAATGGTGATGCTTTGTTTGATTTTGTTCTCTGCTGTAATCTTCTCGACTGTAATAGGGGTAACGATCCCATCTTCATTACAGCCAACAGAAAGGAGGTTTTGAACGTAACTTTTGTATCCCACAACAGTCTTTTCAAGTAGCTAACTGGAGGGTTAGCACAAATGGTGCCCCTCTGTTAGCACAAAAGAAACAGACCACTTACCCTCGACATTCAATATCAGAATACCGGAAAGTTGTGAATGGGATGAGGGAAGTCACGAAAAGGGAATATATCTACATCGACGGCTCCAAAATGAATATCGGAACAGCCACAGGCATCTTTTGTGAAACCCTAGGATTAAGCAAATCCTTTATAATCATTATCCAGGCTGTAGCCGAACTAAGAAGGCACTGTATTGCAAACAAGACGATCACCATCTATTTTGGCACTAAAGCGGCCATAAAACTGCGGTTATTCTCTTAGTATATTTCCAAGTGTTTCAAATTCAAAGAAAGGTACCCAGAAGGACACAATGGAGCCAATTGCTGGCCTAAGTGAAAGATGTCACAGGAGCATCCAACATACCTACTAAGTGCTCGGTAGAAGGAGGAGTTTACTACCTAAGAAGATTCGCCTTTTTTGGGATGCGCTGGACAAATGCTGTTTCCCAACTTCTCGGAAAGAGCCCTGAAGAAAAGGCCAGTTAGAAAACTAACGTAGTGGTTTTCCCAGCGTGGAAGAACACCTCTTCAGAACGATAGGGGAAATACCATCTCTACCAGCGGATTTGTGTATATTGAAATCTTGAAGTACTATTGCCACTGTACGAGTGCGCATACACCTTTCATTAATGTACCTAGCAGTTATTCGGTAGTCACCACGTTAGCCGCGAAAAACCGCCACCTGATGCGATGCGAGCATATGTTGGCCCGAAAGGTTCTTGGCGACGTCGAATATGTGGTCATTCCAACGAAGTTTGCCGTTAACGCACATACCGAGGAAGGCAGGCCTTTCGGTGTCAGCAATGCTCCGTAAGTAACGTAAGTTAATGCGACAGCTCAGACATCACTAAGGGTAAGGGTTTGTTTGATTTTGTTGTCTGCTGCAATCTGCTCGACTGTAACGATCCCATCTTCATTACAGCGAACAGAAAGGAGGTTTTGGACGTAACTTTCATATCCCAAAACAGTCTTGTTCAAGTAGCTAACTGGAGGGTATCTAGCAGGACATCTCTATCAGATCACTGCTGGATACTCTTTGACCTACAGGTCAGCTTTCAAAACAGGAAAATTTCAAGAAACTGGGAAGGGTTCAAAAAAGATCTTCAGAGGATTGAAATCACCTGCCCAAGCAGAGATCTCACTACCGAACAATAATTCGACGTCATAATCGTATACCGTACCGGGGCGAACAGAAGTCATGTTGTTTGCTAGCAAAAGGATCATACCAATATTCAATGTACCAATAATGGGAGAGTTGATAAGGCCCTATATTGCCAACAAGATGATCGCCATCTCTTTTGACAGTCAAGCGGCCGTAAAAGTCATGAAATCAGATGTGCTGAAGTCAAGGGCTGTGAGCCAATGTAGGAAGTCGTTGGACGAGTCAATAATGGGAGGGGATGATCGTACTTGGCATTATATGCCGGTCTCAAAACATTCGGCAACGAATGTGTACTTAAAGCACTTCTGGTACTCTGGTTGTACACAACTGTTGTGAGGCCTATCCTGAAATACGGTGCAGTTGGGTGGAAGGCTCTGGAAATAAAATATCTTCTCTCCAATCTCACCGGCTTGCATGGATATAACAGGGTGTCTAAAGGTGCGATCAGACGGTCATCCAAACTTGTCATTACAGATGGGTTACCCACTTTGGGAGAAAATCTACGTCATAGTGATGTCAGGATGTCATCCGGATGACAAGTTTGGATGACCGTCTGATCACACCTTAAGGACGACAGCAGTGAGCCGGTTAAGACGGTCGACATACTTAGAGAGGACGGACTCTGGATCCGAAGACCATACTGACACGCATCTGCAGAACTCAAATGGTGCGCCACTGTAAGCACAAAAGAAACAGACTACCTACCCTCGACATTCACCTTCAGCAGGGGATTCAATATCACAATACCGGAAAGTTGTGAATGGGATGAGGGAAGTCACGAAAAGGAAATATATCTACATCAACGGCTCCAAAATAAATAACGGAAAAGGCTCAGGCATCTTTTGTGAACCCTAGGATTAAGCAAGTCCTTTATAGTCATTATCCAGGCTGAAGTCGAACTGAGAAGGAACTTTATTGCCAACAAGACGATCACCGTCTATTTTGGCAGTCAAGCGGCCATAATATCACCTGCCCAAGCAGAGATCTCACTACCGAACAAGAATTCGACGACATAATCGTATACCGTACCGGGGCGTTCTCTGATTTCCAGATTTCATATGGTAGGTAATGAGGTTGTGGACCGAGGGCTGGGGGTCAGTCCATTCAAAACAGAAGTCATGTTGTTTGCTAGCAACAGGATCATTCCAATATTCAATGTACCAATAATGGGAGAGTTGATAAGGCACTGTATTGCCAACAAGATGATCGCCATCTCTTTGACAGTCAAGCGGCCGTAAAAGTCATAAATTCAGATGTGCTGAAGTCGAGGTCCCTTTTTGGGACGCGCTGGACATACGCTGTTTCCCATCTTCTCGGAAAGAGCCCTGAAGAAAAGGACAGTTAGAAAAGCTAACGTAGTGGTTTTCCCAGCGTGGAAGAAATCCTCTTCAGAACGATAGGGGAAATACCATCTGTACCAGCGGATTTGTGTATATTGAAATCTTGAAGTGCTATTGCCACTGTACGAGTGCGCAGACACCTTCCATCAATGTACCTAGCAGATATTCAGTAGTCACCACGTTAGCCGCGAAAAACCGCCACCTGATGCGAGCATATGTCGGACAACTGCAGAGGAAGTGTTGTGCTGTGCCATTCTCCTCTCCGCCCGCAGGACAGGTGGTGGTGTCGCTTAAGCCCAACATATTTAAGTGTTAGCAAAAGGTTGGTGGCCAGAAAGGTTCTTGGCGACATCGAATATGTGGTCATTCCAACGAAGTTTGTCATTAACGCACATACCGAGGATGGAAAGGATTGAAATCCCCTGCCCAAGCAGAGATGCCTCTACCGAACAAGAAGTCGACGACACACTCGATTACAGTACCTGGGCGATCTCTGTCAGATTTCCAGATTTCATATGGTAGGTAATTGGGTTGTGGACCGAGGGCTGTGGGTCAGTCAATCCAAAACAGAAGTCCTGTTGTTTACTAGGAAAAGGATCATTCCCTATTCAATGTACCAATAATGGGAGGGAATGATCGTACTTGGCATTATATGCCGGTCTCAAAACATTCGGCAACGAATGTGTACTTAAAGTACTTTTGGTACTCTGGCTGTACACAACTGTTGTGAGGCCTATCCTGAAATACGGTGCAGTTGGGTGGGAGGCCTGGAAATGAAATATCTTCTCTCCAATCTCACAGGCTTGCATGGATATAACAGGGTGTCTAAAGGTGCAATCAGACGGTCATCCAAACTTGTCATTACAGATAGGTTACCCACTTTGGGAGAAAATCTACGTGACAGTGATGTCAGGATGTCATCCGGATGACAAGTTTGGATGACCGTCTGATCACACCTTAAGGACGACAGCAGCGAGCCGGTTAAGACGGTCGACATACTTAGAGCGGACGGACTCTGGATCCGAAGACCATACTGACACGCATCTGCAGAACTCAAATGGTGCGCCACTGTTAGCACAAACGGAACAGACTACCTACCCTCGACATTTGCCTTGAGCAGGGTATTCAATATCAGAATACCGGAAAGTTGTGAATTGGATGAGGGAATATATCTACATCGACGGCTCCAAAATGGTGATGCTTTGTTTGATTTTGTTCTCTGCTGCAATCTTCTCGACTGTAATATGGGTAACGATCCCATCTTCATTACAGCCAACAGAAAAACGGTTTTGAACGTAACTTTTGTATCCCACAACAGTCTTGTTCAAGTAGCTAACTGGAGGGAATCTAGCAGGACATCTCTCTCAGACCACTGCTGGATACTCTTTGACCTACAAGTTGGCTTTCATAACAGGACAATTTCCAGAAACTGGGAAAGGTTCAAAAAAGAACTTCAGAGGATTGAAAGCCCCTGCCCAAGCAGAGATCTCTCTACCGAACAAGAAGTCGACGACACAGTCGAATACCGTACCGGGGGCTGGGGCTGGGACTCAGTCCATCCAAAACAGAAGTTCTGTTGTTTACTAGGAAAAGGATCATTCCAGTATTCAATTTACCAATAATGGGAGGGAATGATCGTATATTCGGCAACGAATGGGGACTTAAACCACTGGTTGTACACACCTGTTGTGAGGCCCATCCTGAAATACTTTCTCTCCAATCTCACCGGCTTGCATGGATATAACTGGGTGCCTAAAAGTGCGATTAGACGATCACCCAAACTTGTCAATACAGATGGGTTACCCACTTTGGGAAAAAATCTACGTCATAGTGATGTCAGGATGTCATCCGGATGACAAGTTTGGTTGACCCTCTGATCGCACCTTAAGGACGACAGCAGCGAGGTAGTTAAAACGGCCGACAGACTTAGAGAGGGCGGACTCTGGATCCGAAGACCATACTGACACGCATCTGCAGAACTCAAATGGTGCCCCTCTGTTAGCACAAAAGAAACAGACCACTTACCCTCGACATTCAATATCAGAATACCGGAAAGGTGTGAATGGGATGAGGGAAGTCACGAAAAGGGAATATATCTACATCGACGGCTCCAAAATGAATATCGGAACAGCCACAGGCATCTTTTGTGAAACCCTAGGATTAAGCAAATCCTTTATAATCATTATCCAGGCTGTAGCCGAACTAAGAAGGCACTGTATTGCAAACAAGACGATCACCATCTATTTTGGCCATAAAACTGCGGTTATTCTCTTAGTATATTTCCAAGTGTTTCAAATTCAAAGAAAGGTACCCAGAAGGACACAATGGAGCCAATTGCTGGCCTAAGTGAAAGATGTCACAGGAGCATCCAACATACCTACTAAGTGCTCGGTAGAAGGAGGAGTTTACTACCTAAATGCGCGTAAGAAGGAAGGAGAAGAAGATTCGCCTTTTTTGGGATGCGCTGGACATACGCTGTTTCCCATCTTCTCGGAAAGAGCCCTGAAGAAAAGGACAGTTAGAAAAGCTAAAGTAGTGGTTTTCCCAGCGTGGAAGAACACCTCTTCAGAACGATAGGGGAAATACCATCCGTACCAGCGGATTTGTGTATATTGAAATCTTGAAGTGCTATTGCCACTGTACGATTGCGCAGACACATTTAATCAATGTACTTAGCAGATATTCGGTAGTCACCACGTTAGCCGCGAGAAACCGCCACCTGATGCGAGAATATGCCGGACAACTGCAGAGGAAGTGTTGTGCTGTGCCATTCTCCACCCCGCCAACAGTACAGGTGGTGGTGTCGCTTAAGCCCAACACATTGAAGTGTTAGTAAAAGGTTGGTGGCCCGGAAGGTTCTTGGCGACGTCGAATATGTGGTCATTCCAACGAAGTTTGCCATTAACGCACATACCGAGGAAGGCAGGCCTGTCGGTGTCAGCAATGCTCCGTAAGTAAAGTATGTTAATGCAACAGCTCAGACATAACTAGGGGTGAGGGTTTGTTTGATTTTGTTCTCTGCTGCAATTTTCTCGACTGTAATAGCGATCCCATATTCATTAGAGCGAACAGAAAGGAGGTTTTGGACGTAACTTTCGTATCCCAAAACCGTCTTGTTCAAGTAGTTAACTGGAGGATATCTAGCAGGACATCTCTATGAGACCACTGCTGGATACTCTTTGACTGTTTTCAGGACGGGACAATTTCCAGAAACTGGGAAAGGTTCAAAAAGGAACTTCAGTGGATTGAAATCCCCTACCCAAGCAGAGATCTCTCTACCGAACAAGAAGTCAACGACAGAGTCGAATACCGTACCGGGGCGATCTCTGTCAGATTTCCAGATTTCATATGGTAGGTAATGAGGTTGTGGACCGAGGGCTGGGGGTCAGTCCATTCAAAACAGAAGTCATGTTGTTTGCTAGCAAAGGGATCATTCCAATATCCAATGTACCAATAATGGGAGAGTTGATAAGGCACTATATTGCCAACAAGACGATCGCCATCTATTTTGACAGTCAAACGGCCATAAAAATCATTAAATCAGATGTGCCGACATCAAGGGCTGTGAGCCAATGTAGGAATTCGTTGGACGAGTGCCAGTGTCATTCCAAAAGTTTGTCATTAACGCACATACCGAGGATGGAAAGGATTGAAATCCCCTGCCCAAGCAGAGATGTCTCTACCGAACAAGAAGTCGACGACACAGTCGAATACCGTACCGGGGGCTGGGGCTGGGGTTCAGTCCATCCAAAACAGAAGTTCTGTTGTTTACTAGGAAAAGGATCAATCCAGTATTCAATGTACCAATAATGGGAGGGAATGATCGTACTTGGCATTATATGCCGGTCCCAAAACATTCGGCAACGAATGGGGACTTAAACCACTTTTGGTACACTGGTTGTAGACAACTGTTGTGAGGCCCATCCTGAAATACGGTGCAGTTGGGAAATGAAATATTTTCTCTCCAATCTCACCGGCTTGCATAGATATAACTGGGTGCCTAGATCACCCAAACTTGTCAATACAGATGGGTTACCCACTTTGGGAGAAAATCTACGTCATAGTGATGTCAGGATGTCATCCGGATGACAAGTTTGGATGACCCTTTGATCGCACCTTAAGGACGACAGCAGCGAGGCGGCTAAAACGGCCGACAGACTCAGAGAGGGAGGACTCTGGATCCGAAGACCATACTGACACGCATCTGCAGAACTCAAATGGTGCGCCACTGTAAGCACAAAAGAAACAGACTACCTACCCTCGACATTTGCCTTGAGCAGGGTATTCAATATCAGAATACCGGAAAGTTGTGAATGGGATGAGGGAATATATCTACATCGACGGCTCCAAAATGGTGATGCTTTGTTTGATTTTGTTCTCTGCTGTAATCTTCTCGACTGTAATAGGGGTAACGATCCCATCTTCATTACAGCCAACAGAAAGGAGGTTTTGAACGTAACTTTTGTATCCCACAACAGTCTTTTCAAGTAGCTAACTGGAGGGTTAGCACAAATGGTGCCCCTCTGTTAGCACAAAAGAAACAGACCACTTACCCTCGACATTCAATATCAGAATACCGGAAAGTTGTGAATGGGATGAGGGAAGTCACGAAAAGGGAATATATCTACATCGACGGCTCCAAAATGAATATCGGAACAGCCACAGGCATCTTTTGTGAAACCCTAGGATTAAGCAAATCCTTTATAATCATTATCCAGGCTGTAGCCGAACTAAGAAGGCACTGTATTGCAAACAAGACGATCACCATCTATTTTGGCACTAAAGCGGCCATAAAACTGCGGTTATTCTCTTAGTATATTTCCAAGTGTTTCAAATTCAAAGAAAGGTACCCAGAAGGACACAATGGAGCCAATTGCTGGCCTAAGTGAAAGATGTCACAGGAGCATCCAACATACCTACTAAGTGCTCGGTAGAAGGAGGAGTTTACTACCTAAGAAGATTCGCCTTTTTTGGGATGCGCTGGACAAATGCTGTTTCCCAACTTCTCGGAAAGAGCCCTGAAGAAAAGGCCAGTTAGAAAACTAACGTAGTGGTTTTCCCAGCGTGGAAGAACACCTCTTCAGAACGATAGGGGAAATACCATCTCTACCAGCGGATTTGTGTATATTGAAATCTTGAAGTACTATTGCCACTGTACGAGTGCGCATACACCTTTCATTAATGTACCTAGCAGTTATTCGGTAGTCACCACGTTAGCCGCGAAAAACCGCCACCTGATGCGATGCGAGCATATGTTGGCCCGAAAGGTTCTTGGCGACGTCGAATATGTGGTCATTCCAACGAAGTTTGCCGTTAACGCACATACCGAGGAAGGCAGGCCTTTCGGTGTCAGCAATGCTCCGTAAGTAACGTAAGTTAATGCGACAGCTCAGACATCACTAAGGGTAAGGGTTTGTTTGATTTTGTTGTCTGCTGCAATCTGCTCGACTGTAACGATCCCATCTTCATTACAGCGAACAGAAAGGAGGTTTTGGACGTAACTTTCATATCCCAAAACAGTCTTGTTCAAGTAGCTAACTGGAGGGTATCTAGCAGGACATCTCTATCAGATCACTGCTGGATACTCTTTGACCTACAGGTCAGCTTTCAAAACAGGAAAATTTCAAGAAACTGGGAAGGGTTCAAAAAAGATCTTCAGAGGATTGAAATCACCTGCCCAAGCAGAGATCTCACTACCGAACAATAATTCGACGTCATAATCGTATACCGTACCGGGGCGAACAGAAGTCATGTTGTTTGCTAGCAAAAGGATCATACCAATATTCAATGTACCAATAATGGGAGAGTTGATAAGGCCCTATATTGCCAACAAGATGATCGCCATCTCTTTTGACAGTCAAGCGGCCGTAAAAGTCATGAAATCAGATGTGCTGAAGTCAAGGGCTGTGAGCCAATGTAGGAAGTCGTTGGACGAGTCAATAATGGGAGGGGATGATCGTACTTGGCATTATATGCCGGTCTCAAAACATTCGGCAACGAATGTGTACTTAAAGCACTTCTGGTACTCTGGTTGTACACAACTGTTGTGAGGCCTATCCTGAAATACGGTGCAGTTGGGTGGAAGGCTCTGGAAATAAAATATCTTCTCTCCAATCTCACCGGCTTGCATGGATATAACAGGGTGTCTAAAGGTGCGATCAGACGGTCATCCAAACTTGTCATTACAGATGGGTTACCCACTTTGGGAGAAAATCTACGTCATAGTGATGTCAGGATGTCATCCGGATGACAAGTTTGGATGACCGTCTGATCACACCTTAAGGACGACAGCAGTGAGCCGGTTAAGACGGTCGACATACTTAGAGAGGACGGACTCTGGATCCGAAGACCATACTGACACGCATCTGCAGAACTCAAATGGTGCGCCACTGTAAGCACAAAAGAAACAGACTACCTACCCTCGACATTCACCTTCAGCAGGGGATTCAATATCACAATACCGGAAAGTTGTGAATGGGATGAGGGAAGTCACGAAAAGGAAATATATCTACATCAACGGCTCCAAAATAAATAACGGAAAAGGCTCAGGCATCTTTTGTGAACCCTAGGATTAAGCAAGTCCTTTATAGTCATTATCCAGGCTGAAGTCGAACTGAGAAGGAACTTTATTGCCAACAAGACGATCACCGTCTATTTTGGCAGTCAAGCGGCCATAATATCACCTGCCCAAGCAGAGATCTCACTACCGAACAAGAATTCGACGACATAATCGTATACCGTACCGGGGCGTTCTCTGATTTCCAGATTTCATATGGTAGGTAATGAGGTTGTGGACCGAGGGCTGGGGGTCAGTCCATTCAAAACAGAAGTCATGTTGTTTGCTAGCAACAGGATCATTCCAATATTCAATGTACCAATAATGGGAGAGTTGATAAGGCACTGTATTGCCAACAAGATGATCGCCATCTCTTTGACAGTCAAGCGGCCGTAAAAGTCATAAATTCAGATGTGCTGAAGTCGAGGTCCCTTTTTGGGACGCGCTGGACATACGCTGTTTCCCATCTTCTCGGAAAGAGCCCTGAAGAAAAGGACAGTTAGAAAAGCTAACGTAGTGGTTTTCCCAGTGTGGAAGAACACCTCTTCATAACGATAGGGGAAATACCATCTGTACCAGCGGATTTGTGTATATTGAAATCTTGAAGTGCTATTGCCACTGTACGAGTGCGCAGACACCTTCCATCAATGTACTTAGCAGATATTCGGTAGTCACCACGTTAGTCGCGAAAAACCGCCACCTGATGCGAGAATATGCCGGACAACTGCAGAGGATGTGTTGTGCTGTGCCAGTCTCCTCCCCGTCAACAGGACAGGTGGTGGTGTCGCTTAGCCCAACATGTTTAAGTGCTAGCAAAAGGTTGGTGGCCAGAAAGGCTCTTGGCGACGTCGAATATGTGGTCATTCCAACGAAGTTTGCCATTAACTCACATACCGAGGAAGGCAGGCCTTTCGGTGTCAGCAATGCTCCGTAAGTAAAGTATGTTAATGCAACAGCTCAGACATAACTAGGGGTGAGGGTTTGTTTGATTTTGTTCTCTGCTGCAATTTTCTCGACTGTAATAGCGGTAACGATCCCATATTCATAAGAGCGAACAGAAAGGAGGTTTTGGACGTAACTTTCGTATCCCAAAACCGTCTTGTTCAAGTAGTTAACTGGAGGATATCTAGCAGGACATCTCTATGAGACCACTGCTGGATACTCTTTGACGGTTTTCAGGACGGGACAATTTCCAGAAACTGGGAAAGGTTCAAAAAGGAACTTCAGTGGATTGAAGTCCCCTACCCAAGCAGAGATCTCTCTACCGAACAAGGAGTCAACGACACAGTCGAATACCGTACCGGAGCGATCTCTGTCAGATTTCCAGATTTCATATGGTAGGTAATGAGGTTGTGGACCGAGGGCTGGGGGTCAGTCCATTCAAAACAGAAGTCATGTTGTGTGCTAGCAAAAGGATCATTCCAATATCCAATGTACCAATAATGGGAGAGTTGATAAGGCACTATATTGCCAACAAGACGATCGCCATCTATTTTGACAGTCAAACGGCCATAAAAATCATGAAATCAGATGTGCCGACATCAAGGGCTGTGAGCCAATGTAGGAATTCGTTGGACGAGTGCCAGTGTCATTCCAACGAAGTTTGTCATTAACGCACATACCGAGGATGGAAAGGCCTTCGGTGTCAGCAATGCTCCGTATCACTAGGGGTGAGGCTTTGTTTGATATTGTTCTCTGCTGCAATCTTCTCGACTGTAATAGGGGTAACGATCCCATCTTTATTACAGCGACCAGAAAGAAGGTTTTGGACGTAACTTTCGTATCGCAAAACAGTCTTGCTCAAGTAGCTAACTGGAGGGTATCTAGCAGGACATCTCTATCAGACCACTGTTGTATACTCTTTGACCTACAAGTCGGCTTTTAGGACAGGAAAATTTCCAGAAACTGGGAAAGGTTCAAAAAAGAACTTCAGAGGATTGAAATCACCTGCCCAAGCAGAAATCTCACTACCGAACAAGAATTCGACGACATAATCGAATACCGTACCGGTGCGATCTCTGGCAGATTTCCAGATTTCATATGGTAGGTAATGAGGTTGTGGACCGAGGGCTGGGGGTCAGTCCATCCAAAACAGAAGTCATGTTGTTTGCTAGCAAAAGGATCATTCCAATATCCAATGTACCAATAATGGGAGAGTTTATAAGGCACTATATTGCCAACAAGATGATCGCCATCTCTTTTGACAGTCAAGCGGCCATAAAAATCATGAAACCAGATGTGCCGAAGTCAAGGGCTGTGAGCCAATGTAGGAAGTCGTTGGACGAGTGCCAGGACACACTGATATCCCGGGAAACGGCGTAGCGGAATAGCTTGAAAGATCAGGGTAGGATATAAATGCATTAATGGCACTTGAATCAGTAAGAATACCGCTTAGCGCTAACGTAGGCTTACGACTCCCGCCAGATACCTTTATTATGAGCTGGAGGATGTGGACAAAGCTAAGCTAAAACAAAACATTAGATTTGTATATAAAACGGGTTGGTTTTAAGAGAACGTACTTTGTGCACATACCAGCGGTTATTCTCTAAGTATATTTCCAAGTGTTTCAAATTCGAAGAAAGGTACCCAGAAGGACACAATGGAGCCAATTTCTGGCCTAAGTGAAAGAAGTCACAGGAGCATCCACCAACATACATACTAAGTGCTCGGTAGACGGAGGAGTTACTACCTAAGTGCTCGTTAGGAGGAGGGAGTGGAAGATTCGCCCTTTTTGGGACGCGCTGGACATACGCTGTTTCCCATCTTCTCGGAAAGAGCCCTGAAGAAAAGGCCAGTTAGAAAAGCTAACGTAGTGGATTTCCCAGCGTGGAAGAACACCTCTTTCGAACGATAGGGGAAATACCATCTGGACCAGCGGATTTGTGTATATTGATATCTTGAAGTACTATTGCCACTGTACGAGTGCGCAGACACAATTCATTAATGTACTTAGCAGATATTAGGTAGTCACCACGATAACCGCGAAAAACCGCCACCTGATGCGAGAATATGCCGGACAACTGCAGAGCAAGTGTTGTGCTGTGCCATTCTCATCCCCGCCAATAGGACACGTGGTGGTGTCGCTTAAGCCCAACACATTTAAATGTTCGCAAAAGGTTGGTGGCCTGAAAGGTTCTTGGCGACGTCCAATATGTGGTCATTAAAGTAAAGTATGTTAATGCAACAGCTCAGACATAACTAGGGGTGAGGGTTTGTTTGATTTTGTTCTCTGCTGCAATTTTCTCGACTGTAATAGCGGTAACCATCCCATATTCATTAGAGCGAACAGATAGGAGGTTTTGGACGTAATTTTCGTATCCCAAAACAGTCTTGTTCAAGTAGTTTACTGGAGGTTATCTAGCAGGAAATCTCTATCAGACCACTGCTGGATCAGGCGGTCAACCAAACGGCCGACAGTCTTAGAGAGGACGGACTCTGGATCCGAAGACCATACTGACACGCATCTGCAGAACTTAAATGATGCGCCACTGTGAGCACAAAAGAAACCGTACCGGGGCGATCTCTGGCAGATTTCCCGATTTCATATGGTAGGTAATGAGGTTGCGGACCGAGGGCTGGGGGTCAGTCCGTCCAAAACAGAAGTCATGTTGTTTGCTAGCAAAAGGATCATTCCAATATTCAATGTACCAATAATGGGAGGGAATGATCTAAAAATGTCCTGTTCTTCAAGATACCTAGGCGTTATCTTAAGCTCCAAACTTAACTGGAGAGAGAGTGTAGAAGACCGCGTTAAGCGGGCGTACTTGGCATTATATACTGGTCCCAAAACATTCGGCAACGAATGAGGACTTAAACCACTTGTGGTACACTGGTTGTACACAACTGTTGTGAGGCCCATCCTGAAATACGATGCAGTTGGGAAATGAAATATCTTCTCTCCAATCTCAACGGCTTGCTTGGATATAACAGGGTGCCTAAATGTGCGATCAGACGGTCATCCAAACTTGTCATTACAGATGGGTTATCCCATCAGGATGTCGATGACAAGTTTGGATGACCGTCTGATCGCACCTTAAGGACGACAACCACTGCAGCTTTAGAGATACTCGATATCATGCCATTAGATATTTACTGCAGCAGCGAGGCGGCTGCAACGGCCGACAGACTTAGAGAGGGCGGACTCTGGATCCGAATACCATACTGACACGCATCTGCAGAACTCATATGGTGCGCCACTGTTAGCACAAACGGAACAGACTACCTACCCTCGACATTTGCCTTGAGCAGGGGATTCAATATCAGAATACCGGAAAGTTGTGAATGGATGAGGGAATATATCTACATCGACGGCTCCAAAATGGTGATGCTTTGTTTGATTTTGTTCTCTGCTGCAATTTTCTCGACTGTAATAGCGGTAACGATCCCATATTCATTAGAGCGAACAGAAAGGAGGTTTTGGACGTAACTTTCGTATCCCAAAACAGTCTTGTTCAAGTAGTTAACTGGAGGTTATCTAGCGGGAAATCTCTATCAGACCACTGCTGGATCAGGCGGTCAACCAAACGGCCGACAGTCTTAGAGAGGACGGACTCTGGATCCGAAGACCATACTGACACGCATCTGCAGAACTTAAATGATGCGCCACTGTGAGCACAAAAGAAACCGTACCGGGGCGATCTCTGGCAGATTTCCCGATTTCATATGGTAGGTAATGAGGTTGCGGACCGAGGGCTGGGGGTCAGTCCGTCCAAAACAGAAGTCATGTTGTTTGCTAGTCATGTTGTTTGCTAGCAAAAGGATCATTCCAATATTCAATGTACCAATAATGGGAGGGAATGATCTAAAAATGTCCTGTTCTTCAAGATACCTAGGCGTTATCTTAAGCTCCAAACTTAACTGGAGAGAGAGTGTAGAAGACCGCGTTAAGCGGGCGTACTTGGCATTATATACTGGTCCCAAAACATTCGGCAACGAATGAGGACTTAAACCACTTGTGGTACACTGGTTGTACACAACTGTTGTGAGGCCCATCCTGAAATACGATGCAGTTGGGAAATGAAATATCTTCTCTCCAATCTCAACGGCTTGCTTGGATATAACAGGGTGCCTAAATGTGCGATCAGACGGTCATCCAAACTTGTCATTACAGATGGGTTATCCCATCAGGATGTCGATGACAAGTTTGGATGACCGTCTGATCGCACCTTAAGGACGACAACCACTGCAGCTTTAGAGATACTCGATATCATGCCATTAGATATTTACTGCAGCAGCGAGGCGGCTGCAACGGCCGACAGACTTAGAGAGGGCGGACTCTGGATCCGAAGACCATACTGACACGCATCTGCAGAACTCAAATGGTGCGCCACTGTTAGCACAAACGGAACAGACTACCTACCCTCGACATTTGCCTTGAGCAGGGGATTCAATATCAGAATACCGGAAAGTTGTGAATGGATGAGGGAATATATCTACATCGACGGCTCCAAAATGGTGATGCTTTGTTTGATTTTGTTCTCTGCTGCAAACTTCTTGACTGTAATAGGGGTACCGATCCCATCTTCATTACAACGAACCCAAAACAGTCTTGTTCAAGTAGCTAACTGGAGGGTATCTAGCAGGACATCTCTATCAGACCACTGCTGGATACTCTTTGACCTACAAGTTGGCTTTCATAACAGGACAATTTCCAGAAACTGGGAAAGGTTCAAAAAAGATCTTCAGAGGATTGAAATCCCCTGCCCAAGCAGAGATCTCTCTACCGAACAAGAAGTCGACGACACAGTCGAATACCTTACCGGGGGCTGGGGCT
The DNA here is from genome assembly GCA_963576555.1 of Ferdinandea cuprea. Classification (NCBI taxonomy): domain Eukaryota; kingdom Metazoa; phylum Arthropoda; class Insecta; order Diptera; family Syrphidae; genus Ferdinandea; species Ferdinandea cuprea. The sequence continues at coordinate 60,662,687 of OY754961.1, forward strand.
GGGGCTCAGTCCATCCAAAACAGAAGTTCTGTTGTTTACTAGGTAAAGGTACATTCCAGTATTCAATTTACCAATAATGGAAGGGAATGATCGTACATTCGGCAATGAATGGGGACTTAAACCACTGGTTGTACACACCTGTTGTGAGGCCCATCCTGAAATACGGTGCAGTTGGGAAATGAAATATTTTCTCTCCAATCTCACCGGCTTGCATGGATATAACTGGGTGCCCAAACTTGTCAATACAGATGGGTTACCCACTTTGGGAGAAAATCTACGTCATAGTGATGTCAGGATGTCATCCGGATGACAAGTTTGTTTGACCCTCTGATCGCACCTTAAGGACGACAGCAGCGAGGTAGTTAAAACGGCCGACAGACTTAGAGAGGGCGGACTCTGGATCCGAAGACCATACTGACACGCATCTGCAGAACTCAAATGGTGCCCCTCTGTTAGCACAAAAGAAACAGACCACTTACCCTCGACATTCAATATCAGAATACCGGAAAGTTGTGAATGGGATGAGGGAAGTCACGAAAAGGGAATATATCTACATCGACTGCTCCAAAATGAATATCGGAACAGCCACAGGCATCTTTTGTGAAACCCTAGGATTAAGCAAATCCTTTATAATCATTATCCAGGCTGTAGCCGAACTAAGAAGGCACTGTATTGCAAACAAGACGATCACCATCTATTTTGGCACTAAAGCGGCCATAAAACTGCGGTTATTCTCTTAGTATATTTCCAAGTGTTTCAAATTCAAAGAAAGGTACCCAGAAGGACACAATGGAGCCAATTGCTGGCCTAAGTGAAAGATGTCACAGGAGCATCCAACATACCTACTAAGTGCTCGGTAGAAGGAGGAGTTTACTACCTAAATGCGCGTAAGGAGGAAGGAGAAGAAGATTCGCCTTTTTTGGGATGCGCTGGACAAATGCTGTTTCCCAACTTCTCGGAAAGAGCCCTGAAGAAAAGACCAGTTAGAAAAGCTAACGTAGTGGTTTTCCCAGCGTGGAAGAACACCTCTTCAGAACGATAGGGGAAATACCATCTCTACCAGCGGATTTGTGTATATTGAAATCTTGAAGTGCTATTGCCACTGTACGAGTGCGCAGACACATTTAATCAATGTACTTAGCAGATATTCGGTAGTCACCACGTTAGCCGCGAGAAACCGCCACCTGATGCGAGAATATGCCGGACAACTGCAGAGGAAGTGTTGTGCTGTGCCATTCTCCTCCCCGCCAACAGTACAGGTGGTGGTGTCGCTTAAGCCCAACACATTGAAGTGTTAGTAATAGGTTGGTGGCCCGGAAGGTTCTTGGCGACGTCGAATATGTGGTCATTCCAACGAAGCCTTTCGGTGTCAGCAATGCTCCGTAAGTAAAGTATGTTAATGCGACAGCTCAGACATAACTAGGGGTGAGAATTTGTTTGATATTGTTCTCTGCTGCAATCTTCTCGACTGTAATAGGGGTAACGATCGCATCTTCATTACAGCGACCAGAAAGAAGATTTTGGACGTAACTTTCGTATCCCACAACAGTCTTGTTCAAGTAGCTAACTGGAGGGTATCTAGCAGGACATCTCTATCAGACCACTGCTGGATACTCTTTGACGGCTTTCTGGACGGGGCAATTTCCAGAAACTGGGAAAGGTTCAAAATAGAACTTCAGAGGATTGAAATCCCCTACCCAAGCAGAGATCTCTCTACCGAACAGATCTACCGATCTAGAAATGTCCTGTTCTTCAAGAAACCTAGGCGTTATCTTAAGCTCCAAACTTAACTGGAGAGAGAGTTTAGAAGACCGCGTTAAGCGGGCGTACTTGGCATTATATGCCGGTCTCAAAACATTCGGCAACGAATGGGGACTTAGACCACTTTTGGTACACTGGTTGTACACAAGTGTTGTGAGGCCCATCCTGAAATACGGTGCAGTTGGGAAATGAAATATCTTCTCTCCAATCTCACCGGCTTGCATGGATATAACAGGGTGTCTAAAGGTGCGATCTGACGGTCATCCAAACTTGTCATTACATATGGGTTACCCACTGTGGGAGAAATCTACGTCATTGTGATGTCAGGATGTCATCCGGATGACCGTCTGATCACACCTTAAGGACGACAGCAGCGAGGCGGTTAAAACGACCGACAGACTTAGAGACGGCGGACTCTGAATCCGAAGACCATACTGACACGCATCTGCAGAACTCAAATGGTGCGCCACTGTAAGCACAAAAGAAACAGACTACCTACCCTCGACATTCACCTTCAGCAGGTTATTCAATATCAGAATACCGGAAAGTTGTGAATGGGATGAGGGAAGTTACGAAAAGGGAATATATCGACATCGACGGCTCCAAAATGAATATCGGAACAGGCGCAGGCATCTTTTGTGAAACCCAGCAAATCCTTTATAATCATTATCCAGGCTGAAGCCGAACTGAGAAGGCACTGCCAACAAGACGATCACCATATATGTTGGCAGTCAAGCGGCTATAAATATAGCGGTTATTCTCTTAGTATATTTCCAAGTGTTTCAAATTCGAAGAAAGGTACCCAGAAGGACACAATGGAGCCAATTTCTGGCCTAAGGGAAAGAAGTCACAGGAGCATCCACCAACATACCTACTAAGTGCTCGGTAGACGGTGGAGTTAGCGTACTTGGCATTATATACCGGTCCCAAAACATTCGGCAACGAATGGGGACTTAAACCACTTTTGGTACACTGGTTGTACAGAACTGTTGTGAGGCCCATCCTGAAATACGGTGCAGTTGGGTGGAAGGCTCTGGAAATGAAATATCTTCTCTCCAATCTCACCGGCTTGCATGGATATAACAGGGTGTCTAAAGATGCGATCAGACGGTCATCCAAACTTGTCATTACAGATGGGTTACCCACTTTGGGAGAAAATCTACGTCATAGTGATGTCAGGATGTCATCCGGATGACAAGTTTGGATGACCGTCTGATCACACCTTAAGGACGACAGCAGCGAGCCGGTTAAGACGGCCAACAGACTTCGATCCGAAGACAATACTGACACGCATCTGCAGAACTCAAATGGTGCGCCACTGTAAGCACAAAAGAAACAGACTACCTACCCTCGACATTCACCTTCAGCAGGGGATTCAATATCACAATACCGGAAAGTTGTGAATGGGATGCAAGAAGTCACGAAAAGGGAATATATCTACATCAACGGCTCCAAAATAAATATCGGAAAAGGCTCAGGCATCTTTTGTGAACCCTAGGATTAAGAAAGTCCTTTATAGTCATTATCCAGGCTGAAGTCGAACTGAGAAGGCACTTTATTGCCAACAAGACGATCACCGTCTATTTTGGCAGTCAAGCGGCCATACAACTAGCGGTTATTCTCTTAGTATATTTGCAAGTGTTTCAAATTCGAAGAAGGTACCCAGAACGACACAATTGGGCCAATTGCTGGCCTAAGTGAAAGATGTCACAGGAGCATCCACCTGGAACGGTGAAAGGAGGAGCTACTACCTAAGTGGTCGGTAGGAGGAGGGAGAGGAAGATTCGCCTTTTTTGGGGCGCGCTGGACAAATGCTGTTTCCCATCTTCTCCGAAAGAGCCCTGAAGAAAAGGCCAGTTAGAAAAGCTAACGTAGTGGTTTTCCCAGCGTGGAAGAACGCCTCTTCAGAACGTTAGGGGAAATACAATCTGGACCAGCGGATATGTGTATATTGATATATTGAAGTACTATTGCCAATGTACGAGTGCGCAGACACAATTCATTAATGTACTTAGCAGATATTCGGTAGTCACCACGTTAGCCGCGAAAAAAAGCCACCTGATGCGAGAATATGCCGGGCAACTGCAGAGGAAGTGTTGTGCTGTGCCATTCTCCTCCCCACCAACAGGACAGGTGGTGGTGTCGCTTAAGCCCAACATGTTTAAGTGCTTGCAAAAGGTTGGTGGCCCGAAAGGTTCTTGGCGACGTCCAATATGTGGTCATTCCAACGAAGTTTGCCATTAACTCACCTACCGAGGAAGGCAGGCCTTTCGGTGTCAGCAATGCTCCGTAAGTAAAGTATGTTAATGCAACAGCTCAGACATAACTAGGGGTGAGGGTTTGTTTGATTTTGTTCTCTGCTGCAATTTTCTCGACTGTAATAGCGGTAACGATCCCATATTCATTAGAGCGAACAGAAAGGAGGTTTTGGACGTAACTTTCGTATCCCAAAACAGTCTTGTTTAAGTAGCTAACTGGAGGGTATCTAGCATTACATCTCCATCAGACCACTGCTGGATCAGGCGGTCAACCAAACGGCCGACAGTCTTAGAGAGGACGGACTCTGGATCCGAAGACCATACTGACACGCATCTGCAGAACTTAAATGATGCGCCACTGTGAGCACAAAAGAAACCGTACCGGGGCGATCTCTGTCAGATTTCCAGATTTCATATGGTAGGTAATGAGGTTGCGGACCGAGGGCTGGGGGTCAGTCCGTCCAAAACAGAAGTCATGTTGTTTGCTAGCAAAAGGATCATTCCAATATTCAATGTACCAATAATGGGAGGGAATGATCTAAAAATGTCCTGTTCTTCAAGATACCTAGGCGTTATCTTAAGCTCCAAACTTAACTGGAGTGAGAGTGTAGAAGACCGCGTTAAGCGGGCGTACTTGGCATTATATACCGGTCCCAAAACATTCTGCAACGAATGGGGACTTAAACCACTTTTGGTACACTGGTTGTACACAACTGTTGTGAGGCCAATCCTGAAATACGGTGCAGTTGGGAAATGAAATATTTTCTCTCCAATCTCACCGGCTTGCATGGGAGAAAATCTACGTGACAGTGATGTCAGGATGTCATCCGGATGACAAGTTTGGATGACCGTCTGATCACACCTTAAGGACGACAGCAGTGAGCCGGTTAAGACGGTCGACATACTTAGAGAGGGAGGACTCTGGATCCGAAGACCATACTGACACGCATCTGCAGAACTCAAATTGTGCCCCACTGTTAGCACAAAAGAAACAGACTACTTACCCTCGACATTCAATATCAGAAAACCGGAAAGTTGTGAATGGGATGAGGGAAGTCACGAAAAGGGCTCCATCGAATACCGACTACATCGACGGCTCCAAAATGAATATCGGAACAGGCACAGACATCTTTTGTGAAACCATAGGATTAAGCAAATCCTTTATAATCATTATCCAGGCTGAAGCCGAACTGAGAAGGCACTGTATTGCAAACAAGACGATCACCATCTATTTTGGCACTAAAGCGGCCATAAAACTGCGGTTATTCTCTTAGTATATTTCCAAGTGTTTCAAATTCAAAGAAAGGTACCCAGAAGGACACAATGGAGCCAATTGCTGGCCTAAGTGAAAGATGTCACAGGAGCATCCAACATACCTACTAAGTGCTCGGTAGAAGGAGGAGTTTACTACCTAAATGCGCGTAAGGAGGAAGGAGATGAAGATTCGCCTTTTTTGGGATGCGCTGGACAAGTGCTGTTTCCCAACTTCTCGGAAAAAGCCCTGAAGAAAAGGCCAGTTAGAAAAGCTAACGTAGTGGTTTTCCCAGCGTGGAAGAAATCCTCTTCAGAACGATAGGGGAAATACCATCTCTACCAGCGGATTTGTGTATATTGAAATCTTGAAGTACTATTGCCACTGTACGAGTGCGAAGACACCTTTCATTAATGTACTTAGCTGATATTCGGTAGTCACCACGTTGGCCGCGAAAAACCGCCACCTGATGCGATGCGAGCATATGTTGGCCCGAAAGGTTCTTGGCGACGTCGAATATGTGGTCATTCCAACGAAGTTTATTATTAACGCATATACCGAGGATGGAAAGGCCTTCGGTGTCAGCAATGCTCCGTATCACCAGGGGTGAGGCTTTGTTTGATTTTGTTGTCTGCTGCAATCTGCTCGACTGTATAGGGGTAACGATCCCATCTTCATTACAGCGACCAGAAAGAAGGTTTTGGACGTAACTTTCGTATCGCAAAACAGTCTTGTTCAATTAGCTAACTGGAGGGTATCTAGCAGGACATCTCTATCAGACCACTGCTGGATACTCTTTGACGGCTTTCAGGACGGGGCAATTTCCAGAAACTGGAAAAGGTTCAAAATAGATCTTCAGAGGATTGAAATACCCTACCCAAGCAGAGATCTCTCTACCGAACAAGAAGTCGACGACACACTCGAATTACAGTATCGGGGCGAAACTGGGAAAGGTTCAAAATAGAACTTCAGAGGATTGAAATCCCCTACCCAAGCAGAGATCTCTCTACGGAACAAGAAGTCGACGACACACTCGAATACAGTACAGGGGCGATCTCTGTCAGATTTCCAGATTTCATATGGTAGGTAATTGGGTTGTGGACCGAGGGCTGGGGGTCAGTCAATCCAAAACAGAAGTCCTGTTGTTTACTAGGAAAAGGATCATTCCAGTATGCAATGTACCAATAATGGGAGGGAATGATCTAGAAATGTCCTGTTCTTCAAGATACCTAGGCGTTATCTTACGCTCCAAACTTAACTGGAGAGAGAGTGTAGAAGACCGCGTTAAGCGGGAGTACTTGGCATTATATATCGGTCCCAAAACATTTGGCAACGAATGGGGACTTAAACCACTTTTGGTACACTGGTTGTACACAACTGTTGTGAGGCCCATCCTGAAATACGGTGCAGTTGGGAAATGAAATATCTTCTCTCCAATCTCACCGGCTTGCTTGGATATAACATGGTGCCTAAATGTGCGATCAGACGGTCATCCAAAGTTGTCATTACAGATGGGTTATCCCATCAGGATGTCGATGACAAGTTTGGATGACCGTCTGATCGCACCTTAAGGACGACAACCACTGCAGCTTTAGAGATACTCGATATCATGCCATTAGACATTTACTGCAGCAGCGAGGAGGCTGCAACGGCCGATAGACTTAGAGAGTGCGGACTCTGGATCCGAAGACCATACTGACACGCATCTGCAGAACTCAAATGGTGCGCCACTGTTAGCACAAACGGAACAGACTACCTACCCTCGACTTTTGCCTTGAGCAGGGGATTCAATATCAGAATACCGGAAAGTTGTGAATGGATGAGGGCATATATCTACATCGACAGCTCCAAAATGGTGATGCTTTGTTTGATTTTGTTCTCTGATGCAAACTTCTCGACTGTAATAGGGGTACCGATCCCATCTTCCTTAAGGACGACAGCAGCGAGCCGGTTAAGACGGTCAACAGACTTCGACCCGAAGACCATACTGACACGCATCTGCAGAACTTAAATGGTGCGCCACTGTGAGCACAAAAGAAACAGACTACCTACCCTCGACATTCAATATCAGAATACCGGAAAGTTGTGAATGGGATGAGGGAAGTCACGAAAAGGGAATATATCTACATCGACGGCTCCAAAATGAATATCGGAACAGGCGCAGGCATCTTTTGTGAAACTCTAGGATTAAGCAAATCCTTTATAATCATTATCCAGGCTGAAGCCGAACTGAGAAGGCACTGCCAACAAGACGATCACCATCTATTTTGGCAGTCAAGCGGCTATAAATATAGCGGTTATTCTCTTTGTATATTTCCAAGTGTTTCAAATTCGAAGAAAGGTACCCAGAAGGACACAATGGAGCCAATTTCTGGCCTAAGTGAAAGAAGTCACAGGAGCATCCACCAACATACCTACTAAGTGCTCGGTAGACGGTGGAGTTACTACCTAAGTGTTCGTTAGGAGGAGGGAGAGGAAGATTCGCCTTTTTTGGGGCGCGCTGGACAAATGCTGTTTCCCATCTTCTCCGAAAGAGCCCTGAAGAAAAGGCCAGTTAGAAAAGCTAACGTAGTGGTTTTCCCAGCGTGGAAGAACACCTCTTCAGAACGATAGGGGAAATACAATCTGGACCAGCGGATTTGTGTATATTGATATATTGAAGTACTATTGCCAATGTACGAGTGCGCAGACACAATTCATTAATGTACTTAGCAGATATTCGGTAGTCACCACGTTAGCCGCGAAAAAAAGCCACCTGATGCGTGAATATGCCGGACAACTGCAGAGGAAGTGTTGTGCTGTGCCATTCTCCTCCCCACCAACAGGACAGGTGGTGGTGTCGCTTAAGCCCAACATGTATAAGTTCTTGCAAAAGGTTGGTGGCCCGAAAGGTTCTTGGCGACGTCGAATATGTGGTCATTCCAACGAAGTTTGCCATTAACTCACATACCGAGGAAGGCAGGCCTTTCGGTGTCAGCAATGCTCTGTAAGTAAAGTATGTTAATGCGACGGCTCAGACATAACTAGGGGTGAGGGTTTGTTTGATTTTGTTCTCTGCTGCAATTTTCTCGACTGTAATAGCGGTAACGATCCCATCTTCATTACAGCGACCAGAAATAAGGTTTTGGACGTAACTTTCGTTTCGCAAAACAGTCTTGTTCAAGTAGCTAACTCTAGGGTATCTAGCAGGACATCTCTATCAGACCACTGCTGGATACTCTTTGACGGCTTTCAGGACGGGGCAATTTCCAGAAACTGGAAAAGGTTCAAAATAGATCTTCAGAGGATTGAAATCCCCTACCCAAGCAGAGATCTCTCTACCGAACAAGAAGTCGACGACACACTCGAATACAGTATCGGGGCGAAACTGGGAAAGGTTCAAAATAGAACTTCAGAGGATTGAAATCCCCTACCCAAGCAGAGATCTCTCTACCGAACAAGAATTCGACGACATAATCGTATACCGTACCGGGGCGATCTCTGTCAGATTTCCAGATTTCATATGGTAGGTAATTGGGTTGTGGACCGAGGGCTGGGGGTCATTCAATCCAAAACAGAAGTCCTGTTGTTTACTAGAAAAAGGATCATTCCAGTATGCAATGTACCAATAATGGGAGGGAATGATCTAGAAATGTCCTGTTCTTCAAGATACCTAGGCGTTATCTTACGCTCCAAACTTAACTGGAGAGAGAGTGTAGAAGACCGCGTTAAGCGGGAGTACTTGGCATTATATACCGGTCCCAAAACATTCGGCAACGAATGGGGACTTAAACCACTTTTGGTACACTGGTTGTACACAACTGTTGTGAGGCCCATTCTGAAATACGGTGCAGTTGGGTGGAAGGCTCTGGAAATGAAATATCTTCTCTCCAATCTCACCGGCCTGCATGGATATAACAGGGTGTCTAAAGGTGCGATCAGACGGTCATCCAAACTTGTCATTACAGATGGGTTACCCCCTTTGGGAGAAAATCAACGTCATAGTGATGTCAGGATGTCATCCGGATGACAAGTTTGGATGACCGTCTGATCAGACCTTAAGGACGACAGCAGCGAGCCGGTTAAGACGGTCGACATACTTAGAGAGGACGGACTCTGGATCCGAAGAGCATACTGACACGCATCTGCAGAACTCAAATGGTGCGCCACTGTAAGCACAAAAGAAACAGACTACCTTCCCTCGACATTCACCTTCAGCAGGGGATTCAATATCACAATACCGGAAAGTTGTGAATGGGATGAGGGAAGTCACGAAAAGGGAATATATCTACATCAACGGCTCCAAAATAAATATCGGAAAAGGCTCAGGCATCTTTTGTGAACCCTAGGATTAAGCAAGTCCTTTATAGTCATTATCCAGGCTGAAGTCGAACTGAAAAGGCACTTTATTGCCAACAAGACGATCACCGTCTATTTTGACAGTCAAGCGGCCATAAAAATCATGAAATCAGATGTACCGACGTCAAGGGCTGTGAGCCAATGTAGGAAGTCGTTGGACGAGTGCCAGGACACACTGATATCCCGGGAAACGGCGTAGCGGAATAGCTTGAAAGATCAGGGTAGGAAATGAATGCATAATGGCACTTGAATCAGTAAGAATAATACCGCTTAGCATAACGTAGGCTTACGACTCCCGCCAGATACTTTTATTATGAGCTGGAGGATGTGTACAAAGCTAAGCTTAAACAAAACATGAGATTTGTATATAAAACGGGTTGGTTTTAAGAGAACGTACTTTGTGCACATACCAGCGGTTATTTTCTAAGTATATGTCCAAGTGTTTCAAATTCGAAGAAAGGTACCCAGAAGGACACAATGGAGCCAATTTCTGGCCTAAGTGAAAGATGTCACAGGAGCATCCACCAACATACCTACTAAGTGCTCGGTAGACGGAGGAGTTACTACATAAGTGCTCGTTAGGAGTAGGGAACGCGCTGGACATACGCTGTTTCCCATCTTCTCGGAAAGAGCCCTGAAGAAAAGGCCAGTTAGAAAAGCTAACGTAGTGGTTTTCCCAGCGTGGAAGAACACTTTTCAGAACGATAGGGGAAATACCATCTGGACAAGCGGATTTGTGTATATTGATATCTTGAAGTACTATTGCCACTGTACGAGTGCACAGACATCTTTCATTAATGTACTTAGCAGATATTCGGTAGTCACCACGTTAGCCGCGAAAAACCGCCACCTGATGCAAGAATATGCCGGACAACTGCAGAGGAAGTGTTGTGCTGTGCCATTCTCCTTCCCGCCAACAGGACAGGCGGTGTCGCTTAAGCCCAACATGTTTAAGTGCTTGCAAAAGGTTGGTGGCCCGAAAGGTTCTTGGCGACGTCGAATATGTGGTCATTCCAACGAAGTTTGCCGTTAACGCACATACCGAGGAGGGCAGGCCTTTCGGTGTCAGCAATGCTCCGTAAGTAACGTATGTTAATGCGACAGCTCAGACATCACTAAGGGTAAGGGTTTGTTTGATTTTGTTGTCTGCTGCAATCTGCTCGACTGTAACGATCCCATCTTCATTACAGCGAATAGAAAGGAGGTTTTGGACGTAACTTTCATATCCCAAAACAGTCTTGTTCAAGTAGCTAACTGGAGGGTATCTAGCAGGACATCTCTATCAGATCACTGCTGGATACTCTTTGACCTACAGGTCAGCTTTCAAAACAGGAAAATTTCAAGAAACTGGGAAGGGTTCAAAAAAGATCTTCAGAGGATTGAAATCACCTGCCCAAGCAGAGATCTCACTACCGAACAAGAATTCGACGTCATAATCGTATACCGTACCGGGGCGAACAGAAGTCATGTTGTTTGCTAGCAAAAGGATCATACCAATATTCAATGTACCAATAATGGGAGAGTTGATAAGGCCCTATATTGCCAACAAGATGATCGCCATCTCTTTTGACAGTCAAGCGGCCGTAAAAGTCATGAAATCAGATGTGCTGAAGTCAAGGGCTGTGAGCCAATGTAGGAAGTCGTTGGACGAGTCAATAATGGGAGGGAATGATCGTACTTGGCATTGTATGCCGGTCTCAAAACATTCGGCAACGAATGTGTACTTAAAGTACTTTTAGTACTCTGGTTGTACACAACTGTTGTGAGGCCTATCCTGAAATACGGTGCAGTTGGGTGGGAGGCTCTGGAAATGAAATATCTTCTCTCCAATCTCACAGGCTTGCATGGATATAACAGGGTGTCTAAAGATGCAATCAGACGGTCATCCAAACTTGTCATTACAGATGGGTTACCCACTTTGGGAGAAAATCTACGTGACAGTGATGTCAGGATGTCATCCGGATGACAAGTTTGGATGACCGTCTGATCAGACCTTAAGGACGACAGCAGCGAGCCGGTTAAGACGGTCGACATACTTAGAGAGGACGGACTCTGGATCCGAAGAGCATACTGACACGCATCTGCAGAACTCAAATGGTGCGCCACTGTTAGCACAAACGGAACAGACTACCTACCCTCGACATTTGCCTTGAGCAGGGGATTCAATATCAGAATACCGGAAAGTTGTGAATGGATGAGGGAATATATCTACATCGACGGCTCCAAAATGGTGATGCTTTGTTTGATTTTGTTCTCTGCTGCAAACTTCTCGACTGTAATAGGGGTGCCGATCCCATCTTCATTACAACGAACTTAAAACAGTCTTGTTCAAGTAGCTAACTGGCGGGAATCTAGCAGGACATCTCTCTCAGACCACTGCTGGATGCTCTTTGACCTACAAGTTGGCTTTCATAACAGGACAATTTCCAGAAACTGGGAAAGGTTCAAAAAAGAACTTCAGAGGATTGAAATCCCCTGCCCAAGCAGAGATCTCTCTACCGAACAAGAAGTCGACGACACAGTCGAATACCGTACCGGGGGCTGGGGCTGGGGCTCAGTCCATCCAAAACAGAAGTTCTGTTGTTTACTAGGAAAAGGATCATTCCAGTATTCAATTTACCAATGGGAGGGAATGATCGTACATTCGGCAACGAATGGGGACTTAAACCACTGGTTGTACACACCTGTTGTGAGGCCCATCCTGAAATACTTTCTCTCCAATCTCACCGGCTTGCATGGATATAACTGGGTGCCTAAAGGTGCGATCAGACGATCACCCAAACTTGTCAATACAGATGGGTTACCCACTTTGGGAGAAAATCTACGTCATAGTGATGTCAGGATGTCATCCGGATGACAAGTTTGGTTGACCCTCTGATCGCACCTTAAGGACGACAGCAGCGAGGTAGTTAAAACGGCCGACAGACTTAGAGAGGGCGGACTCTGGATCCGAAGACCATACTGACACGCATCTGCAGAACTCAAATGGTGCCCCTCTGTTAGCACAAAAGAAACAGACCACTTACCCTCGACATTCAATATCAGAATACCGGAAAGTTGTGAATGGGATGAGGGAAGTCACGAAAAGGGAATATATCTACATCGACGGCTCCAACATGAATATCGGAACAGCCACAGGCATCTTTTGTGAAACCCTAGGATTAAGCAAATCCTTTATAATCATTATCCAGGCTGTAGCCGAACTAAGAAGGCACTGTATTGCAAACAAGACGATCACCATCTATTTTGGCACTAAAGCGGCCATAAAACTGCGGTTATTCTCTCAGTATATTTCCAAGTGTTTCAAATTCAAAGAAAGGTACCCAGAAGGACACAATGGAGCCAATTGCTGGCCTAAGTGAAAGATGTCACAGGAGCATCAAACATACCTACTAAGTACTCGGTAGAAGGAGGAGTTTACTACCTAAATGCGCGTAAGAAGGAAGGAGAAGAAGATTCGCCTTTTTTGGGATGCGCTGGACAAATGCTGTTTCCCAACTTCTCGGAAAGAGCCCTGAAGAAAAGGCCAGTTAGAAAAGCTAACGTAGTGGTTTTCCCAGCGTGGAAGAACACCTCTTCAGAACGATAGGGGAAATACCATCTCTACCAGCGGATTTGTGTATATTGAAATCTTGAAGTGCTATTGCCACTGTACGAGTGCGCAGACACCTTTCATTAATGTACCTAGCAGTTATTCGGTAGTCACCACGTTAGCCGCGAAAAACCGCCACCTGATGCGATGCGAGCATATGTTGGCCCGAAAGGTTCTTGGCGACGTCGAATATGTGGTCATTCCAACGAAGTTTGCCGTTAACGCACATACCGAATAAGGCAGGCCTTTCGGTGTCAGCAATGCTCCGTAAGTAACGTATGTTAATGCGACAGCTCAGACATCACTAAGGGTAAGGGTTTGTTTGATTTTGTTGTCTGCTGCAATCTGCTCGACTGTAACGATCCCATCTTCATTACAGCGAACAGAAAGGAGGTTTTGGACGTAACTTTCATATCCCAAAACAGTCTTGTTCAAGTAGCTAACTGGAGGGTATCTAGCAGGACATCTCTATCAGATCACTGCTGGATACTCTTTGACCTACAGGTCAGCTTTCAAAACAGGAAAATTTCAAGAAACTGGAAAGGGTTCAAAAAAGATCTTCAGAGGATTGAAATCACCTGCCCAAGCAGAGATCTCACTACCGAACAGGAATTCGACGTCATAATCGTATACCGTACCGGGGCGAACAGAAGTCATGTTGTTTGCTAGCAAAAGGATCATACCAATATTCAATGTACCAATAATGGGAGAGTTGATAAGGCCCTATATTGCCAACAAGATGATCGCCATCTCTTTTGACAGTCAAGCGGCCGTAAAAGTCATGAAATCAGATGTGCTGAAGTCAAGGGCTGTGAGCCAATGTAGGAAGTCGTTGGACGAGTCAATAATGGGAGGGAATGACCGTACTTGGCATTATATGCCGGTCTCAAAACATTCGGCAACGAATGTGTACTTAAAGCACTTCTGGTACTCTGGTTGTACACAACTGTTGTGAGGCCTATCCTGAAATACGGTGCAGTTGGGTGGAAGGCTCTGGAAATAAAATATCATCTCTCCAATCTCACCGGCTTGCATGGATATAACAGGGTGTCTAAAGGTGCGATCAGACGGTCATCCAAACTTGTCATTTCTCCCCACTTTGGGAGAAAATCTACGTCATAGTGATGTCAGGATGTCATCCGGATGACAAGTTTGGATGACCGTCTGATCACACCTTAAGGACGACAGCCGGTTAAGACGGTCGACATACTTAGAGAGGACGGACTCTGGATCCGAAGACCATACTGACACGCATCTGCAGAACTCAAATGGTGCGCCACTGTAAGCACAAAAGAAACAGACTACCTACCCTCGACATTCACCTTCAGCAGGGGATTCAATATCACAATACCGGAAAGTTGTGAATGGGATGAGGGAAGTCACGAAAAGGAAATATATCTACATCAACGGCTCCAAAATAAATATCGGAAAAGGCTCAGGCATCTTTTGTGAACCCTAGGATTAAGCAAGTCCTTTATAGTCATTATCCAGGCTGAAGTCGAACTGAGAAGGAACTTTATTGCCAACAAGACGATCACCGTCTATTTTGGCAGTCAAGCGGCCATAATATCACCTGCCCAAGCAGAGATCTCACTACCGAACAAGAATTCTACGACATAATCGTATACCGTACCGGGGCGTTCTCTGATTTCCAGATTTCATATGGTAGGTAATGAGGTTGTGGACCGAGGGCTGGGGGTCAGTCCATTCAAAACAGAAGTCATGTTGTTTGCTAGCAACAGGATCATTCCAATATTCAATGTACCAATAATGGGAGAGTTGATAAGGCACTGTATTGCCAACAAGATGATCGCCATCTCTTTGACAGTCAAGCGGCCGTAAAAGTCATAAATTCAGATGTGCTGAAGTCGAGGTCCCTTTTTGGGACGCGCTGGACATACGCTGTTTCCCATCTTCTCGGAAAGAGCCCTGAAGAAAAGGACAGTTAGAAAAGCTAACGTAGTGGTTTTCCCAGCGTGGAAGAACACCTCTTCATAACGATAGGGGAAATACCATCTGTACCAGCGGATTTGTGTATATTGAAATCTTGAAGTGCTATTGCCACTGTACGAGTGCGCAGACACCTTCCATCAATGTACTTAACAGATATTCGGTAGTCACCACGTTAGTCGCGAAAAACCGCCACCTGATGCGAGAATATGCCGGACAACTGCAGAGGATGTGTTGTGCTGTGCCAGTCTCCTCCCCGTCAACAGGACAGGTGGTGGTGTCGCTTAGCCCAACATGTTTAAGTGCTAGCAAAAGGTTGGTGGCCAGAAAGGTTCTTGGCGACGTCGAATATGTGGTCATTCCAACGAAGTTTGCCATTAACTCACATACCGACGAAGGCAGGCCTTTCGGTGTCAGCAATGCTCCGTAAGTAAAGTATGTTAATGCAACAGCTCAGACATAACTAGGGGTGAGGGTTTGTTTGATTTTGTTCTCTGCTGCAATTTTCTCGACTGTAATAGCGGTAACGATCCCATATTCATAAGAGCGAACAGAAAGGAGGTTTTGGACGTAACTTTCGTATCCCAAAACCGTCTTGTTCAAGTAGTTAACTGGAGGATATCTAGCAGGACATCTCTATGAGACCACTGCTGGATCAGGCGGTCAACCAAACGGCCGACAGTCTTAGAGAGGACGGACTCTGGATCCGAAGAGCATACTGACACGCATCTGCAGAACTCAAATGGTGCGCCACTGTTAGCACAAACGGAACAGACTACCTACCCTCGACATTTGCCTTGAGCAGGGGATTCAATATCAGAATACCGGAAAGTTGTGAATGGATGAGGGAATATATCTACATCGACGGCTCCAAAATGGTGATGCTTTGTTTGATTTTGTTCTCTGCTGCAAACTTCTCGACTGTAATAGGGGTACCGATCCCATCTTCATTACAACGAACCCAAAACAGTCTTGTTCAAGTAGCTAACTGGAGGGTATCTAGCAGGACATCTCTATCAGACCACTGCTGGATACTCTTTGACCTACAAGTTGGCTTTCATAACAGGACAATTTCCAGAAACTGGGAAACGTTCAAAAAAGAACATCAGAGGATTGAAATCCCCTGCCCAAGCAGAGAACTCTCTACCGAACAAGAAGTCGACGACACAGTCGAATACCGTACCGGGGGCTGGGGCTGGGGCTCAGTCCATCCAAAACAGAAGTTCTGTTGTTTACTAGGAAAAGGATCATTCCAGTATTCAATTTACCAATAATGGGAGGGAATGATCGTACATTCGGCAACGAATGGGGACTTAAAACACTGGTTGTACACACCTGTTGTGAGGCCCATCCTGAAATACGGTGCAGTTGGGAAATGAAATATTTTCTCTCCAATCTCACCGGCTTGCATGGATATAACTGGGTGCCCAAACTTGTCAATACAGATGGGTTACCCACTTTGGGAGAAAATCTACGTCATAGTGATGTCAGGATGTCATCCGGATGACAAGTTTGGTTGACCCTCTGATCGCACCTTAAGGACGACAGCAGCGAGGTAGTTAAAACGGCCGACAGACTTAGAGAGGGCGGACTCTGGATCCGAAGACCATACTGACACGCATCTGCAGAACTCAAATGGTGCCCCTCTGTTAGCACAAAAGAAACAGACCACTTACCCTCGACATTCAATATCAGAATACCGGAAAGTTGTGAATGGGATGAGGGAAGTCACGAAAAGGGAATATATCTATATCGACGGCTCCAAAATGAATATCGGAACAGGCTCAGGAAACTTTTGTGAAACCCTAGGATTAAGCAAATACTTTATAATCATTATCGAGGCTGAAGTCGAACTGAGAAGGCACTGTATTGCCAACAAGACGATCACCATCTATTTTGGCAGTCAAGCGGCCATAAAACTAGCAGTTATTCTCTTAGTATATTTCCAAGTGTTTCAAATTCAAAGAAAGGTACCCAGAAGGACACAATGGAGCCAATTGCTGGCCTAAGTGAAAGATGTCACAGGAGCATCCAACATACCTACTAAGTGCTCGGTAGAAGGAGGAGTTTACTACCTAAATGCGCGTAAGGAGGAAGGAGAAGAAGATTCGCCTTTTTTGGGATGCGCTGGACAAATGCTGTTTCCCAACTTCTCGGAAAGAGCCCTGAAGAAAAGACCAGTTAGAAAAGCTAACGTAGTGGTTTTCCCAGCGTGGAAGAACACCTCTTCAGAACGATAGGGGAAATACCATCTCTACCAGCGGATTTGTGTATATTGAAATCTTGAAGTGCTATTGCCACTGTACGAGTGCGCAGACACATTTAATCAATGTACTTAGCAGATATTCGGTAGTCACCACGTTAGCCGCGAGAAACCGCCACCTGATGCGAGAATATGCCGGACAACTGCAGAGGAAGTGTTGTGCTGTGCCATTCTCCTCCCCGCCAACAGTACAGGTGGTGGTGTCGCTTAAGCCCAACACATTGAAGTGTTAGTAAAAGGTTGGTGGCCCGGCAGGTTCTTGGCGACGTCGAATATGTGGTCATTCCAACGAAGTTTGCCATTAACGCACATACCGAGGAAGGCAGGCCTTTCGGTGTCAGCAATGCTCCGTAAGTAAAGTATGTTAATGCGACAGCTCAGACATAACTAGGGGTGAGAATTTGTTTGATATTGTTCTCTGCTGCAATCTTCTCGACTGTAATAGGGGTAACGATCGCATCTTCATTACAGCGACCAGAAAGAAGATTTTGGACGTAACTTTCGTATCCCACAACAGTCTTGTTCAAGTAGCTAACTGGAGGGTATCTAGCAGGACATCTCTATCAGACCACTGCTGGATACTCTTTGACGGCTTTCTGGACGGGGCAATTTCCAGAAACTGGGAAAGGTTCAAAATAGAACTTCAGAGGATTGAAATCCCCTACCCAAGCAGAGATCTCTCTACCGAACAGATCTACCGATCTAGAAATGTCCTGTTCTTCAAGAAACCTAGGCGTTATCTTAAGCTCCAAACTTAACTGGAGAGAGAGTTTAGAAGACCGCGTTAAGCGGGCGTACTTGGCATTATATACTGGTCCCAAAACATTCGGCAACGAATGAGGACTTAAACCACTTTTGGTACACTGGTTGTACACAACTGTTGTGAGGCCCATCCTGAAATACGATGCAGTTGGGAAATGAAATATCTTCTCTCCAATCTCACCGGCTTGCTTGGATATAACAGGGTGCCTAAAGGTGCGATTAGACGGTCATCCAAACTTGTCATTACAGATGGGTTACCCCATCAGGATGTCGATGACAAGTTTGGATGACCGTCTGATCGCACCTTAAGGACGACAACCACTGCAGCTTTAGAGATACTCGATCTCATGCCATTAGACATTTACTGCAGCAGCGAGGCGGCTGCAACGGCCGACAGACTTAGAGAAGGCGGACTCTGGATCCGAAGACCATGCTGACACGCATCTACAGAACTCAAATGGTGCGCCACTGGAAGCACAAAAGAAACAGACTACCTACCCTCGACATTTGCCTTGAGCAGGGTATTCAATATTAGAATACCGGAAAGTTGTGAATGGGATGAGGGAATATATCTACATCGACGGCTCCAAAATGGTGATGCTTTGTTTGATTTTGTTCTCTGCTGCAATCTTCTCGACTGTAATATGGGTAACGATCCCATCTTCATTACAGCCAACAGAAAAAAGGTTTTGAACGTAACTTTCATATCCCAAAACAGTCTTGTTCAAGTAGCTAACTGGAGGGTATCTAGCAGGACATCTCTATCAGACCACTGCTGGATACTCTTTGACGGCTTTCTGGACGGGGCAATTTCCAGAAACTGGGAAAGGTTCAAAATAGAAGTTCAGAGGATTGAAATCCCCTACCCAAGCAGAGATCTCTCTACCGAACAAGAAGTCGACGACACACTCTGGATCCGAAGACCATACTGACACGCATCTGCAGAACTCAAATGGTGCGCCACTGTAAGCACAAAAGAAACAGACTACCTACCCTCGACATTTGCCTTGAGCAGGGTATTCAATATCAGAATACCGGAAAGTTGTGAATGGGATGAGGGAATATATCTACATCGACGGCTCCAAAATGGTGATGCTTTGTTTGATTTTGTTCTCTGCTGCAATCTTCTCGACTGTAATAGGGGTAACGATCCCATCTTTATTACAGCGACCAGAAAGAAGGTTTTGGACGTAACTTTCGTATCGCAAAACAGTCTTGTTCAAGTAGCTAACTGGAGGGTATCTAGCAGGACATCTCTATCAGACCACTGTTGTATACTCTTTGACCTACAAGTCGGCTTTTAGGACAGGAAAATTTCCAGAAACTGGGAAAGGTTCAAAATAGAACTTCAGAGGATTGAAATCACCTGCCCAAGCAGAAATCTCACTACCGAACAAGAATTCGACGACATAATCGAATACCGTACCGGGGCGATCTCTGGCAGATTTCCAGATTTCATATGGTAGGTAATGAGGTTGTGGACCGACGGCTGGGGGTCAGTCCATCCAAAACAGAAGTCATGTTGTTTGCTAGCAAAAGGATCATTCCAATATCCAATGTACCAATAATGGGAGAGTTTATAAGACACTATATTGCCAACAAGATGATCGCCATCTCTTTTGACAGTCAAGCGGCCGTAAAAATCATGAAATCAGATGTGCCGAAGTCAAGGGCTGTGAGCCAATGTAGGAAGTCGTTGGACGAGTGCCAGGACACACTGATATCCCGGGAAACGGCGTAGCGGAATAGCTTGAAAGATCAGGGTAGGATATAAATGCATTAATGACACTTGAATCAGTAAGAATACCGCTTAGCATAACGTAGGCTTACGACTCCCGCCAGATACTTTTATTATGAGCTGGAGGATGTGGACAAAGCTAAGCTAAAACAAAACATTAGATTTGTATATAAAACGGGTTGGTTTTAAGAGAACGTACTTTGTGCACATACCAGCGGTTATTCTCTAAGTATATTCCCATGTGTTTCAAATTCGAAGAAAGGTACCCAGAAGGACACAATGGAGCCAATTTCTGGCCTAAGTGAAAGAAGTCACAGGAGCATCCACCAACATACCTACTAAGTGCTCGGTGAAAGGAGGAGCTACTACCTAAGTGGTCGGTAGGAGGAGGAAGAGGAAGATTCGCCTTTTTTGGGACGCGCTGGACAAATGCTGTTTACCATCTTCTCGGAAAGAGCCCTGAAGAAAAGGCCAGTTAGAAAAGCTAACGTAGTGGTTTTCCCAGCGTGGAAGAACACCTCTTCAGAACGATAGGTGAAATACCATCTCTACCAGCGGATTTGTGTATATTGAAATCTTGAAGGACTATTGCCACTGTACGAGTGCGCAGACACCTTTCATTAATGTACCTAGCAGATATTCAGTAGTCACCACGTTAGCCGCGAAAAACCGCCACCTGATGCGAGCATATGTCGGACAACTGCAGAGGAAGTGTTGTGCTGCGCCATTCTCCTCCGCGCCAACAGGACAGGTGGAGGTGTCGCTTAAGCCCAACATATTCAAGTGTTAGCAAAAGGTTAGTAGCCCGAAAGGTTCTCGTCGACGTCGAATATGTGGTCATTCCAACGAAGTTTGTCAGTGACGCACATACCGAGGATGGAAAGCTCTTCGGTGTCAGCAATGCTCCGTATCACTAGGGGTGAGGCTTTGTTTGATTTTGTTCTCCGCTGCAATCTTCTCGACTGTAATATGGGTAACGATCCCATCTTCATTACAGGCAACAGAAAAAAGGTTTTGAACGTAACTTTTGTATCCCACAACAGTCTTGTTCAAGTAGCTAACTGGAGGGCATCTAGCAGGACATCTCTATCAGACCACTGCTGGATCAGGCGGTCAACCAAACGGCCGACAGTCTTAGAGAGGACGGACTCTGGATCCGAAGACCATACTGACACGCATCTGCAGAACTTAAATGATGCGCCACTGTGAGCACAAAAGAAACCGTACCGGGGCGATCTCTGGCAGACTTCCAGATTTCATATGGTAGGTAATGAGGTTGCGGACCGATGGCTGGGGGTCAGTCCATCCAAAACAGAAGTCATGTTGTTTGCTAGCAAAAGTATCATTCCAATATTCAATTTACCAATAATGGGAGGGATGATCTAGAAATGTCCTGTTCTTCAAGATACCTAGGCGTTATCTTAAGCTCCAAACTTAACTGGAGGGAGAGTGTAGAAGACCGCGTTAAGCGGGCGTACTTGGCATTATATGCCGGTCTCAAAACATTCGGCAACGAATGGGGACTTAGACCACTTTTGGTACACTGGTTGTACACAAGTGTTGTGAGGCCCATCCTGAAATACGGTGCAGTTGGGAAATGAAATATCTTCTCTCCAATCTCACCGGCTTGCATGGATATAACAGGGTGTCTAAAGGTGCGATCAGACGGTCATCCAAACTTGTCATTACATATGGGTTACCCACTGTGGGAGAAATCTACGTCATTGTGATGTCAGGATGTCATCCGGATGACCGTCTGATCACACCTTAAGGACGACAGCAGCGAGGCGGTTAAAACGACCGACAGACTTAGAGACGGCGGACTCTGAATCCGAAGACCATACTGACACGCATCTGCAGAACTCAAATGGTGCGCCACTGTAAGCACAAAAGAAACAGACTACATACCCTCGACATTCACCTTCAGCAGGTTATTCAATATCAGAATACCGGAAAGTTGTGAATGGGATGAGGGAAGTTACGAAAAGGGAATATATCGACATCGACGGCTCCAAAATGAATATCGGAACAGGCGCAGGCATCTTTTGTGAAACCCTAGCAAATCCTTTATAATCATTATCCATTCTGAAGCCGAACTGAGAAGGCACTGCCAACAAGACGATCACCATCTATGTTGGCAGTCAAGCGGCTATAAATATAATAATATAAATTCCAATATCCAATGTACCAATAATGGGAGAGTTTATAAGACACTATATTGCCAACAAGATGATCGCCATCTCTTTTGACAGTCAAGCGGCCGTAAAAATCATGAAATCAGATGTGCCAAAGTCAAGGGCTGTGAGCCAATGTAGGAAGTCGTTGGACGAGTGCCAGGACACACTGATATCCCGGGAAACGGCGTAGCGGAATAGCTTGAAAGATCAGGGTAGGATATAAATGCATTAATGGCACTTGAATCAGTAAGAATACCGCTTAGCATAACGTAGGCTTACGACTCCCGCCAGATACTTTTATTATGAGCTGGAGGATGTGGACAAAGCTAAGCTAAAACAAAACATTAGATTTGTATATAAAACGGGTTGGTTTTAAGAGAACGTACTTTGTGCACATACCAGCGGTTATTCTCTAAGTATATTCCCATGTGTTTCAAATTCGAAGAAAGGTACCCAGAAGGACACAATGGAGCCAATTTCTGGCCTAAGTGAAAGAAGTCACAGGAGCATCCACCAACATACCTACTAAGTGCTCGGTGAAAGGAGGAGCTACTACCTAAGTGGTCGGTAGGAGGAGGAAGAGGAAGATTCGCCTTTTTTGGGACGCGCTGGACAAATGCTGTTTACCATCTTCTCGGAAAGAGCCCTGAAGAAAAGGCCAGTTAGAAAAGCTAACGTAGTGGTTTTCCCAGCGTGGAAGAACACCTCTTCAGAACGATAGGTGAAATACCATCTGGACCAGCGGATTTGTGTATATTGAAATCTTGAAGGACTATTGCCACTGTACGAGTGCGCAGACACCTTTCATTAATGTACCTAGCAGATATTCAGTAGTCACCACGTTAGCCGCGAAAAACCGCCACCTGATGCGAGCATATGTCGGACAACTGCAGAGGAAGTGTTGTGCTGCGCCATTCTCCTCCGCGCCAACAGGACAGGTGGAGGTGTCGCTTAAGCCCAACATATTCAAGTGTTAGCAAAAGGTTAGTGGCCCGAAAGGTTCTCGTCGACGTCGAATATGTGGTCATTCCAACGAAGTTTGTCAGTGACGCACATACCGAGGATGGAAAGCTCTTCGGTGTCAGCAATGCTCCGTATCACTAGGGGTGAGGCTTTGTTTGATTTTGTTCTCCGCTGCAATCTTCTCGACTGTAATATGGGTAACGATCCCATCTTCATTACAGGCAACAGAAAAAAGGTTTTGAACGTAACTTTTGTATCCCACAACAGTCTTGTTCAAGTAGCTAACTGGAGGGCATCTAGCAGGACATCTCTATCAGACCACTGCTGGATCAGGCGGTCAACCAAACGGCCGACAGTCTTAGAGAGGACGGACTCTGGATCCGAAGACCATACTGACACGCATCTGCAGAACTTAAATGATGCGCCACTGTGAGCACAAAAGAAACCGTACCGGGGCGATCTCTGGCAGACTTCCAGATTTCATATGGTAGGTAATGAGGTTGCGGACCGATGGCTGGGGGTCAGTCCATCCAAAACAGAAGTCATGTTGTTTGCTAGCAAAAGTATCATTCCAATATTCAATTTACCAATAATGGGAGGGATGATCTAGAAATGTCCTGTTCTTCAAGATACCTAGGCGTTATCTTAAGCTCCAAACTTAACTGGAGGGAGAGTGTAGAAGACCGCGTTAAGCGGGCGTACTTGGCATTATATGCCGGTCTCAAAACATTCGGCAACGAATGGGGACTTAGACCACTTTTGGTACACTGGTTGTACACAAGTGTTGTGAGGCCCATCCTGAAATACGGTGCAGTTGGGAAATGAAATATCTTCTCTCCAATCTCACCGGCTTGCATGGATATAACAGGGTGTCTAAAGGTGCGATCAGACGGTCATCCAAACTTGTCATTACATATGGGTTACCCACTGTGGGAGAAATCTACGTCATTGTGATGTCAGGATGTCATCCGGATGACCGTCTGATCACACCTTAAGGACGACAGCAGCGAGGCGGTTAAAACGACCGACAGACTTAGAGACGGCGGACTCTGAATCCGAAGACCATACTGACACGCATCTGCAGAACTCAAATGGTGCGCCACTGTAAGCACAAAAGAAACAGACTACATACCCTCGACATTCACCTTCAGCAGGTTATTCAATATCAGAATACCGGAAAGTTGTGAATGGGATGAGGGAAGTTACGAAAAGGGAATATATCGACATCGACGGCTCCAAAATGAATATCGGAACAGGCGCAGGCATCTATTGTGAAACCCTAGCAAATCCTTTATAATCATTATCCATTCTGAAGCCGAACTGAGAAGGCACTGCCAACAAGACGATCACCATCTATGTTGGCAGTCAAGCGGCTATAAATATAGCGGTTATTCTCTTAGTATATTTCCAAGTGTTTCAAATTCGAAGAAAGGTACCCAGAAGGACACAATGGAGCCAATTTCTGGCCTAAGGGAAAGAAGTCACAGGAGCATCCACCAACATACCTACTAAGTGCTCGGTAGACGGTGGAGTTAGCGTACTTGGCATTATATACCGGCCCCAAAACATTCGGCAACGAATGGGGACTTAAACCACTTTTGGTACACTGGTTGTACAGAACTGTTGTGAGGCCCATCCTGAAATACGGTGCAGTTGGGTGGAAGGCTCTGGAAATGAAATATCTTCTCTCCAATCTCACCGGCTTGCATGGATATAACAGGGTGTCTAAAGATGCGATCAGACGGTCATCCAAACTTGTCATTGCAGATGGGTTACCCACTTTGGGAGAAAATCTACGTCATAGTGATGTCAGGATGTCATCCGGATGACAAGTTTGGATGACAAGTTTGGATGACCGTCTGATCACACCTTAAGGACGACAGCAGCGAGCCGGTTAAGACGGCCAACAGACTTCGATCCGAAGACAATACTGACACGCATCTGCAGAACTCAAATGGTGCGCCACTGTAAGCACAAAAGAAACAGACTACCTACCCTCGACATTCACCTTCAGCAGGGGATTCAATATCACAATACCGGAAAGTTGTGAATGGGATGCAAGAAGTCACGAAAAGGGAATATATCTACATCAACGGCTCCAAAATAAATATCGGAAAAGGCTAAGGCATCTTTTGTGAACCCTAGGATTAAGAAAGTCCTTTATAGTCATTATCCAGGCTGAAGTCGAACTGAGAAGGCAACAAGACGATCACCGTCTATTTTGGCAGTCAAGCGGCCATACAACTAGCGGTTATTCTCTTAGTATATTTGCAAGTGTTTCAAATTCGAAGAAAGGTACCCAGAACGACACAATTGGGCCAATTGCTGGCCTAAGTGAAAGATGTCACAGGAGCATCCACCTGGAACGGTGAAAGGAGCTACTACCTAAGTGGTCGGTAGGAGGAGGGAGAGGAAGATTCGCCTTTTTTGGGGCGCGCTGGACAAATGCTGTTTCCCATCTTCTCCGAAAGAGCCCTGAAGAAAAGGCCAGTTAGAAAAGCTAACGTAGTGGTTTTCCCAGCGTGGAAGAACGCCTCTTCAGAACGTTAGGGGAAATACAATCTGGACCAGCGGATATGTGTATATTGATATATTGAAGTACTATTGCCAATGTACGAGTGCGCAGACACAATTCATTAATGTACTTAGCAGATATTCGGTAGTCACCACGTTAGCCGCGAAAAAAAGCCACCTGATGCGAGAATATGCCGGGCAACTGCAGAGGAAGTGTTGTGCTGTGCCATTCTCCTCCCCACCAACAGGACAGGTGGTGGTGTCGCTTAAGCCCAACATGTTTAAGTGCTTGCAAAAGGTTGGTGGCCCGAAAGGTTCTTGGCGACGTCCAATATGTGGTCATTCCAACGAAGTTTGCCTTAACTCACCTACCGAGGAAGGCAGGCCTTTCGGTGTCAGCAATGCTCCGTAAGTAAAGTATGTTAATGCAACAGCTCAGACATAACTAGGGGTGAGGGTTTGTTTGATTTTTTTCTCTGCTGCAATTTTCTCGACTGTAATAGCGGTAACGATCCCATATTCATTAGAGCGAACAGAAAGGAGGTTTTGGACGTAACTTTCGTATCCCAAAACAGTCTTGTTTAAGTAGCTAACTGGAGGGTATTACATCTCCATCAGACCACTGCTGGATCAGGCGGTCAACCAAACGGCCGACAGTCTTAGAGAGGACGGACTCTGGATCCGAAGACCATACTGACACGCATCTGCAGAACTTAAATTATGCGCCACTGTGAGCACAAAAGAAACCGTACCGGGGCGATCTCTGTTAGATTTCCAGATTTCATATGGTAGGTAATGAGGTTGCGGACCGAGGGCTGGGGGTCAGTCCGTCCAAAACAGAAGTCATGTTGTTTGCTAGCAAAAGGATCATTCCAATATTCAATGTACCAATAATGGGAGGGAATGATCTAAAAATGTCCTGTTCTTCAAGATACCTAGGCGTTATCTTAAGCTCCAAACTTAACTGGAGTGAGAGTGTAGAAGACCGCGTTAAGCGGGCGTACTTGGCATTATATACCGGTCCCAAAACATTCTGCAACGAATGGGGACTTAAACCACTTTTGGTACACTGGTTGTACACAACTGTTGTGAGGCCAATCCTGAAATACGGTGCAGTTGGGAAATGAAATATCTTCTCTCCAATCTCACCGGCTTGCTTGGATATAACAGGGTGCCTAAATGTGCGATCAGACGGTCATCCAAAGTTGTCATTACAGATGGGTTATCCCATCAGGATGTCGATGACAAGTTTGGATGACCGTCTGATCGCACCTTAAGGACGACAGCAGCGAGGCGGCTAAAACGGCCGACAGACTTAGAGAGGGAGGACTCTGGATCCGAAGACCATACTGACACGCATCTGCAGAACTCAAATTGTGCCCCACTGTTAGCACAAAAGTAACAGACTACTTACCCTCGACATTCAATATCAGAATACCGGAAAGTTGTGAATGGGATGAGGGAAGTCACGAAAAGGGCTCCATCGAATACTGACTACATCGACGGCTCCAAAATGAATATCGGAACAGGCACAGACATCTTTTGTGAAACCCTAGGATTAAGCAAATCCTTTATAATCATTATCCAGGCTGAAGCCGAACTGAGACGGCACTGTATTGCAAACAAGACGATCACCATCTATTTTGGCACTAAAGCGGCCATAAAACTGCGGTTATTCTCTTAGTATATTTCCAAGTGTTTCAAATTCAAAGAAAGGTACCCAGAAGGACACAATGGAGCCAATTGCTGGCCTAAGTGAAAGATGTCACAGGAGCATCCACCAACATACCTACTAAGTGCTCGGTAGACGGAGAAGTTACTACCTAAGTGCTCGTTAGGAGGAGGAGATGAAGATTCGCCACTGTACGAGTGCGAAGACACCTTTCATTAATGTACTTAGCTGATATTCGGTAGTCACCACGTTAGCCGCGAAAAACCGCCACCTGATGCAAGAATATGCCGGACAACTGCAGAGGAAGTGTTGTGCTGTGCCATTCTCCTTCCCGCCAACAGGACAGGCGGTGTCGCTTAAGCCCAACATGTTTAAGTGCTTGCAAAAGGTTGGTGGCCCGAAAGGTTCTTGGCGACGTCGAATATGTGGTCATTCCAACGAAGTTTGCCGTTAACGCACATACCGAGGAAGGCAGGCCTTTCGGTGTCAGCAATGCTCCGTAAGTAACGTATGTTAATGCGACAGCTCAGACATCACTAAGGGTAAGGGTTTGTTTGATTTTGTTGTCTGCTGCAATCTGCTCGACTGTAACGATCCCATCTTCATTACAGCGAACAGAAAGGAGGTTTTGGACGTAACTTTCATATCCCAAAACAGTCTTGTTCAAGTAGCTAACTGGAGGGTATCTAGCAGGACATCTCTCTCAGACCACTGCTGGATGCTCTTTGACCTACAAGTTGGTTTTCATAACAGGACAATTTCCAGAAACTGGGAAAGGTTCAAAAAAGAACTTCAGAGGATTGAAATCCCCTGCCCAAGCAGAGATCTCTCTACCGAACAAGAAGTCGACGACACAGTCGAATACCGTACCGGGGGCTGGGGCTGGGGCTCAGTCCATCCAAAACAGAAGTTCTGTTGTTTACTAGGAAAAGGATCATTCCAGTATTCAATTTACCAATGGGAGGGAATGATCGTACATTCGGCAACGAATGGGGACTTAAACCACTGGTTGTACACACCTGTTGTGAGGCCCATCCTGAAATACTTTCTCTCCAATCTCACCGGCTTGCATGGATATAACTGGGTGCCTAAAGGTGCGATCAGACGATCACCCAAACTTGTCAATACAGATGGGTTACCCACTTTGGGAGAAAATCTACGTCATAGTGATGTCAGGATGTCATCCGGATGACAAGTTTGGTTGACCCTCTGATCGCACCTTAAGGACGACAGCAGCGAGGTAGTTAAAACGGCCGACAGACTTAGAGAGGGCGGACTCTGGATCCGAAGACCATACTGACACGCATCTGCAGAACTCAAATGGTGCCCCTCTGTTAGCACAAAAGAAACAGACCACTTACCCTCGACATTCAATATCAGAATACCGGAAAGTTGTGAATGGGATGAGGGAAGTCACGAAAAGGGAATATATCAACATCGACGGCTCCAAAATGAATATCGGAACAGCCACAGGCATCTTTTGTGAAACCCTAGGATTAAGCAAATCCTTTATAATCATTATCCAGGCTGTAGCCGAACTAAGAAGGCACTGTATTGCAAACAAGACGATCGCCATCTATTTTGGCACTAAAGCGGCCATAAAACTGCGGTTATTCTCTCAGTATATTTCCAAGTGTTTCAAATTCAAAGAAAGGTACCCAGAAGGACACAATGGAGCCAATTGCTGGCCTAAGTGAAAGATGTCACAGGAGCATCAAACATACCTACTAAGTACTCGGTAGAAGGAGGAGTTTACTACCTAAATGCGCGTAAGAAGGAAGGAGAAGAAGATTCGCCTTTTTTGGGATGCGCTGGACAAATGCTGTTTCCCAACTTCTCGGAAAGAGCCCTGAAGAAAAGGCCAGTTAGAAAAGCTAACGTAGTGGTTTTCCCAGCGTGGAAGAACACCTCTTCAGAACGATAGGGGAAATACCATCTCTACCAGCGGATTTGTGTATATTGAAATCTTGAAGTGCTATTGCCACTGTACGAGTGCGCAGACACCTTTCATTAATGTACCTAGCAGTTATTCGGTAGTCACCACGTTAGCCGCGAAAAACCGCCACCTGATGCGATGCGAGCATATGTTGGCCCGAAAGGTTCTTGGCGACGTCGAATATGTGGTCATTCCAACGAAGTTTGCCGTTAACGCACATACCGAATAAGGCAGGCCTTTCGGTGTCAGCAATGCTCCGTAAGTAACGTATGTTAATGCGACAGCTCAGACATCACTAAGGGTAAGGGTTTGTTTGATTTTGTTGTCTGCTGCAATCTGCTCGACTGTAACGATCCCATCTTCATTACAGCGAACAGAAAGGAGGTTTTGGACGTAACTTTCATATCCCAAAACAGTCTTGTTCAAGTAGCTAACTGGAGGGTATCTAGCAGGACATCTCTATCAGATCACTGCTGGATACTCTTTGACCTACAGGTCAGCTTTCAAAACCGGAAAATTTCAAGAAACTGGAAAGGGTTCAAAAAAGATCTTCAGAGGATTGAAATCACCTGCCCAAGCAGAGATCTCACTACCGAACAAGAATTCGACGTCATAATCGTATACCGTACCGGGGCGAACAGAAGTCATGTTGTTTGCTAGCAAAAGGATCATACCAATATTCAATGTACCAATAATGGGAGAGTTGATAAGGCCCTATATTGCCAACAAGATGATCGCCATCTCTTTTGACAGTCAAGCGGCCGTAAAAGTCATGAAATCAGATGTGCTGAAGTCAAGGGCTGTGAGCCAATGTAGGAAGTCGTTGGACGAGTCAATAATGGGAGGGAATGACCGTACTTGGCATTATATGCCGGTCTCAAAACATTCGGCAACGAATGTGTACTTAAAGCACTTCTGGTACTCTGGTTGTACACAACTGTTGTGAGGCCTATCCTGAAATACGGTGCAGTTGGGTGGAAGGCTCTGGAAATAAAATATCATCTCTCCAATCTCACCGGCTTGCATGGATATAACAGGGTGTCTAAATGTGCGATCAGACGGTCATCCAAACTTGTCATTACAGATGGGTTACCCACTTTGGGAGAAAATCTACGTCATAGTGATGTCAGGATGTCATCCGGATGACAAGTTTGGATGACCGTCTGATCACACCTTAAGGACGACAGCCGGTTAAGACGGTCGACATACTTAGAGAGGACGGACTCTGGATCCGAAGACCATACTGACACGCATCTGCAGAACTCAAATGGTGCGCCACTGTAAGCACAAAAGAAACAGACTACCTACCCTCGACATTCACCTTCAGCAGGGGATTCAATATCACAATACCGGAAAGTTGTGAATGGGATGAGGGAAGTCACGAAAAGAAAATATATCTACATCAACGGCTCCAAAATAAATATCGGAAAAGGCTCAGGCATCTTTTGTGAACCCTAGGATTAAGCAAGTCCTTTATAGTCATTATCCAGGCTGAAGTCGAACTGAGAAGGAACTTTATTGCCAACAAGACGATCACCGTCTATTTTGGCAGTCAAGCGGCCATAATATCACCTGCCCAAGCAGAGATCTCACTACCGAACAAGAATTCGACGACATAATCGTATACCGTACCGGGGCGTTCTCTGATTTCCAGATTTCATATGGTAGGTAATGAGGTTGTGGACCGAGGGCTGGGGGTCAGTCCATTCAAAACAGAAGTCATGTTGTTTGCTAGCAAAAGGATCATTCCAATATTCAATGTACCAATAATGGGAGAGTTGATAAGGCACTGTATTGCCAACAAGATGATCGCCATCTCTTTGACAGTCAAGCGGCCGTAAAAGTCATAAATTCAGATGTGCTGAAGTCGAGGTCCCTTTTTGGGACGCGCTGGACATACGCTGTTTCCCATCTTCTCGGAAAGAGCCCTGAAGAAAAGGACAGTTAGAAAAGCTAACGTAGTGGCTTTCCCAGCGTGGAAGAACACCTCTTCATAACGATAGGGGAAATACCATCTGTACCAGCGGATTTGTGTATATTGAAATCTTGAAGTGCTATTGCCACTGTACGAGTGCGCAGACACCTTCCATCAATGTACTTAGCAGATATTCGGTAGTCACCACGTTAGTCGCGAAAAACCGCCACCTGATGCGAGAATATGCCGGACAACTGCAGAGGATGTGTTGTGCTGTGCCAGTCTCCTCCCCGTCAACAGGACAGGTGGTGGTGTCGCTTAGCCCAACATGTTTAAGTGCTAGCAAAAGGTTGGTGGCCAGAAAGGTTCTTGGCGACGTCGAATATGTGGTCATTCCAACGAAGTTTGCCATTAACTCACATACCGACGAAGGCAGGCCTTTCGGTGTCAGCAATGCTCCGTAAGTAAAGTATGTTAATGCAACAGCTCAGACATAACTAGGGGTGAGGGTTTGTTTGATTTTGTTCTCTGCTGCAATTTTCTCGACTGTAATAGCGGTAACGATCCCATATTCATAAGATCGAACAGAAAGGAGGTTTTGGACGTAACTTTCGTATCCCAAAACCGTCTTGTTCAAGTAGTTAACTGGAGGATATCTAGCAGGACATCTCTATGAGACCACTGCTGGATCAGGCGGTCAACCAAACGGCCGACAGTCTTAGAGAGGACGGACTCTGGATCCGAAGAGCATACTGACACGCATCTGCAGAACTCAAATGGTGCGCCACTGTTAGCACAAACGGAACAGACTACCTACCCTCGACATTTGCCTTGAGCAGGGGATTCAATATCAGAATACCGGAAAGTTGTGAATGGATGAGGGAATATATCTACATCGACGGCTCCAAAATGGTGATGCTTTGTTTGATTTTGTTCTCTGCTGCAAACTTCTCGACTGTAATAGGGGTACCGATCCCATCTTCATTACAACGAACCCAAAACAGTCTTGTTCAAGTAGCTAACTGGAGGGTATCTAGCAGGACATCTCTATCAGACCACTGCTGGATACTCTTTGACCTACAAGTTGGCTTTCATAACAGGACAATTTCCAGAAACTGGGAAACGTTCAAAAAAGAACATCAGAGGATTGAAATCCCCTGCCCAAGCAGAGATCTCTCTACCGAACAAGAAGTCGACGACACAGTCGAATACCGTACCGGGGGCTGGGGCTGGGGCTCAGTCCATCCAAAACAGAAGTTCTGTTGTTTACTAGGAAAAGGATCATTCCAGTATTCAATTTACCAATAATGGGAGGGAATGATCGTACATTCGGCAACGAATGGGGACTTAAAACACTGGTTGTACACACCTGTTGTGAGGCCCATCCTGAAATACGGTGCAGTTGGGAAATGAAATATTTTCTCTCCAATCTCACCGGCTTGCATGGATATAACTGGGTGCCCAAACTTGTCAATACAGATGGGTTACCCACTTTGGGAGAAAATCTACGTCATAGTGATGTCAGGATGTCATCCGGATGACAAGTTTGGTTGACCCTCTGATCGCACCTTAAGGACGACAGCAGCGAGGTAGTTAAAACGGCCGACAGACTTAGAGAGGGCGGACTCTGGATCCGAAGACCATACTGACACGCATCTGCAGAACTCAAATGGTGCCCCTCTGTTAGCACAAAAGAAACAGACCACTTACCCTCGACATTCAATATCAGAATACCGGAAAGTTGTGAATGGGATGAGGGAAGTCACGAAAAGGGAATATATCTATATCGACGGCTCCAAAATGAATATCGGAACAGGCTCAGGAAACTTTTGTGAAACCCTAGGATTAAGCAAATACTTTATAATCATTATCGAGGCTGAAGTCGAACTGAGAAGGCACTGTATTGCCAACAAGACGATCACCATCTATTTTGGCAGTCAAGCGGCCATAAAACTAGCAGTTATTCTCTTAGTATATTTCCAAGTGTTTCAAATTCAAAGAAAGGTACCCAGAAGGACACAATGGAGCCAATTGATGGCCTAAGTGAAAGATGTCACAGGAGCATCCAACATACCTACTAAGTGCTCGGTAGAAGGAGGAGTTTACTACCTAAATGCGCGTAAGGAGGAAGGAGAAGAAGATTCGCCTTTTTTGGGATGCGCTGGACAAATGCTGTTTCCCAACTTCTCGGAAAGAGCCCTGAAGAAAAGACCAGTTAGAAAAGCTAACGTAGTGGTTTTCCCAGCGTGGAAGAACACCTCTTCAGAACGATAGGGGAAATACCATCTCTACCAGCGGATTTGTGTATATTGAAATCTTGAAGTGCTATTGCCACTGTACGAGTGCGCAGACACATTTAATCAATGTACTTAGCAGATATTCTCGGTAGTCACCACGTTAGCCGCGAGAAACCGCCACCTGATGCGAGAATATGCCGGACAACTGCAGAGGAAGTGTTGTGCTGTGCCAATCTCCTCCCCGCCAACAGTACAGGTGGTGGTGTCGCTTAAGCCCAACACATTGAAGTGTTAGTAAAAGGTTGGTGGCCCGGCAGGTTCTTGGCGACGTCGAATATGTGGTCATTCCAACGAAGTTTGCCATTAACGCACATACCGAGGAAGGCAGGCCTTTCGGTGTCAGCAATGCTCCGTAAGTAAAGTATGTTAATGCGACAGCTCAGACATAACTAGGGGTGAGAATTTGTTTGATATTGTTCTCTGCTGCAATCTTCTCGACTGTAATAGGGGTAACGATCGCATCTTCATTACAGCGACCAGAAAGAAGATTTTGGACGTAACTTTCGTATCCCACAACAGTCTTGTTCAAGTAGCTAACTGGAGGGTATCTAGCAGGACATCTCTATCAGACCACTGCTGGATACTCTTTGACGGCTTTCTGGACGGGGCAATTTCCAGAAACTGGGAAAGGTTCAAAATAGAACTTCAGAGGATTGAAATCCCCTACCCAAGCAGAGATCTCTCTACCGAACAGATCTACCGATCTAGAAATGTCCTGTTCTTCAAGAAACCTAGGCGTTATCTTAAGCTCCAAACTTAACTGGAGAGAGAGTTTAGAAGACCGCGTTAAGCGGGCGTACTTGGCATTATATACTGGTCCCAAAACATTCGGCAACGAATGAGGACTTAAACCACTTTTGGTACACTGGTTGTACACAACTGTTGTGAGGCCCATCCTGAAATACGATGCAGTTGGGAAATGAAATATCTTCTCTCCAATCTCACCGGCTTGCTTGGATATAACAGGGTGCCTAAAGGTGCGATTAGACGGTCATCCAAACTTGTCATTACAGATGGGTTACCCCATCAGGATGTCGATGACAAGTTTGGATGACCGTCTGATCGCACCTTAAGGACGACAACCACTGCAGCTTTAGAGATACTCGATCTCATGCCATTAGACATTTACTGCAGCAGCGAGGCGGCTGCAACGGCCGACAGACTTAGAGAAGGCGGACTCTGGATCCGAAGACCATGCTGACACGCATCTGCAGAACTCAAATGGTGCGCCACTGGAAGCACAAAAGAAACAGACTACCTACCCTCGACATTTGCCTTGAGCAGGGTATTCAATATCAGAATACCGGAAAGTTGTGAATGGGATGAGGGAATATATCTACATCGACGGCTCCAAAATGGTGATGATTTGTTTGATTTTGTTCTCTGCTGCAATCTTCTCGACTGTAATATGGGTAACGATCCCATCTTCATTACAGCCAACAGAAAAAAGGTTTTGAACGTAACTTTCATATCCCAAAACAGTCTTGTTCAAGTAGCTAACTGGAGGGTATCTAGCAGGACATCTCTATCAGACCACTGCTGGATACTCTTTGACCTACAAGTCGGCTTTCAAAACAGGAAAATTTCAAGAAACTGGGAGGGGTTCAAAAAAGATCTTCAGAGGATTGAAATCACCTGCCCAAGCAGAGATCTCACTACCGAACAAGAATTCGACGTCATAATCGTATACCGTACCGGGGCGATCTCTGGCAGATTTCCAGATTTCATATGGTGGTAATGAGGTTGCGGACCGAGGGCTGGGGGTCAGTCCGTCCAAAACAGAAGTCATGTTGTTTGCTAGCAAAAGGATCATTCCAATATTCAATGTACCAATAATGGGAGAGTTGATAAGGCCGTGTATTGCCAACAAGATGATCGCCATCTCTTTTGACAGTCAAGCGGCCATAAAAGTCATGAAATCAGATGTGCTGAAGTCAAGGGCTGTGAGCCAATGTAGGAAGTCGTTGGGCGAGTGCCAAGACACACTGATATCCCGGGAAACGGCGTAGCGGACAAGCTTGAAAGATCAGCGAAGGAAATGTATGCATTAATGGCACTTGAATCAGTAAGAACACCGTTTAGCATAACGTAGGCTTACGACTCCCGCCAGATACTTTTATTATGAGCTGGAGGATTTGGACAAAGCCAAGCTAAAATACAACATGAGATTTGTATATAAAACGGGTTGCTTTTAAGAGAACGTACTCTGTGCACATACCAGCGGTTATTCTCTAAGTATATTTCCAAGTGTTTCAAATTCGAAGAAAGGTACCCAGAAGGACACAATGGAGCCAATTTCTGGTCTAAGTGAAAGAAGTCACAGGAGCATCCACCAACATACCTACTAAGTGCTCGGTGAAAGGTGGAGCTACTACCTAAGTGGTCGGTTGGAGGAGTGCCCCACTGTTAGCACAAAAGAAACAGACTACTTACCCTCGACATTCAATATCAGAATACCGGAAAGTTGTGAATGGGATGAGGGAAGTCACGAAAAGGGAATATATGTACATCGACGGCTCCAAAATGGTGATGCTTTGTTTGATTTTGTTTTCTGCTGCAATCTTCTCGACTGTAATAGGGGTAACGATCCCATCTTCATTACAGCCAACAGAAAGGAGGTTTTGAACGTAACTTTCGTATCCCGTATGGCATTATATACCGGTCCCAAAACATTCTGCAACGAATGGGGACTGAAACCACTTTTGGTACACTGGTTGTACACAACTGTTGTGAGGCCCATCCTGAAATACGGTGCAGTTGGGAAATGAAATATCTTCTCTCCAATCTCACCGGGTGCGTAAATGTGCGATCAGACGGTCATCCAAACTTGTCATTACAGATGGGTTATCCCATCAGGATGTCGATGACAAGTTTGGATGACCGTCTGATCGCACCTTAAGGACGACAACCACTGCAGCTTTAGAGATACTCGATATCATGCCATTAGACATTTACTGCAGCAGCGAGGAGGCTGCAACGGCCGATAGACTTAGAGAGTGCGGACTCTGGATCCGAAGACCATACTGACACGCATCTGCAGAACTCAAATGGTGCGCCACTGTTAGCACAAACGGAACAGACTACCTACCCTCGACATTTGCCTTGAGCAGGGGATTCAATATCAGAATACCGGAAAGTTGTGAATGGATGAGGGCATATATCTACATCGACAGCTCCAAAATGGTGATGCTTTGTTTGATTTTGTTCTCTGCTGCAAACTTCTCGACTGTAATAGGGGTACCGATCCCATCTTCCTTAAGGACGACAGCAACGAGCCGGTTAAGACGGTCAACAGACTTCGACCCGAAGACCATACTGACACGCATCTGCAGAACTTAAATGGTGCGCCACTGTGAGCACAAAAGAAACAGACTATCTACCATCGACATTCACCTTCAGCAGGGGATTCAATATCAGAATACCGGGAAGTTTTGAATGGGATGAGGGAAGTCACGAAAAGGGAATATATCTACATCGGCGGCTCCAAAATGAATATCGGAACAGGCTTAGGAATCTTTTGTGAAACCCTAGTATTAAGCAAATACTTTATAATCATTATACAGGCTGAAGTCGAACTGAGTATTGCCAACAAGACGATCACCATCTATTTTGGCAGTCAAGCGACCATAAAATTAGCAGTTATTCTCTTAGTATATTTCCAAGTGTTTCAAATTCGAAGAAAGGTACCCAGAAGGACACAATTGGCCAATTGCTGGCCTAAGTGAAAGATGTCACAGGAGCATCCACCAACATACCTACTAAGTGCTCGGTAGACGGAGAAGTTACTACCTAAGTGCTCGTTAGGAGGAGGGAGAGGAAGATTCGCCTTTTTTTTTGACGCGCTGGACAAATGCTGTTTCCCATCTTCTCGGAATGAGCCCTGAAGAAAAGGACAGTTAGAAAAGCTAACGTAGTGGTTTTCCAAGCGTGGAAGAACACTTTTTCAGAACGATAGGGGAAATACCATCTGGACCAGCGGATTTGTGTATATTGATATCTTGAAGTACTATTGCCACTGTACGAGTGCGCAGACATCTTTCATTAATGTACTTAGCAGATATTCGGTAGGTGGTCACTACCGTTAGCCGCGAAAAACCGCCACCTGATGCGAGAATATGCCGGACAACTGCAGAGGAAGTGTTGTGCTGTGCCATTCTCCTCCCCGCCAGCAGGACAGGTGGTGGTGTCGCTTAAGCCCAACATATTCAAGTGTTAGCAAAAGGTTGGTGGCCCGAAAGGTTCTTGGCGACACCGAATATGTGGTCATTCCAACGAAGTTTGTTATTAACGCACATACCGAGGATGGAAAGGCCTTCGGTGTCAGCAATGCTCCGTATCACTAGGGGTGAGGCGTTGTTTGATTTTGTGTATAGGGGTAACGATCCCATCTTCATTACAGCCAACAGAAAAGAAGTTTTTGAACGTAACTTTTGTATCCCACAACAGTCTTGTTCAAGTAGCTAACTGGAGGGTTAGATACCTGCTAGATGCAGGACATCTCTATCAGACCACTGTTGGATACTCTTTGACCTACAAGTCGGCTTTTATAACAGGACAATTTCCAGAAACTGGGAAAGGTTCAA
The DNA here is from genome assembly GCA_963576555.1 of Ferdinandea cuprea. Taxonomy (NCBI): domain Eukaryota; kingdom Metazoa; phylum Arthropoda; class Insecta; order Diptera; family Syrphidae; genus Ferdinandea; species Ferdinandea cuprea. Next base: position 60,700,658 of record OY754961.1, read on the forward strand.
AAAATAACTTCAGAGGATTGAAATCCCCTGCCCAAGCAGAGTTCTCTCTACCGAACCGTCGACACAGTCGAATACCGTACCGGGGTTGGGGCTGGGGCTCAGTCCATCCAAAACAGAAGTTCTGTTGTTTAATAGGAAAAGGATCATTCCAGCATTTAATGTACCAATAATGGGAGGGAATGATCGTACTTGGCATTATATGCCGGTCCCCAAACATTCGGCAACGAATGGGGACTTAAACCACTTTTGGTACACTGGTTGTACACAACTGTTGTGAGCCCCTTCCTGAAATACGGTGCAGTTGGGTGGAAGGCTCTGGAAATGGCAAGAAGTCACGAAAAGGGAATATATCTACATCAACGGCTCCAAAATAAATATCGGAAAAGGCTCAGGCATCTTTTGTGAACCCTAGGATTAAGAAAGTCCTTTATAGTCATTATCCAGGCTGAAGTCGAACTGAGAAGGCAACAAGACGATCACCGTCTATTTTGGCAGTCAAGCGGCCATACAACTAGCGGTTATTCTCTTAGTATATTTGCAAGTGTTTCAAATTCGAAGAAAGGTACCCAGAACGACACAATTGGGCCAATTGCTGGCCTAAGTGAAAGATGTCACAGGAGCATCCACCTGGAACGGTGAAAGGAGGAGCTACTACCTAAGTGGTCGGTAGGAGGAGGGAGAGGAAGATTCGCCTTTTTTGGGGCGCGCTGGACAAATGCTGTTTCCCATCTTCTCCGAAAGAGCCCTGAAGAAAAGGCCAGTTAGAAAAGCTAACGTAGTGGTTTTCCCAGCGTGGAAGAACGCCTCTTCAGAACGTTAGGGGAAATACAATCTGGACCAGCGGATATGTGTATATTGATATATTGAAGTACTATTGCCAATGTACGAGTGCGCAGACACAATTCATTAATGTACTTAGCAGATATTCGGTAGTCACCACGTTAGCCGCGAAAAAAAGCCACCTGATGCGAGAATATGCCGGGCAACTGCAGAGGAAGTGTTGTGCTGTGCCATTCTCCTCCCCGCCAGCAGGACAGGTGGTGGTGTCGCTTAAGCCCAACATGTTTAAGTGCTTGCAAAAGGTTGGTGGCCCGAAAGGTTCTTGGCGACGTCCAATATGTGGTCATTCCAACGAAGTTTGCCTTAACTCACCTACCGAGGAAGGCAGGCCTTTCGGTGTCAGCAATGCTCCGTAAGTAAAGTATGTTAATGCAACAGCTCAGACATAACTAGGGGTGAGGGTTTGTTTGATTTTGTTCTCTGCTGCAATTTTCTCGACTGTAATAGCGGTAACGATCCCATATTCATTAGAGCGAACAGAAAGGAGGTTTTGGACGTAACTTTCGTATCCCAAAACAGTCTTGTTCAAGTAGTTAACTGGAGGGTATCTAGCAGGACATCTCTATCAGACCACTGCTGGATCAGGCGGTCAACCAAACGGCCGACAGACTTAGAGAGGGCGGACTCTGGATCCGAATACCATACTGACACGAATCTGCAGAACTCAAATGGTGCGCCACTGTAAGCACAAAAGAAACAGACTACCTACCCTCGACATTCACCTTCAGCAGGGGATTCAATATCAGAATACCGGAAAGTTGTGAATGGGATGAGGGAAGTCACGAAAAGGGAATACATCTACATCGACGGCTCCAAAATAAATATCGGAAAAGGCTCAGGCATCTTTTGTGAACCCTAGGATTAAGCAAATCCTTTATAGTCATTATCCAGGCTGAAGTCGAACTAAGAAGGCACTGTATTGCCAACAAGACGATCACCATCTATTTTGGCAGTCAAGCAGCCATAAAACTAGCGGTTATTCTCTTAGTATATTTGCAAGTGTTTCAAATTCGAAGAAAGGTACCCAGAAGGACACAATTGGGCCAATTGCTGGCCTAAGCGAAATATGTTACAGGAGCATCCACCAGCATACCTACTTAGTGCTTGGTGGAAGAAGGAGCAACTACCTAAGTGGTCGGTAGGAGGAGGGAGAGGATGATTCGCCTTTTTTGGGACACGCTGGACAAATGCTGTTTCCCATCTTCTCGGAAAGAGCCCTGAACCATCTGGACCAGCGGATTTGTGTATATTGAAATCTTGAAGTACTATTGCCACTGTACGAGTGCGCAGACACCTATCATTAATGTACTCAGCAGATATTGGCGACGTCGAATATGTGGTCATTCCAACGAAGTTTGCCATTAACTCACATACCGAGGAAGGCAGGCCTTTCGGTGTCAGCAATGCTCCGTAAGTAAAGTATGTTAATGCGACAGCTCAGACATAACTATGGGTGAGGGTTTGTTTGATTTTGTTCTCTGCTGCAATTTTCTCGACTGTAATAGCGATAACGATCCCATATTCATTAGAGCGAACAGAAAGGAGGTTTTGGACGTAACTTTCGTATCCCAAAACAGTCTTGTTCAAGTAGTTAACTGGAGGGTATCTAGCAGGACATCTCTATCAGACCACTGTTGTATACTCTTTGACCTACAAGTCGGCTTTTAGGACAGGAAAATTTCCAGAAACTGGGAAAGGTTCAAAAAAGAACTTCAGAGGATTCATAATCGAATACCGTACCGGGGCGATCTCTGGCAGATTTCCAGATTTCATATGGTAGGCAATGAGGTTGTGGACCGAGGGCTGGGGGTCAGTCCATTCAAAACAGAAGTTATGTTGTAGTAGGAAATGAATTCATTAATGGCACTTGAATCAGTAAGAATACCGCTTAGCATAACGTAGGCTTACGAGTCCCGCCAGATACTTTTATTATGAGCTGGAGGATGTGGACAAAGCTAAGCTAAAACAAAACATGAGATTGGTATATAAAATGGGTTGGTTTTAAGAGAACGTACTTTGTGCACATACCAGCCGTTATTCTCTTAGTATATTTCCAAGTGTTTCAAATTCGAAGAAATGTACCCAGAAGGACACAATGGAGCCCATTTCTGGCCTAAGTGAAAGAAGCACAGGAGCATCAACCAACATACCTACTAAGTGCTCGGTAGACGGAGGAGTTACTACCTAAGTACTCCCCGCCAACAGGACAGGTGGTGGTGTCGCTTAAGCCCAACATGTTTAAGTGCTTGCAACAGGTTGGTGGCCCGAAAGGTTCTTGGTGACGTCGAATATGTGGTCATTCCAACGATGTTTGTCATTAACGCACATACCGATGATGGAAATCTCCTCGGTGTCAGCAATGTTCCGCAAGTAAAGTATGTTAATGCGACAGCTCAGACATCACTAGGGGTGAGGCTTTGTTTGATTTTGTTCGCTGCTGCAATTTTCTCGACTGTAATAGGGGTAACGATCCCATATTCATTAGAGCGAACAGAAAGGAGGTTTTGGTCGTAACTTTCGTATCCCAAAACAGTCTTGTTCAAGTAGCTAACTGGAGGGTATCTAGCAGGACATCTATATGAGACCACTGCTGGATACTCTTTGACGGTTTTCAGGACGGGACAATTTCCAGAAACTGGGAAAGGTTCAAAAAGGAACTTCAGAGGATTGAAATCCCCTACCCAAGCAGAGATCTCTCTACCGAACAAAAAGTCAACGACACAGTCGAATACCGTACCGGGGCGATCTCTGTCAGATTTCCAGACTTCATATGGTAGGTAATTGGGTTGTGGACCGAGGGCTGGGGGTCACTCAATCCAAAACAGAAGTCCTGTTGTTTACTATGAAAAGGATCATTCCAGTATGCAATGTACCAATAATGGGAGGGAATGATCTAGAAATGTCCTGTTCTTCAAGATACCTAGGCGTTATCTTAAGGTCCAAACTTAACTGGAGAGAGAGTGTAGAAGACCGCGTTAAGCAGCCGTACTTGGCATTATATGCCGGTCCCAAAACATTCGGCAACGAATGTGGACTTAAACCACTTTTGGTACACAGGTTGTACACAACTGTTGTGAGGCCCATCCTGAAATGGAATATCAGAATACCGGAAAGTTGTGAATGGGATGAGGGAAGTCACGAAAAGGGGATATATCTACATCGACGGCACCAAAATGATTATCGGAACAGGCACAGGCATCTTTGTGAAACCCTAGGATTAAGCAAATCCTTTATAATCATTATCCAGGCTGAAGCCGAACTGAGAAGGCACTGTATTGCCAACAAGACGATCACCACCTATTTTGGCAGTCAAGCGGCCATAAAACTAGCGGTTATTCTGTTAGTATATTTCCAAGTATTTCATATTCGAAGAAAGGTACCCAGAAGGACACAATGGAGCCAATTGCTGGCCTAAGTGAAAGATGTCAGAGGAGCATCCACCAACATACCTACTAAGTGCTCGGTCGAAGGAGGAGCTACTACCTAAGTGCTCGGTAGGAGGAGGGAGAGGAAGATTCGACTTTTTTGGGATGCGCTGGACAAATGCTGTTTCCCATCTTCTCGGAAAGAGCTCTGAAGAAAAGGCCAGTCAAAAAAGCTAATTTAGTGGTTTTATCAGCGTGGAAGAACACCTCTTCAGAACGATAGGGGAAATACCATCTGGACCAGCGTATTTGTGTATATTGAAATCTTGAAGTACTATTGCCACTGTACGAGTGCGCAGACACCTTTCATTAATGTACTTAGCAGATATTCGATAGTCACCACGTTAGCCGCGAAAAACCGCCACCTGATGCGAGCATTTGTCGGACAACTGCACAGGAAGTGTTGTGCTGTGCCATTCTCCTCCCCGCCAATAGGACACGTGGTGGTGTCGCTTAAGTCCAACACATTTAAGTGTTAGCAAAGGTTGGTGGCCCGAAAGGTTCTTGGCGACGTCGAATATGTGGTCATTCCAACGAAGTTTGTCTTTAACGCACATGCCGAGGATGGAAAGGCCTTCGGTGTCAGCAATGCTCCGTATCACTAGGGATGAGGCTTTGTTTGATGTTGTTCTCTGCTGCAATCTTCTCGACTGTTATAGGGGTAACGATCCCATCTTCATTACAGCGAACCCAAAACAGTCTTGTTCAAGTAGCTAACTGGAGGGTATCTAGCAGGACATCTCTATCAGACCACTGCTGGATACTCTTTGACCTACAAGTCGGCTTTCATAACAGGACAATTTCCAGAATCTGGGAAAGGTTCAAAAAAGAACTTCAGAGGATTGAAATCCCCCGCCCAAGCAGAGATCTCTCTACCGAACAAGAAGTCGACGACACAGTCGAATACCGTACCGGGGGCTGGGGCTGGGGCTGGGGCTCAGTCCATCCAAAACAGAAGTTCTGTTGTTTACTAGGAAAAGGATCATTCCAGTATTCAATGTACCAATAATGGGAGGGAATGATCGTACTTGGCATTATATGCCGGTCCCAAAACATTCGGCAACGAATGGGGACTTAAACCACTGGTTGTACACAACTGTTGTCTGTTGTCATCCTGAAATACGGTGCAGTTGGGAAATGAAATATTTTCTCTCCAATCTCACCGGCTTGCATGGATATAACTGGGTGCCTAAAGGTGCGATCAGACGATCACCCAAACTTGTCAATACCCACTTTGGGAGAAAATCTACGTCATAGTGATGTCAGGATGTCATCCGGATGACAAGTTTAGATGACCGTCTGATCGCACCTTAAGGACGACAGCAGCGAGGCGGTTAAAACGGCCGACAGACTTAGAGAGGGCGGACTCTGGATCCGAAGACCATACTCACACGCATCTGCAGAACTCAAATGGTGCCCCACTGTGAGCACAAAAGATACAGACTACCTACCCTCGACATTCACCTTCAGCAGGGGATTCAATATCAGAATACCGGAAAGTTGTGAATGGGATGAGGGAAGTCACGAAAAGGGAATATATCTACATCGACGGCTCCAAAATGAATATCGGAACAGGCATAGGCATCTTTTGTGAAACCCTAGGATTAAGCAAATCCTTTATAATCATTATCCAGGCTGAAGCCGAACTGAGAAGGCACTGTATTGCAAGTGTTTCAAATTCGAAGAAAGGTACCCAGAAGGATGCAATGGAGCCAATTTCTGGCCTAAGTGAAAGAAGTCACAGGAGTATCCACCAACATACCTACTAAGTGCTCGGTAGACGAAGGAGTTACTACCTAAGTGCTCGTTAGGAGTAGGGAGAGGAAGATTCGCCTTTTTTGGGACACGCTGGACAAATGCTGTTTCCCATCTTCTCGGAAAGAGCCCTGAACCATCTGGACCAGCGGATTTGTGTATATTGAAATCTTGAAGTACTATTGCCACTGTACGAGTGTGCAGACACCTATCATTAATTAAATTACTCAGCAGATATTGGCGACGTCGAATATGTGGTCATTCCAACGAAGTTTGCCATTAACTCACATACCGAGGAAGGCAGGCCTTTCGGTGTCAGCAATGCTCCGTAAGTAAAGTATGTTAATGCGACAGCTCAGACATAACTACGGGTGAGGGTTTGTTTGATTTTGTTCTCTGCTGCAATTTTCTCGACTGTAATAGCGGTAACGATCCCATATTCATTAGAGCGAACAGAAAGGAGGTTTTGGACGTAACTTTCGTATCCCAAAACAGTCTTGTTCAAGTAGTTAACTGGAGGGTATCTAGCAGGACATCTCTATCAGACCACTGCTGGATCAGGCGGTCAACCAAACGGCCGACAGACTTAGAGAGGGCGGACTCTGGATCCGAATACCATACTGACACGAATCTGCAGAACTCAAATGGTGCGCCACTGTAAGCACAAAAGAAACAGACTACCTACCCTCGACATTCACCTTCAGCAGGGGATTCAATATCAGAATACCGGAAAGTTGTGAATGGGATGAGGGAAGTCACGAAAAGGGAATACATCTACATCGACGGCTCCAAAATAAATATCGGAAAAGGCTCAGGCATCTTTTGTGAACCCTAGGATTAAGCAAATCCTTTATAGTCATTATCCAGGCTGAAGTCGAACTAAGAAGGCACTGTATTGCCAACAAGACGATCACCATCTATTTTGGCAGTCAAGCGGCCATAAAACTAGCGGTTATTCTCTTAGTATATTTGCAAGTGTTTCAAATTCGAAGAAAGGTACCCAGAAGGACACAATTGGGCCAATTGCGGGCCTAAGTGAAATATGTTACAGGAGCATCCACCAGCATACCTAGTTAGAGGAGAGAGGATGATTCGCCTTTTTTGGGACACGCTGGACAAATGCTGTTTCCCATCTTCTCGGAAAGAGCCCTGAACCATCTGGACCAGCGGATTTGTGTATATTGAAATCTTGAAGTACTATTGCCACTGTACGAGTGCGCAGACACCTATCATTAATGTACTCAGCAGATATTGGCGACGTCGAATATGTGGTCATTCCAACGAAGTTTGCCATTAACTCACATACCGAGGAAGGCAGGCCTTTCGGTGTCAGCAATGCTCCGTAAGTAAAGTATGTTAATGCGACAGCTCAGACATAACTATGGGTGAGGGTTTGTTTGATTTTGTTCTCTGCTGCAATTTTCTCGACTGTAATAGCGATAACGATCCCATATTCATTAGAGCGAACAGAAAGGAGGTTTTGGACGTAACTTTCGTATCCCAAAACAGTCTTGTTCAAGTAGTTAACTGGAGGGTATCTAGCAGGACATCTCTATCAGACCACTGTTGTATACTCTTTGACCTACAAGTCGGCTTTTAGGACAGGAAAATTTCCAGAAACTGGGAAAGGTTCAAAAAAGAACTTCAGAGGATTCATAATCGAATACCGTGCCGGGGCGATCTCTGGCAGATTTCCAGATTTCATATGGTAGGCAATGAGGTTGTGGACCGAGGGCTGGGGGTCAGTCCATTCAAAACAGAAGTTATGTTGTAGTAGGAAATGAATTCATTAATGGCACTTGAATCAGTAAGAATACCGCTTAGCATAACGTAGGCTTACGAGTCCCGCCAGATACTTTTATTATGAGCTGGAGGATGTGGACAAAGCTAAGCTAAAACAAAACATGAGATTGGTATATAAAATGGGTTGGTTTTAAGAGAACGTACTTTGTGCACATACCAGCCGTTATTCTCTTAGTATATTTCCAAGTGTTTCAAATTCGAAGAAATGTACCCAGAAGGACACAATGGAGCCCATTTCTGGCCTAAGTGAAAGAAGCACAGGAGCATCAACCAACATACCTACTAAGTGCTCGGTAGACGGAGGAGTTACTACCTAAGTACTCCCCGCCAACAGGACAGGTGGTGGTGTCGCTTAAGCCCAACATGTTTAAGTGCTTGCAACAGGTTGGTGGCCCGAAAGGTTCTTGGTGACGTCGAATATGTGGTCATTCCAACGATGTTTGTCATTAACGCACATACCGATGATGGAAATCTCCTCGGTGTCAGCAATGTTCCGCAAGTAAAGTATGTTAATGCGACAGCTCAGACATCACTAGGGGTGAGGCTTTGTTTGATTTTGTTCGCTGCTGCACTCAATCCAAAACAGAAGTCCTGTTGTTTACTATGAAAAGGATCATTCCAGTATGCAATGTACCAATAATGGGAGGGAATGATCTAGAAATGTCCTGTTCTTCAAGATACCTAGGCGTTATCTTAAGGTCCAAACTTAACTGGAGAGAGAGTGTAGAAGACCGCGTTAAGCAGCCGTACTTGGCATTATATGCCGGTCCCAAAACATTCGGCAACGAATGTGGACTTAAACCACTTTTGGTACACAGGTTGTACACAACTGTTGTGAGGCCCATCCTGAAATGGAATATCAGAATACCGGAAAGTTGTGAATGGGATGAGGGAAGTCACGAAAAGGGGATATATCTACATCGACGGCACCAAAATGATTATCGGAACAGGCACAGGCATCTTTGTGAAACCCTAGAATTAAGCAAATCCTTTATAATCATTATCCAGGCTGAAGCCGAACTGAGAAGGCACTGTATTGCCAACAAGACGATCACCACCTATTTTGGCAGTCAAGCGGCCATAAAACTAGCGGTTATTCTGTTAGTATATTTCCAAGTATTTCATATTCGAAGAAAGGTACCCAGAAGGACACAATGGAGCCAATTGCTGGCCTAAGTGAAAGATGTCAGAGGAGCATCCACCAACATACCTACTAAGTGCTCGGTCGAAGGAGGAGCTACTACCTAAGTGCTCGGTAGGAGGAGGGAGAGGAAGATTCGACTTTTTTGGGATGCGCTGGACAAATGCTGTTTCCCATCTTCTCGGAAAGAGCTCTGAAGAAAAGGCCAGTCAAAAAAGCTAATTTAGTGGTTTTCCCAGCGTGGAAGAACACCTCTTCAGAACGATAGGGGAAATACCATCTGGACCAGCGTATTTGTGTATATTGAAATCTTGAAGTACTATTGCCACTGTACGAGTGCGCAGACACCTTTCATTAATGTACTTAGCAGATATTCGATAGTCACCACGTTAGCCGCGAAAAACCGCCACCTGATGCGAGCATTTGTCGGACAACTGCACAGGAAGTGTTGTGCTGTGCCATTCTCCTCCCCGCCAATAGGACACGTGGTGGTGTCGCTTAAGTCCAACACATTTAAGTGTTAGCAAAGGTTGGTGGCCCGAAAGGTTCTTGGCGACGTCGAATATGTGGTCATTCCAACGAAGTTTGTCTTTAACGCACATGCCGAGGATGGAAAGGCCTTCGGTGTCAGCAATGCTCCGTATCACTAGGGGTGAGGCTTTGTTTGATGTTGTTCTCTGCTGCAATCTTCTCGACTGTTATAGGGGTAACGATCCCATCTTCATTACAGCGAACCCAAAACAGTCTTGTTCAAGTAGCTAACTGGAGGGTATCTAGCAGGACATCTCTATCAGACCACTGCTGGATACTCTTTGACCTACAAGTCGGCTTTCATAACAGGACAATTTCCAGAATCTGGGAAAGGTTCAAAAAAGAACTTCAGAGGATTGAAATCCCCTGCCCAAGCAGAGATCTCTCTACCGAACAAGAAGTCGACGACACAGTCGAATACCGTACCGGGGGCTGGGGCTGGGGCTCAGTCCATCCAAAACAGAAGTTCTGTTGTTTACTAGGAAAAGGATCATTCCAGTATTCAATGTACCAATAATGGGAGGGAATGATCGTACTTGGCATTATATGCCGGTCCCAAAACATTCGGCAACGAATGGGGACTTAAACCACTGGTTGTACACAACTGTTGTCTGTTGTCATCCTGAAATACGGTGCAGTTGGGAAATGAAATATTTTCTCTCCAATCTCACCGGCTTGCATGGATATAACTGGGTGCCTAAAGGTGCGATCAGACGATCACCCAAACTTGTCAATACAGATGGGTTACCCACTTTGGGAGAAAATCTACGTCATAGTGATGTCAGGATGTCATCCGGATGACAAGTTTAGATGACCGTCTGATCGCACCTTAAGGACGACAGCAGCGAGGCGGTTAAAACGGCCGACAGACTTAGAGAGGGCGGACTCTGGATCCGAAGACCATACTCACACGCATCTGCAGAACTCAAATGGTGCCCCACTGTGAGCACAAAAGATACAGACTACCTACCCTCGACATTCACCTTCAGCAGGGGATTCAATATCAGAATACCGGAAAGTTGTGAATGGGATGGGGGAAGTCACGAAAAGGGAATACATCTACATCGACGGCTCCAAAATAAATATCGGAAAAGGCTCAGGCATCTTTTGTGAACCCTAGGATTAAGCAAATCCTTTATAGTCATTATCCAGGCTGAAGTCGAACTAAGAAGGCACTGTATTGCCAACAAGACGATCACCATCTATTTTGGCAGTCAAGCAGCCATAAAACTAGCGGTTATTCTCTTAGTATATTTGCAAGTGTTTCAAATTCGAAGAAAGGTACCCAGAAGGACACAATTGGGCCAATTGCTGGCCTAAGTGAAATATGTTACAGGAGCATCCACCAGCATACCTACTTAGTGCTTGGTGGAAGAAGGAGCAACTACCTAAGTGGTCGGTAGGAGGAGGGAGAGGATGATTCGCCTTTTTTGGGACACGCTGGACAAATGCTGTTTCCCATCTTCTCGGAAAGAGCCCTGAACCATCTGGACCAGCGGATTTGTGTATATTGAAATCTTGAAGTACTATTGCCACTGTACGAGTGCGCAGACACCTATCATTAATGTACTCAGCAGATATTGGCGACGTCGAATATGTGGTCATTCCAACGAAGTTTGCCATTAACTCACATACCGAGGAAGGCAGGCCTTTCGGTGTCAGCAATGCTCCGTAAGTAAAGTATGTTAATGCGACAGCTCAGACATAACTATGGGTGAGGGTTTGTTTGATTTTGTTCTCTGCTGCAATTTTCTCGACTGTAATAGCGATAACGATCCCATATTCATTAGAGCGAACAGAAAGGAGGTTTTGGACGTAACTTTCGTATCCCAAAACAGTCTTGTTCAAGTAGTTAACTGGAGGGTATCTAGCAGGACATCTCTATCAGACCACTGTTGTATACTCTTTGACCTACAAGTCGGCTTTTAGGACAGGAAAATTTCCAGAAACTGGGAAAGGTTCAAAAAAGAACTTCAGAGGATTCATAATCGAATACCGTACCGGGGCGATCTCTGGCAGATTTCCAGATTTCATATGGTAGGCAATGAGGTTGTGGACCGAGGGCTGGGGGTCAGTCCATTCAAAACAGAAGTTATGTTGTAGTAGGAAATGAATTCATTAATGGCACTTGAATCAGTAAGAATACCGCTTAGCATAACGTAGGCTTACGAGTCCCGCCAGATACTTTTATTATGAGCTGGAGGATGTGGACAAAGCTAAGCTAAAACAAAACATGAGGTTGGTATATAAAATGGGTTGGTTTTAAGAGAACGTACTTTGTGCACATACCAGCCGTTATTCTCTTAGTATATTTCCAAGTGTTTCAAATTCGAAGAAATGTACCCAGAAGGACACAATGGAGCCCAGTTCTGGCCTAAGTGAAAGAAGCACAGGAGCATCAACCAACATACCTACTAAGTGCTCGGTAGACGGAGAAGTTACTACATAAGTACTCCCCGCCAACAGGACAGGTGGTGGTGTCGCTTAAGCCCAACATGTTTAAGTGCTTGCAACAGGTTGGTGGCCCGAAAGGTTCTTGGTGACGTCGAATATGTGGTCATTCCAACGATGTTTGTCATTAACGCACATACCGATGATGGAAATCTCCTCGGTGTCAGCAATGTTCCGCAAGTAAAGTATGTTAATGCGACAGCTCAGACATCACTAGGGGTGAGGCTTTGTTTGATTTTGTTCGCTGCTGCAATTTTCTCGACTGTAATAGGGGTAACGATCCCATATTCATTAGAGCGAACAGAAAGGAGGTTTTGGTCGTAACTTTCGTATCCCAAAACAGTCTTGTTCAAGTAGCTAACTGGAGGGTATCTAGCAGGACATCTCAGGTTTTCAGGACGGGACAATTTCCAGAAACTGGGAAAGGTTCAAAAAGGAACTTCAGAGGATTGAAATCCCCTACCCAAGCAGAGATCTCTCTACCGAACAAGAAGTCAACGACACAGTCGAATACCGTACTGGGGCGATCTCTGTCAGATTTCCAGACTTGATATGGTAGGTAATTGAGTTGTGGACCGAGGGCTGGGGGTCACTCAATCCAAAACAGAAGTCCTGTTGTTTACTATGAAAAGGATCATTCCAGTATGCAATGTACCAATAATGGGAGGGAATGATCTAGAAATGTCCTGTTCTTCAAGATACCTAGGCGTTATCTTAAGGTCCAAACTTAACTGGAGAGAGAGTGTAGAAGACCGCGTTAAGCAGCCGTACTTGGCATTATATGCCGGTCCCAAAACATTCGGCAACGAATGTGGACTTAAACCACTTTTGGTACACAGGTTGTACACAACTGTTGTGAGGCCCATCCTGAAATGGAATATCAGAATACCGGAAAGTTGTGAATGGGATGAGGGAAGTCACGAAAAGGGGATATATCTACATCGACGGCACCAAAATGATTATCGGAACAGGCACAGGCATCTTTGTGAAACCCTAGGATTAAGCAAATCCTTTATAATCATTATCCAGGCTGAAGCCGAACTGAGAAGGCACTGTATTGCCAACAAGACGATCACCACCTATTTTGGCAGTCAAGCGGCCATAAAACTAGCGGTTATTCTGTTAGTATATTTCCAAGTATTTCATATTCGAAGAAAGGTACCCAGAAGGACACAATGGAGCCAATTGCTAGCCTAAGTGAAAGATGTCAGAGGAGCATCCACCAACATACCTACTAAGTGCTCGGTCGAAGGAGGAGCTACTACCTAAGTGCTCGGTAGGAGGAGGGAGAGGAAGATTCGACTTTTTTGGGATGCGCTGGACAAATGCTGTTTCCCATCTTCTCGGAAAGAGCTCTGAAGAAAAGGCCAGTCAAAAAAGCTAATTTAGTGGTTTTCCCAGCGTGGAAGAACACCTCTTCAGAACGATAGGGGAAATACCATCTGGACCAGCGTATTTGTGTATATTGAAATCTTGAAGTACTATTGCCACTGTACGAGTGCGCAGACACCTTTCATTAATGTACTTAGCAGATATTCGATAGTCACCACGTTAGCCGCGAAAAACCGCCACCTGATGCGAGCATTTGTCGGACAACTGCACAGGAAGTGTTGTGCTGTGCCATTCTCCTCCCCGCCAATAGGACACGTGGTGGTGTCGCTTAAGTCCAACACATTTAAGTGTTAGCAAAGGTTGGTGGCCCGAAAGGTTCTTGGCGACGTCGAATATGTGGTCATTCCAACGAAGTTTGTCTTTAACGCACATGCCGAGGATGGAAAGGCCTTCGGTGTCAGCAATGCTCCGTATCACTAGGGGTGAGGCTTTGTTTGATGTTGTTCTCTGCTGCAATCTTCTCGACTGTTATAGGGGTAACGATCCCATCTTCATTACAGCGAACCCAAAACAGTCTTGTTCAAGTAGCTAACTGGAGGGTATCTAGCAGGACATCTCTATCAGACCACTGCTGGATACCCTTTGACCTACAAGTCGGCTTTCATAACAGGACAATTTCCAGAATCTGGGAAAGGTTCAAAAAAGAACTTCAGAGGATTGAAATCCCCTGCCCAAGCAGAGATCTCTCTACCGAACAAGAAGTCGACGACACAGTCGAATACCGTACCGGGGGCTGGGGCTGGGGCTCAGTCCATCCAAAACAGAAGTTCTGTTGTTTACTAGGAAAAGGATCATTCCAGTATTCAATGTACCAATAATGGGAGGGAATGATCGTACTTGGCATTATATGCCGGTCCCAAAACATTCGGCAACGAATGGGGACTTAAACCACTGGTTGTACACAACTGTTGTCTGTTGTCATCCTGAAATACGGTGCAGTTGGGAAATGAAATATTTTCTCTCCAATCTCACCGGCTTGCATGGATATAACTGGGTGCCTAAAGGTGCGATCAGACGATCACCCAAACTTGTCAATACAGATGGGTTACCCACTTTGGGAGAAAATCTACGTCATAGTGATGTCAGGATGTCATCCGGATGACAAGTTTAGATGACCGTCTGATCGCACCTTAAGGACGACAGCAGCGAGGCGGTTAAAACGGCCGACAGACTTAGAGAGGGCGGACTCTGGATCCGAAGACCATACTCACACGCATCTGCAGAACTCAAATGGTGCCCCACTGTGAGCACAAAAGATACAGACTACCTACCCTCGACATTCACCTTCAGCAGGGGATTCAATATCAGAATACCGGAAAGTTGTGAATGGGATGAGGGAAGTCACGAAAAGGGAATATATCTACATCGACGGCTCCAAAATGAATATCGGAACAGGCATAGGCATCTTTTGTGAAACCCTAGGATTAAGCAAATCCTTTATAATCATTATCCAGGCTGAAGCCGAACTGAGAAGGCACTGTATTGCCAACAAGACGATCACCACCTATTTTGGCAGTCAAGCGGCCATAAAACTAGCGGTTATTCTGTTAGTATATTTGCAAGTCTTTCAAATTCGAAGAAAGGTACCCAGAAGGACACAATTGGGCCAATTGCGGGCCTAAGTGAAATATGTTACAGGAGCATCCACCAGCATACCTAGTTAGTGCTCGGTGGAAGGAGGAGCAACTACCTAAGTGGTCGTTAGGAGGAGGGAGAGGATGATTCGCCTTTTTTGGGACACGCTGGACAAATGCTGTTTCCCATCTTCTCGGAAAGAGCCCTGAACCATCTGGACCAGCGGATTTGTGTATATTGAAATCTTGAAGTACTATTGCCACTGTACGAGTGCGCAGACACCTATCATTAATGTACTCAGCAGATATTGGCGACGTCGAATATGTGGTCATTCCAACGAAGTTTGCCATTAACTCACATACCGAGGAAGGCAGGCCTTTCGGTGTCAGCAATGCTCCGTAAGTAAAGTATGTTAATGCGACAGCTCAGACATAACTATGGGTGAGGGTTTGTTTGATTTTGTTCTCTGCTGCAATTTTCTCGACTGTAATAGCGGTAACGATCCCATATTCATTAGAGCGAACAGAAAGGAGGTTTTGGACGTAACTTTCGTATCCCAAAACAGTCTTGTTCAAGTAGTTAACTGGAGGGTATCTAGCAGGACATCTCTATCAGACCACTGCTGGATCAGGCGGTCAACCAAACGGCCGACAGACTTAGAGAGGGCGGACTCTGGATCCGAATACCATACTGACACGAATCTGCAGAACTCAAATGGTGCGCCACTGTAAGCACAAAAGAAACAGACTACCTACCCTCGACATTCACCTTCAGCAGGGGATTCAATATCTGAATACCGGAAAGTTGTGAATGGGATGAGGGAAGTCACGAAAAGGGAATACATCTACATCGACGGCTCCAAAATAAATATCGGAAAAGGCTCAGGCATCTTTTGTGAACCCTAGGATTAAGCAAATCCTTTATAGTCATTATCCAGGCTGAAGTCGAACAAAGAAGGCACTGTATTGCCAACAAGACGATCACCATCTATTTTGGCAGTCAAGCAGCCATAAAACTAGCGGTTATTCTCTTAGTATATTTGCAAGTGTTTCAAATTCGAAGAAAGGTACCCAGAAGGACACAATTGGGCCAATTGCTGGCCTAAGTGTAATATGTTACAGGAGCATCCACCAGCATACCTACTTAGTGCTTGGTGGAAGAAGGAGCAACTACCTAAGTGGTCGGTAGGAGGAGGGAGAGGAAAATTTCCAGAAACTGGGAAAGGTTCAAAAAAGAACTTCAGAGGATTCATAATCGAATACCGTACCGGGGCGATCTCTGGCAGATTTCCAGATTTCATATGGTAGGCAATGAGGTTGTGGACCGAGGGCTGGGGGTCAGTCCATTCAAAACAAAAGTTATGTTGTAGTAGGAAATGAATTCATTAATGGCACTTGAATCAGTAAGAATACCGCTTAGCATAACGTAGGCTTACGAGTCCCGCCAGATACTTTTATTATGAGCTGGAGGATGTGGACAAAGCTAAGCTAAAACAAAACATGAGGTTGGTATATAAAATGGGTTGGTTTTAAGAGAACGTACTTTGTGCACATACCAGCCGTTATTCTCTTAGTATATTTCCAAGTGTTTCAAATTCGAAGAAATGTACCCAGAAGGACACAATGGAGCCCATTTCTGGCCTAAGTGAAAGAAGCACAGGAGCATCAACCAACATACCTACTAAGTGCTCGGTAGACGGAGAAGTTACTACATAAGTACTCCCCGCCAACAGGACAGGTGGTGGTGTCGCTTAAGCCCAACATGTTTAAGTGCTTGCAAAAGGTTGGTGGCCCGAAAGGTTCTTGGTGACGTCGAATATGTGGTCATTCCAACGATGTTTGTCATTAACGCACATACCGATGATGGAAATCTCCTCGGTGTCAGCAATGTTCCGCAAGTAAAGTATGTTAATGCGACAGCTCAGACATCACTAGGGGTGAGGCTTTGTTTGATTTTGTTCGCTGCTGCAATTTTCTCGACTGTAATAGGGGTAACGATCCCATATTCATTAGAGCGAACAGAAAGGAGGTTTTGGTCGTAACTTTCGTATCCCAAAACAGTCTTGTTCAAGTAGCTAACTGGAGGGTATCTAGCAGGACATCTCAGGTTTTCAGGACGGGACAATTTCCAGAAACTGGGAAAGGTTCAAAAAGGAACTTCAGAGGATTGAAATCCCCTACCCAAGCAGAGATCTCTCTACCGAACAAGAAGTCAACGACACAGTCGAATACCGTACTGGGGCGATCTCTGTCAGATTTCCAGACTTGATATGGTAGGTAATTGAGTTGTGGACCGAGGGCTGGGGGTCACTCAATCCAAAACAGAAGTCCTGTTGTTTACTATGAAAAGGATCATTCCAGTATGCAATGTACCAATAATGGGAGGGAATGATCTAGAAATGTCCTGTTCTTCAAGATACCTAGGCGTTATCTTAAGGTCCAAACTTAACTGGAGAGAGAGTGTAGAAGACCGCGTTAAGCAGCCGTACTTGGCATTATATGCCGGTCCCAAAACATTCGGCAACGAATGTGGACTTAAACCACTTTTGGTACACAGGTTGTACACAACTGTTGTGAGGCCCATCCTGAAATGGAATATCAGAATACCGGAAAGTTGTGAATGGGATGAGGGAAGTCAGGAAAAGGGGATATATCTACATCGACGGCACCAAAATGATTATCGGAACAGGCACAGGCATCTTTGTGAAACCCTAGGATTAAGCAAATCCTTTATAATCATTATCCAGGCTGAAGCCGAACTGAGAAGGCACTGTATTGCCAACAAGACGATCACCACCTATTTTGGCAGTCAAGCGGCCATAAAACTAGCAGTTATTCTGTTAGTATATTTCCAAGTATTTCATATTCGAAGAAAGGTACCCAGAAGGACACAATGGAGCCAATTGCTGGCCTAAGTGAAAGATGTCAGAGGAGCATCCACCAACATACCTACTAAGTGCTCGGTCGAAGGAGGAGCTACTACCTAAGTGCTCGGTAGGAGGAGGGAGAGGAAGATTCGACTTTTTTGGGATGCGCTGGACAAATGCTGTTTCCCATCTTCTCGGAAAGAGCTCTGAAGAAAAGGCCAGTCAAAAAAGCTAATTTAGTGGTTTTCCCAGCGTGGAAGAACACCTCTTCAGAACGATAGGGGAAATACCATCTGGACCAGCGTATTTGTGTATATTGAAATCTTGAAGTACTATTGCCACTGTACGAGTGCGCAGACACCTTTCATTAATGTACTTAGCAGATATTCGATAGTCACCACGTTAGCCGCGAAAAACCGCCACCTGATGCGAGCATTTGTCGGACAACTGCACAGGAAGTGTTGTGCTGTGCCATTCTCCTCCCCGCCAATAGGACACGTGGTGGTGTCGCTTAAGTCCAACACATTTAAGTGTTAGCAAAGGTTGGTGGCCCGAAAGGTTCTTGGCGACGTCGAATATGTGGTCATTCCAACGAAGTTTGTCTTTAACGCACATGCCGAGGATGGAAAGGCCTTCGGTGTCAGCAATGCTCCGTATCACTAGGGGTGAGGCTTTGTTTGATGTTGTTCTCTGCTGCAATCTTCTCGACTGTTATAGGGGTAACGATCCCATCTTCATTACAGCGAACCCAAAACAGTCTTGTTCAAGTAGCTAACTGGAGGGTATCTAGCAGGACATCTCTATCAGACCACTGCTGGATACTCTTTGACCTACAAGTCGGCTTTCATAACAGGACAATTTCCAGAATCTGGGAAAGGTTCAAAAAAGAACTTCAGAGGATTGAAATCCCCTGCCCAAGCAGAGATCTCTCTACCGAACAAGAAGTCGACGACACAGTCGAATACCGTACCGGGGGCTGGGGCTGGGGCTCAGTCCATCCAAAACAGAAGTTCTGTTGTTTACTAGGAAAAGGATCATTCCAGTATTCAATGTACCAATAATGGGAGGGAATGATCGTACTTGGCATTATATGCCGGTCCCAAAACATTCGGCAACGAATGGGGACTTAAACCACTGGTTGTACACAACTGTTGTCTGTTGTCATCCTGAAATACGGTGCAGTTGGGAAATGAAATATTTTCTCTCCAATCTCACCGGCTTGCATGGATATAACTGGGTGCCTAAAGGTGCGATCAGACGATCACCCAAACTTGTCAATACAGATGGGTTACCCACTTTGGGAGAAAATCTACGTCATAGTGATGTCAGGATGTCATCCGGATGACAAGTTTAGATGACCGTCTGATCGCACCTTAAGGACGACAGCAGCGAGGCGGTTAAAACGGCCGACAGACTTAGAGAGGGCGGACTCTGGATCCGAAGACCATACTCACACGCATCTGCAGAACTCAAATGGTGCCCCACTGTGAGCACAAAAGATACAGACTACCTACCCTCGACATTCACCTTCAGCAGGGG
The DNA here is from genome assembly GCA_963576555.1 of Ferdinandea cuprea. NCBI lineage: Eukaryota > Metazoa > Arthropoda > Insecta > Diptera > Syrphidae > Ferdinandea > Ferdinandea cuprea. The sequence continues at coordinate 60,719,976 of OY754961.1, forward strand.
ATTCAATATCAGAATACCGGAAAGTTGTGAATGGGATGAGGGAAGTCACGAAAAGGGAATATATCTACATCGACGGCTCCAAAATGAATATCGGAAGAGGCATAGGCATCTTTTGTGAAACCCTAGGATTAAGCAAATCCTTTATAATCATTATCCAGGCTGAAGCCGAACTGAGAAGGCACTGTATTGCCAACAAGACGATCACCACCTATTTTGGCAGTCAAGCGGCCATAAAACTAGCGGTTATTCTGTTAGTATATTTGCAAGTCTTTCAAATTCGAAGAAAGGTACCCAGAAGGACACAATTGGGCCAATTGCGGGCCTAAGTGAAATATGTTACAGGAGCATCCACCAGCATACCTAGTTAGTGCTCGGTGGAAGGAGGAGCAACTACCTAAGTGGTCGGTAGGAGGAGGGAGAGGATGATTCGCCTTTTTTGGGACACGCTGGACAAATGCTGTTTCCCATCTTCTCGGAAAGAGCCCTGAACCATCTGGACCAGCGGATTTGTGTATATTGAAATCTTGAAGTACTATTGCCACTGTACGAGTGCGCAGACACCTATCATTAATGTACTCAGCAGATATTGGCGACGTCGAATATGTGGTCATTCCAACGAAGTTTGCCATTAACTCACATACCGAGGAAGGCAGGCCTTTCGGTGTCAGCAATGCTCCGTAAGTAACGTATGTTAATGCGACAGCTCAGACATAACTATGGGTGAGGGTTTGTTTGATTTTGTTCTCTGCTGCAATTTTCTCGACTGTAATAGCGGTAACGATCCCATATTCATTAGAGCGAACAGAAAGGAGGTTTTGGACGTAACTTTCGTATCCCAAAACAGTCTTGTTCAAGTAGTTAACTGGAGGGTATCTAGCAGGACATCTCTATCAGACCACTGCTGGATCAGGCGGTCAACCAAACGGCCGACAGACTTAGAGAGGGCGGACTCTGGATCCGAATACCATACTGACACGAATCTGCAGAACTCAAATGGTGCGCCACTGTAAGCACAAAAGAAACAGACTACCTACCCTCGACATTCACCTTCAGCAGGGGATTCAATATCAGAATACCGGAAAGTTGTGAATGGGATGAGGGAAGTCACGAAAAGGGAATACATCTACATCGACGGCTCCAAAATAAATATCGGAAAAGGCTCAGGCATCTTTTGTGAACCCTAGGATTAAGCAAATCCTTTATAGTCATTATCCAGGCTGAAGTCGAACTAAGAAGGCACTGTATTGCCAACAAGACGATCACCATCTATTTTGGCAGTCAATCGGCCATAACACTAGCGGTTATTCTCTTAGTATATTTGCAAGTGTTTCAAATTCGAAGAAAGGTACCCAGAAGGACACAATTGGGCCAATTGCGGGCCTAAGTGAAATATGTTACAGGAGCATCCACCAGCATACCTAGTTAGTGCTCGGTGGAAGGAGGAGCAACTACCTAAGTGGTCGGTAGGAGGAGGGAGAGGATGATTCGCCTTTTTTGGGACACGCTGGACAAATGCTGTTTCCCATCTTCTCGGAAAGAGCCCTGAACCATCTGGACCAGCGGATTTGTGTATATTGAAATCTTGAAGTACTGTTGCCACTGTACGAGTGCGCAGACACCTATGATTAATGTACTCAGCAGATATTGGCGACGTCGAATATGTGGTCATTCCAACGAAGTTTGCCATTAACTCACATACCGAGGAAGGCAGGCCTTTCGGTGTCAGCAATGCTCCGTAAGTAAAGTATGTTAATGCGACAGCTCAGACATAACTATGGGTGAGGGTTTGTTTGATTTTGTTTTCTGCTGCAATTTTCTCGACTGTAATAGCGGTAACGATCCCATATTCATTAGAGCGAACATAAAGGAGGTTTTGGACGTAACTTTCGTATCCCAAAACAGTCTTGTTCAAGTAGTTAACTGGAGGGTATCTAGCAGGACATCTCTATCAGACCACTGCTGGATCAGGCGGTCAACCAAACGGCCGACAGACTTAGAGAGGGCGGACTCTGGATCCGAATACCATACTGACACGAATCTGCAGAACTCAAATGGTGCGCCACTGTAAGCACAAAAGAAACAGACTACCTACCCTCGACATTCACCTTCAGCAGGGGATTCAATATCAGAATACCGGAAAGTTGTGAATGGGATGAGGGAAGTCACGAAAAGGGAATACATCTACATCGACGGCTCCAAAATAAATATCGGAAAAGGCTCAGGCATCTTTTGTGAACCCTAGGATTAAGCAAATCCTTTATAGTCATTATCCAGGCTGAAGTCGAACTAAGAAGGCACTGTATTGCCAACAAGACGATCACCATCTATTTTGGCAGTCAAGCAGCCATAAAACTAGCGGTTATTCTCTTAGTATATTTGCAAGTGTTTCAAATTCGAAGAAAGGTACCCAGAAGGACACAATTGGGCCAATTGCTGGCCTAAGTGAAATATGTTACAGGAGCATCCACCAGCATACCTACTTAGTGCTTGGTGGAAGAAGGAGCAACTACCTAAGTGGTCGGTAGGAGGAGGGAGAGGATGATTCGCCTTTTTTGGGACACGCTGGACAAATGCTGTTTCCCATCTTCTCGGAAAGAGCCCTGAACCATCTGGACCAGCGGATTTGTGTATATTGAAATCTTGAAGTACTATTGCCACTGTACGAGTGCGCAGACACCTATCATTAATGTACTCAGCAGATATTGGCGACGTCGAATATGTGGTCATTCCAACGAAGTTTGCCATTAACTCACATACCGAGGAAGGCAGGCCTTTCGGTGTCAGCAATGCTCCGTAAGTAAAGTATGTTAATGCGACAGCTCAGACATAACTATGGGTGAGGGTTTGTTTGATTTTGTTCTCTGCTGCAATTTTCTCGACTGTAATAGCGATAACGATCCCATATTCATTAGAGCGAACAGAAAGGAGGTTTTGGACGTAACTTTCGTATCCCAAAACAGTCTTTTTCAAGTAGTTAACTGGAGGGTATCTAGCAGGACATCTCTATCAGACCACTGTTGTATACTCTTTGACCTACAAGTCGGCTTTTAGGACAGGAAAATTTCCAGAAACTGGGAAAGGTTCAAAAAAGAACTTCAGAGGATTCATAATCGAATACCGTACCGGGGCGATCTCTGGCAGATTTCCAGATTTCATATGGTAGGCAATGAGGTTGTGGACCGAGGGCTGGGGGTCAGTCCATTCAAAACAGAAGTTATGTTGTAGTAGGAAATGAATTCATTAATGGCACTTGAATCAGTAAGAATACCGCTTAGCATAACGTAGGCTTACGAGTCCCGCCAGATACTTTTATTATGAGCTGGAGGATGTGGACAAAGCTAAGCTAAAACAAAACATGAGGTTGGTATATAAAATGGGTTGGTTTTAAGAGAACGTACTTTGTGCACATACCAGCCGTTATTCTCTTAGTATATTTCCAAGTGTTTCAAATTCGAAGAAATGTACCCAGAAGGACACAATGGAGCCCATTTCTGGCCTAAGTGAAAGAAGCACAGGAGCATCAACCAACATACCTACTAAGTGCTCGGTAGACGGAGAAGTTACTACCTAAGTACTGCCCGCCAACAGGACAGGTGGTGGTGTCGCTTAAGCCCAACATGTTTAAGTGCTTGCAACAGGTTGGTGGCCCGAAAGGTTCTTGGTGACGTCGAATATGTGGTCATTCCAACGATGTTTGTCATTAACGCACATACCGATGATGGAAATCTCCTCGGTGTCAGCAATGTTCCGCAAGTAAAGTATGTTAATGCGACAGCTCAGACATCACTAGGGGTGAGGCTTTGTTTGATTTTGTTCGCTGCTGCAATTTTCTCGACTGTAATAGGGGTAACGATCCCATATTCATTAGAGCGAACAGAAAGGAGGTTTTGGTCGTAACTTTCGTATCCCAAAACAGTCTTGTTCAAGTAGCTAACTGGAGGGTATCTAGCAGGACATCTATATGAGACCACTGCTGGATACTCTTTGACGGTTTTCAGGACGGGACAATTTCCAGAAACTGGGAAAGGTTCAAAAAGGAACTTCAGAGGATTGAAATCCCCTACCCAAGCAGAGATCTCTCTACCGAACAAGAAGTCAACGACACAGTCGAATACCGTACCCGGGCGATCTCTGTCAGATTTCCAGACTTGATATGGTAGGTAATTGGGTTGTGGACCGAGGGCTGGGGGTCACTCAATCCAAAACAGAAGTCCTGTTGTTTACTATGAAAAGGATCATTCCAGTATGCAATGTACCAATAATGGGAGGGAATGATCTAGAAATGTCCTGTTCTTCAAGATACCTAGGCGTTATCTTAAGGTCCAAACTTAAGTGGAGAGAGAGTGTAGAAGACCGCGTTAAGCAGCCGTACTTGGCATTATATGCCGGTCCCAAAACATTCGGCAACGAATGTGGACTTAAACCACTTTTGGTACACAGGTTGTACACAACTGTTGTGAGGCCCATCCTGAAATGGAATATCAGAATACCGGAAAGTTGTGAATGGGATGAGGGAAGTCACGAAAAGGGGATATATCTACATCGACGGCACCAAAATGATTATCGGAACAGGCACAGGCATCTTTGTGAAACCCTAGGATTAAGCAAATCCTTTATAATCATTATCCAGGCTGAAGCCGAACTGAGAAGGCACTGTATTGCCAACAACACGATCACCACCTATTTTGGCAGTCAAGCGGCCATAAAACTAGCGGTTATTCTGTTAGTATATTTCCAAGTATTTCATATTCGAAGAAAGGTACCCAGAAGGACACAATGGAGCCAATTGCTGGCCTAAGTGAAAGATGTCAGAGGAGCATCCACCAACATACCTACTAAGTGCTCGGTCGAAGGAGGAGCTACTACCTAAGTGCTCGGTAGGAGGAGGGAGAGGAAGATTCGACTTTTTTGGGATGCGCTGGACAAATGCTGTTTCCCATCTTCTCGGAAAGAGCTCTGAAGAAAAGGCCAGTCAAAAAAGCTAATTTAGTGGTTTTCCCAGCGTGGAAGAACACCTCTTCAGAACGATAGGGGAAATACCATCTGGACCAGCGTATTTGTGTATATTGAAATCTTGAAGTACTATTGCCACTGTACGAGTGCGCAGACACCTTTCATTAATGTACTTAGCAGATATTCGATAGTCACCACGTTAGCCGCGAAAAACCGCCACCTGATGCGAGCATTTGTCGGACAACTGCACAGGAAGTGTTGTGCTGTGCCATTCTCCTCCCCGCCAATAGGACACGTGGTGGTGTCGCTTAAGTCCAACACATTTAAGTGTTAGCAAAGGTTGGTGGCCCGAAAGGTTCTTGGCGACGTCGAATATGTGGTCATTCCAACGAAGTTTGTCTTTAACGCACATGCCGAGGATGGAAAGGCCTTCGGTGTCAGCAATGCTCCGTATCACTAGGGGTGAGGCTTTGTTTGATGTTGTTCTCTGCTGCAATCTTCTCGACTGTTATAGGGGTAACGATCCCATCTTCATTACAGCGAACCCAAAACAGTCTTGTTCAAGTAGCTAACTGGAGGGTATCTAGCAGGACATCTCTATCAGACCACTGCTGGATACTCTTTGACCTACAAGTCGGCTTTCATAACAGGACAATTTCCAGAATCTGGGAAAGGTTCAAAAAAGAACTTCAGAGGATTGAAATCCCCTGCCCAAGCAGAGATCTCTCTACCGAACAAGAAGTCGACGACACAGTCGAATACCGTACCGGGGGCTGGGGCTGGGGCTCAGTCCATCCAAAACAGAAGTTCTGTTGTTTACTAGGAAAAGGATCATTCCAGTATTCAATGTACCAATAATGGGAGGGAATGATCGTACTTGGCATTATATGCCGGTCCCAAAACATTCGGCAACGAATGGGGACTTAAACCACTGGTTGTACACAACTGTTGTCTGTTGTCATCCTGAAATACGGTGCAGTTGGGAAATGAAATATTTTCTCTCCAATCTCACCGGCTTGCATGGATATAACTGGGTGCCTAAAGGTGCGATCAGACGATCACCCAAACTTGTCAATACAGATGGGTTACCCACTTTGGGAGAAAATCTACGTCATAGTGATGTCAGGATGTCATCCGGATGACAAGTTTAGATGACCGTCTGATCGCACCTTAAGGACGACAGCAGCGAGGCGGTTAAAACGGCCGACAGACTTAGAGAGGGCGGACTCTGGATCCGAAGACCATACTCACACGCATCTGCAGAACTCAAATGGTGCCCCACTGTGAGCACAAAAGATACAGACTACCTACCCTCGACATTCACCTTCAGCAGGGGATTCAATATCAGAATACCGGAAAGTTGTGAATGGGATGAGGGAAGTCACGAAAAGGGAATATATCTACATCGACGGCTCCAAAATGAATATCGGAACAGGCATAGGCATCTTTTGTGAAACCCTAGGATTAAGCAAATCCTTTATAATCATTATCCAGGCTGAAGCCGAACTGAGAAGGCACTGTATTGCAAGTGTTTCAAATTCGAAGAAAGGTACCCAGAAGGATGCAATGGAGCCAATTTCTGGCCTAAGTGAAAGAAGTCTCAGGAGTATCCACCAACATACCTACTAAGTGCTCGGTAGACGAAGGAGTTACTACCTAAGTGCTCGTTAGGAGTAGGGAGAGGAAGATTCGCCTTTTTTGGGACACGCTGGACAAATGCTGTTTCCCATCTTCTCGGAAAGAGCCCTGAACCATCTGGACCAGCGGATTTGTGTATATTGAAATCTTGAAGTACTATTGCCACTGTACGAGTGTGCAGACACCTATCATTAATGTACTCAGCAGATATTGGCGACGTCGAATATGTGGTCATTCCAACGAAGTTTGCCATTAACTCACATACCGAGGAAGGCAGGCCTTTCGGTGTCAGCAATGCTCCGTAAGTAAAGTATGTTAATGCGACAGCTCAGACATAACTACGGGTGAGGGTTTGTTTGATTTTGTTCTCTGCTGCAATTTTCTCGACTGTAATAGCGGTAACGATCCCATATTCATTAGAGCGAACAGAAAGGAGGTTTTGGACGTAACTTTCGTATCCCAAAACAGTCTTGTTCAAGTAGTTAACTGGAGGGTATCCTTAGAGAGGGCGGACTCTGGATCCGAATACCATACTGACACGAATCTGCAGAACTCAAATGGTGCGCCACTGTAAGCACAAAAGAAACAGACTACCTACCCTCGACATTCACCTTCAGCAGGGGATTCAATATCAGAATACCGGAAAGTTGTGAATGGGATGAGGGAAGTCACGAAAAGGGAATACATCTACATCGACGGCTCCAAAATAAATATCGGAAAAGGCTCAGGCATCTTTTGTGAACCCTAGGATTAAGCAAATCCTTTATAGTCTCCAGGCTGAAGTCGAACTAAGAAGGCACTGTATTGCCAACAAGACGATCACCATCTATTTTGGCAGTCAAGCAGCCATAAAACTAGCGGTTATTCTCTTAGTATATTTGCAAGTGTTTCAAATTCGAAGAAAGGTACCCAGAAGGACACAATTGGGCCAATTGCTGGCCTAAGTGAAATATGTTACAGGAGCATCCACCAGCATACCTACTTAGTGCTTGGTGGAAGAAGGAGCAACTACCTAAGTGGTCGGTAGGAGGAGGGAGAGGATGATTCGCCTTTTTTGGGACACGCTGGACAAATGCTGTTTCCCATCTTCTCGGAAAGAGCCCTGAACCATCTGGACCAGCCGATTTGTGTATATTGAAATCTTGAAGTACTATTGCCACTGTACGAGTGCGCAGACACCTATCATTAATGTACTCAGCAGATATTGGCGACGTCGAATATGTGGTCATTCCAACGAAGTTTGCCATTAACTCACATACCGAGGAAGGCAGGCCTTTCGGTGTCAGCAATGCTCCGTAATTAAAGTATGTTAATGCGACAGCTCAGACATAACTATGGGTGAGGGTTTGTTTGATTTTGTTCTCTGCTGCAATTTTCTCGACTGTAATAGCGATAACGATCCCATATTCATTAGAGCGAACAGAAAGGAGGTTTTGGACGTAACTTTCGTATCCCAAAACAGTCTTGTTCAAGTAGTTAACTGGAGGGTATCTAGCAGGACATCTCTATCAGACCACTGTTGTATACTCTTTGACCTACAAGTCGGCTTTTAGGACAGGAAAATTTCCAGAAACTGGGAAAGGTTCAAAAAAGAACTTCAGAGGATTCATAATCGAATACCGTACCGGGGCAATCTCTGGCAGATTTCCAGATTTCATATGGTAGGCAATGAGGTTGTGGACCGAGGGCTGGGGGTCAGTCCATTCAAAACAGAAGTTATGTTGTAGTAGGAAATGAATTCATTAATGGCACTTGAATCAGTAAGAATACCGCTTAGCATAACGTAGGCTTACGAGTCCCGCCAGATACTTTTATTATGAGCTGGAGGATGTGGACAAAGCTAAGCTAAAACAAAACATGAGGTTGGTATATAAAATGGGTTGGTTTTAAGAGAACGTACTTTGTGCACATACCAGCCGTTATTCTCTTAGTATATTTCCAAGTGTTTCAAATTCGAAGAAATGTACCCAGAAGGACACAATGGAGCCCATTTCTGGCCTAAGTGAAAGAAGCACAGGAGCATCAACCAACATACCTACTAAGTGCTCGGTAGACGGAGAAGTTACTACCTAAGTACTCCCCGCCAACAGGACAGGTGGTGGTGTCGCTTAAGCCCAACATGTTTAAGTGCTTGCAACAGGTTGGTGGCCCGAAAGGTTCTTGGTGACGTCGAATATGTGGTCATTCCAACGATGTTTGTCATTAACGCACATACCGATGATGGAAATCTCCTCGGTGTCAGCAATGTTCCGCAAGTAAAGTATGTTAATGCGACAGCTCAGACATCACTAGGGGTGAGGCTTTGTTTGATTTTGTTCGCTGCTGCAATTTTCTCGACTGTAATAGGGGTAACGATCCCATATTCATTAGAGCGAACAGAAAGGAGGTTTTGGTCGTAACTTTCGTATCCCAAAACAGTCTTGTTCAAGTAGCTAACTGGAGGGTATCTAGCAGGACATCTATATGAGACCACTGCTGGATACTCTTTGACGGTTTTCAGGACGGGACAATTTCCAGAAACTGGGAAAGGTTCAAAAAGGAACTTCAGAGGATTGAAATCCCCTACCCAAGCAGAGATCTCTCTACCGAACAAGAAGTCAACGACACAGTCGAATACCGTACCGGGGCGATCTCTGTCAGATTTCCAGACTTGATATGGTAGGTAATTGGGTTGTGGACCGAGGGCTGGGGGTCACTCAATCCAAAACAGAAGTCCTGTTGTTTACTATGAAAAGGATCATTCCAGTATGCAATGTACCAATAATGGGAGGGAATGATCTAGAAATGTCCTGTTCTTCAAGATACCTAGGCGTTATCTTAAGGTCCAAACTTAAGTGGAGAGAGAGTGTAGAAGACCGCGTTAAGCAGCCGTACTTGGCATTATATGCCGGTCCCAAAACATTCGGCAACGAATGTGGACTTAAACCACTTTTGGTACACAGGTTGTACACAACTGTTGTGAGGCCCATCCTGAAATGGAATATCAGAATACCGGAAAGTTGTGAATGGGATGAGGGAAGTCACGAAAAGGGGATATATCTACATCGACGGCACCAAAATGATTATCGGAACAGGCACAGGCATCTTTGTGAAACCCTAGGATTAAGCAAATCCTTTATAATCATTATCCAGGCTGAAGCCGAACTGAGAAGGCACTGTATTGCCAACAAGACGATCACCACCTATTTTGGCAGTCAAGCGGCCATAAAACTAGCGGTTATTCTGTTAGTATATTTCCAAGTATTTCATATTCGAAGAAAGGTACCCAGAAGGACACAATGGAGCCAATTGCTGGCCTAAGTGAAAGATGTCAGAGGAGCATCCACCAACATACCTACTAAGTGCTCGGTCGAAGGAGGAGCTACTACCTAAGTGCTCGGTAGGAGGAGGGGTTCTTGGCGACGTCGAATATGTGGTCATTCCAACGAAGTTTGTCTTTAACGCACATGCCGACGGTGTCAGCAATGCTCCGTATCACTAGGGGTGAGGCTTTGTTTGATGTTGTTCTCTGCTGCAATCTTCTCGACTGTTATAGGGGTAACGATCCCATCTTCATTACAGCGAACCCAAAACAGTCTTGTTCAAGTAGCTAACTGGAGGGTATCTAGCAGGACATCTCTATCAGACCACTGCTGGATACCCTTTGACCTACAAGTCGGCTTTCATAACAGGACAATTTCCAGAATCTGGGAAAGGTTCAAAAAAGAACTTCAGAGGATTGAAATCCCCTGCCCAAGCAGAGATCTCTCTACCGAACAAGAAGTCGACGACACAGTCGAATACCGTACCGGGGGCTGGGGCTGGGGCTCAGTCCATCCAAAACAGAAGTTCTGTTGTTTACTAGGAAAAGGATCATTCCAGTATTCAATGTACCAATAATGGGAGGGAATGATCGTACTTGGCATTATATGCCGGTCCCAAAACATTCGGCAACGAATGGGGACTTAAACCACTGGTTGTACACAACTGTTGTCTGTTGTCATCCTGAAATACGGTGCAGTTGGGAAATGAAATATTTTCTCTCCAATCTCACCGGCTTGCATGGATATAACTGGGTGCCTAAAGGTGCGATCAGACGATCACCCAAACTTGTCAATACAGATGGGTTACCCACTTTGGGAGAAAATCTACGTCATAGTGATGTCAGGATGTCATCCGGATGACAAGTTTAGATGACCGTCTGATCGCACCTTAAGGACGACAGCAGCGAGGCGGTTAAAACGGCCGACAGACTTAGAGAGGGCGGACTCTGGATCCGAAGACCATACTCACACGCATCTGCAGAACTCAAATGGTGCCCCACTGTGAGCACAAAAGATACAGACTACCTACCCTCGACATTCACCTTCAGCAGGGGATTCAATATCAGAATACCGGAAAGTTGTGAATGGGATGAGGGAAGTCACGAAAAGGGAATATATCTACATCGACGGCTCCAAAATGAATATCGGAACAGGCATAGGCATCTTTTGTGAAACCCTAGGATTAAGCAAATCCTTTATAATCATTATCCAGGCTGAAGCCGAACTGAGAAGGCACTGTATTGCAAGTGTTTCAAATTCGAAGAAAGGTACCCAGAAGGATGCAATGGAGCCAATTTCTGGCCTAAGTGAAAGAAGTCACAGGAGTATCCACCAACATACCTACTAAGTGCTCGGTAGACGAAGGAGTTACTACCTAAGTGCTCGTTAGGAGTAGGGAGAGGAAGATTCGCCTTTTTTGGGACACGCTGGACAAATGCTGTTTCCCATCTTCTCGGAAAGAGCCCTGAACCATCTGGACCAGCGGATTTGTGTATATTGAAATCTTGAAGTACTATTGCCACTGTACGAGTGTGCAGACACCTATCATTAATGTACTCAGCAGATATTGGCGACGTCGAATATGTGGTCATTCCAACGAAGTTTGCCATTAACTCACATACCGAGGAAGGCAGGCCTTTCGGTGTCAGCAATGCTCCGTAAGTAAAGTATGTTAATGCGACAGCTCAGACATAACTACGGGTGAGGGTTTGTTTGATTTTGTTCTCTGCTGCAATTTTCTCGACTGTAATAGCGGTAACGATCCCATATTCATTAGAGCGAACAGAAAGGAGGTTTTGGACGTAACTTTCGTATCCCAAAACAGTCTTGTTCAAGTAGTTAACTGGAGTTTATCCTTAGAGAGGGCGGACTCTGGATCCGAATACCATACTGACACGAATCTGCAGAACTCAAATGGTGCGCCACTGTAAGCACAAAAGAAACAGACTACCTACCCTCGACATTCACCTTCAGCAGGGGATACAATATCAGAATACCGGAAAGTTGTGAATGGGATGAGGGAAGTCACGAAAAGGGGATATATCTACATCGACGGCACCAAAATGATTATCGGAACAGGCACAGGCATCTTTGTGAAACCCTAGGATTAAGCAAATCCTTTATAATCATTATCCAGGCTGAAGCCGAACTGAGAAGGCACTGTATTGCCAACAAGACGATCACCACCTATTTTGGCAGTCAAGCGGCCATAAAACTAGCGGTTATTCTGTTAGTATATTTCCAAGTATTTCATATTCGAAGAAAGGTACCCAGAAGGACACAATGGAGCCAATTGCTGGCCTAAGTGAAAGATGTCAGAGGAGCATCCACCAACATACCTACTAAGTGCTCGGTCGAAGGAGGAGCTACTACCTAAGTGCTCGGTAGGAGGAGGGAGAGGAAGATTCGACTTTTTTGGGATGCGCTGGACAAATGCTGTTTCCCATCTTCTCGGAAAGAGCTCTGAAGAAAAGGCCAGTCAAAAAAGCTAATTTAGTGGTTTTCCCAGCGTGGAAGAACACCTCTTCAGAACGATAGGGGAAATACCATCTGGACCAGCGTATTTGTGTATATTGAAATCTTGAAGTACTATTGCCACTGTACGAGTGCGCAGACACCTTTCATTAATGTACTTAGCAGATATTCGATAGTCACCACGTTAGCCGCGAAAAACCGCCACCTGATGCGAGCATTTGTCGGACAACTGCACAGGAAGTGTTGTGCTGTGCCATTCTCCTCCCCGCCAATAGGACACGTGGTGGTGTCGCTTAAGTCCAACACATTTAAGTGTTAGCAAAGGTTGGTGGCCCGAAAGGTTCTTGGCGACGTCGAATATGTGGTCATTCCAACGAAGTTTGTCTTTAACGCACATGCCGAGGATGGAAAGGCCTTCGGTGTCAGCAATGCTCCGTATCACTAGGGGTGAGGCTTTGTTTGATGTTGTTCTCTGCTGCAATCTTCTCGACTGTTATAGGGGTAACGATCCCATCTTCATTACAGCGAACCCAAAACAGTCTTGTTCAAGTAGCTAACTGGAGGGTATCTAGCAGGACATCTCTATCAGACCACTGCTGGATACTCTTTGACCTACAAGTCGGCTTTCATAACAGGACAATTTCCAGAATCTGGGAAAGGTTCAAAAAAGAACTTCAGAGGATTGAAATCCCCTGCCCAAGCAGAGATCTCTCTACCGAACAAGAAGTCGACGACACAGTCGAATACCGTACCGGGGGCTGGGGCTGGGGCTCAGTCCATCCAAAACAGAAGTTCTGTTGTTTACTAGGAAAAGGATCATTCCAGTATTCAATGTACCAATAATGGGAGGGAATGATCGTACTTGGCATTATATGCCGGTCCCAAAACATTCGGCAACGAATGGGGACTTAAACCACTGGTTGTACACAACTGTTGTCTGTTGTCATCCTGAAATACGGTGCAGTTGGGAAATGAAATATTTTCTCTCCAATCTCACCGGCTTGCATGGATATAACTGGGTGCCTAAAGGTGCGATCAGACGATCACCCAAACTTGTCAATACAGATGGGTTACCCACTTTGGGAGAAAATCTACGTCATAGTGATGTCAGGATGTCATCCGGATGACAAGTTTAGATGACCGTCTGATCGCACCTTAAGGACGACAGCAGCGAGGCGGTTAAAACGGCCGACAGACTTAGAGAGGGCGGACTCTGGATCCGAAGACCATACTCACACGCATCTGCAGAACTCAAATGGTGCCCCACTGTGAGCACAAAAGATACAGACTACCTACCCTCGACATTCACCTTCAGCAGGGGATTCAATATCAGAATACCGGAAAGTTGTGAATGGGATGAGGGAAGTCACGAAAAGGGAATATATCTACATCGACGGCTCCAAAATGAATATCGGAACAGGCATAGGCATCTTTTGTGAAACCCTAGGATTAAGCAAATCCTTTATAATCATTATCCAGGCTGAAGCCGAACTGAGAAGGCACTGTATTGCAAGTGTTTCAAATTCGAAGAAAGGTACCCAGAAGGATGCAATGGAGCCAATTTCTGGCCTAAGTGAAAGAAGTCACAGGAGTATCCACCAACATACCTACTAAGTGCTCGGTAGACGAAGGAGTTACTACCTAAGTGCTCGTTAGGAGTAGGGAGAGGAAGATTCGCCTTTTTTGGGACACGCTGGACAAATGCTGTTTCCCATCTTCTCGGAAAGAGCCCTGAACCATCTGGACCAGCGGATTTGTGTATATTGAAATCTTGAAGTACTATTGCCACTGTACGAGTGTGCAGACACCTATCATTAATGTACTCAGCAGATATTGGCGACGTCGAATATGTGGTCATTCCAACGAAGTTTGCCATTAACTCACATACCGAGGAAGGCAGGCCTTTCGGTGTCAGCAATGCTTCGTAAGTAAAGTATGTTAATGCGACAGCTCAGACATAACTACGGGTGAGGGTTTGTTTGATTTTGTTCTCTGCTGCAATTTTCTCGACTGTAATAGCGGTAACGATCCCATATTCATTAGAGCGAACAGAAAGGAGGTTTTGGACGTAACTTTCGTATCCCAAAACAGTCTTGTTCAAGTAGTTAACTGGAGGGTATCTAGCAGGACATCTCTATCAGACCACTGCTGGATCAGGCGGTCAACCAAACGGCCGACAGACTTAGAGAGGGCGGACTCTGGATCCGAATACCATACTGACACGAATCTGCAGAACTCAAATGGTGCGCCACTGTAAGCACAAAAGAAACAGACTACCTACCCTCGACATTCACCTTCAGCAGGGGATTCAATATCAGAATACCGGAAAGTTGTGAATGGGATGAGGGAAGTCACGAAAAGGGAATACATCTACATCGACGGCTCCAAAATAAATATCGGAAAAGGCTCAGGCATCTTTTGTGAACCCTAGGATTAAGCAAATCCTTTATAGTCATTATCCAGGCTGAAGTCGAACTAAGAAGGCACTGTATTGCCAACAAGACGATCACCATCTATTTTGGCAGTCAATCGGCCATAACACTAGCGGTTATTCTCTTAGTATATTTGCAAGTGTTTCAAATTCGAAGAAAGGTACCCAGAAGGACACAATTGGGCCAATTGCGGGCCTAAGTGAAATATGTTACAGGAGCATCCACCAGCATACCTAGTTAGTGCTCGGTGGAAGGAGGAGCAACTACCTAAGTGGTCGGTAGGAGGAGGGAGAGGATGATTCGCCTTTTTTGGGACACGCTGGACAAATGCTGTTTCCCATCTTCTCGGAAAGAGCCCTGAACCATCTGGACCAGCGGATTTGTGTATATTGAAATCTTGAAGTACTGTTGCCACTGTACGAGTGCGCAGACACCTATGATTAATGTACTCAGCAGATATTGGCGACGTCGAATATGTGGTCATTCCAACGAAGTTTGCCATTAACTCACATACCGAGGAAGGCAGGCCTTTCGGTGTCAGCAATGCTCCGTAAGTAAAGTATGTTAATGCGACAGCTCAGACATAACTATGGGTGAGGGTTTGTTTGATTTTGTTTTCTGCTGCAATTTTCTCGACTGTAATAGCGGTAACGATCCCATATTCATTAGAGCGAACATAAAGGAGGTTTTGGACGTAACTTTCGTATCCCAAAACAGTCTTGTTCAAGTAGTTAACTGGAGGGTATCTAGCAGGACATCTCTATCAGACCACTGCTGGATCAGGCGGTCAACCAAACGGCCGACAGACTTAGAGAGGGCGGACTCTTGATCCGAATACCATACTGACACGAATCTGCAGAACTCAAATGGTGCGCCACTGTAAGCACAAAAGAAACAGACTACCTACCCTCGACATTCACCTTCAGCAGGGGATTCAATATCAGAATACCGGAAAGTTGTGAATGGGATGAGGGAAGTCACGAAAAGGGAATACATCTACATCGACGGCTCCAAAATAAATATCGGAAAAGGCTCAGGCATCTTTTGTGAACCCTAGGATTAAGCAAATCCTTTATAGTCATTATCCAGGCTGAAGTCGAACTAAGAAGGCACTGTATTGCCAACAAGACGATCACCATCTATTTTGGCAGTCAAGCAGCCATAAAACTAGCGGTTATTCTCTTAGTATATTTGCAAGTGTTTCAAATTCGAAGAAAGGTACCCAGAAGGACACAATTGGGCCAATTGCTGGCCTAAGTGAAATATGTTACAGGAGCATCCACCAGCATACCTACTTAGTGCTTGGTGGAAGAAGGAGCAACTACCTAAGTGGTCGGTAGGAGGAGGGAGAGGATGATTCGCCTTTTTTGGGACACGCTGGACAAATGCTGTTTCCCATCTTCTCGGAAAGAGCCCTGAACCATCTGGACCAGCGGATTTGTGTATATTGAAATCTTGAAGTACTATTGCCACTGTACGAGTGCGCAGACACCTATCATTAATGTACTCAGCAGATATTGGCGACGTCGAATATGTGGTCATTCCAACGAAGTTTGCCATTAACTCACATACCGAGGAAGGCAGGCCTTTCGGTGTCAGCAATGCTCCGTAAGTAAAGTATGTTAATGCGACAGCTCAGACATAACTATGGGTGAGGGTTTGTTTGATTTTGTTCTCTGCTGCAATTTTCTCGACTGTAATAGCGATAACGATCCCATATTCATTAGAGCGAACAGAAAGGAGGTTTTGGACGTAACTTTCGTATCCCAAAACAGTCTTGTTCAAGTAGTTAACTGGAGGGTATCTAGCAGGACATCTCTATCAGACCACTGTTGTATACTCTTTGACCTACAAGTCGGCTTTTAGGACAGGAAAATTTCCAGAAACTGGGAAAGGTTCAAAAAAGAACTTCAGAGGATTCATAATCGAATACCGTACCGGGGCGATCTCTGGCAGATTTCCAGATTTCATATGGTAGGCAATGAGGTTGTGGACCGAGGGCTGGGGGTCAGTCCATTAAAAACAGAAGTTATGTTGTAGTAGGAAATGAATTCATTAGTGGCACTTGAATCAGTAAGAATACCGCTTAGCATAACGTAGGCTCACGAGTCCCGCCAGATACTTTTATTATGAGCTGGAGGATGTGGACAAAGCTAAGCTAAAACAAAACATGAGATTGGTATATAAAATGGGTTGGTTTTAAGAGAACGTACTTTGTGCACATACCAGCCGTTATTCTCTTAGTATATTTCCAAGTGTTTCAAATTCGAAGAAATGTACCCAGAAGGACACAATGGAGCCCATTTCTGGCCTAAGTGAAAGAAGCACAGGAGCAACAACCAACATACCTACTAAGTGCTCGGTAGACGGGGGAGTTACTACCTAAGTGCTCGTTAGTAGGAGGGAGAGGATGATTCGCCTTTTTTGGGACACGCTGGACAAATGCTGTTTCCCATCTTCTCGGAAAGAGCCCTGAACCATCTGGACCAGCGGATTTGTGTATATTGAAATCTTGAAGTACTATTGCCACTGTACGAGTGCGCAGACACCTATCATTAATGTACTCAGCAGATATTGGCGACGTCGAATATGTGGTCATTCCAACGAAGTTTGCCATTAACGAACATACCGAGGAAGGCAGGCCTTTCGGTGTCAGCAATGCTCCGTAAGTAAAGTATGTTAATGCGACAGCTCAGACATAACTAGGGGTGAGAATTTGTTTGATATTGTTCTCTGCTGCAATCTTCTCGACTGTAATAGGGGTAACGATCCCATCTTCATTACAGCGACCAGAAAGAAGGTTTGGGACGTAACGCAAAACAGTATTGTTCAAGTAGCTAACTGGAGGGTATCTAGCAGGACATATCTATCAGACCACTGTTGTATACTCTTTGACCTACAAGTTCAGGGAAAGGTTCAAAAAAGAACTTCAGAGGATTGAAATCCCCTGCCCAAGCAGAGATCTCTCTACCGAACAAGAAGTCGACGACACAGTCGAATACCGTACCGGGGGCTGGGGCTGGGGCTCAGTCCATCCAAAACAGAAGTTCTGTTGTTTACTAGGAAAAGGATCATTCCAGTATTCAATGTACCAATAATGGGAGGGAATGATCGTACTTGGCATTATATGCCGGTCCCAAAACATTCGGCAACGAATGGGGACTTAAACCACTGGTTGTACACAACTGTTGTCTGTTGTCATCCTGAAATACGGTGCAGTTGGGAAATGAAATATTTTCTCTCCAATCTCACCGGCTTGCATGGATATAACTGGGTGCCTAAAGGTGCGATCAGACGATCACCCAAACTTGTCAATACAGATGGGTTACCCACTTTGGGAGAAAATCTACGTCATAGTGACGTAACTTTCGTATCCCAAAACAGTCTTGTTCAAGTAGTTAACTGGAGGGTATCTAGCAGGACATCTCTATCAGACCACTGCTGGATCAGGCGGTCAACCAAACGGCCGACAGACTTAGAGAGGGCGGACTCTGGATCCGAATACCATACTGACACGAATCTGCAGAACTCAAATGGTGCGCCACTGTAAGCACAAAAGAAACAGACTACCTACCCTCGACATTCACCTTCAGCAGGGGATTCAATATCAGAATACCGGAAAGTTGTGAATGGGATGAGGGAAGTCACGAAAAGGGAATACATCTACATCGACGGCTCCAAAATAAATATCGGAAAAGGCTCAGGCATCTTTTGTGAACCCTAGGATTAAGCAAATCCTTTATAGTCATTATCCAGGCTGAAGTCGAACTAAGAAGGCACTGTATTGCCAACAAGACGATCACCATCTATTTTGGCAGTCAAGCAGCCATAAAACTAGCGGTTATTCTCTTAGTATATTTGCAAGTGTTTCAAATTCGAAGAAAGGTACCCAGAAGGACACAATTGGGCCAATTGCTGGCCTAAGTGAAATATGTTACAGGAGCATCCACCAGCATACCTACTTAGTGCTTGGTGGAAGAAGGAGCAACTACCTAAGTGGTCGGTAGGAGGAGGGAGAGGATGATTCGCCTTTTTTGGGACACGCTGGACAAATGCTGTTTCCCATCTTCTCGGAAAGAGCCCTGAACCATCTGGACCAGCGGATTTGTGTATATTGAAATCTTGAAGTACTATTGCCACTGTACGAGTGCGCAGACACCTATCATTAATGTACTCAGCAGATATTGGCGACGTCGAATATGTGGTCATTCCAACGAAGTTTGCCATTAACTCACATACCGAGGAAGGCAGGCCTTTCGGTGTCAGCAATGCTCCGTAAGTAAAGTATGTTAATGCGACAGCTCAGACATAACTATGGGTGAGGGTTTGTTTGATTTTGTTCTCTGCTGCAATTTTCTCGACTGTAATAGCGATAACGATCCCATATTCATTAGAGCGAACAGAAAGGAGGTTTTGGACGTAACTTTCGTATCCCAAAACAGTCTTGTTCAAGTAGTTAACTGGAGGGTATCTAGCAGGACATCTCTATCAGACCACTGTTGTATACTCTTTGACCTACAAGTCGGCTTTTAGGACAGGAAAATTTCCAGAAACTGGGAAAGGTTCAAAAAAGAACTTCAGAGGATTCATAATCGAATACCGTACCGGGGCGATCTCTGGCAGATTTCCAGATTTCATATGGTAGGCAATGAGGTTGTGGACCGAGGGCTGGGGGTCAGTCCATTAAAAACAGAAGTTATGTTGTAGTAGGAAATGAATTCATTAGTGGCACTTGAATCAGTAAGAATACCGCTTAGCATAACGTAGGCTCACGAGTCCCGCCAGATACTTTTATTATGAGCTGGAGGATGTGGACAAAGCTAAGCTAAAACAAAACATGAGATTGGTATATAAAATGGGTTGGTTTTAAGAGAACGTACTTTGTGCACATACCAGCCGTTATTCTCTTAGTATATTTCCAAGTGTTTCAAATTCGAAGAAATGTACCCAGAAGGACACAATGGAGCCCATTTCTGGCCTAAGTGAAAGAAGCACAGGAGCAACAACCAACATACCTACTAAGTGCTCGGTAGACGGGGGAGTTACTACCTAAGTGCTCGTTAGTAGGAGGGAGAGGATGATTCGCCTTTTTTGGGACACGCTGGACAAATGCTGTTTCCCATCTTCTCGGAAAGAGCCCTGAACCATCTGGACCAGCGGATTTGTGTATATTGAAATCTTGAAGTACTATTGCCACTGTACGAGTGCGCAGACACCTATCATTAATGTACTCAGCAGATATTGGCGACGTCGAATATGTGGTCATTCCAACGAAGTTTGCCATTAACGAACATACCGAGGAAGGCAGGCCTTTCGGTGTCAGCAATGCTCCGTAAGTAAAGTATGTTAATGCGACAGCTCAGACATAACTAGGGGTGAGAATTTGTTTGATATTGTTCTCTGCTGCAATCTTCTCGACTGTAATAGGGGTAACGATCCCATCTTCATTACAGCGACCAGAAAGAAGGTTTGGGACGTAACGCAAAACAGTATTGTTCAAGTAGCTAACTGGAGGGTATCTAGCAGGACATATCTATCAGACCACTGTTGTATACTCTTTGACCTACAAGTTCAGGGAAAGGTTCAAAAAAGAACTTCAGAGGATTGAAATCCCCTGCCCAAGCAGAGATCTCTCTACCGAACAAGAAGTCGACGACACAGTCGAATACCGTACCGGGGGCTGGGGCTGGGGCTCAGTCCATCCAAAACAGAAGTTCTGTTGTTTACTAGGAAAAGGATCATTCCAGTATTCAATGTACCAATAATGGGAGGGAATGATCGTACTTGGCATTATATGCCGGTCCCAAAACATTCGGCAACGAATGGGGACTTAAACCACTGGTTGTACACAACTGTTGTCTGTTGTCATCCTGAAATACGGTGCAGTTGGGAAATGAAATATTTTCTCTCCAATCTCACCGGCTTGCATGGATATAACTGGGTGCCTAAAGGTGCGATCAGACGATCACCCAAACTTGTCAATACAGATGGGTTACCCACTTTGGGAGAAAATCTACGTCATAGTGATGTCAGGATGTCATCCGGATGACAAGTTTGGATGACCGTGTGATCGCACCTTAAGGACGACAGCAGCGAGGCGGTTAAAACGGCCGACAGACTTAGAGAGGGCGGACTCTGGATCCGAAGACCATACTGACACGCATCTGCAGAACTCAAATGGTGCCCCACTGTGAGCACAAAAGAAACAGACTACCTACCCTCGACATTCACCTTCAGCAGGGGATTCAATATCAGAATACCGGAAAGTTGTGAATGGGATGAGGGGAACTGAGAAGGCACTGTATTGCAAGTGTTTCAAATTCGAAGAAAGGTACCCAGAAGGATGCAATGGAGCCAATTTCTGGCCTAAGTGAAAGAAGTCACAGGAGTATCCACCAACATACCTACTAAGTGCTCGTTAAGAGTAGGGAGAGGAAGATTCGCCTTTTTTGGAAGGCGCTGGACAAATGCTGTTTCCCATCTCCTCGGAAAGAGCCCTGAAGAAAAGGACAGTTAGAAAAGCTAACGTAGTGGTTTTCCCAGCGTGGAAGAACACCTCTTCAGAACGATAGGGGAAATACCATCTGGACCAGCGGATTTGTGTATATTGAGATCTTGAATGCTAATGTGACCTGGGAGTTAGATGAAGTTGGTCGTCTATAACGAGGGACCACGGGAGTGGCGAGTGGACACCCTCAAGTTGTTAGTGCTGGGATTTCGACATCTTCGATGCGGGTCTGGATTATTCTTCCATTAAGAATCGACATTATCCATCTCCCTATGATTGGTGACAGATTCATGTTGTTGAGAGCCCTGTAGTATTTGGTTACTAATTCAGTAAGTGCTGACTCAGCGGATTTACCCGGCTGATAGGCATATTGAGACTTGCTAAGCGGAAAATACGGCAAAGCTTTGTCTCTAATATGTCTATCAGCCTGCTTACCCATGCTTTTAAACCTGATTGATTTCCTTTTTCGCCTTTTTGATTTCTTTTTTATAGTTGCTGTGAGTACTAGAGTAGGACTGACAGTCTTCATTTAGTTTTGCTTTGTTGAATAGTTTCCTTCATATCTAAGCTTTTTAAGGTCAGTGGTCCTCCATCCGGTTTCACTTCTGATGTTTTTGGTCTTAAGGGGGCAGTTTTCCACGAAGGCAGAGACAATCAAAAATCTGACCAGGTCGGCAGAACGATCTAGTCTGTCTTTTGTATCAATTCGAGGTATTATTCAATTGAGAGCGTGACTTAGGTGCTCTCTGGATGGTATGATATATGGATGGGGTTAGCTGCAACCATTTCAAATTGAATGTGCCGGTGATAATAGCATGAGGGTTCATATGACACGTGCCAATAAGAGATAGGGTAAGGTCCAATATAAATGTTGGTTCAATTCCGATATTACATATATTTACATTGTTACATGTGATAAAATCAAGTAATGACTCACCTCTTTTATTTATGTCCGAGCTGCCCCATATTGTGTGATGGGCATTCGCGTCGCAAGGAATGACAATATCTGAAGCGTTTCGCAGAGTCGAGTAGGTTCTCTACTTCCAATGGAGGGCATTTGGATGAGTCACCAGGGAAACAGGAGGACGACATGATTATTTCCTTGGTTGATCTTCACAATGGCTGCAGTGAAGTCACTGGAGATGAACTCTGTCAATGGGAAGACATTTTTGGTATTATTAAAAATAATACTAATAATAATTCTAGGTCTACTGGATCTGGTAGAATAAAACATCCTACGTGATGTTCTTTAAATTCCTATGATATTTCCTAGGTCCAGGGTTCCTGCACACGGTCAATGTTTAGACCTTTGGTGTTCATGGTTGATTTGGACAACCCTCATACTAAAATTGTCGTTTTGAGGGGGCTTTTGTGTGTACGAGTCCCCTCTTTTTCCGCCTCGTCCTCTGAGCTGCTCGAACCGATTATTTCTCAGGAGGCTACGGGCAGGACCTTTGTCAGTTCCGGCAGTGGCGCCAGACAATGTCTGTCTGGGACCATACGTGTGGGTTAGCGTACCGGGTTAGGGTTGGTTGGCCTGGCAGAGGGAGCAGAAGAGTTATTGTCTGCTGCATTTTGGGTTTTACGCTGGTGTAGGAACAGGCCTTGCCGTTCCCATAGGGGACTGTATAACTCCGGGGCTTGCCTCCGACCTAGAAGGTTCGGAAGTTCTTGAAATATCAGCGGTGGAGTAGGCGGGAAGTGATTGATGAGCTTCTTTGCGTACTTGCTCGCTGCTGTTAGGCTCTGTGGTGTTTAGTGACTTCTTAGTGTAAGACGGGGAGTGATTGATCAGCCTCCTTAGGTGACTTTTTAGTGTAAAAATTCTTCTTGATCCTGAACTGAACCCGGTTCATGTTATAGAACGGTTCACAGCTTAGGTCCTCAAGGAGTTTCACTGAACACTAATCCATCGAAATTGTCAAGGCAAGACCCAGGGATTTCTATATCTTCCGAAGTGCTTTCTAGTACTTGGTGGGTAGAACTTTTTTCTGCAGTCGTTGTGACAGCAACATGACGTCCGCGGAATGGGCGGTGCCAGGGAAGAACGCCGTCGCCACGCAGGGTTAGGGAAGTCCATATAATTCCACCATCCGCAGCTTGGCATTCTCCCAAGGCAGAATTTTATTTAAAATACTGGCTAGACAGTGTCTGGTGTTTGCGTCAGCACAGTTAACAGTTAGCCACCCAGGGTTGTAGGAGCAGCCCAGAAATTTTATCTGTGGGTCATCCTCGGGGAGCTTATGTAGCTCTCTAATGATCGCATTCTCTACGGCTTCTGGTTCACGACAGGCTCCAAAATGAGTATCGGAACAAGCACATGCATCTATTGTGAAACCCTAGGACTACGCAAATCCTTTATAATCACTATCCAGGCTGAAGCCGAACTGAGAAGGCACTGTATTGCCAACAAGACGATCACCATCTATTTTGGCCAACAAGCGGCCATAAAACTAGGGGTTATTCTCTTAGTATATTTCCAAGTGTATCAAATTCGAATCAAGGTACCCAGACGGAGACAATGGAGCCAATTGCTGGCCTAAGTGAAAGAAGTCACAGGAGCATCCACCAACATACCTACTAAGTGCTCGGTAGGAGGAGGGAGAGGAAGATTGGCCTTTTTTGGGACGCGCTGGACAAATGCTGTTTCCCATGTTCTCGGAAAGAGCCCTGAAGAAAAGGACAGAAAGAAAAGCTAACGCAGTGGTTTTCCCACCGTGGAAGAACACCTCTTCAGAACGATAGGGGAATTACCATCTGGACCAGCGGATTTGTGTATATTGAGATCCTGAAGTAGTATTGGCACTGTACGAGTGCGCAGACACCTTACATTAATGTACTTAGCAGATATTCGGTAGTCACCACGTTAGCCGCGAAAATCCGCCACCTGATGCGAGCATATGCCGGACAACTGCAGAGGAAGTGTTGTGCTGTGCCATTCTCCTCACCGCCAACAGGACAGGTGGTGGTGTCGCTTAAGCCCAACACATTTAAGTGTTAGCAAAATCTTGGTGGCCCGAAAGGTAGCCGACAAGCAGCCTACAGTCGATTCTCCTAAGATATAGAATAAAAGATTCCTACATACATGTCCTGAGAATACTTCTTCTGTACATTGCCTAGCAAGGTCATACAATATCTCCTTTCCTTGGATGCCAATGTGACCTGGGAGTTAGATGAAGTTGGTGGTCTATAACAAGGAGCCAAAGGAGTGGCGAGTGGACACCCTCAAGTTGTTAGTGCTGGGATTTCGACATCTTCGATGCGGGTCTGGATTATTCCTCCGTTAAGCATCGACATTATCCATCTCCCTATAATTGGTGACAGATTCATGTTGTTGAGAGCCCTGTAGTATTTGGTTACTAATTCAGTAAGTGCTGACTCAGCGGATTTACCCGGCTGATAGGCATATTGAGACTTGCTAAGTGGAAAATACGGAAAACCTTTGTCTCTAATATGTCTATCAGCCAGCTTGCCCATGCTTTTAAGAATAAAGGCCATGAGGCTGATAGGACGGAAGGATTTTGGACTTGAGTCCGCATTTCATCCCGCCTTGGGTAGATATTTGTCTGTTACTTTTCGCCAGGCCTTCGGTATGTAACCGTAGTAATAATGCCGGAAATATGCCGTCCTCTTCTGATGCTTTGTATGGCTGCAGGGAAGATATGGCCCATTTCATGGCGTTGGGATTGCAGATTTTTCTCGCATTTTTCCAGTCTTCTCTTGTCGGCAGGCATATCCGCTCGATTTGGGGAGATAGGTTTAATGTGAGACAATCAATAGTAATTGATCCAGGAAAGTGTGTTTTAAGTAAGAGCTCAAATGTCTCTTTCTCATTTTGTGTCAGACGGCCGTTTTCATCAGTGAGTATATCTATGTGTCGGTTCTGTCAGAGGCAAGAAATTTATGTAGTCGGCAGTTGAAAAGTATGTCCTATTTCCTTTTTCGCCTTTTTGATTACTTTGTTATAGTTGCTGTGAGTACTAGAGTAGGACTGCCAGTCTCCATTTTGTTTTGCTGTGTTGAATAGTTTCCTTACTCCAAATCTAAGTGGTCCTCCATCCGGTTTAACTTCTGATGTTTTTGGTCTTAAGGGGACAGTTTTCCACGAAGGTAGAGAGAATACAAGAGCTGACAAGGTCGGCAGAACGATGTAGTCTGTCTTTCATATCAATGCGAGGTGTTATTCCATTGAGAGCGTGACTTAGGTGCTCTCTGGATGGCATGATATATGGATGGGGTTAGGTGCAACCATATCAAATTGAATGTGCCGGTGATCAGAGCATGAGGGTTCAGATGACACGTGCCAATTAGAGATAGGGTAAGGTCCAGTCCTCTCTTCTAAATGTGTTGATAAAGGTTGGTTAAATTCCGATATTGCATATATTTACATTGTTACATGTGATAAAATCAAGTAATGACTCACTTCTTTTATTTATGTCCGAGCTGCCCCATATTGTGTGATTGGCATTCGCGTCGCAACGAAGGACAATATCTGAAGCGTTTCGCAGAGCCGAGTAGGTTCTCTACTTCCAATGGAGAACAAATGGATGAGTCACCAGGGAAACAGGAGGACGCCATGATTATTTCCTTGGTTGATCTTCACAATGGCTGCAGTGAAGTCACTGGAGATGAACTCTGTCAATGGGAAGAGATTT
The DNA here is from genome assembly GCA_963576555.1 of Ferdinandea cuprea. Classification (NCBI taxonomy): domain Eukaryota; kingdom Metazoa; phylum Arthropoda; class Insecta; order Diptera; family Syrphidae; genus Ferdinandea; species Ferdinandea cuprea. Next base: position 60,745,939 of record OY754961.1, read on the forward strand.
TTGTTATTATTAAAAATAATACTAATAATAATTCTAGGTCTACTGGATCTGGTAGAATAAAGCATCCTACGTGATGTTCTTGAGATTCCTAGGATATTTCCTAGGTCCAGGGTTCCTGCACAAGGTCAATGTTAAGACCTTTGGTGTTCATGGTCTTAGATAAGACTTCCGAAGCAGCCTTAGCGTGATGAAGGTTGATTTGGACAACCCTCATACTAAAATTGTCGCATTGAGTGGGCTTTTGTGTGTACGAGTCCCCTCTTTTGCCGCCTCGTCCTCCGAGCTCCTCGAGCCGATTATTTCTCAGGAGGCTACGGGCAGGACCTTTGTCAGTTCCGGCAGTCGTGTGGGTTAGCATACCGGGTTAGGATTGCTTGACCTTGCAGAGGGAGCAGAAGAGTTATTGTCTGCTGCATTTTGGGTTTTACGCTGGTGTAGGAACAGGCGTTCCCGTTCCCATAGGAGACTGTATAACTCCGGGGTTTGACTCCGACCTAGAAGGTTCGAAAGTTCTTGAAATATCAGCGGTGGAGCAGGCGGGAAGCGATTGATGAGCTTCTTTACGTACTTGCTCGCTGCTGTTAGGCTCTGTGGTGTTTAGTTACTTCTTAGTGTAAGACGGGGTGTGATTGATCAGCCTCCTTAGGTGGCTTCTTAGTGTAAATATTCTTCTTGATCCTGAACTGAACCCGGTTCATGTTATAGAACGGTTCACAGCTTAGGTCCTCAAGGAGTTTCACTGAACACTAATCCATCGAAATTGTCAAGGCAAGACCCAGGGAGTTCTATATCTTCCGAAGCGCTTTCTAGTCCTTGGTGGGTAGACCTTTTTTCTGCAGTCGTTGCGACAGCAACATGTCGTCCGCGGAATGGGCGGTGCCAGGGAAGTACACCGTTATATAATTCCACCATCCGCAGCTTGGCATTCTCCCAAAGCAGAATTTTATTTAAAATACTGGCTAGACAGTGTCTGGTGTTTGCGTCAGCTCAGTTAACAGTTAGCCACCCAGGGTTGTAGGAGCAGCCCAGAAGCCGAACTGAGAAGGCACTGTATTGCCAACAAGACGATCACCATCTATTTTGGCCACCAAGAGGCCATAAAACTAGCGGTTATTCTCTTAGTATATTTTCAAGTGTTTCAAATTCGAATAAAGGTGTCCAGAAGGACACAATGGAGCCAATTGCTGACCTAAGTGAAAGAAGTCACAGGAGCATCCACCAACATACCTACTAAGTGCTCGGTAGAAGGAGGAGCTACTACCTAAGTGCTCGGTAGGAGGAGGGAACATTCGCCTTTTTTGGGACGCGCTAGACAAATGCTGTTTCCCATCTTCTCGGAAAGAGCCCTGAAGAAAAGGAGAGTAAGAAAAGCTAACGCAGTGGTTTTCCCACCTGGGAAGAACACCTCTTCAGAACGATAGGGGAATTACCATCTGCACCAGCCACTGTACGAGTGCGCAGACACCTTTCATCAATGTACTTAGCAGATATTCGGTAGTCACCACGTTAGCCGCGAAAATCCGCCACCTGATGCGAGCATATGCCGGACAACTGCAGAGGAAGTGTTGTGCTGTGCCATTCTCCTCCCCGCCGACAGGACACGTGGTGGTGTCGCTTAAGCCCAACATATTCAAGTGTTAGCAAAAGGTTGGTGGCCCGAAAGGTTCCTGGCGACGTCGAATATGTGGTCATTCCAACGAAGTTTGTTATTAACGCACATACCGAGGATGGAAAGGCCTTTGGTGTCAGCAATGCTCCGTAAGTAAAGTATGTTAATGCGACAGCTCATACATCTCCAGGGGTGAGGCTTTGTTTGATTTTGTTCTCTGCTGCAATTTTCTCGACTGTAATAGCGGTAACGATCCCATATTCATCACAACGAACAGAAAGGAGGTTTTGGACGTAACTTTCGTATCCCAAAACAGTCTTGTTCAAGTAGCTAACTGGAGGGTATCTAGCAGGACATCTCTATCAGACCACTGCTGGATACTCTTTTACGGCTTTCAGGATGGGACAATTTCCAGAAACTGGGAAAGGTTCAAAAAAGAACTTCAGAGGATTGAAATCTCCTGCCCAAGCAGAGATCTCTCTACCGAACAAGAAGTGGACGACACAGTCGAATACAGTACCGGGGCGATCTCTGGCAGATTTTCAGATTTCATATGGTAGGCGATTGGGTTGTGGACCGAGGGCTGGGGGTCAGTCCATCCAAAACAGAAGTTATGTGGTTTACTACGAAAAGGATCATTCCAGTATTCAATGTACCAATAATGGGAGGGAATGATCGTACTTGGCATTATATGCCGGTCCCAAAATATTCGGCACCAAATGGGGACTTAAACCACTTTTGGTACACTGGTTGTACACAACTGTTGTGAGACCCATCCTGAAATACGGTGCAGTTGGGTGGAAGACTCTGGAAATGAAATATCTTCTCTCCAATCCCACCGGCTTGCATGGATATAACAGGGTGCCTAAAGGTGCGATCAGACGGTCATCCAAACTTGTCATTACAGATGGGTTACCCTGTATTACCCGACAGACTTAGAGAGGGTGGACTCTAGATCCGAAGACCATAGTGACACGCATCTGCAGAACTCAAATGGTGCGCCATTGTAAGCACAGCAGAAACAGATTACCTATCCTCGACATTCACCTTCAGCAGGGGATTCAATATCGGAATACTGGAAAGTTGTGAATGGGATGAGGGAAATCACGAAAAAGGAATATATCGACGGCTCCAAAATGAATATCAAAACAGGCACATGCATCTTTTGTGAAACCCTAAGATTAAGCAAATCCTTTATAAACATTATCCAGGCTGAAGCCGAACTGAGCAGGCACTGTATTGCCAACAAGACGATCACCAGCTATTTTGGCAATCAAGCGGCCATAAAAGTCATGAAATTAGGTGTGCTGAAGTCAAGGGCTGTGAGCCAATGCAGAAAGTCGTTGGACGAGTGCCAGGAAGCTTGAAGATCAGGGTAAGAAATGAATGCATCACTGGCACTTGAATCAGTAAGAACTGCGCTTATCACCATCGCACGCAAAATCGACTCCGAGTCCTTGAGTAGAACTAACCTACTCTGGACACAACTCGATACGTGCAGACATACACAAGATATATGGCCAGCTGTCAACAAGAGATCAAAATTCATAATCGGGTTAAACCGAAACGGGTTGGTTTTAAGAGAGTGTAACTTTGTGCACATACCAGTGATTATTCGCTTAGTATATTTCCAAGTGTTTCAAATGTGAAAGTGAAAGAGGTCACAGGAGCATCCAGTAGAAGCTCGGTAGAGGGAGGAGCTACTACCTAAGTGCTCGGTAGGAGGAGGGAGCGGAAGGTTCGCCTTTTTTGGGACGCGCTGGAGAAAACGACAGTTAGAAAAGCTAACGTAGTGGTTTTCACAGCATGGAAGAACACCTCTTCAGAACGATAGGGGAAATACCATCTGGACCAGCGGATTTGTGTATATTGAGATTTTGAAGTACTATTGGCACTTGACGAGTGCGCAGACACCCCGCCAACAGGGCAGGTGGTGGTGTCGCTTAAGCCGAACACATTTAAGTGTTAGCAAAAGCTTGGTGGCCCGAAAGGTAGCCTACAAGCAGCCTACAGTCGATTCTCTTAAGATATAGAATAAAAGATTCCTACATAAATATTCTGAGAATACTTCTTCTGCACATTGCCTAGCAAGGTCATACAATATCTCCTTTACTTGGATGGCAATGTGACCTGGGAGTTAGATGAAGTTGGTTTTCTATAACGAGGGAACACAGGAGTGGCGAGTGGCGAGTGGACACCCTCAAGTTGTTAGTGCTGGGATTTCGACATCTTCGATGCGGGTCTGGATTATTCTTCCGTTAAGCATCGACATTATCCATCTCCCTATGAATGGTGACAGATTCATGTTGTTGAGAGCCCTGTAGGTGGAATCCTTTCGATTAATGGTGGATTCAATTTGGTTACTAATTCAGTAAGTGCAGACTCAGCGGATTTACCCGGCTGATAGGTATATTGAGACTTGCTAAGCGGAAAATACGGCAAAGCTTTGTCTTTAATATGTCTATCAGCCAGCTTGCCCATGCTTTTAAGAATAAAGGCAATGAGGCTGATAGGAGGGAAAGATTTTGGACTCGAGTCCGCATTTCAACCCGCCTTGGGTAGATATTTGTCTGTTACTTTTCGCCAGGCCTTCGGTATGTAACCGTAGTAATAATGCCGGAAATATGCCGTCCTCTTCTGCTGCTTTGTATGGCTGCATGGAAGATATGGCCCATTTTATGGCGTTGGGATTGCAGATTTTTCTCGAATTTTTCCAGTCTTCTCTTGTCGGCAGGCATATCCGCTCGATATAGGGAGATAGGCTTAATGTGAGACAATCAATAATAATTGATCCAGGAAAGTGTGTTTTAAGTAAGAGCTCAAGTGTCTCTTTCTCATTTTCTGTCAGACTGCCAGTTTCATCAGTGAGTATACCTAATGTGCCGGTTATGTCAAGAATTTTATGTAGTCGGCAGTTGGAAGGTATGTCAGACATATCTTCACAGAACCGCCTGACTGATTTCCTTTTTCGCCTTTTTGATTTCTTTGTTATAGTTGCTGTGAGTACTAGAGTAGGAGTACCAGTCTCCATTTAGTTTTGCTTTGTTGAATAGTTTCCTTACTCCATATCTAAGCTTCTTAAAAAAATAAAAATAAATAAAAATATGTCAACAAAATGAGATCAAAATTCATAATCGGGTTAAACCGCTCGGATATCCGAGTACTTACAGGTCACTGCGATATGGGTCTGCATGCGGAACGGTTGGGCATACTGCAGAAGCTATGCGAATACCCAGTCTTAAATAACGTAAGGTTTACGACCCCTGCAGGATACTTTTAGTATGACCTGCAGGATGTGGGCAAAGCCAAGCTAAAATAAAACCTCAGATTTGTATACAAAACGGGTTAGTTTTAAGAGAGTGTAACTTTGTGCACATACCAGCGGTTATTCTCTTAGTATTTTTCCAAGTGTTTCAAATCGAAAAAAGGTACCCAGAAGGACACAATAGAGCCAATTGCTGGCCTAAGTAAAAGAAGTCACAGGAGCATACAGTAGAAGCTCGGTCGAGGGTGGAGCTACTACCTAAGTGCTCGGTAGGAGGAGGGAGAGGAAGATTCGCCTTTTTTTAGGACGCGCTGGACAAATGCTGTTTCCCATCTTCTCGGAAAGAACCCTGAAGAAAAGGCCAGTTAGAAAAGCTAACGTAGTGGTTTTCACAGCATGGAACGATAGGGGAAATACCATCTGGACCAGCGGATTTGTGTATATTGATATCTTGAAGTACTACTGCCACTGTACGAGTGCGCAGACACAATTCACTAATGTACTTAGCAGATATTCAGTAGTCACCACGTTAGCCGCGAAAAACCGCCACCTGATGCGAGAATTTGTCGGACAACTGCAGAGGAAGTGCTGTGCTGTGCCATTCTCCTCCCTGCCAACAGGACAGGTCGTGGTGTCGCTTAAGCCCAACATATTCAATTATTAGCAAAAAGTTGAAGACCCGAAAGGTTCTTGCCGACTTCGAATTATGGTCGTTCCAACGAAGTTTGTCATTAACGCACATACCGAGGATGGAAAGGCCTTCGGTGTCAGCAATGCTTCGTATCACTAGGGGTGAGGCTTTGTTTGATGTTGTTCTCTGCTGCAGTCTTCTCGACTTTAATAGGGGTAACGATCCCATCTTCATTACAGCGAACCCAAAACAGTCTTGTTCAAGTAGCTAACTGGAGGGTATCTAGCAGGACATCTCTATCAGACCACTGCTGGATACTCTTTGACCTACAAGTCGGCTTTCATAACAGGACAATTTCCAGAAACTGGGAAAGGTTCAAAAAAGAACTTCAGAGGATTGAAATCCCCTGCCCAAGCAGAGATCTCTCTACCGAACAAGAAGTCGACGACACAGTCGAATACCGTACCGGGGGCTGGGGCTCAGTCCATCCAAAACCGAAGTTCTGTTGTTTACTAGGAAAATGATCATTCCAGTATTCAATGTACCAATAATGGGAGGGAATGATCGTACTTGGCATTATATGACGGTCCCAAAACATTTGGCAACGAATGGGGAATTAATCCACTGGTTGTACACAACCGTTGTGAGGCCCATCCTGAAATACGGTGCAGTTGGGAAATGAAATATTTTCTCTCCAATCTCACCGGCTTGCATGGGAGAAAATCTACGACATAGTGATGTCAGGATGTCATCCGGATGATAAGTTTGGATGACCGTCTGATGGCACCTTAAGGACGACAGCAGCGAGGCGGTTAAAACGGCCGACAGACTTAGAGAGGGCGGACTATGGATCCGAAGACCATACTGACACGCATCTGCAGAACTCAAATGGTGCCCCACTGTGAGCACAAAAGAAACAGACTACCTACCCTCGACATTCACCTTCAGCAGGGGATTCAATATCAGAATACCGGAAAGTTGTGAATGGGATGAGGGAAGTCACGAAAAGGGAATATATCTACATCGACGGCCCCAAAATGAATATCGGTGGTGGTGTCGCTTAAGCCCAAAATGTTTAAGTGCTTGCAAAAGGTTGGTGGCCCGAAAGGTTCTTGGCGACGTCGAATATGTGGTCATTCCAACGAAGTTTGCCATTAACTCACATACCGAGGACGGCAGGCCTTTCGGTGTCAGCAATGCTCCGTAAGTAAAGTATGTTAATGCGACAGCTCAGACATAACTAGGGGTGAGGGTTCGTTTGATTTTGTTCTCTGCTGCAATTTTCTCGACTGTAATAGGGGTAACGATCCCATATTCATTAGAGCGAACAGATAGGAGGTTTTGGACGTAACTTTCGTATCCCAAAACAGTCTTGTTCAAATAGTTAACTGGAGGGTATCTAGCAGGACATCTCTATCAGACCACTGCTGGATCAGGCGGTCAACCAAACGGCCGACAGACTTAGAGAGGGCGGACTCTGGATCCGAATACCATACTGACACGAATCTGCAGAACTCATGGTGCGCCACTGTAAGCACAAAAGAAACAGACTACCTACCCTCGACATTAACCTTCAGCAGGGGATTCAATGTCAGAATACCGGAAAGTTGTGAATGGGATGAGGGAAGTCACGAAAAGAGAATACATCTACATCGACGGCTCCAAAATAAATATCGGAAAAGGCTCAGGCATCTTTTGTGAACCCTAGGATTAAGCAAATCTTTTATAGTCATTATCCAGGCTGAAGTCGAACTAGGAAGGCACTGTATTGCCAACAAGACGATCACCATCTATTTTGGCAGTCAAGCGGCCATAAAACTAGCGGTTATTCTCTTAGTATATTTGCAAGTATTTCAAATTCGAAGAAAGGTACCCAGAAGGACACAATTGGGCCAATTGCTGGCCTAAGTGATAGATGTCACAGGAGCATCCACCAACATACCTACTTAGCGCTCGGTGAAATGAGGAGCTACTACCAAAGTGGTCGGTAGGAGGAGGGAGAGGAAGATTCGCCTTTTTTGGGACGCGCTGGACAAATGCTGTTTCCCATCTTCTAGGAAAGAGCCCTGAAGAAAAGGCCAGTTAGAAAAGCTAACGTAGTGGTTTTCCCAGCGTGGAAGAACACCTCTTCAGAACGATAGGGGAAATACCATCTGGACCAGTGTATTTGTGTATATTGAAATCATGAAGTACTATTGCCACTGTACGAGTGCGCAGACACCTTTCATTAATGTACTTAGCAGATATTCGGTAGTCACCACGTTAGCCGTGAAAAACCGCCACCTGATGCGAGCATTTTTTGGACAACTGCACAGGAAGTGTGTGCTGTGCCATTCTCCTCCCCGCCAATAGGACACGTGGTGGTGTCGCTTAAGTCCAACACATTTAAGTGTTAGCAAAGGTTGGTCGCCCGAAAGGTTCTTGGCGACGTCGAATATGTGGTCATTCCAACGAAGTTTGTCTTTAACGCACATACCGAGGATGGAAAGGCCTTCGGTGTCAGCAATGCTCCGTATCACTAGGGGTGAGGCTTTGTTTGATGTTGTTCTTTGTTCTCTTTTATTATGAGCTGGAGGATGTGGACAAAGCCAAGCTAAAATACAACATGAGATTTGTATATAAAACGGGTTGGTTTTAAGAGAACGTACTTTGTGCACATACCAGCGGTTATTCTCTAAGTATATTTCCAAGTGTTTCATTTCAATTCGAAGAAAGGTACCCAGAAGGACACAATGGAGCCAATTTCTGGCCTAAGTGAAAGAAGTCACAGGAGCATCCACCAACATACCTACTAAGTGCTCGGTAGACGGAGGAGTTACTACCTAAGTGCTCGTTAGGAGGAGGGAGAGGAAGATTCGCCTTTTTTGGAACGCGCTGGACAAATGCTGTTTCCCATCTTCTCGGAAAGAGCCCTGAAGAAAAGGACAGTTAGAAAAGCTAACGTAGTGGTTTTTCCAGCGTGTAAGAACACCTCTTCAGAACGATAGGGGAAATACCATCTGGACCAGCGGATTTGTGCATATTGAAATCTTGAAGTGCTATTGCCACTGTACGAGTGCGCATACACCTTTCATCAATATACTTAGCAGATATTCGGTAGTCACCACGTTAGCCGCGAAAAACCGCCACCTGATGCGAGAATATGCCGGACAACTGCATAGGAAGTGTTGTGCTGTGCCATTCTCCTCCCCGCCAACAGGACAGGTGGTGGTGTCGCTTAAGCACAAAATGTTTAAGTGCTTGCAAAAGGTTGGGGCCCGAAAGGTTCTTGGCGAAGTCGAATATGTGGTCATTCCAACGAAGTTTGCCATTAACGCACATACCGAGGAAGGCAGGCCTTTCGGTGTCAGCAATGCTCCGTAAGTAAAGTATGTTAATGCGACAGCTCAGACATAACTAGGGGTGAGCATTTGTTTGATATTGTTCTCTGCTGCAATCTTATCGACTGTAATAGGGGTAACGATCCCATCTTCATTACAGCGACCAGAAAGAAGGTTTTGGACGTAACGCAAAACAGTCTTGTTCAAGTAGCTAACTGGAGGGTATCTAGCAGGACATCTCTATCAGACCACTGTTGTATACTCTTTGACCTACAAGTCGGCTTTTAGGACAGGAAAATTTCCAGAAACTGGGAAAGGTTCAAAACAGAACTTCAGAGGATGAAATCACCTGCCCAAGCAGAGATCTCACTACCGAATAAGAATTCGACGACATAATCGTATACCGTACCGGGGCGATCTCTGGCAGATTTCCAGATTTCATATGGTAGGTAATGAGGTTGTGGACCGAGGGCTGGGGGTCAGTCCATCCAAAACAGAAGTCATGTTGTTTGCTAGCAAAAGGATCATTCCAATATCCAATGTACCAATAATGGGAGAGTTGATAAGGCACTATATTGCCAACAAGATGATCGCAATCTCTTTTGACAGTCAAGCTGCCATAAAAGTCATAAAATCAGATGTGCTGAAGTCGAGGGCTGTGAGCCAATGTAGGAAGTCGCTAGACGAGTGCCAGGACACACTGATATCCCGGGAATCGCCGTAGTGGACAAGATTGAAAGATCAGGGTAGGAAATGAATGCATTATGGCACTTGAATCAGTAAGAACACCGTTTAGCATAATGTAGGCTTACGACTCCCGCCAGATACTTTTATTATGAGCTGGAGGATGTGGACAAAGCCAAGCTAAAATACAACATGAGATTTGTATATAAAATGGGTTGGTTTTAAGAGAACGTACTTTGTGAACATACCAGCCGTTATTCTCTTAGTATATTTCCAAGTGTTTCAAATTCGAAGAAATGTACCCAGAAGGACACAATGGAGCCAATTTCTGGCCTAAGTGAAAGAAGTCACAGGAGCATCCACCAACATACCTACTAAGTGCTCGGTAGACGTAGGAGTGACTACCTAAGTGCTCTTTAGGAGGACGGAGAGGATGATTCGCCTTTTTTGGAACGCGCTGGACAAATTCTGTTTCCCATCTTCTCGGAAAGAGCCCTGAAGAAAAGGACAGTTAGAAAAGCTAACGTAGTGGTTTTCCCAGCGGGGAAGAACACCTCTTCAGAACGATAGGGGCAATACCATCTGGACCAGCGGATTTGTGTTTATTGATATCTTGAAGTACTATTGCCACTGTACGAGTGCGCAGACACAATTCATTAATGTACTTAGCAGATATTCGGTAGTCACCACGTTAGCCGCGAAAAACCGCCACCTGATGCAAGAATATGACGGACAACTGCAGAGGAAGTGTTGTGCTGTGCCATTCTCCTTCCCGCCAACAGGACAGGCGGTGTCGCTTAAGCCCAACATGATTAAGTGCTTGCAAAAGGTTGGTGGCTCGAAAGGTTCTTGGCGACGTCGAATATGTGGTCATTCCAACGAAGTTTGCCATTAACTCACATACCGAGGAAGGCAGGCCTTTCGGCGTCAGCAATGCTCCGTAAGTAAAGTATGTTAATGCGACAGCTCAGACATAACTAGGGGTGAGAATTTGTTTGATATTGTTCTCTGCTGCAATCTTCTCGACTGTAATAGGGGTAACGATCCCATCTTCATTACAGCGACCAGAAAGAAGATTTTGGACGTAACTTTCGTATCCCAAAACAGTCCTGCTCAAGTAGCTAACTGGAGAGTATCTAGCAGGACATCTCTATCAGACCACTGTTGTATACTCTTTGACCTACAAGTCGGCTTTTAGGACAGGAAAATTTCCAGAAACTGGGAAAGGTTCAAAACAGAACTTCAGAGGATGAAATCACCTGCCCAAGCAGAGATCTCACTACCGAATAAGAATTCGACGACATAATCGTATACCGTACCGGGGCGATCTCTGGCAGATTTCCAGATTTCATATGGTAGGTAATGAGGTTGTGGACCGAGGGCTGGGGGTCAGTCCATTCAAAACAGAAGTCATGTTGTTTGCTAGCAAAAGGATCATTCCAATATACAATGTACCAATAATGGTAGAGTTGATAAGGCACTGTATTGCCAACAAGATGATCGCCATCTCTTTTGACAGTCAAGCGGCCGTAAAGGCCATAAAATCAGATGTGCTGAAGTCGAGGGCTGTGAGCCAATGTAGGAATTCGGTAGACGAGTGCCAGGACACACTGATATCCCGGGAAACGGCGTAGTGGACAAGATTGAAAGATCAGGGTACGAAATGAATGCATTAATGGCACTTGAATCAGTAAGAATACCGCTTAGCATAACGTAGGCTTACGACTCCCGCCAGATACTTTTATTATGAGCTGGAGGATGTGGACACAGCTAAGCTAAAACAAAACATGAGATTGGTATATAAAATGGGTTGGTTTTAAGAGAACGTACTTTGTGAACATACCAGCCGTTATTCTCTTAGTATATTTCCAAGTGTTTCAAATTCAAAGAAATGTACCCAGAAGGACACAATGGAGCCCATTTCTGGCCTAAGTGAAAGAAGCACAGGAACATCAACCAACATACCTACTAAGTGCTCGGTAGACGGAGGAGTTACTACCTAAGTACTCCCCGCCAACAGGACAGGTGGTGGTGTCGCTTAAGCCCAACATGTTTAAGTGCTTGCAAAAGGTTGGTGGCCCGAAAGGTTCTTGGCGACGTCGAATATGTGGTCATTCCAACGATGTTTGTCATTAACGCACATACCGATGATGGAAATCTCCTCGGTGTCAGCAATGTTCCGGAAGTAAAGTATGTTAATGCGACAGCTCAGACATCACTAGGGGTGATTCTTTGTTTGATTTTGTTCGCTGCTGCAATTTTCTCGACTGTAATAGGGGTAACGATCCCATATTCATTAGAGCGAACAGAAAGGAGGTTTTGGTCGTAACTTTCGTATCCCAAAACAGTCTTGTTCAAGTAGCTAACTGGAGGGTATCTAGCAGGACATCTATATGAGACCACTGCTGGATACTCTTTGACGGTTTTCAGGACGGGACAATTTCCAGAAACTGGGAAAGGTTCAAAAAGGAACTTCAGAGGATTGAAATCCCCTACCCAAGCAGAGATCTCTCTACCGAACAAGAAGTCAACGACACAGTCGAATACCGTACCGGGGGCTGGGGCTGGGGCTCAGTCCATCCAAAACAGAAGTTCTGTTGTTTACTAGGAAAAGGATCATTCCAGTATTCAATGTACCAATAATGGGAGGGAATGATCGTACTTGGCATTATATGCCGGTCCCAAAACATTCGGCAACGAATGGGGACTTAAACCACTGGTTGTACACAACTGTTGTCTGTTGTCATCCTGAAATACGGTGCAGTTGGGAAATGAAATATTTTCTCTCCAATCTCACCGGCTTGCATGGATATAACTGGGTGCCTAAAGGTGCGATCAGACGATCACCCAAACTTGTCAATACAGATGGGTTACCCACTTTGGGAGAAAATCTACGTCATAGTGATGTCAGGATGTCATCCGGATGACAAGTTTAGATGACCGTCTGATCGCACCTTAAGGACGACAGCAGCGAGGCGGTTAAAACGGCCGACAGACTTAGAGAGGGCGGACTCTGGATCCGAAGACCATACTCACACGCATCTGCAGAACTGAAATGGTGCCCCACTGTGAGCACAAAAGATACAGACTACCTACCCTCGACATTCACCTTCAGCAGGGGATTCAATATCAGAATACCGGAAAGTTGTGAATGGGATGAGGGAAGTCACGAAAAGGGAATATATCTACATCGACGGCTCCAAAATGAATATCGGAACAGGCATAGGCATCTTTTGTGAAACCCTAGGATTAAGCAAATCCTTTATAATCATTATCCAGGCTGAAGCCGAACTGAGAAGGCACTGTATTGCAAGTGTTTCAAATTCGAAGAAAGGTACCCAGAAGGATGCAATGGAGCCAATTTCTGGCCTAAGTGAAAGAAGTCACAGGAGTATCCACCAACATACCTACTAAGTGCTCGGTCGAAGGAGGAGCTACTACCTAAGTGCTCGGTAGGAGGAGGGAGAGGAAGATTCGCCTTTTTTGGAAGGCGCTGGACAAATGCTGTTTCCCATCTTCTCGGATAGAGCCCTGAAGAAAAGGACAGTTAGAAAAGCTAACGTAGTGGTTTTCCCAGCGTGGAAGAACACCTCTTTAGAACAATAGGGGAAATACCATCTGGACCAGTGGATTTGTGTATATTGAAATCTTGAAGTACTATTGCCACTGTACGAGTGCGCAGACACCTTTCTTTAATGTACTTAGCAGATATTCGGTAGTCACCACGTTAGCCGCGAAAAACCGCCACCTGATGCGAGAATATGCCGGACAACTGCAGAGGAAGTGTTGTGCTGTGCCATTCTCCTCCCCGCCAACAGGACAGGTGGTGGTGTCGCTTAAGCCCAAAATGTTTAAGTGCTTGCAAAAGGTTGGTGGCCCGAAAGGTTCTTGGCGACGTCGAATATGTGGTCATTCCAACGAAGTTTGCCATTAACGCACATACCGAGGAAGGCAGGCAATGTCAGCAATGCTCCGTAAGTAAAGTATGTTAATGCGACAGCTCAGACATAACTAGGGGTGAGGGTTTGTTTGATTTTGTTCTCTGCTGCAATCTTCTCGACTGTAATAGGGGTAACGATCCCATCTTCATTACAGCGACCAGAAAGAAGATTTTGGACGTAACTTTCGTATCCCAAAACAGTCCTGCTCAAGTAGCTAACTGGAGAGTATCTAGCAGGACATCTCTATCAGACCACTGTTGTATACTCTTTGACCTACAAGTCGGCTTTTAGGACAGGAAAATTTCCAGAAACTGGGAAAGGTTCAAAACAGAACTTCAGAGGATGAAATCACCTGCCCAAGCAGAGATCTCACTACCGAACAAGAATTCGACGACATAATCGTATACCGTACCGGGGCGATCTCTGGCAGATTTCCAGATTTCATATGGTAGGTAATGAGGTTGTGGACCGAGGGCTAGGGGTCAGTCCATTCAAAACAGAAGTCATGTTGTTTGCTAGCAAAAGGATCATTCCAATATTCAATGTACCAATAATGGTAGAGTTGATAAGGCACTGTATTGCCAACAAGATGATCGCCAACTCTTTTGACAGTCAAGCGGCCGTAAAAGTCATAAAATCAGATGTGCTGAAGTTGAGGGCTGTGAGCCAATGTAGGAAGTCGGTAGACGAGTGCCAGGACACACTGATATCCCGGGAAACGGCGTAGTGGACAAGATTGAAAGATCAGGGTAGGAAATGAATGCATTAATGGCACTTGAATCAGTAAGAATACCGCTTAGCATAACGTAGGCTTACGACTCCCGCCAGATACTTTTATTATGAGCTGGAGGATGTGAACAAAGCTAAGCTAAAACAAAACATGAGATTGGTATATAAAATGGGTTGGTTTTAAGAGAACGTACTTTGTGCACATACCAGCCGTTATTCTCTTAGTATATTTGCAAGTGTTTCAAATTCGAAGAAAGGTACCCAAAAGGACACAATTGGGACAATTGCTGGCCTACGTGAAAGATGTCACAGGAGCATCCACCAACATACCTACTAAGTGCTCGGTGAAAGGAGGAGCTACTACCTAAGTGGTCGGTAGGAGGAGGGAGAGGAAGATTCGCCTTTTTTGGGACGCGCTGGACAAATGCTGTTTCCCATCTTCTCGGAAAGAGCCCTGAAGAAAAGGCCAGTTAGAAAAGCTAACGTAGTGGTTTTCCCAGCGTGGAAACGCTCCCTCTTCAGAACGATAGGGGAAATACCATCTGGACCAGCGGATTTGTGTATATTGAAATCTTGAAGTACTATTGCCACTGTACGAGTGCGCAGACACCTGTCATTAATGTACTTAGCAGATATTCGGTAGTCACCACGTTAGCCGCGAATAACCGCCACCTGATGCGAGAATATGCCGGACAACTGCAGAGGAAGTGTTGTGCTGTGCCATTCTCCTCCCCGCCAACAGGACAGGTGGTGGTGTCGCTTAAGCCCAACATGTTTAAGTGCTAGCAAAAGGTTGGCGGCCAGAAAGGTTCTTGGCGACGTCGAATATGTGGTCATTCCAACCATGTTTGTCATTAACGCACATACCGAGGATGGAAATCTCCTCGGTGTCAGCAATGTTCCGCAAGTAAAGTATGTTAATGCGACAGCTCAGACATCACTAGGGGTGAGGCTTTGTTTGATTTTGTTCGCTGCTGCAATTTTCTCGACTGTAATAGGGGTAACGATCCCATATTCATTAGAGCGAACAGAAAGGAGGTTTTGGTCGTAACTTTCGTATCCCAAAACAGTCTTGTTCAAGTAGCTAACTGGAGGGTATCTAGCAGGACATCTCTATGAGACCACTGCTGGATACTCTTTGACGGTTTTCAGGATGGGACAATTTCCAGAAACTGGGAAAGGTTCAAAAAGGAACTTCAGAGGATTGAAATCCCCTACCCAAGCAGAGATCTCTCTACCGAACAAGAAGTCAACGACACAGTCGAATACCGTACCGGGGCGATCTCTGTCAGATTTCCAGTCTTCATATGGTAGGTAATTGGGTTGTGGACCGAGGGCTGGGGGTCACTCAATCCAAAACAGAAGTCCTGTTGTTTACTATGAAAAGGATCATTCCAGTATGCAATGTACCAATAATGGGAGGGAATGATCTAGAAATGTCCTGTTCTTCAAGATACCTAGGCGTTATCTTAAGCTCCAAACTTAACTGGAGAGAGAGTGTAGAAGACCGCGTTAAGCAGCCGTACTTGGCATTATATGCCGGTCCCAAAACATTCGGCAACGAATGTGGACTTAAACCACTTTTGGTACACAGGTTGTACCCAACTGTTGTGAGGCCCATCCTGAAATGGAATATCAGAATACCGGAAAGTTGTGAATGGGATGAGGGAAGTCACGGCACCAAAATGATTATCGGAATAGGCACAGGCATCTTTGTGAAACCCTAGGATTAAGCAAATCTTTTATAATCATTATCCAGGCTGAAGCCGAACTGAGAAAGCACTGTATTGCAAGTGTTTCAAATTCGAAGAAAGGTACCCAGAAGGACACAATGGAGCCAATTTCTGGCCTAAGTGAAAGAAGTCACAGGAGCATCCACCAACATACCTACTAAGTGCTCGCTAGACGGAGGAGTTACTACCTAAGTGCTCGTTAGGAGGAGGGAGAGGAAGATTCGCCTTTTTTGGAACGCGCTGGACAAATGCTGTTTCCCATCTTCTCGGAAAGAGCCCTGAAGAAAAGGACAGTTAGAAAAGCTAACGTAGTGGTTTTTCCAGCGTGGAAGAACACCTCTTCAGAACGATAGGGGAAATACCATCTGGACCAGCGGATTTGTGCATATTGAAATCTTGAAGTGCTATTGCCACTGTACGAGTGCGCATACACCTTTCATCAATATACTTAGCAGATATTCGGTAGTCACCACGTTAGCCGCGAAAAACCGCCACCTGATGCGAGAATATGCCGGACAACTGCATAGGAAGTGTTGTGCTGTGCCATTGTCCTCCCCGCCAACAGGACAGGTGGTGGTGTCGCTTAAGCCCAAAATGTTTAAGTGCTTGCAAAAGGTTGGTGGCCCGAAAGGTTCTTGGCGACGTCGAATATGTGGTCATTCCAACGAAGTTTGCCATTAACGCACATACCGAGGAAGGTAGGCCTTTCGGTGTCAGCAATGCTCCGTAAGTAAAGTATGTTAATGCGACAGCTCAGACATAACTAGGGGTGAGGGTTTGTTTGATTTTGTTCTCTGCTGCAATCTTCTCGACTGTAATAGGGGTAACGATCCCATCTTCATTACAGCGACCAGAAAGAAGATTTTGGACGTAACTTTCGTATCCCAAAACAGTCCTGCTCAAGTAGCTAACTGGAGGGTATCTAGCAGGACATCTCTATCAGACCACTGTTGTATACTCTTTGACCTACAAGTCGGCTTTTAGGACAGGACAATTTCCAGAAACTGGGAAAGGTTCAAAACAGAACTTCAGAGGATTGAAATCACCTGCCCAAGCAGAGATTTCACTACCGAACAAGAATTCGACGACATAATCGTATACCGTGCCGGGGCGATCTATGGCAGATTTCCAGATTTCATATGGTAGGTAATGAGGTTGTGGACAGAGGGCTGGGGGTCAGTCCATTCAAAACAGAAGTCATGTTGTTTGCTAGCAAAAGGATCATTCCAATACTGTATTGCCAACAAGATGATCGCCATCTCTTTTGACAGTCAAGCGGCCATAAAAGTCATAAAATCAGATGTGCTGAAGTCGAGGGCTGTGAGCCAATGTAGGAATTCGGTAGACGAGTGCCAGGACACACTGATATCCCGGGAAACGGCGTAGTGGACAAGATTGAAAGATCAGGGTAGGAAATGAATGCATTAATGGCACTTGAATCAGTAAGAATACCGCTTAGCATAACGTAGGCTTACGACTCCCGCCAGATACTTTTATTATGAGCTGGAGGATGTGGACAAAGCTAAGCTAAAACAAAACATGAGATTGGTATATAAAATGGGTTGGTTTTAAGAGAACGTACTTTGTGCACATACCAGCCGTTATTCTCTTAGTATATTTCCAAGTGTTTCAAATTCGAAGAAATGTACCCAGAAGGACACAATGGAGCCCATTTCTGGCCTAAGTGAAAGAGGCACAGGAGCATCAACCAACATACCTACTAAGTGCTCGGTAGACGGAGGAGTTACTACCTAAGTACTCCCCGCCAACAGGACAGGTGGTGGTGTCGCTTAAGCCCAACATGTTTAAGTGCTTGCAAAAGGTTGGTGGCCCGAAAGGTTCTTGGCGACGTCGAATATGTGGTCATTCCAACGATGTTTGTCATTAACGCACATACCGATGATGGAAATCTCCTCGGTGTCAGCAATGTTCCGCAAGTAAAGTATGTTAATGCGACAGCTCAGACATCACTAGGGGTGAGGCTTTGTTTGATTTTGTTCGCTGCTGCAATTTTCTCGACTATAATAGCGGTAACGATCCCATATTCATTACAGCGAACCCAAAACAGTCTTGTTCAAGTAGCTAACTGGAGGGTATCTAGCAGGACATCTCTATCAGACCACTGCTGGATACTCTTTGACCTACAAGTCGGCTTTCATAACAGGACAATTTCCAGAATCTGGGAAAGGTTCAAAAAAGAACTTCAGAGGATTGAAATCCCCTGCCCAAGCAGAGATCTCTCTACCGAACAAGAAGTCGACGACATAGTCGAATACCGTACCGGGGGCTGGGGCTGGGTTCAGTCCATCCAAAACAGAAGTTCTGTTGTTTACTAGGTAAAGGATCATTCCAGTATTCAATGTACCAATAATGGGAGGGAATGATCGTACTTGGCATTATATGCGAGTCCCAAAACATTCGGCAACGAATGGGGACTTAATCCACTGGTTGTACACAACTGTTGTGAGAAATACGTTGTTCCTGAAATACGGTGCAGTTGGGAAATGAAATATTTTCTCTCCAATCTCACCGGCTTGCATGGATATAACTGGGTGCCTAAAGGTGCGATCAGACGATCACCCAAACTTGTCAATACAGATGGGTTACCCACTTTGGGAGAAAATCTACGTCATAGTGATGTCAGGATGTCATCCGGATGACAAGTTTAGATGATCGTCTGATCGCACCTTAAGGACGACAGCAGCAAGGCGGTTAAAACGGCCGACAGACTTAGAGAGGGCGGACTCTGGATCCGAAGACCATACTCACACGCATCTGCAGAACTCAAATGGTGCCCCACTGTGAGCACAAAAGATACAGACTACCTACCCTCGACATTCACCTTCAGCAGGGGATTCAATATCAGAATACCGGAAAGTTGTGAATGGGATGAGGGAGGTCACGAAAAGGGAATATATCTACATCGACGGCATAGGCATCTTTTGTGAAACCCTAGGATTAAGCAAATCCTTTATAATCATTATCCAGGCTGAAGCCGAACTGAGAAAGCACTGTATTGCAAGTGTTTCAAATTCGAAGAAAGGTACCCAGAAGGATGCAATGGGGCCAATTGCTGGCCTAAGTGAAAGATGTCACAGGAGCATCCACCAACATACCTACTTAGTGCTTGGTGAAAGGAGGAGCAACTAAAGTGGTCGGTAGGAGGAGGGAGAGGAAGATTCGCCTTTTTTGGGACGCGCTTGACAAATGCTGTTTCCCATCTTCTAGAAAAGAGCCCCGAAGAAAAGGCCAGTTAGAAAAGCTAACGTAGTGGTTTTCCCAGCGTGGAAGAACACCTCTTCAGAACGATAGGGGAAATACCATCTGGACCAGCGGATTTGTGCATATTGAAATCTTGAAGTGCTATTGCCACTGTACGAGTGCGCATACACCTTTCATCAATATACTTAGCAGATATTCGGTAGTCACCACGTTAGCCGCGAAAAACCGCCACCTGATGCGAGAATATGCCGGACAACTGCAGAGGAAGTGTTGTGCTGTGCCATTCTCGTCCCCGCCAACAGGACATGTGGTGGTGTCGCTTAAGCCCAAAATGTTTAAGTGCTTGCAAAAGGTTGGGGCCCGAAAGGTTCTTGGCGACGTCGAATATGTGGTCATTCCAACGAAGTTTGCCATTAACGCACATACCGAGGAAGGCAGGCCTTTTCGGTGACAGCAATGCTCCGGAAGTAAAGTATGTTAATGCGACAGCTCAGACATAACAAGGGGTGAGGGTTTGTTTGATTTTGTTCTCTGCTGCAATCTTCTCGACTGTAATAGGGGTAACGATCCCATCTTCATTACAGCGACCAGAAAGAAGGTTTTGGACGTAACGCAAAACAGTCTTGTTCAAGTAGCTAACTGGAGGGTATCTAGCAGGACATCTCTATCAAACCACTGTTGTATACTCTTTGACCTACAAGTCGGCTTTTAGGACAGGAAAATTTCCAGAAACTGGGAAAGGTTCAAAACAGAACTTCAGAGGATTGAAATCACCTGCCCAAGCAGAGATCTCACTACCGAACAAGAATTCGACGACATAATCGAATACCGTACCGGGGCGATCTCTGGCAGATTTCCAGATTTCATATGGTAGGTAATGAGGTTGTGGACCGAGGGCTGGGGGTCAGTCCATCCAAAACAGAAGTCATGTTGTTTGCTAGCAAAAGGATCAATCCAATATCCAATGTACCAATAATGGGAGAGTTGATAAGGCACTATATTGCCAGCAAGACGATCGCCATCTATTTTGACAGTCAAGCGGCCATAAAAGTCATGAAATCAGGTGTGCTGAAGTCAAGGGCTGTAGGCCAATGCAGGAAGTCGTTGGACGAGTGCCAGGAAGTTTGAAGATCAGGGTAAAAAATGAATGCATAACTGGCACTTGAATCAGTACGAACACCGCTTATCACCATCGCACGCAAAATCGACACCGAGTCCTTGAGTAGAACTAACCTGCTCTGGACACAACTCGATACGTGCAGACATACAAAGGATATATGGCCAGCTGTCAACAAAATGAGATCAAAATTCATAATCGGGTTAAAGCGCATGGATATCCGAGTACTTACGGGTCACTGCGATATGGGTCAGCATGCGGAACGGCTGGAGGAGGGAGAGGAAGGTTCGCCTTTTTTGGGGCGCGCTGGAGCAAAGAACAGTTAGAAAAGCTAAAGTAGTGGTTTTCCCAGCGTGGAAGAACGCCTCTTCAGAACGATAGGGGAAATACCATCTGGACCAGCGGATTTGTGTATATTGAGATCTTGAATGCTAATGTGACCTGGGAGTTAGATGAAGTTGGTCGTCTATAACGAGGGACACCAGGAGTGGCGAGTGGACACCCTCAAGTTGTTAGTGCTGGGATTTCGACATCTTCGATGCGGGTCTGGATTATTCTTCCGTTAAGCATCGACATTATCCATCTCCCTAGGACTGGTGACAGATTCATGTTGTTGAGAGCCCTGTAGGTGGAATCCTTTCGATTAATGGTGGATTAGATTTGGTTACTAATTCAGTAAGTGCAGACTCAGCTGATTCACCCGGCTGATAGGCATATTGAGACTTGCTAAGCGAAAAATACGACAAAGCTTTGTCTCTAATATGTCTATCAGCCAGCTTGCCCATGCTTTTAAGAATAAAGGCTATGAGGCTGATAGGACGGAAAGATTTTGGACTTGAGTCCGCATTTCATCCCGCCTTGGGTAGATATTTGTCTGTTACTTTTCGCCAGGCCTTCGGTATGTAACCGTAGTAATAATGCCGGAAATATGCCGTCCTCTTCTGCTGATAAGGTTTACGACCCCCGCAGGATACTTTTAGTATGACCTGCAGGATGTGGGCAAAGCCAAGCTAAAATAAAACCTCAGATTTGTATACAAAACGGGTTAGTTTTACGAGAGTGTAACTTTGTGCACATACTATCGGTTATTCTCCTAGTATATTTCCAAAGGTTTCAAATCGATGAAAAGGACACAATGGAGCCAATTTCTGGCCTAAGTGAAAGAAGCACAGGAGCATCCACCAACATACTTACTCAGTGCTCGGTAGACGGAGGAGTTACTACCTAAGTGCTCGTTAGGAGGAGGAAGATTCACTTTTTTTGGAATGCGCTGAAGTTTGCCATTAACGCACATAGCGAGGAAGGCAGGCCTTTCGGTGTCAGCAATGCTTTGTAGGTAAAGTATGTTAATGCTACAGCTCAGACATAACTAGGGGTGAGAATTTGTTTGATATTGTTCTCTGCTGCAATCTTCTCGACTGTTATAGGGGTAACGATCCCATCTTCATTACAGCGACCAGAAAGAAGATTTTGGACGTAACTTTCGTATCCCAAAACAGTCCTGCTCAAGTAGCTACCTGGAGGGTATCTAGCAGGACATCTCTATCAGACCACTGTTGTATACTCTTTGACCTGCAAGTCGGCTCTTAGGACAGGAAAATTTCCAGAAACTGGGAAAGGTTCAAAAAAGAACTTCAGAGGATTGAAATCACCTGCCCAAGCAGAGATCTCACTACCGAACAAGAATTCGACTACATAATCGAATACCGTACCGGGGCGATCTCTGGCAGATTTCCAGACTGATACACACTGATATCCCGGGAAACGGCGTAGTGGAAAAGATTGAAAGATCAGGGTAGGAAATGAATGCATTAATGGCACTTGAATCAGTAAGAATACCGCTTAGCATAACGTAGGCTTACGAGTCCCGCCAGATACTTTTACTATGAGCTGGAGGATGTGGACAAAGCTAAGCTAAAACAAAACATGAGATTGGTATATAAAATGGGTTGGTTTTAAGAGAACGTACTTTGTGCACATACCAGCCGTTATTCTCTTAGTATATTTCCAAGTGTTTCAAATTCGAAGAAATGTACCCAGAAGGACACAATGGAGCCCATTTCTGGCCTAAGTGAAAGAAGCACAGGAGCAACAACCAACATACCTACTAAGTGCTCGGTAGACGGGGGAGTTACTACCTAAGTGCTCGTTAGGAGGAGGGAGAGGAAGATTCGCCTTTTTTGGGACGCGCTGGACAAATGCTGTTTCCCATCTTCTCGGAAAGAGCCCTGAATCATCTGGACCAGCGGGTTTGTGTATATTGAAATCTTGAAATACTATTGCCACTGTACGAGTGCGCAGACACCTTTCATTAATGTACTCAGCAGATATTGGCGACGTCGAATATGTGGTCATTCCAACGAAGTTTGCCATTAACGCCCATACCGAGGAAGGCAGGCCTTTCGGTGTCAGCAATGCTTTGTAGGTAAAGTATGTTAATGCGACAGCTCAGACATAACTAGGGATGAGAATTTGTTTGATATTGTTCTCTGCTGCAATGTTCTCGACTGTAATAGGGGTAACGATCCCATCTTCATTACAGCGACCAGAAAGACGATTTTGGACGTAACTTTCGTATCCCAAAACAGTCCTGCTCAAGTAGCTAACTGGAGGGTATCTAGCAGGACATCTCTATCAGAACACTGTTGTATACTCTTTGACCTACAAGTCGGCTTTTAGGACAGGAAAATTTCCAGAAACTGGGAAAGGTTAAAAAAGAACTTCAGAGGATTGAAATCACCTGCCCAAGCAGAGATCTCACTACCGAACAAGAATTCGACGACATAATCGTATACCGTATCGCGGCGATCTTTAGCAGATTTCCAGATTTCATATGGTAGGTAATGAGGTTGTGGACCGAGGGCTGGGGGTCAGTCCATTCAAAACAGAAGTCATGTTGTTTGCTAGCAAAAGGATCATTCCAATATTCAATGTACCAATAATGGGAGAGTTGATAAGGCACTGTATTGCCAACAAGATGATCGCCATCTCTCTTGACAGTCAAGCGGCCGTAAAAGTCATAAAATCAGATGTGCTGAAGTTGAGGGCTGTGAGCCAATGTAGGAAGTCGGTAGACGAGTGCCAGGACACACTGATATCCCGGGAAACGGCGTAGTGGACAAGATTGAAAGATCAGGGTAGGAAATGAATGCATTAATGGCACTTGAATCAGTAAGAATTCCGCTTAGCATAACGTAGGCTTACGACTCCCGCCAGATACTTTTATTATGAGCTGGAGGATGTGAACAAAGCTAAGCTAAAACAAAACATGAGATTGGTATATAAAATGGGTTGGTTTTAAGAGAATGTACTTTGTGCACATACCAGCCGTTATTCTCTTATTATATTTGCAAGTGTTTCAAATTCGAAGAAAGGTACCCAGAAGGACACAATTGGGACAATTGCTGGCCTAAGTGAAAGATGTCACAGGAGCATCCACCAACATACCTACTTAGTGCTCGGTGAAAGGAGGAGCTACTACCTAAGTGGTCGGTAGGATAAGGGAGAGGAAGATTCGCCTTTTTTGGGACGCGCTGGACAAATGCTGTTTCTCATCTTCTCGGAAAGAGCCCTGAAGAAAAGGCCAGTTAGAAAAGCTAACGTAGTGGTTTTCCCAGCGTGGAAGAACACCTCTTCAGAACGATAGGGGAAATACCATCTGGACCAGCGAATTTGTGTATATTGAAATCTTGAAGTACTATTGCCACTGTACGAGTGCGCAGACACCTTTCATTAATGTACTTAGCAGATATTAGGTAGTCACCACGTTAGCCGCGAAAAACCGCCACCTGATGCGAGCATTTGTCGGACAACTGCACAGGAAGTGTTGTGCTGTGCCATTCTCCTCCCCGCCAATAGGACACGTGGTGGTGTCGCTTAAGTCCAACACATTTAAGTGTTAGCAAAGGTTGGTGGCCCGAAAGGTTCTTGGCGACGTCGAATATGTGGTCATTCCAACGAAGTTTGTCTTTAACGCACATACCGAGGATGGAAAGGCCTTCGGTGTCAGCAATGCTCCGTATCAGTAGGGGTGAGGCCTTGTTTGATGTTGTTCTCTGCTGCAATCTTCTCGACTGTAATAGGGGTAACGATCCCATCTTCATTACAGCGAACCCAAAACAGTCTTGTTCAAGTAGCTAACTGGAGGGTATCTAGCAGGACATCTCTATCAGACCACTGCTGGATACTCTTTGACCTACAAGTCGGCTTTCATAACAGGACAATTTCCAGAAACTGGGAAAGGTTCAAAAAAGAACTTCAGAGGATTGAAATCCCCTGCCCAAGCAGAGATCTCTCTACCGAACAAGAAGTCGACGACACAGTCGAATACCGTACCGGGGGCTGGTGATGGGGCTCAGTCCATCCAAAACAGAAGTTCTGTTGTTTACTAGGAAAAGGATCATTCCAGTATTCAATGTACCAATAATGGGAGGGAATGATCGTACTTGGCATTATATGCCGGTCCCAAAACATTCGGCAACGAATGGGGACTTAAACCACTGGTTGTACATAACTGTTGTGAGGCCCATCCTGAAATACGGTGCAGTTGGGAAATGAAATATTTTCTCTCCAATCTCACCGGCTTGCATGGATATAACTGGGTGCCTAAAGGTGCGATCAGACGATCACCCAAACTTGTCAATACAGATGGGTTACCCACTTTGGGAGAAAATCTACGTCATAGTGATGTCAGGATGTCATCCGGATGACAAGTTTGGATGACCGTCTGATCGCACCTTAAGGACGACAGCAGCGAGGCGGTTAAAACGGCCGACAGACTTAGAGAGGGCGGACTCTGGATCCGAAGACCATACTGACACGCATCTGCAGAACTCAAATGGTGCCCCACTGTGAGCACAAAAGAAACAGACTACCTACCCTCGACATTCACCTTCAGCAGGGGATTCAATATCAGAATACCGGAAAGTTGTGAATGGGATGAGGGAAGTCACGAAAAGGGAATATATCTACATCGACGGCATAGGCATCTTTTGTGAAACCCTAGGATTAAGCAAATCCTTTATAATCATTATCCAGGTTGAAGCCGAACTGAGAAGGCACTGTATTGCAAGTGTTTCAAATTCGAAGAAAGGTACCCAGAAGGATGCAATGGAGCCAATTTCTGGCCTAAGTGAAAGAAGTCACAGGAGTATCCACCAACATACCTACTAAGTGCTCGTTAAGAGTAGGGAGAGGAAGATTCGCCTTTTTTGGAAGGCGCTGGACAAATGCTGTTTCCCATCTCCTCGGAAAGAGCCCTGAAGAAAAGGACAGTTAGAAAAGCTAACGTAGTGGTTTTCCCAGCGTGGAAGAACACCTCTTCAGAACGATAGGGGAAATACCATCTGGACCAGCGGATTTGTGTATATTGAGATCTTGAATGCTAATGTGACCTGGGAGTTAGATGAAGTTGGTCGTCTATAACGAGGGACCACGGGAGTGGCGAGTGGACACCCTCAAGTTGTTAGTGCTGGGATTTCGACATCTTCGATGCGGGTCTGGATTATTCTTCCATTAAGAATCGACATTATCCATCTCCCTATGATTGGTAACAGATTCATGTTGTTGAGTAGTATTTGGTGACTAATTCAGTAAGTGCTGACTCAGCGGATTTACCCGGCTGATAGGCATATTGAGACTTGCTAAGCGGAAAATACGGCAAAGCTTTGTCTCTAATATGTCTATCAGCCTGCTTACCCATGCTTTTAAACCTGATTGATTTCCTTTTTCGCCTTTTTGATTTCTTTGTTATAGTTGCTGTGAGTACTAGAGTAGGACTGACAGTCTTCATTTAGTTTTGCTTTGTTGAATAGTTTCCTTACTTCATATCTAAGCTTTTTAAGGTCCTCCATCCGGTTTCACTTCTGATGTTTTTGGTCTTAAGGGGGCAGTTTACCACGAAGGCAGAGACAATCAAAAATCTGACCAGGTCGGCAGAACGATCTAGTCTGTCTTTTGTATCAATTCGAGGTATTATTCAATTGAGAGCGTGACTTAGGTGCTCTCTGGATGGTATGATATATGGATGGGGTTAGCTGCAACCAATTCAAATTGAATGTGCCGGTGATAATAGCATGAGGGTTCATATGACACGTGCCAATAAGAGATAGGGTAAGGTCCAATATAAAGGTTCAATTCCGATATTACATATATTTACATTGTTACATGTGATAAAATCAAGTAATGACTCACCTCCTTTATTTATGTCCGAGCTGCCCCATATTGTGTGATGGGCATTCGCGTCGCAAGGAATGACAATATCTGAAGCGTTTCGCAGAGTCGAGTAGGTTCTCTACTTCCAATGGAGGGCATATGGATGAGTCACCAGGGAAACAGGAGGACCCCATGATTATTTCCTTGGTTGATCTTCACAATGGCTGCAGTGAAGTCACTGGAGATGAACTCTGTCAATGGGAAGACATTTTTGGTATTATTAAAAATAATACTAATAATAATTCTAGGTCTACTGGATCTGGTAGAATAAAACATCCTACGTGATGTTCTTTAAATTCCTAGGATATTTCCTAGGTCCAGGGTTCCTGCACACGGTCAATGTTTAGACCTTTGGTGTTCATGGTTGATTTGGACAACCCTCATACTAAACTTGTCGTTTTGAGGGGGCTTTTGTGTGTACGAGTCCCCTCTTTTTCCGCCTCGTCCTCTGAGCTGCTCGAGCCGATTATTTCTCAGGAGGCTACGGGCAGGACCTTTGTCAGTTCCGGCAGTGGCGCCAGACAATGTCTGTCTGGGACCATACGTGTGGGTTAGCGTACCGGGATAGGGTTGGTTGGCCTGGCAGAGGGAGCAGAAGAGTTATTGTCTGCTGCATTTTGGGTTTTACGCTGGTGTAGGAACAGGCCTTGCCGTTCCCATAGGGGGCTGTATAACTCCGGGGCTTGCCTCCGACCTAGAAGGTTCGGAAGTTCTTGAAATATCAGCGGTGGAGTAGGCGGGAAGTGATTGATGAGCTTCTTTGCGTACTTGCTCGCTGCTGTTAGGCTCTGTGGTGTTTAGTGACTTCTTAGTGTAAGACGGGGAGTGATTGATCAGCCTCCTTAGGTGACTTTTTAGTGTAAAAATTCTTCTTGATCCTGAACTGAACCCGGTTCATGTTATAGAACGGTTCACAGCTTAGGTCCTCAAGGAGTTTCACTGAACACTAATCCATCGAAATTGTCAAGGCAAGACCCAGGGATTTCTATATCTTCTGAAGTGCTTTCTAGTACTTGGTGGGTAGAACTTTTTTCTGCAGTCGTTGTGACAGCAACATGACGTCCGCGGAATGGGCGGTGTCAGGGAAGAACGCCGTCGCCACGCAGGTTTAGGGAAGTTCATATAATTCCACCATCCGCAGCTTGGCATTCTCCCAAGGCAGAATTTTATTTAAAATACTGGCTAGACAGTGTCTGGTGTTTGCGTCAGCACAGTTAACAGTTAGCCACCCAGGGTTGTAGGAGCAGCCCAGAAATTTTATCTGTGGGTCATCCTCGGGGAGCTTATGTAGCTCTCTAATGATCGCATTCTCCACGGCTTCTGGTTCACGACAGGCTCCAAAATGAGTATCGGAACAAGCACATGCATCTATTGTGAAACCCTAGGACTACGCAAATCCTTTATAATCATTATCCAGGCTGAAGCCGAACTGAGAAGGCACTGTATTGCCAACAAGACGATCACCATCTATTTTGGCCAACAAGCGGCCATAAAACTAGGGGTTATTCTCTTAGTATATTTCCAAGTGTATCAAATTCGAATAAAGGTACCCAGACGGAGACAATGGAGCCAATTGCTGGCCTAAGTGAAAGAAGTCACAGGAGCATCCACCAACATACCTACTAAGTGCTCGGTAGGAGGAGGGAGAGGAAGATTGGCCTTTTTTGGGACGCGCTGGACAAATGCTGTTTCCCATGTTCTCGGAAAGAGCCCTGAAGAAAAGGACAGTAGGAAAAGCTAACGCAGTGGTTTTCCCACCGTGGAAGAACACCTCTTCAGAACGATCGGGGAATTACCATCTGGACCAGCGGATTTGTGTATATTGAAATCTTGAAGTACTATTGCCACTGTACGAGTGCGCAGACACCTTTCATCAATGTACTTAGCAGATATTCGGTAGTCACCACGTTAGCCGCGAAAATCCGCCAACTGATGCGAGCATATGCCGGACAACTGCAGAGGAAGTGTTGTGCTGTGCCATTCTCCTCCCCGCCAGCAGGACACGTGGTGGTGTCGCTTAAGCCCAACATATTCAAGTGTTAGCAAAAAGTTGGTGGCCCGAAAGGTTCCTGGCGACGTCGAATATGTGGTCATTCCAACGAAGTTTGTCATTAACGCACATACCGAGGATGGAAAGGCCTTCGGTGTCAGCAATACTCCGTAAGTAAAGTATGTTAATGCGACAGCTCAGACATCACTAGGGGTGATGTGTAATATCGGTAACGCTCCCATATTCATTACAACGAACAGAAAGGAGGTTTTGGATGTAACTTTCGGATCCCAAAACAGTCTTGTTCAAGTAGCTAACTGGAGGGTATCTAGCAGGACATCTCTATCAGACCACTGCTGGATACTCTTTGACGGCTTTCAGGATGGGACAATTTCCAGAAACTGGGAAAGGTTCAAAAAAGAACTTCAGAGGATTCAAATCCCCTGCCCAAGCAGAGGTCTCTCTACCGAACAAGAAGTCGACGACACAGTCGAACACCGTACCGGGGCGATCTCTGGCAGATTTCCGGATTTCATATGGTAGGTAATTGGGTTGTGGACCGAGGGCTGGGGGTCAGTCAATCCAAAACAGAAGTCCTGTTGCTTACAGGGAAAAGGATCATTCCAGTATGCAATGTACCAATAATGGGAGGGAATGATCTAGAAATGTCCTGTTCTTCAAGATACCTAGGCTTTATCTTAAGCTCAAAACTTAACTGGAGAGAGAGTGTAGAATACCGCGTTAAGCGGGCATACTTGGCATTATATGCCGGTCCCAAAACATTCGGCAACGAATGGGGACTTATACCACTTTTGGTATACTGGTTGTACACAACTTTTGTGAGGCCCATCCTGAAATACGGTGCAGTTGGGCGGAAGACTCTGGAAATGAAATATCTTCTCTTCAATCTCACCGGCTTGCATGGATATAACAGGGTGCCTAAAGGTGCGATCAGACGGTCATCCAAACTTGTCATTACATATGGGTAACCCTGTATTACCCGACAGACTTAGAGAGGGTGGACTCGGGATCCGAAGACCATACTGACACGCATCTGCAGAACTCAAATGGTGCGCCATTGTAAGCACAACAGAAACAGATTACCTACCCTCGACATTCACCTTCAGCAGGGGATTCAATATCAGAATACTGGAAAGTTGTGAATGGGATGAGGGAAGTCACGAAAAGGGAATATATCTACATCTACGGCTCCAAAATGAACAGGCACAGTCATCTTTTGTGAAACCCTAGGATTAAGCAAATCCTTTATAATCATTATCCAGGCTGAAGCCGAACTGAGAAGGCACTGTATTGCCAACAAGACGATCACCACCTATTTTGGCAGTCAAGAGGCCATAAAAGTCATGAAATTAGGTGTGCTGAAGTCAAGGGCTGTGAGCCAATGCAGGAAGTTGTTGGACGAGTGCCAGGAAGCTTAAAATCAGGTTAAGAAATGAATGCATCACTGGCACTTGAATCAGTAAGAACAGCGCTTATCACCATCGCACGCAAAATCGACACCGAGTCCTTGAGTATAACTAACCTACTCTGGACAAAACTCGATACGTGCAGACATACTAAAGATATATGGCCAGCTGTCAACAAAATGAGATCAAAATTCATAATCGGGTTAAACCGCGTGGATATCCGAGTACTTACAGGTCACTGCGATATGGGTCTGCATGCGGAACGGTTGGGCATACTGCAGAAGCTATGCGAATACCCAGCCTTAAATAACATAAGGCTTACGACCCCCGCCAGATACTTTTAGTATGACCTGGAGGATGTGGGCAAAGTCAAAATACAACCTCAGATTTGTATACAAAACGGGTTGGTTTTAAGAGAGTGTAACTTTGTGCACATACCAGTGATTATTCGCTTAGTATATTTCCAAGTGTTTCAAATGTGAAAGTGAAACAGGTCACAGGAGCATCCAGTAGAAGCTCGGTAGAGGGAGGAGCTACTACCTACGTGCTCGGTAGGAGGAGGGAGCGGAAGGTTCGCCTTTTTTGGGACGCGCTGGAGAAAACGACAGTTAGAAAAGCTAACGTAGTGGTTTTCACAGCATGGAAGAACACCTCTTCAGAACGATAGGGGAAATACCATCTGGACCAGCGGATTTGTGTATATTGAGATCTTGAAGTACTATTGGCACTTGACGAGTGCGCAGACACCCCGCCAACAGGGCAGGTGGTGGTGTCGCTTAAGCCGAACACATTTAAGTGTTAGCAAAAGCTTGGTGGCCCGAAAGGTAGCCTACAAGCAGCCTACAGTCGATTCTCTTAAGATATAGAATAAAAGATTCCTACATAAATATCCTGAGAATACTTCTTCTGCACATTGCCTAGCAAGGTCATACAATATCTCCTTTCCTTGGATGGCAATGTGACCTGGGAGTTAGATGAAGTTGGTTTTCTATAACGAGGGAACACAGGAGTGGCGAGTGGCGAGTGGACACCCTCAAGTTGTTAGTGCTGGGATTTCGACATCTTCGATGCGGGTCTGGATTATTCTTCCGTTAAGCATCGACATTATCCATCTCCCTATGAATGGTGACAGATTCATGTTGTTGAGAGCCCTGTAGGTGGAATCGTTTCCATTAATGGTGGATTCAATTTGGTTACTAATTCAGTAAGTGCAGACTCAGCGGATTTACCCGGCTGATAGGTATATTGAGACTTGCTAAGCGGAAAATACGGCAAAGCTTTGTCTCTAATATGTCTATCAGCCAGCTTGCCCATGCTTTTAAGAATAAAGGCAATGACGCTGATAGGAGGGAAAGATTTTGGACTCGAGTCCGCATTTCAACCCGCCTTGGGTAGATATTTGTCTGTTACTTTTCGCCAGGCCTTCGGTATGTAACCGTAGTAATAATGCCGGAAATATGCCGTCCTCTTCTGCTGCTTTGTATGGCTGCATGGAAGATATGGCCCATTTTATGGCGTTGGGATTGCAGATTTTTCTCGAATTTTTCCAGTCTTCTCTTGTCGGCAGGCATATCCGCTCGATATAGGGAGATAGGCTTAATGTGAGACAATCAATAATAATTGATCCAGGAAAGTGTGTTTTAAGTAAGAGCTCAAGTGTCTCTTTCTCATTTTGTGTCAGACTGCCAGTTTCATCAGTGAGTATACCTAATGTGACGGTTATGTCAAGAATTTTATGTAGTCGGCAGTTGGAAGGTATGTCAGACATATCTTCACAGAACCGCCTGACTGATTTCCTTTTTCGCCTTTTTGATTTCTTTGTTATAGTTGCTGTGAGTACTAGAGTAGGAGTACCAGTCTCCATTTAGTTTTGCTTTGTTGAATAGTTTCCTTACTCCATATCTAAGCTTCTTAAAAAAATAAAAATAAATAAAAATATGTCAACAAAATGAGATCAAAATTCATAATCGGGTTAAACCGCTCGGCTATCCGAGTACTTACAGGTCACTGCGATATGGGTCTGCATGCGGAACGGTTGGGCATACTGCAGAAGCTATGCGAATACCCAGCCTTAAATAACGTAAGGTTTACGACCCCTGCAGGATACTTCTAGTATGACCTGCAGGATGTGGGCAAAGCCAAGCTAAAATAAAACCTCAGATTTGTATACAAAACGGGTTAGTTTTAAGAGAGTGTAACTTTGTGCACATACCAGCGGTTATTCTCTTAGTATATTTCCAAGTGTTTCAAATCGAAAAAAGGTACCCAGAAGGACACAATAGAGCCAATTGCTGGCCTAAGTAAAAGAAGTCACAGGAGCATACAGTAGAAGCTCGGTCGAGGGTGGAGCTACTACCTAAGTGCTCGGTAGGAGGAGGGAGAGGAAGATTCGCCTTTTTTTAGGACGCGCTGGACAAATGCTGTTTCCCATCTTCTCGGAAAGAACCCTGAAGAAAAGGCCAGTTAGAAAAGCTAACGTAGTTTTCACAGCATGGAACGATAGGGGAAATACCATCTGGACCAGCGGATTTGTGTATATTGATATCTTGAAGTACTACTGCCACTGCACGAGTGCGCAGACACAATTCATTAATGTACTTAGCAGATATTCAGTAGTCACCACGTTAGCCGCGAAAAACCGCCACCTG
This sequence comes from Ferdinandea cuprea, assembly GCA_963576555.1. Taxonomy (NCBI): domain Eukaryota; kingdom Metazoa; phylum Arthropoda; class Insecta; order Diptera; family Syrphidae; genus Ferdinandea; species Ferdinandea cuprea. The sequence continues at coordinate 60,778,468 of OY754961.1, forward strand.
ATGCGAGCATTTGTCGGACAACTGCAGAGGAAGTGTTGTGCTGTGCCATTCTCCTCCCCGCCAACAGGACAGGTCGTGGTGTCGCTTAAGCCCAACATATTCAATTGTTAGCAAAAAGTTGAAGACCCGAAAGGTTCTTGCCGACTTCGAATTATGGTCGTTCCAACGAAGTTTGTCAGTAACGCACATACCGAGGATGGAAAGGCCTTCGGTGTCAGCAATGCTCCGTATCACTAGGGGTGAGGCTTTGTTTGATGTTGTTCTCTGCTGCAGTCTTCTCGACTTTAATAGGGGTAACGATCCCATCTTCATTACAGCGAACCCAAAACAGTCTTGTTCAAGTAGCTAACTGGAGGGTATCTAGCAGGACATCTCTATCAGACCACTGCTGGATACTCTTTGACCTACAAGTCGGCTTTCATAACAGGACAATTTCCAGAAACTGGGAAAGGTTCAAAAAAGAACTTCAGAGGATTGAAATCCCCTGCCCAAGCAGAGATCTCTCTACCGACCAAGAAGTCGACGACACAGTCGAATACCGTACCGGGGGCTGGGGCTCAGTCCATCCAAAACCGAAGTTCTGTTGTTTACTAGGAAAAGGATCATTCCAGTATTCAATATACCAATAATGGGAGGGAATGATCGTACTTGGCATTATATGCCGGTCCCAAAACATTTGGCAACGAATGGGGACTTAATCCACTGGATGTACACAACTGTTGTGAGGCCCATCCTGAAATACGGTGCAGTTGGGAAATGAAATATTTTCTCTCCAATCTCACCGGCTTGCATGGATATAACTGGGTGCCTAAAGGTTACCCACTTTGGGAGAAAATCTACGTCATAGTGATGTCAGGATGTCATCCGGATGATAAGTTTGGATGACCGTCTGATGGCACCTTAAGGACGACAGCAGCGAGGCGGTTAAAACGGCCGACAGACTTAGAGAGGGCGGACTATGGATCCGAAGACCATACTGACACGCATCTGCAGAACTCAAATGGTGCCCCACTGTGAGCACAAAAGAAACAGACTACCTACCCTCGACATTCACCTTCAGCAGGGGATTCAATATCAGAATACCGGAAAGTTGTGAATGGGATGAGGGAAGTCACGAAAAGGGAATATATCTACATCGACGGCCCCAAAATGAATATCGGTGGTGGTGTCGCTTAAGCCCAAAATGTTTAAGTGCTTGCAAAAGGTTGGTGGCCCGAAAGGTTCTTGGCGACGTCGAATATGTGGTCATTCCAACGAAGTTTGCCATTAACTCACATACCGAGGAAGGCAGGCCTTTCGGTGTCAGCAATGCTCCGTAAGTAAGGTATGTTAATGCGACAGCTCAGACATAACTAGGGGTGAGGGTTTGTTTGATTTTGTTCTCTGCTGCAATCTTCTCGACTCTAATAGGGGTAACGATCCCATCTTCATTACAGCGACCAGAAAGAAGATTTTGGACGTAACTTTCGTATCCCAAAACAGTCCTGCTCAAGTAGCTAACTGGAGGGTATCTAACAGGACATCTCTATCAGACCACTGTTGTATACTCTTTGACCTACAAGTCGGTTTACGACCCCTGCAGGATACTTTTAGTATGACCTGCAGGATGTGGGCAAAGCCAAGCTAAAATAAAACCTCAGATTTGTATACAAAACGGGTTAGTTTTAAGAGAGTGTAACTTTGTGCACATACCAGCGGTTATTCTCTTAGTATATATCGGTCGAGGGTGGAGCTACTACCTATGTGCTCGGTAGGAGGAGGGAGAGGAAGATTCGCCTTTTTTTAGGACGCGCTGGACAAATGCTGTTTCCCATCTTCTCGGAAAGAGCCCTGAAGAAAAGGCCAGTTAGAAAAGCTAACGTAGTGGTTTTCACAGCATGGAACGATAGGGGAAATACCATCTGGACCAGCGGATTTGTGTATATTGATATCTTGAAGTACTACTGCCACTGTACGAGTGCGCAGACACAATTCATTAATGTACTTAGCAGATATTCAGTAGTCACCATGTTAGCCGCGAAAAACCGCCACCTGATGCGAGCATTTGTCGGACAACTGCAGAGGAAGTGTTGTGCTGTGCCATTCTCCTCCCCGCCAACAGGACAGGTGGTGGTGTCGCTTAAGCCAAACACATTGAAGTGTTAGTAAAAGGTTGGTGGCCCGAAAGGTTCTTGGCGACGTCGAATATGTGGTCATTCCAACGAAGTTTGCCATTAACGCACATACCGAGGAAGGCAGGCCTTTCGGTGTCAGCAATGCTCCGTAAGTAAACTATGTTAATGCGACAGCTCAGACATAACTAGGGGTGAGAAGTTGTTTGATATTGTTCTCTGCTGCAATCTTCTCGACTTTAATAGGGGTAACGATCCCATCTTCATTACAGCGAACCCAAAACAGTCTTGTTCAAGTAGCTAACTGGAGGGTATCTAGCAGGACATCTCTATCAAACCACTGTTGTATACTCTTTGACCTACAAGTCGGCTTTTAGGACAGGAAAATTTCCAGAAACTGGGAAAGGTTCAAAAAAGAACTTCAGAGGATTGAAATCACCTGCCCAAGCAGAGATCTCACTACCGAACAAGAATTCGACGACATAATCGAATACCGTACCGGGGCGATCTCTGGCAGATTTCCAGATTTCATATGGTAGGTAATGAGGTTGTGGACCGAGGGCTGGGGGTCAGTCCATCCAAAACAGAAGTCATGTTGTTTGCTAGCAAAAGGATCATTCCAATATCCAATGTACCAATAATGGGAGAGTTGATAAGGCACTATATTGCCAACAAGATGATCGCAATCTCTTTTGACAGTCAAGCTGCCATAAAAGTCATAAAATCAGATGTGCTGAAGTCGAGGGCTGTGAGGCAATGTAGGAAGTCGCTAGACGAGTGCCAGGACACACTGATATCCCGGGAATCGCCGTAGTGGACAAGATTGAAAGATCAGGGTAGGAAATGAATGCATTATGGCACTTGAATCAGTAAGAACACCGTTTAGCATAACGTAGGCTTACGACTCCCGCCAGATACTTTTATTATGAGCTGGAGGATGTGGACAAAGCCAAGCTAAAATATAACATGAGATTTGTATATAAAACGGATTGGTTTTAAGAGAACGTACTTTGTGCACATACCAGCGGTTATTCTCTAAGTATATTTCCAAGTGTTTCAAATTCGAAGAAAGGTACCCAGAAGGACACAATGGAGCCAATTTCTGGCCTAAGTGAAAGAAGTCACAGGAGCATCCACCAACATACCTACTTAGTGCTCGGTAGACGTAGGAGTGACTACCTAAGTGCTCTTTAGGAGGACGGAGAGGATGATTCGCCTTTTGTGGAACGCGCTGGACAAATTCTGTTTCCCATCTTCTCGGAAAGAGCCCTGAAGAAAAGGACAGTTAGAAAAGCTAACGTAGTGGTTTTCCCAGCGTGGAAGAACACCTCTTCAGAACGATAGGGGCAATACCATCTGGACCAGCGGATTTGTGTTTATTGATATCTTGAAGTACTATTGCCACTGTACGAGTGCGCAGACACAATTCATTAATGTACTTAGCAGATATTCGGTAGTCACCACGTTAGCCGCGAAAAACCGCCACCTGATGCGAGAATATGCCGGACAACTGCAGAGGAAGTTTTGTGCTGTGCCATTCTCCTCCCCGCCAACAGGACAGGTGGTGGTGTCGCTTAAGCCAAACACATTGAAGTGTTAGTAAAAGGTTGGTGGCCCGAAAGGTTCTTGGCGACGTCGAATATGTGGTCATTCCAACGAAGTTTGCCATTAACGCACATACCGAGGAAGGCAGGCCTTTCGGTGTCAGCAATGCTCCGTAAGTAAAGTATGTTAATGCGACAGCTCAGACATAACTAGGGGTGAGAAGTTGTTTGATATTGTTCTCTGCTGCAATCTTCTCGACTGTAATAGGGGTAACGATCCCATCTTCATTACAGCGACCAGAAAGAAGATTTTGGACGTAACTTTCGTATCCCAAAACAGTCCTGCTCAAGTAGCTAACTGGAGAGTATCTAGCAGGACATCTCTATCAGACCACTGTTGTATACTCTTTGACCTACAAGTCGGCTTTTAGGACAGGAAAATTTCCAGAAACTGGGAAAGGTTCAAAACAGAACTTCAGAGGATGAAATCACCTGCCCAAGCAGAGATCTCACTACCGAATAAGAATTCGACGACATAATCGTATACCGTACCGGGGCGATCTCTGGCAGATTTCCAGATTTCATATGGTAGGTAATGAGGTTGTGGACCGAGGGCTGGGGGTCAGTCCATTCAAAACAGAAGTCATGTTGTTTGCTAGCAAAAGGATCATTCCAATATACAATGTACCAATAATGGTAGAGTTGATAAGGCACTGTATTGCCAACAAGATGATCGCCATCTCTTTTGACAGTCAAGCGGCCGTAAAAGTCATAAAATCAGATGTGCTGAAGTCGAGGGCTGTGAGCCAATGTAGGATTTCGGTAGACGAGTGCCAGGACACACTGATATCCCGGGAAACGGCGTAGTGGACAAGATTGAAAGATCATGGTACGAAATGAATGCATTAATGGCACTTGAATCAGTAAGAATACCGCTTAGCAGAACGTAGGCTTACGACTCCCGCCAGATACTTTTATTATGAGCTGGAGGATGTGGACACAGCTAAGCTAAAACAAAACATGAGATTGGTATATAAAATGGGTTGGTTTTAAGAGAACGTACTTTGTGAACATACCAGCCGTTATTCTCTTAGTATATTTCCAAGTGTTTCAAATTCGAAGAAATGTACCCAGAAGGACACAATGGAGCCCATTTCTGGCCTAAGTGAAAGAAGCACAGGAGCATCAACCAACATACCTACTAAGTGCTCGGTAGACGGAGGAGTTACTACCTAAGTACTCCCCGCCAACAGGACAGGTGGTGGTGTCGCTTAAGCCCAACATGTTTAAGTGCTTGCAAAAGGTTGGTGGCCCGAAAGGTTCTTGGCGACGTCGAATATGTGGTCATTCCAACGATGTTTGTCATTAACGCACATACCGATGATGGAAAACTCCTCGGTGTCAGCAATGTTCCGCAAGTAAAGTATGTTAATGCGACAGCTCAGACATCACTAGGGGTGAGGCTTTGTTTGATTTTGTTCGCTGCTGCAATTTTCTCGACTGTAATAGGGGTAACGATCCCATATTCATTAGAGCGAACAGAAAGGAGGTTTTGGTCGTAACTTTCGTATCCCAAAACAGTCTTGTTCAAGTAGCTAACTGGAGGGTATCTAGCAGGACATCTATATGAGACCACTGCTGGATACTCTTTGACGGTTTTCATAACAGGACAATTTCCAGAATCTGGGAAAGGTTCAATAAAGAACTTCAGAGGATTGAAATCCCCTGCCCAAGCAGAGATCTCTCTACCGAACAAGAAGTCGACGACACAGTCGAATACCGTACCGGGGGCTGGGGCTGGGGCTCAGTCCATCCAAAACAGAAGTTCTGTTGTTTACTAGGAAAAGGATCATTCCAGTATTCAATGTACCAATAATGGGAGGGAATGATCGTACTTGGCATTATATGCCGGTCCCAAAACATTCGGCAACGAATGGGGACTTAAACCACTGGTTGTACACAACTGTTGTCTGTTGTCATCCTGAAATACGGTGCAGTTGGGAAATGAAATATTTTCTCTCCAATCTCACCGGCTTGCATGGATATAACTGGGTGCCTAAAGGTGCGATCAGACGATCACCCAAACTTGTCAATACAGATGGGTTACCCACTTTGGGAGAAAATCTACGTCATAGTGATGTCAGGATGTCATCCGGATGACAATTTTAGATGACCGTCTGATCGCACCTTAAGGACGACAGCAGCGAGGCGGTTAAAACGGCCGACAGACTTAGAGAGGGCGGACTCTGGATCCGAAGACCATACTCACACGCATCTGCAGAACTCAAATGGTGCCCCACTGTGAGCACAAAAGATACAAACTACCTACCCTCGACATTCACCTTCAGCAGGGGATTCAATATCAGAATACCGGAAAGTTGTGAATGGGATGAGGGAAGTCACGAAAAGGGAATATATCTACATCGACGGCTCCAAAATGAATATCGGAACAGGCATAGGCATCTTTTGTGAAACCCTAGGATTAAGCAAATCCTTTATAATCATTATCCAGGCTGAAGCCGAACTGAGAAGGCACTGTATTGCAAGTGTTTCAAATTCGAAGAAAGGTACCCAGAAGGATGCAATGGAGCCAATTTCTGGCCTAAGTGAAAGAAGTCACAGGAGTATCCACCAACATACCTACTAAGTGCTCGGTAGACGAAGGAGTTACTACCTAAGTGCTCGTTAGGAGTAGGGAGAGGAAGATTCGCCTTTTTTGGAAGGCGCTGGACAAATGCTGTTTCCCATCTTCTCGGATAGAGCCCTGAAGAAAAGGACAGTTAGAAAAGCTAACGTAGTGGTTTTCCCAGCGTGGAAGAACACCTCTTCAGAACAATAGGGGAAATACCATCTGGACCAGTGGATTTGTGTATATTGAAATCTTGAAGTACTATTGCCACTGTACGAGTGCGCAGACACCTTTCTTTAATGTACTTAGCAGATATTCGGTAGTCACCACGTTAGCCGCGAAAAACCGCCACCTGATGCGAGAATATGCCGGACAACTGCAGAGGAAGTGTTGTGCTGTGCCATTCTCCTCCCCGCCAACAGGACAGGTGGTGGTGTCGCTTAAGCCCAAAATGTTTAAGTACTTGCAAAAGGTTGGTGGCCCGAAAGGTTCTTGGCGACGTCGAATATGTGGTCATTCCAACGAAGTTTGCCATTAACGCACATACCGAGGAAGGCAGGCAATGTCAGCAATGCTCCGTAAGTAAAGTATGTTAATGCGACAGCTCAGACATAACTAGGGGTGAGGGTTTGTTTGATTTTGTTCTCTGCTGCAATCTTCTCGACTGTAATAGGGGTAACGATCCCATCTTCATTACAGCGACCAGAAAGAAGATTTTGGACGTAACTTTCGTATCCCAAAACAGTCCTGCTCAAGTAGCTAACTGGAGAGTATCTAGCAGGACATCTCTATCAGACCACTGTTGTATACTCTTTGACCTACAAGTCGGCTTTTAGGACAGGAAAATTTCCAGAAACTGGGAAAGGTTCAAAACAGAACTTCAGAGGATGAAATCACCTGCCCAAGCAGAGATCTCACTACCGAACAAGAATTCGACGACATAATCGTATACCGTACCGGGGCGATCTCTGGCAGATTTCCAGATTTCATATGGTAGGTAATGAGGTTGTGGACCGAGGGCTGGGGGTCAGTCCATTCAAAACAGAAGTCATGTTGTTTGCTAGCAAAAGGATCATTCCAATATTCAATGTACCAATAATGGTAGAGTTGATAAGGCACTGTATTGCCAACAAGATGATCGCCATCTCTTTTGACAGTCAAGCGGCCGTAAAAGTCATAAAATCAGATGTGCTGAAGTTGAGGGCTGTGAGCCAATGTAGGAAGTCGGTAGACGAGTGCCAGGACACACTGATATCCCGGGATACGGCGTAGTGGACAAGATTGAAAGATCAGGGTATTAAATGAATGCATTAATGGCACTTGAATCAGTAAGAATACCGCTTAGCATAACGTAGGCTTACGACTCCCGCCAGATACTTTTATTATGAGCTGGAGGATGTGAACAAAGCTAAGCTAAAACAAAACATGAGATTGGTATATAAAATGGGTTGGTTTTAAGAGAACGTACTTTGTGCACATACCAGCCGTTATTCTCTTAGTATATTTGCAAGTGTTTCAAATTCAAAGAAAGGTACCCAAAAGGACACAATTGGGACAATTGCTGGCCTACGTGAAAGATGTCACAGGAGCATCCACCAACATACCTACTTAGTGCTCGGTGAAAGGAGGAGCTACTACCTAAGTGGTCGGTAGGAGGAGGGAGAGGAAGATTCGCCTTTTTTGGGACGCGCTGGACAAATGCTGTTTCCCATCTTCTCGGAAAGAGCCCTGAAGAAAAGCCAGTTAGAAAAGCTAACGTAGTGGTTTTCCCAGCGTGGAAGAACACCTCTTCAGAACGATAGGGGAAATACCATCTGGACCAGCGGATTTGTGTGTATTGAAATCTTGAAGTACTATTGCCACTGTACGAGTGCGCAGACACCTGTCATTAATGTACTTAGCAGATATTCGGTAGTCACCACGTTAGCCGCGAATAACTGCCACCTGATGCGAGAATATGCCGGACAACTGCAGAGGAAGTGTTGTGCTGTGCCATTCTCCTCCCCGCCAACAGGACAGGTGGCGGTGTCGCTTAAGCCCAACATGTTTAAGTGCTAGCAAAAGGTTGGCGGCCAGAAAGGTTCTTGGCGACGTCGAATATGTGGTCATTCCAACGATGTTTGTCATTAACGCACATACCGAGGATGGAAATCTCCTCGGTGTCAGCAATGTTCCGCAAGTAAAGTATGTTAATGCGACAGCTCAGACATCACTAGGGGTGAGGCTTTGTTTGATTTTGTTCGCTGCTGCAATTTTCTCGACTGTAATAGGGGTAACGATCCCATATTCATTAGAGCGAACAGAAAGGAGGTTTTGGTCGTAACTTTCGTATCCCAAAACAGTCTTGTTCAAGTAGCTAACTGGAGGGTATCTAGCAGGACATCTCTATGAGACCACTGCTGGATACTCTTTGACGGTTTTCAGGATGGGACAATTTCCAGAAACTGGGAAAGGTTCAAAAAGGAACTTCAGAGGATTGAAATCCCCTACCCAAGCAGAGATCTCTCTACCGAACAAGAAGTCAACGACACAGTCGAATACCGTACCGGGGCGATCTCTGTCAGATTTCCAGACTTCATATGGTAGGTAATTGGGTTGTGGACCGAGGGCTGGGGGTCACTCAATCCAAAACAGAAGTCCTGTTGTTTACTATGAAAAGGATCATTCCAGTATGCAATGTACCAATAATGGGAGGGAATGATCTAGAAATGTCCTGTTCTTCAAGATACCTAGGCGTTATCTTAAGCTCCAAACTTAACTGGAGAGAGAGTGTAGAAGACCGCGTTAAGCAGCCGTACTTGGCATTATATGCCGGTCCCAAAACATTCGGCAACGAATGTGGACTTAAACCACTTTTGGTACACAGGTTGTACACAACTGTTGTGAGGCCCATCCTGAAATGGAATATCAGAATACCGGAAAGTTGTGAATGGGATGAGGGAAGTCACGAAAAGGGGATATATCTACATCGACGGCACTAAAATGATTATCGGAACAGGCACAGGCATCTTTGTGAAACCCTAGGATTAAGCAAATCCTTTATAATCATTATCCAGGCTGAAGCCGAACTGAGAAGGCACTGTATTGCCAACAAGACGATCACCACCTATTTTGGCAGTCAAGCGGCCATAAAACTAGCGGTTATTCTGTTAGTATATTTCCAATTTCATATTCGAAGAAAGGTACCCAGAAGGACACAATGGAGCCAATTGCTGGCCTAAGTGAAAGATGTCAGAGGAGCATCCACCAACATACCTACTAAGTGCTCGGTCGAAGGAGGAGCTACTACCTAAGTGCTCGGTAGGAGGAGGGAGAGGAAGATTCGACTTTTTTGGGATGCGCTGGACAAATGCTGTTTCCCATCTTCTCGGAAAGAGCTCTGAAGAAAAGGCCAGTCAAAAAAGCTAATTTAGTGGTTTTCCCAGCGTGGAAGAACACCTCTTCAGAACGATAGGGGAAATACCATCTGGACCAGCGTATTTGTGTATATTGAAATCTAGAAGTACTATTGCCACTGTACGAGTGCGCAGACACCTTTCATTAATGTACTTAGCAGATATTCGATAGTCACCACGTTAGCCGCGAAAAACCGCCACCTGATGCGAGCATTTGTCGGACAACTGCACAGGAAGTGTTGTGCTGTGCCATTCTCCTCCCCGCCAATAGGACACAATGTGTTGGATCCAAAACAGAAGTTCTGTTGTTTACTAGGAAATGGATCATTCCAGTATTCAATGTACCAATAATGGGAGGGAATGATCGTACTTGGCATTATATGCCGGTCCCAAAACATTCGGCAACGAATGGGGACTTAAACCACTGGTTGTACACAACTGTTGTCTGTTGTCATCCTGAAATACGGTGCAGTTGGGAAATGAAATATTTTCTCTCCAATCTCACCGGCTTGCATGGATATAACTGGGTGCCTAAAGGTGCGATCAGACGATCACCCAAACTTGTCAATACAGATGGGTTACCCACTTTGGGAGAAAATCTACGTCATAGTGATGTCAGGATGTCATCCGGATGACAAGTTTAGATGACCGTCTGATCGCACCTTAAGGACGACAGCAGCGAGGCGGTTAAAACGGCCGACAGACTTAGAGAGGGCGGACTCTGGATCCGAAGACCATACTCACACGCATCTGCAGAACTCAAATGGTGCCCCACTGTGAGCACAAAAGATACAGACTACCTACCCTCGGCATTCACCTTCAGCAGGGGATTCAATATTAGAATACCGGAAAGTTGTGAATGGGATGAGGGAAGTCACGAAAAGGGAATATATCTACATCGACGGCTCCAAAATGAATATCGGAACAGGCATAGGCATCTTTTGTGAAACCCTAGGATTAAGCAAATCCTTTATAATCATTATCCAGGCTGAAGCCGAACTGAGAAGGCACTGTATTGCAAGTGTTTCAAATTCGAAGAAAGGTACCCAGAAGGATGCAATGGAGCCAATTTCTGGCCTAAGTGAAAGAAGTCACAGGAGTATCCACCAACATACCTACTAAGTGCTCGGTAGACGAAGGAGTTACTACCTAAGTGCTCGTTAGGAGTAGGGAGAGGAAGATTCGCCTTTTTTGGAAGGCGCTGGACAAATGCTGTTTCCCATCTTCTCGGATAGAGCCCTGAAGAAAAGGACAGTTAGAAAAGCTAACGTAGTGGTTTTCCCAGCGTGGAAGAACACCTCTTCAGAACAATAGGGGAAATACCATCTGGACCAGTGGATTTGTGTATATTGAAATCTTGAAGTACTATTGCCACTGTACGAGTGCGCAGACACCTTTCTTTAATGTACTTAGCAGATATTCGGTAGTCACCACGTTAGCCGCGAAAAACCGCCACCTGATGCGAGAATATGCCGGACAACTGCAGAGGAAGTGTTGTGCTGTGCCATTCTCCTCCCCGCCAACAGGACAGGTGGTGGTGTCGCTTAAGCCCAAAATGTTTAAGTGCTTGCAAAAGGTTGGTGGCCCGAAAGGTTCTTGGCGACGTCGAATATGTGGTCATTCCAACGAAGTTTGCCATTAACGCACATACCGAGGAAGGCAGGCCTTTCGGTGCCAGCAATGCTCCGTAAGTAAAGTATGTTAATGCGACAGCTCAGACATAACTAGGGGTGAGAATTTGTTTGATATTGTTCTCTGCTGCAATCTTCTCGACTGTAATAGGGGTAACGATCCCATCTTCATTACAGCGACCAGAAAGAAGATTTTGGACGTAACTTTCGTATCCCAAAACAGTCCTGCTCAAGTAGCTAACTGGAGAGTATCTAGCAGGACATCTCTATCAGACCACTGTTGTATACTCTTTGACCTACAAGTCGGCTTTTAGGACAGCAAAATTTCCAGAAACTGGGAAAGGTTCAAAACAGAACTTCAGAGGATGAAATCACCTGCCCAAGCAGAGATCTCACTACCGAACCAGAATTCGACGACATAATCGTATACCGTACCGGGGCGATCTCTGGCAGATTTCCAGATTTCATATGGTAGGTAATGAGGTTGTGGACCGTGGGCTGGGGGTCAGTCCATTCAAAACAGAAGTCATGTTGTTTGCTAGCAAAAGGATCATTCCAATATTCAATGTACCAATAATGGTAGAGTTGATAAGGCACTGTATTGCCAACAAGATGATCGCCATCTCTTTTGACAGTCAAGCGGCCGTAAAAGTCATAAAATCAGATGTGCTGAAGTTGAGGGCTGTGAGCCAATGTAGGAAGTCGGTAGACGAGTGCCAGGACACACTGATATCCCGGGAAACGGCGTGGTGGACAAGATTGAAAGATCAGGGTAGGAAATGAATGCATTAATGGCACTTGAATCAGTAAGAATACCGCTTAGCATAACGTAGGCTTACGACTCCTGCCAGATACTTTTATTATGAGCTGGAGGATGTGAACAAAGCTAAGCTAAAACAAAACATGAGATTGGTATATAAAATGGGTTGGTTTTAAGAGAACGTACTTTGTGCACATACCAGCCGTTATTCTCTTAGTATATTTGCAAGTGTTTCAAATTCGAAGAAAGGTACCCAAAAGGACACAATTGGGACAATTGCTGGCCTACGTGAAAGATGTCACAGGAGCATCCACCAACATACCTACTTAGTGCTCGGTGAAAGGAGGAGCTACTACCTAAGTGGTCGGTAGGAGGAGGGAGAGGAAGATTCGCCTTTTTTGGGACGCGCTGGACAAATGCTGTTTCCCATCTTCTCGGAAAGAGCCCTGAAGAAAAGGCCAGTTAGAAAAGCTAACGTAGTGGTTTTCCCAGCGTGGAAGAACACCTCTTCAGAACGATAGGGGAAATACCATCTGGACCAGCGGATTTGTGTATATTGATATCTTGACAATTCATTAATGTACTTAGCAGATATTCGGTAGTCACCACGTTAGCCGCGAATAACCGCCACCTGATGCGAGAATATGCCGGACAACTGCAGAGGAAGTGTTGTGCTGTGCCATTCTCCTCCCCGCCAACAGGACAGGTGGTGGTGTCGCTTAAGCCCAACATGTTTAAGTGCTAGCAAAAGGTTGGCGGCCAGTAAGGTTCTTGGCGACGTCGAATATGTGGTCATTCCAACCATGTTTGTCATTAACGCACATACCGAGGATGGAAATCTCCTCGGTGTCAGCAATGTTCCGCAAGTAAAGTATGTTAATGCGACAGCTCAGACATAACTAGGGGTGAGGGTTTGTTTGATTTTGTTCTCTGCTGCAATCTTCTCGACTGTAATAGGGGTAACGATCCCATCTTCATTACAGCGACCAGAAAGAAGGTTTTTGACGTAACGCAAAACAGTATTGCTCAAGTAGCTAACTGGAGGGTATCTAGCAGGACATCTCTATCAGACCACTGTTGTATACTCTTTGACCTACAAGTCGGCTTTTAGGACAGGAAAATTTCCAGAAACTGGGAAAGGTTCAAAACAGAACTTCAGAGGATTGAAATCACCTGCCCAAGCAGAGATCTCACTACCGAACATGAATTCGACGACATAATCGAATACCGTACCGGGGCGATCTCTAGCAGATTTCCAGATTTCATATGGTAGGTAATGAGGTTGTGGACCGAGGGCTGGGGGTCAGTCCATTCAAAACAGAAGTCATGTTGTTTGCTAGCAAAAGGATCATTCCAATATTCAATGTACCAATAATGGTAGAGTTGATAAGGCACTGTATTGCCAACAAGATGATCGCCATCTCTTTTGACAGTCAAGCGGCCGTAAAAGTCACAAAATCAGATGTGCTGAAGTCGAGGGCTGTGAGCCAATGTAGGAAGTCGCTAGACGAGTGCCAGGACACGCTGATATCCCGGGAAACGGCGTAGTGGACAAGATTGAAAGATCAGGGTAGGAAATGAATGCATTAATGGCACTTGAATCAGTAAGAATACCGCTTAGCATACGACTCCCGCCAGATACTTTTATTATGAGCTGGAGGATGTGAACAAAGCTAAGCTAAAACAAAACATGAGATTGGTATATAAAATGGGTTGGTTTTAAGAGAACGTACTTTGTGCACATACCAGCCGTTATTCTCTTAGTATATTTGCAAGTGTTTCAAATTCGAAGAAAGGTACCCAAAAGGACACAATTGGGACAATTGCTGGCCTAAGTGAAAGATGTCACAGGAGCATCCACCAACATACCTACTTAGTGCTCGGTGAAAGGAGGAGCTACTACCTAAGTGGTCGGTAGGAGGAGGGAGAGGAAGATTCGCCTTTTTTGGGACGCGCTGGACAAATGCTGTTTCCCATCTTCTCGGAAAGAGCCCTGAAGAAAAGGCCAGTTAGAAAAGCTAACGTAGTGGTTTTCCCAGCGTGGAAGAACACCTCTTCAGAACGATAGGGGAAATACCATCTGGACCAGCGTATTTTTGTATATTGAAATCTTGAAGTACTATTGCCACTGTACGAGTGCGCAGACACCTGTCATTAATGTACTTAGCAGATATTCGGTAGTCACCACGTTAGCCGCGAATAACCGCCACCTGATGCGAGAATATGCCGGACAACTGCAGAGGAAGTGTTGTGCTGTGCCATTCTCCTCCCCGCCAACAGGACATGTGGTGGTGTCGCTTAAGCCCAACATGTTTAAGTGCTAGCAAAAGGTTGGCGGCCAGAAAGGTTCTTGGCGACGTCGAATATGTGGTCATTCCAACGATGTTTGTCATTAACGCACATACCGAGGATGGAAATCTCCTCGGTGTCAGCAATGTTCCGCAAGTAAAGTATGTTAATGCGACAGCTCAGACATCACTAGGGGTGAGGCTTTGTTTGATTTTGTTCGCTGCTGCAATTTTCTCGACTGTAATAGGGGTTACGATCCCATATTCATTAGAGCGAACAGAAAGGAGCTTTTGGTCGTAACTTTCGTATCCCAAAACAGTCTTGTTCAAGTAGCTAACTAGAGGGTATCTAGCAGGACATCTCTATGAGACCACTGCTGGATACTCTTTGACGGTTTTCAGGACGGGACAATTTCCAGAAACTGGGAAAGGTTCAAAAAGGAACTTCAGAGGATTGAAATCCCCTACCCAAGCAGAGATCTCTCTACCGAACAAGAAGTCAACGACACCGTCGAATACCGTACCGGGGCGATCTCTGTCAGATTTCCAGACTTCATATGGTAGGTAATTGGGTTGTGGACCGAGGGCTGGGGGTCACTCAATCCAAAACAGAAGTCCTGTTGTTTACTATGAAAAGGATCATTCCAGTATGCAATGTACCAATAATGGGAGGGAATGATCTAGAAATGTCCTGTTCTTCAAGATACCTAGGCGTTATCTTAAGCTCCAAACTTAACTGGAGAGAGAGTGTAGAAGACCGCGTTAAGCAGCCGTACTTGGCATTATATGCCGGTCCCAAAACATTTGGCAACGAATGTGGACTTAAACCACTTTTGGTCCACAGGTTGTACACAACTGTTGTGAGGCCCATCCTGAAATGGAATATCAGAATACCGGAAAGTTATGAATGGGATGAGGGAAGTCACGAAAAGGGTATATATCTACATCGACGGCACCAAAATGATTATCGGAACAGGCACAGGCATCTTTGTGAAACCCTAGGATTAAGCAAATCCTTTATAATCATTATCCAGGCTGAAGCCGAACTGAGAAGGCACTGTATTGCCAACAAGACGATCACCACCTATTTTGGCAGTCAAGCGGCCATAAAACTAGCGATTATTCTGTTAGTATATTTCGAAGTATTTCATAGTCGAAGAAAGGTACCCAGAAGGACACAATGGAGCCAATTGCTGGCCTAAGTGAAAGATGTCAGAGGAGCATCCACCAACATACCTACTAAGTGCTCGGTCGAAGGAGGAGCTACTACCTAAGTGCTCGGTAGGAGGAGGGAGAGGAAGATTCGACTTTTTTGGGATGCGCTGGACAAATGCTGTTTCCCATCTTCTCGGAAAGAGCCCTGAAGAAAAGGCCAGTCAAAAAAGCTAATTTAGTGGTTTTCCCAGCGTGGAAGAACACCTCTTCAGAACGATAGGGGAAATACCATCTGGACCAGCGTATTTGTGTATATTGAAATCTTGAAGTACTATTGCCACTGTACGAGTGCGCAGACACCTTTCATTAATGTACTTAGCAGATATTCGATAGTCACCAGCTAACGTAGTGGTTTTCCCAGCGTGGAAGAACACCTCTTCAGAACGATAGGGGAAATACCATCTGTACCAGCGGATTTGTGCATATTGAAATCTTGAAGTGCTATTGCCACTGTACGAGTGCGCAGATACCTTTCATCAATGTACTTAGCAGATATTCGGTAGTCACCACGTTAGCCGCGAATAACCGCCACCTGATGCGAGAATATGCCGGACAACTGCAGAGGAAGTGTTGTGCTGTGCCATTCTCCTCCCCGCCAACAGGACATGTGGTGGTGTCGCTTAAGCCCAACATGTTTAAGTGCTAGCAAAAGGTTGGCGGCCAGAAAGGTTCTTGGCGACGTCGAATATGTGGTCATTCCAACGATGTTTGTCATTAACGCACATACCGAGGATGGAAATCTCCTCGGTGTCAGCAATGTTCCGCAAGTAAAGTATGTTAATGCGACAGCTCAGACATCACTAGGGGTGAGGCTTTGTTTGATTTTGTTCGCTGCTGCAATTTTCTCGACTGTAATAGGGGTAACGATCCCATATTCATTAGAGCGAACAGAAAGGAGCTTTTGGTCGTAACTTTCGTATCCCAAAACAGTCTTGTTCAAGTAGCTAACTAGAGGGTATCTAGCAGGACATCTCTATGAGACCACTGCTGGATACTCTTTGACGGTTTTCAGGACGGGACAATTTCCAGAAACTGGGAAAGGTTCAAAAAGGAACTTCAGAGGATTGAAATCCCCTACCCAAGCAGAGATCTCTCTACCGAACAAGAAGTCAACGACACCGTCGAATACCGTACCGGGGCGATCTCTGTCAGATTTCCAGACTTCATATGGTAGGTAATTGGGTTGTGGACCGAGGGCTGGGGGTCACTCAATCCAAAACAGAAGTCCTGTTGTTTACTATGAAAAGGATCATTCCAGTATGCAATGTACCAATAATGGGAGGGAATGATCTAGAAATGTCCTGTTCTTCAAGATACCTAGGCGTTATCTTAAGCTCCAAACTTAACTGGAGAGAGAGTGTAGAAGACCGCGTTAAGCAGCCGTACTTGGCATTATATGCCGGTCCCAAAACATTTGGCAACGAATGTGGACTTAAACCACTTTTGGTCCACAGGTTGTACACAACTGTTGTGAGGCCCATCCTGAAATGGAATATCAGAATACCGGAAAGTTATGAATGGGATGAGGGAAGTCACGAAAAGGGTATATATCTACATCGACGGCACCAAAATGATTATCGGAACAGGCACAGGCATCTTTGTGAAACCCTAGGATTAAGCAAATCCTTTATAATCATTATCCAGGCTGAAGCCGAACTGAGAAGGCACTGTATTGCCAACAAGACGATCACCACCTATTTTGGCAGTCAAGCGGCCATAAAACTAGCGATTATTCTGTTAGTATATTTCGAAGTATTTCATAGTCGAAGAAAGGTACCCAGAAGGACACAATGGAGCCAATTGCTGGCCTAAGTGAAAGATGTCAGAGGAGCATCCACCAACATACCTACTAAGTGCTCGGTCGAAGGAGGAGCTACTACCTAAGTGCTCGGTAGGAGGAGGGAGAGGAAGATTCGACTTTTTTGGGATGCGCTGGACAAATGCTGTTTCCCATCTTCTCGGAAAGAGCCCTGAAGAAAAGGCCAGTCAAAAAAGCTAATTTAGTGGTTTTCCCAGCGTGGAAGAACACCTCTTCAGAACGATAGGGGAAATACCATCTGGACCAGCGTATTTGTGTATATTGAAATCTTGAAGTACTATTGCCACTGTACGAGTGCGCAGACACCTTTCATTAATGTACTTAGCAGATATTCGATAGTCACCAGCTAACGTAGTGGTTTTCCCAGCGTGGAAGAACACCTCTTCAGAACGATAGGGGAAATACCATCTGTACCAGCGGATTTGTGCATATTGAAATCTTGAAGTGCTATTGCCA
The DNA here is from genome assembly GCA_963576555.1 of Ferdinandea cuprea. Taxonomy (NCBI): domain Eukaryota; kingdom Metazoa; phylum Arthropoda; class Insecta; order Diptera; family Syrphidae; genus Ferdinandea; species Ferdinandea cuprea. The sequence goes on from OY754961.1 coordinate 60,796,316, forward strand.
CTGTACGAGTGCGCAGATACCTTTCATCAATGTACTTAGCAGATATTCGGTAGTCACCACGTTAGCCGCGAATAACCGCCACCTGATGCGAGAATATGCCGGACAACTGCAGAGGAAGTGTTGTGCTGTGCCATTCTCCTCCCCGCCAACAGGACATGTGGTGGTGTCGCTTAAGCCCAACATGTTTAAGTGCTAGCAAAAGGTTGGCGGCCAGAAAGGTTCTTGGCGACGTCGAATATGTGGTCATTCCAACGATGTTTGTCATTAACGCACATACCGAGGATGGAAATCTCCTCGGTGTCAGCAATGTTCCGCAAGTAAAGTATGTTAATGCGACAGCTCAGACATCACTAGGGGTGAGGCTTTGTTTGATTTTGTTCGCTGCTGCAATTTTCTCGACTGTAATAGGGGTAACGATCCCATATTCATTAGAGCGAACAGAAAGGAGCTTTTGGTCGTAACTTTCGTATCCCAAAACAGTCTTGTTCAAGTAGCTAACTAGAGGGTATCTAGCAGGACATCTCTATGAGACCACTGCTGGATACTCTTTGACGGTTTTCAGGACGGGACAATTTCCAGAAACTGGGAAAGGTTCAAAAAGGAACTTCAGAGGATTGAAATCCCCTACCCAAGCAGAGATCTCTCTACCGAACAAGAAGTCAACGACACCGTCGAATACCGTACCGGGGCGATCTCTGTCAGATTTCCAGACTTCATATGGTAGGTAATTGGGTTGTGGACCGAGGGCTGGGGGTCACTCAATCCAAAACAGAAGTCCTGTTGTTTACTATGAAAAGGATCATTCCAGTATGCAATGTACCAATAATGGGAGGGAATGATCTAGAAATGTCCTGTTCTTCAAGATACCTAGGCGTTATCTTAAGCTCCAAACTTAACTGGAGAGAGAGTGTAGAAGACCGCGTTAAGCAGCCGTACTTGGCATTATATGCCGGTCCCAAAACATTTGGCAACGAATGTGGACTTAAACCACTTTTGGTCCACAGGTTGTACACAACTGTTGTGAGGCCCATCCTGAAATGGAATATCAGAATACCGGAAAGTTATGAATGGGATGAGGGAAGTCACGAAAAGGGTATATATCTACATCGACGGCACCAAAATGATTATCGGAACAGGCACAGGCATCTTTGTGAAACCCTAGGATTAAGCAAATCCTTTATAATCATTATCCAGGCTGAAGCCGAACTGAGAAGGCACTGTATTGCCAACAAGACGATCACCACCTATTTTGGCAGTCAAGCGGCCATAAAACTAGCGATTATTCTGTTAGTATATTTCGAAGTATTTCATAGTCGAAGAAAGGTACCCAGAAGGACACAATGGAGCCAATTGCTGGCCTAAGTGAAAGATGTCAGAGGAGCATCCACCAACATACCTACTAAGTGCTCGGTCGAAGGAGGAGCTACTACCTAAGTGCTCGGTAGGAGGAGGGAGAGGAAGATTCGACTTTTTTGGGATGCGCTGGACAAATGCTGTTTCCCATCTTCTCGGAAAGAGCCCTGAAGAAAAGGCCAGTCAAAAAAGCTAATTTAGTGGTTTTCCCAGCGTGGAAGAACACCTCTTCAGAACGATAGGGGAAATACCATCTGGACCAGCGTATTTGTGTATATTGAAATCTTGAAGTACTATTGCCACTGTACGAGTGCGCAGACACCTTTCATTAATGTACTTAGCAGATATTCGATAGTCACCAGCTAACGTAGTGGTTTTCCCAGCGTGGAAGAACACCTCTTCAGAACGATAGGGGAAATACCATCTGTACCAGCGGATTTGTGCATATTGAAATCTTGAAGTGCTATTGCCACTGTACGAGTGCGCAGATACCTTTCATCAATGTACTTAGCAGATATTCGGTAGTCACCACGTTAGCCGCGAATAACCGCCACCTGATGCGAGAATATGCCGGACAACTGCAGAGGAAGTGTTGTGCTGTGCCATTCTCCTCCCCGCCAACAGGACATGTGGTGGTGTCGCTTAAGCCCAACATGTTTAAGTGCTAGCAAAAGGTTGGCGGCCAGAAAGGTTCTTGGCGACGTCGAATATGTGGTCATTCCAACGATGTTTGTCATTAACGCACATACCGAGGATGGAAATCTCCTCGGTGTCAGCAATGTTCCGCAAGTAAAGTATGTTAATGCGACAGCTCAGACATCACTAGGGGTGAGGCTTTGTTTGATTTTGTTCGCTGCTGCAATTTTCTCGACTGTAATAGGGGTAACGATCCCATATTCATTAGAGCGAACAGAAAGGAGCTTTTGGTCGTAACTTTCGTATCCCAAAACAGTCTTGTTCAAGTAGCTAACTAGAGGGTATCTAGCAGGACATCTCTATGAGACCACTGCTGGATACTCTTTGACGGTTTTCAGGACGGGACAATTTCCAGAAACTGGGAAAGGTTCAAAAAGGAACTTCAGAGGATTGAAATCCCCTACCCAAGCAGAGATCTCTCTACCGAACAAGAAGTCAACGACACCGTCGAATACCGTACCGGGGCGATCTCTGTCAGATTTCCAGACTTCATATGGTAGGTAATTGGGTTGTGGACCGAGGGCTGGGGGTCACTCAATCCAAAACAGAAGTCCTGTTGTTTACTATGAAAAGGATCATTCCAGTATGCAATGTACCAATAATGGGAGGGAATGATCTAGAAATGTCCTGTTCTTCAAGATACCTAGGCGTTATCTTAAGCTCCAAACTTAACTGGAGAGAGAGTGTAGAAGACCGCGTTAAGCAGCCGTACTTGGCATTATATGCCGGTCCCAAAACATTTGGCAACGAATGTGGACTTAAACCACTTTTGGTCCACAGGTTGTACACAACTGTTGTGAGGCCCATCCTGAAATGGAATATCAGAATACCGGAAAGTTATGAATGGGATGAGGGAAGTCACGAAAAGGGTATATATCTACATCGACGGCACCAAAATGATTATCGGAACAGGCACAGGCATCTTTGTGAAACCCTAGGATTAAGCAAATCCTTTATAATCATTATCCAGGCTGAAGCCGAACTGAGAAGGCACTGTATTGCCAACAAGACGATCACCACCTATTTTGGCAGTCAAGCGGCCATAAAACTAGCGATTATTCTGTTAGTATATTTCGAAGTATTTCATAGTCGAAGAAAGGTACCCAGAAGGACACAATGGAGCCAATTGCTGGCCTAAGTGAAAGATGTCAGAGGAGCATCCACCAACATACCTACTAAGTGCTCGGTCGAAGGAGGAGCTACTACCTAAGTGCTCGGTAGGAGGAGGGAGAGGAAGATTCGACTTTTTTGGGATGCGCTGGACAAATGCTGTTTCCCATCTTCTCGGAAAGAGCCCTGAAGAAAAGGCCAGTCAAAAAAGCTAATTTAGTGGTTTTCCCAGCGTGGAAGAACACCTCTTCAGAACGATAGGGGAAATACCATCTGGACCAGCGTATTTGTGTATATTGAAATCTTGAAGTACTATTGCCACTGTACGAGTGCGCAGACACCTTTCATTAATGTACTTAGCAGATATTCGATAGTCACCAGCTAACGTAGTGGTTTTCCCAGCGTGGAAGAACACCTCTTCAGAACGATAGGGGAAATACCATCTGTACCAGCGGATTTGTGCATATTGAAATCTTGAAGTGCTATTGCCACTGTACGAGTGCGCAGATACCTTTCATCAATGTACTTAGCAGATATTCGGTAGTCACCACGTTAGCCGCGAATAACCGCCACCTGATGCGAGAATATGCCGGACAACTGCAGAGGAAGTGTTGTGCTGTGCCATTCTCCTCCCCGCCAACAGGACATGTGGTGGTGTCGCTTAAGCCCAACATGTTTAAGTGCTAGCAAAAGGTTGGCGGCCAGAAAGGTTCTTGGCGACGTCGAATATGTGGTCATTCCAACGATGTTTGTCATTAACGCACATACCGAGGATGGAAATCTCCTCGGTGTCAGCAATGTTCCGCAAGTAAAGTATGTTAATGCGACAGCTCAGACATCACTAGGGGTGAGGCTTTGTTTGATTTTGTTCGCTGCTGCAATTTTCTCGACTGTAATAGGGGTAACGATCCCATATTCATTAGAGCGAACAGAAAGGAGCTTTTGGTCGTAACTTTCGTATCCCAAAACAGTCTTGTTCAAGTAGCTAACTAGAGGGTATCTAGCAGGACATCTCTATGAGACCACTGCTGGATACTCTTTGACGGTTTTCAGGACGGGACAATTTCCAGAAACTGGGAAAGGTTCAAAAAGGAACTTCAGAGGATTGAAATCCCCTACCCAAGCAGAGATCTCTCTACCGAACAAGAAGTCAACGACACCGTCGAATACCGTACCGGGGCGATCTCTGTCAGATTTCCAGACTTCATATGGTAGGTAATTGGGTTGTGGACCGAGGGCTGGGGGTCACTCAATCCAAAACAGAAGTCCTGTTGTTTACTATGAAAAGGATCATTCCAGTATGCAATGTACCAATAATGGGAGGGAATGATCTAGAAATGTCCTGTTCTTCAAGATACCTAGGCGTTATCTTAAGCTCCAAACTTAACTGGAGAGAGAGTGTAGAAGACCGCGTTAAGCAGCCGTACTTGGCATTATATGCCGGTCCCAAAACATTTGGCAACGAATGTGGACTTAAACCACTTTTGGTCCACAGGTTGTACACAACTGTTGTGAGGCCCATCCTGAAATGGAATATCAGAATACCGGAAAGTTATGAATGGGATGAGGGAAGTCACGAAAAGGGTATATATCTACATCGACGGCACCAAAATGATTATCGGAACAGGCACAGGCATCTTTGTGAAACCCTAGGATTAAGCAAATCCTTTATAATCATTATCCAGGCTGAAGCCGAACTGAGAAGGCACTGTATTGCCAACAAGACGATCACCACCTATTTTGGCAGTCAAGCGGCCATAAAACTAGCGATTATTCTGTTAGTATATTTCGAAGTATTTCATAGTCGAAGAAAGGTACCCAGAAGGACACAATGGAGCCAATTGCTGGCCTAAGTGAAAGATGTCAGAGGAGCATCCACCAACATACCTACTAAGTGCTCGGTCGAAGGAGGAGCTACTACCTAAGTGCTCGGTAGGAGGAGGGAGAGGAAGATTCGACTTTTTTGGGATGCGCTGGACAAATGCTGTTTCCCATCTTCTCGGAAAGAGCCCTGAAGAAAAGGCCAGTCAAAAAAGCTAATTTAGTGGTTTTCCCAGCGTGGAAGAACACCTCTTCAGAACGATAGGGGAAATACCATCTGGACCAGCGTATTTGTGTATATTGAAATCTTGAAGTACTATTGCCACTGTACGAGTGCGCAGACACCTTTCATTAATGTACTTAGCAGATATTCGATAGTCACCAGCTAACGTAGTGGTTTTCCCAGCGTGGAAGAACACCTCTTCAGAACGATAGGGGAAATACCATCTGTACCAGCGGATTTGTGCATATTGAAATCTTGAAGTGCTATTGCCACTGTACGAGTGCGCAGATACCTTTCATCAATGTACTTAGCAGATATTCGGTAGTCACCACGTTAGCCGCGAAAAACCGCCACCTGATGCGAGAATATGCCGGACAAGTGCAGAGGAAGTGTTGTGCTGTGCCATTCTCCTCCCCGCCAACAGGACAGGTGGTGGTGTCGCTTAAGCCCAACACATTGAAGTGTTAGTAAAAGGTTGGTGGCCCGAAAGGTTCTTGGTGACGTCGAATATGTGGTCATTCCAACGAAGTTTGCCATTAACGCACATACCGAGGAAGGCAGGCAATGTCAGCAATGCTCCGTAAGTAAAGTATGTTAATGACAGCTCAGACATAACTAGGGGTGAGGGTTTGTTTGATTTTGTTCTCTGCTGCAATCTTCTCGACTGTAATAGGGGTAACGATCCTATCTTCATTACAGCGACCAGAAAGAAGGTTTTTGACGTAACGCAAAACAGTATTGCTCAAGTAGCTAACTGGAGGGTATCTAGCAGGACATCTCTATCAGACCACTGTTGTATACTCTTTGACCTACAAGTCGGCTTTTAGGACAGGAAAATTTCCAGAAACTGGGAAAGGTTCAAAACAGAACTTCAGAGGATTGAAATCACCTGCCCAAGCAGAGATCTCACTACCGAACATGAATTCGACGACATAATCGAATACCGTACCGGGGCGATCTCTAGCAGATTTCCAGATTTCATATGGTAGGTAATGAGGTTGTGGACCGAGGGCTGGGGGTCAGTCCATTCAAAACAGAAGTCATGTTGTTTGCTAGCAAAAGGATCATTCCAATATTCAATGTACCAATAATGGTAGAGTTGATAAGGCACTGTATTGCCAACAAGATGATCGCCATCTCTTTTGACAGTCAAGCGGCCGTAAAAGTCACAAAATCAGATGTGCTGAAGTCGAGGGCTGTGAGCCAATGTAGGAAGTCGCTAGACGAGTGCCAGGACACGCTGATATCCCGGGAAACGGCGTAGTGGACAAGATTGAAAGATCAGGGTAGGAAATGAATGCATTAATGGCACTTGAATCAGTAAGAATACCGCTTAGCATACGACTCCCGCCAGATACTTTTATTATGAGCTGGAGGATGTGAACAAAGCTAAGCTAAAACAAAACATGAGATTGGTATATAAAATGGGTTGGTTTTAAGAGAACGTACTTTGTGCACATACCAGCCGTTATTCTCTTAGTATATTTGCAAGTGTTTCAAATTCGAAGAAAGGTACCCAAAAGGACACAATTGGGACAATTGCTGGCCTAAGTGAAAGATGTCACAGGAGCATCCACCAACATACCTACTTAGTGCTCGGTGAAAGGAGGAGCTACTACCTAAGTGGTCGGTAGGAGGAGGGAGAGGAAGATTCGCCTTTTTTGGGACGCGCTGGACAAATGCTGTTTCCCATCTTCTCGGAAAGAGCCCTGAAGAAAAGGCCAGTTAGAAAAGCTAACGTAGTGGTTTTCCCAGCGTGGAAGAACACCTCTTCAGAACGATAGGGGAAATACCATCTGGACCAGCGTATTTTTGTATATTGAAATCTTGAAGTACTATTGCCACTGTACGAGTGCGCAGACACCTGTCATTAATGTACTTAGCAGATATTCGGTAGTCACCACGTTAGCCGCGAATAACCGCCACCTGATGCGAGAATATGCCGGACAACTGCAGAGGAAGTGTTGTGCTGTGCCATTCTCCTCCCCGCCAACAGGACATGTGGTGGTGTCGCTTAAGCCCAACATGTTTAAGTGCTAGCAAAAGGTTGGCGGCCAGAAAGGTTCTTGGCGACGTCGAATATGTGGTCATTCCAACGATGTTTGTCATTAACGCACATACCGAGGATGGAAATCTCCTCGGTGTCAGCAATGTTCCGCAAGTAAAGTATGTTAATGCGACAGCTCAGACATCACTAGGGGTGAGGCTTTGTTTGATTTTGTTCGCTGCTGCAATTTTCTCGACTGTAATAGGGGTTACGATCCCATATTCATTAGAGCGAACAGAAAGGAGCTTTTGGTCGTAACTTTCGTATCCCAAAACAGTCTTGTTCAAGTAGCTAACTAGAGGGTATCTAGCAGGACATCTCTATGAGACCACTGCTGGATACTCTTTGACGGTTTTCAGGACGGGACAATTTCCAGAAACTGGGAAAGGTTCAAAAAGGAACTTCAGAGGATTGAAATCCCCTACCCAAGCAGAGATCTCTCTACCGAACAAGAAGTCAACGACACCGTCGAATACCGTACCGGGGCGATCTCTGTCAGATTTCCAGACTTCATATGGTAGGTAATTGGGTTGTGGACCGAGGGCTGGGGGTCACTCAATCCAAAACAGAAGTCCTGTTGTTTACTATGAAAAGGATCATTCCAGTATGCAATGTACCAATAATGGGAGGGAATGATCTAGAAATGTCCTGTTCTTCAAGATACCTAGGCGTTATCTTAAGCTCCAAACTTAACTGGAGAGAGAGTGTAGAAGACCGCGTTAAGCAGCCGTACTTGGCATTATATGCCGGTCCCAAAACATTTGGCAACGAATGTGGACTTAAACCACTTTTGGTCCACAGGTTGTACACAACTGTTGTGAGGCCCATCCTGAAATGGAATATCAGAATACCGGAAAGTTATGAATGGGATGAGGGAAGTCACGAAAAGGGTATATATCTACATCGACGGCACCAAAATGATTATCGGAACAGGCACAGGCATCTTTGTGAAACCCTAGGATTAAGCAAATCCTTTATAATCATTATCCAGGCTGAAGCCGAACTGAGAAGGCACTGTATTGCCAACAAGACGATCACCACCTATTTTGGCAGTCAAGCGGCCATAAAACTAGCGATTATTCTGTTAGTATATTTCGAAGTATTTCATAGTCGAAGAAAGGTACCCAGAAGGACACAATGGAGCCAATTGCTGGCCTAAGTGAAAGATGTCAGAGGAGCATCCACCAACATACCTACTAAGTGCTCGGTCGAAGGAGGAGCTACTACCTAAGTGCTCGGTAGGAGGAGGGAGAGGAAGATTCGACTTTTTTGGGATGCGCTGGACAAATGCTGTTTCCCATCTTCTCGGAAAGAGCCCTGAAGAAAAGGCCAGTCAAAAAAGCTAATTTAGTGGTTTTCCCAGCGTGGAAGAACACCTCTTCAGAACGATAGGGGAAATACCATCTGGACCAGCGTATTTGTGTATATTGAAATCTTGAAGTACTATTGCCACTGTACGAGTGCGCAGACACCTTTCATTAATGTACTTAGGAGATATTCGATAGTCACCAGCTAACGTAGTGGTTTTCCCAGCGTGGAAGAACACCTCTTCAGAACGATAGGGGAAATACCATCTGTACCAGCGGATTTGTGCATATTGAAATCTTGAAGTGCTATTGCCACTGTACGAGTGCGCAGATACCTTTCATCAATGTACTTAGCAGATATTCGGTAGTCACCACGTTAGCCGCGAATAACCGCCACCTGATGCGAGAATATGCCGGACAACTGCAGAGGAAGTGTTGTGCTGTGCCATTCTCCTCCCCGCCAACAGGACATGTGGTGGTGTCGCTTAAGCCCAACATGTTTAAGTGCTAGCAAAAGGTTGGCGGCCAGAAAGGTTCTTGGCGACGTCGAATATGTGGTCATTCCAACGATGTTTGTCATTAACGCACATACCGAGGATGGAAATCTCCTCGGTGTCAGCAATGTTCCGCAAGTAAAGTATGTTAATGCGACAGCTCAGACATCACTAGGGGTGAGGCTTTGTTTGATTTTGTTCGCTGCTGCAATTTTCTCGACTGTAATAGGGGTAACGATCCCATATTCATTAGAGCGAACAGAAAGGAGCTTTTGGTCGTAACTTTCGTATCCCAAAACAGTCTTGTTCAAGTAGCTAACTAGAGGGTATCTAGCAGGACATCTCTATGAGACCACTGCTGGATACTCTTTGACGGTTTTCAGGACGGGACAATTTCCAGAAACTGGGAAAGGTTCAAAAAGGAACTTCAGAGGATTGAAATCCCCTACCCAAGCAGAGATCTCTCTACCGAACAAGAAGTCAACGACACCGTCGAATACCGTACCGGGGCGATCTCTGTCAGATTTCCAGACTTCATATGGTAGGTAATTGGGTTGTGGACCGAGGGCTGGGGGTCACTCAATCCAAAACAGAAGTCCTGTTGTTTACTATGAAAAGGATCATTCCAGTATGCAATGTACCAATAATGGGAGGGAATGATCTAGAAATGTCCTGTTCTTCAAGATACCTAGGCGTTATCTTAAGCTCCAAACTTAACTGGAGAGAGAGTGTAGAAGACCGCGTTAAGCAGCCGTACTTGGCATTATATGCCGGTCCCAAAACATTTGGCAACGAATGTGGACTTAAACCACTTTTGGTCCACAGGTTGTACACAACTGTTGTGAGGCCCATCCTGAAATGGAATATCAGAATACCGGAAAGTTATGAATGGGATGAGGGAAGTCACGAAAAGGGTATATATCTACATCGACGGCACCAAAATGATTATCGGAACAGGCACAGGCATCTTTGTGAAACCCTAGGATTAAGCAAATCCTTTATAATCATTATCCAGGCTGAAGCCGAACTGAGAAGGCACTGTATTGCCAACAAGACGATCACCACCTATTTTGGCAGTCAAGCGGCCATAAAACTAGCGATTATTCTGTTAGTATATTTCGAAGTATTTCATAGTCGAAGAAAGGTACCCAGAAGGACACAATGGAGCCAATTGCTGGCCTAAGTGAAAGATGTCAGAGGAGCATCCACCAACATACCTACTAAGTGCTCGGTCGAAGGAGGAGCTACTACCTAAGTGCTCGGTAGGAGGAGGGAGAGGAAGATTCGACTTTTTTGGGATGCGCTGGACAAATGCTGTTTCCCATCTTCTCGGAAAGAGCCCTGAAGAAAAGGCCAGTCAAAAAAGCTAATTTAGTGGTTTTCCCAGCGTGGAAGAACACCTCTTCAGAACGATAGGGGAAATACCATCTGGACCAGCGTATTTGTGTATATTGAAATCTTGAAGTACTATTGCCACTGTACGAGTGCGCAGACACCTTTCATTAATGTACTTAGCAGATATTCGATAGTCACCAGCTAACGTAGTGGTTTTCCCAGCGTGGAAGAACACCTCTTCAGAACGATAGGGGAAATACCATCTGTACCAGCGGATTTGTGCATATTGAAATCTTGAAGTGCTATTGCCACTGTACGAGTGCGCAGATACCTTTCATCAATGTACTTAGCAGATATTCGGTAGTCACCACGTTAGCCGCGAAAAACCGCCACCTGATGCGAGAATATGCCGGACAAGTGCAGAGGAAGTGTTGTGCTGTGCCATTCTCCTCCCCGCCAACAGGACAGGTGGTGGTGTCGCTTAAGCCCAACACATTGAAGTGTTAGTAAAAGGTTGGTGGCCCGAAAGGTTCTTGGTGACGTCGAATATGTGGTCATTCCAACGAAGTTTGCCATTAACGCACATACCGAGGAAGGCAGGCAATGTCAGCAATGCTCCGTAAGTAAAGTATGTTAATGACAGCTCAGACATAACTAGGGGTGAGGGTTTGTTTGATTTTGTTCTCTGCTGCAATCTTCTCGACTGTAATAGGGGTAACGATCCTATCTTCATTACAGCGACCAGAAAGAAGGTTTTTGACGTAACGCAAAACAGTATTGCTCAAGTAGCTAACTGGAGGGTATCTAGCAGGACATCTCTATCAGACCACTGTTGTATACTCTTTGACCTACAAGTCGGCTTTTAGGACAGGAAAATTTCCAGAAACTGGGAAAGGTTCAAAACAGAACTTCAGAGGATTGAAATCACCTGCCCAAGCAGAGATCTCACTACCGAACATGAATTCGACGACATAATCGAATACCGTACCGGGGCGATCTCTAGCAGATTTCCAGATTTCATATGGTAGGTAATGAGGTTGTGGACCGAGGGCTGGGGGTCAGTCCATTCAAAACAGAAGTCATGTTGTTTGCTAGCAAAAGGATCATTCCAATATTCAATGTACCAATAATGGTAGAGTTGATAAGGCACTGTATTGCCAACAAGATGATCGCCATCTCTTTTGACAGTCAAGCGGCCGTAAAAGTCACAAAATCAGATGTGCTGAAGTCGAGGGCTGTGAGCCAATGTAGGAAGTCGCTAGACGAGTGCCAGGACACACTGATATCCCGGGAAACGGCGTAGTGGACAAGATTGAAAGATCAGGGTAGGAAATGAATGCATTAATGGCACTTGAATCAGTAAGAATACCGCTTAGCATAACGTAGGCTTACGACTCCCGCCAGATACTTTTATTATGAGCTGGAGGATGTGAACAAAGCTAAGCTAAAACAAAACATGAGATTGGTATATAAAATGGGTTGGTTTTAAGAGAACGTACTTTGTGCACATACCAGCCGTTATTCTCTTAGTATATTTGCAAGTGTTTCAAATTCGAAGAAATGTACCCAGAAGGACACAATGGAGCCCATTTCTGGCCTAAGTGAAAGAAGCACAGGAGCAACAACCAACATACCTACTAAGTGCTCGGTAGACGGGGGAGTTACTACCTAAGTGCTCGTTAGGAGGAGGGAGAGGAAGATTCGCCTTTTTTGGGACGCGCTGGACATATGCTGTTTCCCATCTTCTCGGAAAGAGCCCTGAAGAAAAGGCCAGTTAGAAAAGCTAACGTAGTGGTTTTCCCAGCGTGGAAGAACACCTATTCAGAACGATAGGGGAAATACCATCTGGACCAGCGGATTTGTGTATTTTGATATCTTGAAGTACTATTGCCACTGTACGAGTGCGCAAACACAATTCATTAATGTACTTAGCAGATATTCGGTAGTCACCACGTTAGCCGCGAAAAACCGCCACCTGATGCGAGAATATGCCGGACAACTGCAGAGGAAGTGTTGTGCTGTGCCATTCTCCTCCCCGCCAACAGGACAGGTGGTGGTGTCGCTTAAGCCCAACATGTTTAAGTGCTTGCAAAAGGTTGGTGGCCCGAAGGGTTCTTGGCGACGTCGAATATTCCAACGAAGTTTGCCATTAACTCACATACCGAGGAAGGCAGGCCTTTCGGTGTCAGCAATGCTCCGTAAGTAAAGTATGTTAATGCGACAGCTCAGACATAACTATGGGTGAGGGTTTGTTTGATTTTGTTCTCTGCTGCAATTTTCTCGACTGTAATAGCGGTAACGATCCCATATTCATTAGAGCGAACAGAAAGGAGGTTTTGGACGTAACTTTCATATCCCAAAACAGTCTTGTTCAAGTAGTTAACTGGAGGGTATCTAGCAGGACATCTCTATCAGACCACTGCTGGATCAGGCGGTCAACCAAACGGCCGACAGACTAAGAGAGGGCGGACTCTGGATCCGAATACCATACTGACACGAATCTGCAGAACTCAAATGGTGCGCCACTGTAAGCACAAAAGAAACAGACTACCTACCCTCGACATTCACCTTCAGCAGGGGATTCAATATCAGAATACCGGAAAGTTGTGAATGGGATGAGGGAAGTCACGAAAAGGGAATACATCTACATCGACGGCTCCAAAATAAATATCGGAAAAGGCTCAGGCATCTTTTGTGAACCCTAGGATTAAGCAAATCCTTTATAGTCATTATCCAGGATGAAGTCGAACTAAGAAGGCACTGTATTGCCAACAAGACGATCACCATCTATTTTGGCAGTCAAGCGGCCATAAAACTAGCGGTTATTCTCTTAGTATATTTGCAAGTGTTTCAAACTCGCAGAAAGGTACCCAGAAGGACACAATGGAGCCAATTTCTGGCCTAAGTGAAAGAAGTCACAGGAGCATTTTACTAAGTGTTTGGTAGACGGAGGAGTTACTACCTAAGTGCTCGTTAGGAGGAGGGAGAGGAGGATTCGCCTTTTTTGGAATGCGCTGAAGTTTGCAATTAACGCACATACCGAGGAAGGCAGGCCTTTCGGTGTCAGCAATGCTTTGTAGGTAAAGTATGTTAATGCGACAGCTCAGACATAACTAGGGATGAGAATTTGTTTGATATTGTTCTCTGCTGCAATGTTCTCGACTGTAATAGGGGTAACGATGCCATCTTCATTACAGCGACCAGAAAGACGATTTTGGACGTAGCTTTCGTATCCCAAAACAGTCCTGCTCAAGTAGCTAACTGGAGGGTATCTAGCAGGACATCTCTATCAGACCACTGTTGTATACTCTTTGACCTACAAGTCGGCTTTTAGGACAGGAAAATTTCCAGAAACTGGGAAAGGTTAAAAAAGAACTTCAGAGGATTGAAATCACCTGCCCAAGCAGAGATCTCACTACCGAACAAGAATTCGACGACATAATCGTATACCGTATCGCGGCGATCTCTAGCAGATTTCCAGATTTCATATGGTAGGTAATGAGGTTGTGGACCGAGGGCTGGGGGTCAGTCCATTCAAAACAGAAGTCATGTTGTTTGCTAGCAAAAGGATCATTCCAATATTCAATGTACCAATAATGGGAGAGTTGATAAGGCACTGTATTGCCAACAAGATGATCGCCATCTCTTTTGACAGTCAAGCGGCCGTAAAAGTCACAAAATCAGATGTGCTGAAGTCGAGGGCTGTGAGCCAATGTAGGAAGTCGCTAGACGAGTGCCAGGACACACTGATATCCCGGGAAACGGCGTAGTGGACAAGATTGAAAGATCAGGGTAGGAAATGAATGCATTAATGGCACTTGAATCAGCAAGAACACCGTTTAGCATAATGTAGGCTTACGACTCCCGCCAGATACTTTTATTATGAGCTGGAGGATGTGGACAAAGCGAAGCTAAAATACAACATGAGATTTGTATATAAAGTGGGTTGGTTTTAAGAGAACGTACTTTGTGCACATACCAGCGGTTATTCTCTAAGTATATTTCCAAGTGTTTCAAATTCGAAGAAAGGTACCCAGAAGGACACAATGGAGCCAATTTCTGGCCTAAGTGAAAGAAGTCACAGGAGCATCCTACTAAGTGCTCGGTAGACGTAGGAGTTACTACCTAAGTGCTCGTTAGGAGGAGGGAGAGGAAGATTCGCCTTTCTTGGAACGCGCTGGACAAATGCTGTTTCCCATCTTCTCGGAAAGAGCCCTGAAGAAAAGGACAGTTAGAAAAGCTAACGTAGTGGTTTTCCCAGCGTGGAAGAACACCTCTTCAGAACGATAGGGGAAATACCATCTGGACCAGCGGATTTGTGTATATTGAAATCTTGAAGTACTATTGGCACTGTACGAGTGCGCAGACACCTGTCATTAATGTACTTAGCAGATATTCGGTAGTCACCACGTTAGCCTGCGAGAATATGCCGGACAACTGCAGAGGAAGTGTTGTGCTGTGCCATTCTCCTCCCCGCCAACAGGACAGGTGGTGGTGTCGCTTAAGCCCAACATGTTTAAGTGCTAGCAAAAGGTGGCGGCCAGAAAGGTTCTTGGCGACGTCGAATATGTGGTCATTCCAACGATGTTTGTCATTAACGCACATACCGAGGATGGAAATCTCTTCGGTGTCAGCAATGTTCCGCAAGTAAAGTATCTTAATGCGACAGCTCAGACATCACTAGGGGTGAGGCTTTGTTTGATTTTGTTCGCTGCTGCAATTTTCTCGACTGTAATGGGGGTAACGATCCCATATTCATTAGAGCGAACAGAAAGGAGGTTTTGGTCGTAACTTTCGTATCCCAAAACAGTCTTGTTCAAGTAGCTAACTGGAGGGTATCTAGCAGGACATCTCTATGAGACCACTGCTGGATACTCTTTGACGGTTTTCAGGACGGGACAATTTCCAGAAACTGGGAAAGGTTCAAAAAGGAACTTCAGAGGATTGAAATCCCCTACCCAAGCAGAGATTTCTCTACCGAACAAGAAGTCAACGACACAGTCGAATACCGTACCGGAGCGATCTCTGTCAGATTTCCAGACTTCATATGGTAGGTAATTGGGTTGTGGACCGAGGGCTGGGGGTCACTCAATCCAAAACAGAAGTCCTGTTGTTTACTATGAAAAGGATCATTCCAGTATGCAATGTACCAATAATGGGAGGGAATGATCTAGAAATGTCCTGTTCTTCAAGATACCTAGGCGTTATCTTAAGCTCCAAACTTAACTGGAGAGAGAGTGTAGAAGACCGCGTTAAGCAGCCGTACTTGGCATTATATGCCGGTCCCAAAACATTCGGCAACGAATGTGGACTTAAACCACTTTTGGTACAAGGGTTGTACACAACTGTTGTGAGGCCCATCCTGAAATGGAATATCAGAATACCGGAAAGTTGTGAATGGGATGAGGGAAGTCACGGCACCAAAATGATTATCGGAACAGGCACAGGCATCTTTGTGAAACCCTAGGATTAAGCAAATCCTTTATAATCATTATCCAGGCTGAAGCCGAACTGAGAAGGCACTGTATTGCCAACAAGACGATCACCACCTATTTTGGCAGTCAAGCGGCCATGAAACTAGCGGTTATTCTTTTAGTATATTTCCAAGTATTTCATATTCGAAGAAAGGTACCCAGAAGGACACAATGGAGCCAATTGCTGGCCTAAGTGAAAGATGTCAGAGGAGCATCCACCAACATACCTACTAAGTGCTCGGTCGAAGGAGGAGCTACTACCTAAGTGCTCGGTAGGAGGAGGGAGAGGAAGATTCGACTTTTTTGGGATGCGCTGGACAAATGCTGTTTCCCATCTTCTCGGAAAGAGCCCTGAAGAAAAGGCCAGTCAAAAAAGCTAATTTAGTGGTTTTCCCAGCGTGGTAGAACACCTCTTCAGATCGATAGGGGGAAATACCATCTGGACCAGCGTATTTGTGTATATTGAAATCTTGAAGTACTATTACCACTGTACGAGTGCGCAGACACCTTTCATTAATGTACTTAGCAGATATTCGATAGTCACCACGTTAGCCGCGAAAAACCGCCACCTGATGCGAGCATTTGTCGGACAACTGCACAGGAAGTGTTGTGCTGTGCCATTCTCCTCCCCGCCAATAGGACACGTGGTGGTGTCGCTTAAGTCCAACACATTTAAGTGTTAGCAAAGGTTGGTGGGCCGAAAGGTTCTTGGCGACGTCGAATATGTGGTCATTCCAACGAAGTTTGTCTTTAACGCACATACCGAGGATGGAAAGGCCTTCTGTGTCAGCAATGCTCCGTATCACTAGGGGTGAGGCTTTGTTTGATGTTGTTCTCTGCTGCAATCTTCTCGACTGTAATAGGGGTAACGATCCCATCTTCATTACAGCGAACCCAATACTCTTGAATAGTATCTTGGATACTCTTTGACCTACAAGTCGGCTTTCATAACAGGACAATTTCCAGAAACTGGGAAAGGTTCAAAACAGAACTTCAGAGGATTGAAATCCCCTGCCCAAGCAGAGATCTCTCTACCGAACAAGAAGTCGACGACACAGTCGAATACCGTACCGGGGGCTGGGGCTGGGGCTCAGTCCATCCAAAACAGAAGTTCTGTTGTTTACTAGGAAAAGGATCATTCCAGTATTCAATGTACCAATAATGGGAGGGAATGATCGTACTTGGCATTATATGCCGGTCCCAAAACATTCGGCAACGAATGGGGACTTAAACCACTGGTTGTACACAACTGTTGTGAGGCCCATCCTGAAATACGGTGCTGTTGGGAAATGAAATATTTTCTCTCCAATCTCACCGGCTTGCATGGATATAACTGGGTGCCTAAAGGTGCGATCAGACGATCACCCAAACTTGTCAATACAGATGGGTTACCCACTTTGGGAGAAAATCTACGTCATAGTGATGTCAGGATGTCATCCGGATGACAAGTTTAGATGACCGTCTGATCGCACCTTAAGGACGACAGCAGCGAGGCGGTTAAAACGGCCGACAGACTTAGAGAGGGCGGACTCTGGATCCGAAGACCATACTCACACGCATCTGCAGAACTCAAATGGTGCCCCACTGTGAGCACAAAAGATACAGACTACCTACCCTCGACATTCACCTTCAGCAGGGGATTCAATATCAGAATACCGGAAAGTTGTGAATGGGATGAGGGAAGTCACGAAAAGGGAATATATCTACATCGACGGCTCCAAAATGAATATCGGAACAGGCATAGGCATCTTTTGTGAAACCCTAGGTTTAAGCAAATCCTTTATAATCATTATCCAGGCTGAAGCCGAACTGAGAAGGCACTGTATTGCAAGTGTTTCAAATTCGAAGAAAGGTACCCAGAAGGATGCAATGGAGCCAATTTCTGGCCTAAGTGAAAGATGTCACAGGAGTATCCACCAACATACCTACTAAGTGCTCGGTAGACGAAGGAGTTACTTCCTAAGTGCTCGTTCGGAGTAGGGAGAGGATGATTCGCCTTTTTTGGAAGGCCCTGGACAAATGCTGTTTCCCATCTTCTCGGAAAGAGCCCTGAAGAAAAGGACAGTTAGAAAAGCTAACGTAGTGGTTTTCCCAGCGTGGAAGAACACCTCTTCAGAACGATAGGGGAAATACCATCTGGACCAGCGGATTTGTGTATATTGAAATCTTGAAGTACTATTGCCACTGTACGAGTGCGCAGACACCTTTCATTAATGTACTTAGCAGATATTCGGTAGTCACCACGTTAGCCGCGAAAAACCGCCACCTGATGCGAGAATATGCCGGACAACTGCAGAGGAAGTGTTGTGCTGTGCCATTCTCCTCCCCGCCAACAGGACAGGTGGTGGTGTCGCTTAAGCCCAACACATTGAAGTGTTAGTAAAAGGTTGGTGGCCCGAAAGCTTCTTGGCGACGTCGAATATGTGGTCATTCCAACGAAGTTTGCCATTAACGCACATACCGAGGAAGGTAGGCCTTTCGGTGTCACCAATGCTCCGTAAGTAAAGTATGTTAATGCGACAGCTCAGACATAACTAGGGGTGAGAATTTGTTTGATATTGTTCTCTGCAGCAATCTTCTCGACTGTAATAGGGGTAACGATCCCATCTTCATTACAGCGACCAGAAAGAAGATTTTGGACGTAACTTTCGTATCCCAAAACAGTCCTGCTCAAGTAGCTAACTGGAGAGTATCTAGCAGGACATCTCTATCAGACCACTGTTGTATACTCTTTGACCTACAAGTCGGCTTTTAGGACAGGAAAATTTCCAGAAACTGGGAAAGGTTCAAAACAGAACTTCAGAGGATGAAATCACCTGCCCAAGCAGAGATCTCACTACCGAACAAGAATTCGACGACATAATCGTATACCGTACCGGGGCGATCTCTGGCAGATTTCCAGATTTCATATGGTAGGTAATGAGGTTGTGGACCGAGGGCTGGGGGTCAGTCCATTCAAAACAGAAGTCATGTTGTTTGCTAGCAAAAGGATCATTCCAATATTCAATGTACCAATAATGGTAGAGTTGATAAATCACTGTATTGCCAACAAGACGATCGCCATCTATTTTGACAGTCAAGCGGCCATAAAAGTCATGAAATCAGGTGTGTTGAAGTCAAGGGCTGTTAGCTAATGCAGGAAGTCGTTGGACGAGTGCCAGGAAGTTTGAAGATCAGGGTAAAAAATGAATGCATCACTGGCACTTGAATCAGTAAGAACACCGCTTATCACCATCGCACGCAAAATCGACACCGAGTCCTTGAGTAGAACTAACCTACTCTGGACACAACTCGATACGTGCAGACATACAAAGGATATATGGCCAGCTGTCAACAAAATGAGATCAAAATTCATAATCGGGTTAAAGCGCATGGATATCCGAGTACTTACGGGTCACTGCGATATGGGTCAGCATGCGGAACGGCTGGAGGAGGGAGAGGAAGGTTCGCCTTTTTTGGGACGCGCTGGAGCAAAGAACAGTTAGAAAAGCTAAAGTAGTGGTTTTCCCAGCGTGGAAGAACGCCTCTTCAGAACGATAGGGGAAATACCATCTGGACCAGCGGATTTGTGTATATTGAGATCTTGAATGCTAATGTGACCTGGGAGTTAGATGAAGTTGGTCGTCTATAACGAGGGACCAAAGGAGTGGCGAGTGGACACCCTCAAATTGTTAGTGCTGGGATTTCGACATCTTCGAAGCGGGTCTGGATTATTCTTCCGTTAAGCATCGACATTATCCATCTCCCTGGTGAGGCTTTGTTTGATGTTGTTCTCTGTTCTCTTTTATTATGAGATGGAGGATGTGGACAAAGCCAAGCTAAAATACAACATGAGATTTGTATATAAAACGGGTTGGTTTTAAGAGAACGTACTTTGTGCACATACCAGCGGTTATTCTCTAAGTATATTTTGAAGAGTTTCAAATTCGAAGAAAGGTACCCAGAAGGACACAATGGAGCCAATTTCTGGCCTAAGTGAAAGAAGTCACAGGAGCATCCACCAACATACCTACTAAGTGCTCGGTAGACGGAGGAGTTACTACCTAAGTGCTCGTTAGGAGGAGGGAGAGGAAGATTCGCCTTTTTTGGAACGCGCTGGACAAATGCTGTTTCCCATCTTCTCGGAAAGAGCCCTGAAGAAAAGGACAGTTAGAAAAGCTAACGTAGTGGTTTTCCCAGCGTGGAAGAACACCTCCTCAGAACGATATCGGAAATACCATCTGGACCAGCGGATTTGTGCATATTGAAATCTTGAAGTGCTATTGCCACTGTACGAGTGCGCATACACCCTTCATCAATATACTTAGCAGATATTCGGTAGTCACCACGTTAGCCGCGAAAAACCGCCACCTGATGCGAGAATATGCCGGACAACTGCAGAGGAAGTGTTGTGCTGTGCCATTCTCCTCCCCGCCAACAGGACAGGTGGTGGTGTCGCTTAAGCCCAAAATGTTTAAGTGCTTGCAAAAGGTTGGTGGCCCGAAAGGTTCTTGGCGACGTCGAATATGTGGTCATTCCAACGAAGTTTGCCATTAACGCACATACCGAGGAAGGCAGGCCTTTCGGTGTCAGCAATGCTCCGTAAGTAAAGTATGTTAATGCGACAGCTCAGACATAACTAGGGGTGAGGGTTTGTTTGATTTTGTTCTCTGCTGCAATCTGCTCGACTGTAATAGGGGTAACGATCCCATCTTCATTACAGCGACCAGAAAGAAGATTTTGGACGTAACTTTCGTATCCCAAAACAGTCCTGCTCAAGTAGCTAACTGGAGGGTATCTAGCAGGACATCTCTATCAGACCACTGTTGTATACTCTTTGACCTACAAGTCGGCTTTTAGGACAGGAAAATTTCCAGAAACTGGGAAAGGTTCAAAACAGAACTTCAGAGGATTGAAATCACCTGCCCAAGCAGAGATCTCACTACCGAACAAGAATTCGACGACATAATCGTATACCGTACCGGGGCGATCTATGGCAGATTTCCAGATTTCATATGGTAGGTAATGAGGTTGTGGACCGAGGGCTGGGGGTCAGTCCATTCAAAACAGAAGTCATGTTGTTTGCTAGCAAAAGGATCACTCCAATATTCAATGTACCAATAATGGTAGAGTTGATAAGGCACTGTATTGCCAACAAGATGATCGCCATCTCTTTTGACAGTCAAGCGGCCGTAAAAGTCATAAAATCAGATGTGCTGAAGTCGAGGGCTGTGAGCCAATGTAGGAATTCGGTAGACGAGTGCCAGGACACACTGATATCCCGGGAAACGGCGTAGTGGACAAGATTGAAAGATCAGGGTAGGAAATGAATGCATTAATGGCACTTGAATCAGTAGGAATACCGCTTAGCATAACGTAGGCTTACGACTCCCGCCAGATACTTTTATTATGAGCTGGAGGATGTGGACAAAGCTAAGCTAAAACAAAACATGAGATTGGTATATAAAATGGGTTGGTTTTAAGAGAACGTACTTTGTGCACATACCAGCCGTTATTCTCTTAGTATATTTCCAAGTGTTTCAAATTCGAAGAAATGTACCCAGAAAGACACAATGGAGCCCAATTCTGGCCTAAGTGAAAGAGGCACAGGAGCATCAACCAACATACCTACTAAGTGCTCGGTAGACGGAGGAGTTACTACCTAAGTGCTCCCCGCCAACAGGACAGGTGGTGGTATCGCTTAAGCCCAACATGTTTAAGTGCTTGCAAAAGGTTGGTGGCCCGAAAGGTTCTTGGCGACGTCGAATATGTGGTCATTCCAATGAAGTTTGCCATTAACTCACATACCGAGGAAGGCAGGCCTTTCGGTGTCAGCAATGCTCCGTAAGTAAAGTATGTTAATGCGACAGCTCAGACATAACTAGGGGTGAGAGTTTGTTTGATTTTGTTCTCTGCTGCAATTTTCTCGACTGTAATAGGGGTAACGATCCCATATTCATTAGAGCGAACAGAAAGGAGGTTTTGGACGTAACTTTCGTATCCAAAAACAGTCTTGTTCAAGTAGTTAACTGGAGGGTATCTAGCAGGACACCTCTATCAGACCACTGCTGGATCAGGCGGTCAACCAAACGGCCGACAGACTTAGAGAGGGCGGACTCTGGATCCAAATACCATACTGACACGAATCTGCAGAACTTAAATGGTGCGCCACTGAAAGCACAAAAGAAACAGACTACCTACCCTCGACATTCACCTTCAGCAGGGGATTCAATATCAGATTACCGGAAAGTTAGGAATGGGATGAGGGAAGTCACGAAAAGGGAATATATCTACATCGATGGCTCCAAAATACATATCGGAAAAAGCTCAGGCATCTTTTGTGAACCCTAGGTTTAAGCAAATCCTTTATAGTCATTATCCAGGCTGAAGTCGGACTAAGAAGGCACTGTATTGCCAACAAGACGATCACCATCTATTTTGGCAGTCAAGCGGCCATAAAACTAGCGGTTATTCTCTTAGTATATTTGCAAGTGTTTCAAATTCGAAGAAAGGTGCCCAGAAGGACACAATTGGGCCAATTGCTGGCCTAAGTGAAATATGTCACAGGAGCATCCACCAACATACCTACTTCGTGCTCGGTGAAAGGAGGAGCTACTAAAGTGGTCGGTAGGAGGAGTGAGAGGAAGATTCGCCTTTTTTGGGACGCGCTGGACAAATGCTGTTTCCCATCTTCTAGAAAAGAGCCCCGAAGAAAAGGCCAGTTAGAGAGCTAACGTAGTGGTTTTCCCAGCGTGGAAGAACACCTCTTCAGAACGATAGGGGAAATAGCATCTGGACCAGCGGATTTGTGCATATTGAAATCTTGAAGTGCTATTGCCACTGTATGAGTGCGCATACACCTTTCATCAATATACTTAGCAGATATTCGGTAGTCACCACGTTAGCCGCGAAAAACCGCCACCTGATGCGAGACTATGCCGGACAACTGCAGAGGAAGTGTTGTGCTGTGCCATTCTCCTCCCCGCCAATAGGACACGTGGTGGTATCGCTTAAGTCCAACACATTTAAGTGTTAGCAAAGGTTGGTGGCCCGAAAGGTTCTTGGCGACGTCGAATATGTGGTCATTCCAACGAAGTTTGTCTTTAACGCACATACCGAGGATGGAAAGGCCTTCGGTGTCAGCAATGCTCCGTATCACTAGGGGTGAGGCTTTGTTTGATGTTGTTCTTTGTTCTCTTTTATTATGAGCTGGAGGATGTGGACAAAGCCAAGCTAAAATACAACATGAGCTTTGTATATAAAACGGGTTAGTTTTAAGAGAACGTACTTTGTGCACATACCAGCGGTTATTCTCTAAGTATATTTCCAAGTGTTTCAAATTCGAAAAAAGGTACCCAGAAGGACACAATGGAGCCAATTTCTGGCCTAAGTGAAAGAAGTCACAGGAGCATCCACCAACATACCTACTAAGTGCTCGGTAGACGGAGGAGTCACTACCTAAGTGCTCGTGAGGAGGAGGGAGAGGAAGATTCGCCTTTTTTGGAACGCGCTGGACAAATGCTGTTTCCCATCTTCTCGGAAAGAGCCCTGAAGAAAAGGACAGTTAGAAAAGCTAACGTAGTGGTTTTCCCAGCGTGGAAGAACACCTCTTCAGAACGATAGGGGAAATACCATCTGGACCAGTGAATTTGTGCATATTGAAATCTTGAAGTGCTATTGCCACTGTACGAGTGCGCATACACCTTTCATCAATATACTTAGCAGATATTCGGTAGTCACCACGTTAGCCGCGAAAAACCGCCACCTGATGCGAGAATATGCCGGACAACTGCAGAGGAAGTGTTGTGCTGTGCCATTCTCCTCCCCGCCAACAGGACAGGTGGTGGTGTCGCTTAAGCCCAAAATGTTTAAGTGATTGCAAAAGGTTGGTGGCCCGAAAGGTTCTTGGCGACGTCGAATATGTGGTCATTCCAACGAAGTTTGCCATTAACGCACATACCGAGGAAGGCAGGCCTTTTCGGTGTCAGCAATGCTCCGGAAGTAAAGTATGTTAATGCGACAGCTCAGACATAACTAGGGGTGAGGGTTTGTTTGATTTTGTTCTCTGCTGCAATCTTCTCGACTGTAATAGGGGTAACGATCCCATCTTCATTACAGCGACCAGAAAGAAGGTTTTGGACGTAACGCAAAACAGTCTTGTTCAAGTAGCTAACTGGAGGGTATCTAGCAGGACATCTCTATCAAACCACTGTTGTATACTCTTTGACCTACAAGTCGGCTTTTAGGACAGGAAAATTTCCAGAAACTGGTAAAAGTTCAAAACAGAACTTCAGAGGATTGAAATCACCTGCCCAAGCAGAGATCTCACTACCGAACAAGAATTCGACGACATAATCGAATACCGTACCGGGGCGATCTCTGGCAGATTTCATATGGTAGGTAATGAGGTTGCGGACCGAGGGCTGGGGGTCAGTCCATTCAAAACAGAAGTCATGTTGTTTGCTAGCAAAAGGATCATTCCAATATTCAATGTACCAATAATGGTAGAGTTGATAAGGCACTGTATTGCCAACAAGATGATCGCCATCTCTTTTGACAGTCAAGCGGCCGTAAAAGTCATAAAATCAGATGTGCTGAAGTCGAGGGCTGTGAGCCAATGCAGGAAGTCGGTAGACGAGTGCCAGGACACACTGATATCCCGGGAAACGGCGTAGTGGACAAGATTGAAAGATCAGGGTAGGAAATGAATGCATTAATGGCACTTGAATCAGTAAGAATACCGCTTAGCATAACGTAGGCTTACGACTCCCGCCAGATACTTTTATTATGAGCTGGAGGATGTGAACAAAGCTAAGCTAAAACAAAACATGAGATTGGTATATAAAATGGGTTGGTTTTAAGAGAACTTACTTTGTGCACATACCAGCCGTTATTCTCTTAGTATATTTGCAAGTGTTTCAAATTCGAAGAAAGGTACCCAGAAGGACACAATTGGGACAATTGCTGGCCTAAGTGAAAGATGTCACAGGAGCATCCACCAACATACCTACTTAGTGCTCGGTGAAAGGAGGAGCTACTACCTAAGTGGTCGGTAGGAGGAGGGAGAGGAAGATTCGCCTTTTTTGGGACGCGCTGGACAAATGCTGTTTCCCATCTTCTCGGAAAGAGCCCTGAAGAAAAGGCCAGTTAGAAAAGCTAACGTAGTGGTTTTCCCAGCGTGGAAGAACACCTCTTCAGAACGATAGGGGAAATACTATCTGGACCAGCGAATTTGTGTATATTGAAATCTTGAAGCCACTGTACGAGTGCGCAGACACCTTTCATTAATGTACTTAGCAGATATTCGGTAGTCACCACGTTAGCCGCGAAAAACCGCCACCTGATGCGAGCATTTGTCGGTCAACTGCACAGGAAGTGTTGTGCTGTGCCATTCTCCTCCCCGCCAATAGGACACGTGGTGGTGTCGCTTAAGTCCAACACATTTAAGTGTTAGCAAAGGTTGGTGGCCCGAAAGGTTCGTGGCGACGTCGAATATGTGGTCATTCCAACGAAGTTTGTCTTTAACGCACATACCGAGGATGGAAACGCCTTCGGTGTCAGCAATGCTCCGTATCACTAGGGGTGAGGCTTTGTTTGATGTTGTTCTCTGCTGCAATCTTCTCGACTGTAATAGGGGTAACGATCCCATCTTCATTACAGCGAACCCAAAACAGTCTTGTTCAAATAGCTAACTGGAGGGTATCTAGCAGGACATCTCTATCAGACCACTGCTGGATACTCTTTGACCTACAAGCCGGCTTTCATAACAGGACAATTTCCAGAAACTGGGAAAGGTTCAAAAAAGTACTTCAGAGGATTGAAATCCCCTGCCCAATCAGAGATCTCTCTACCGAACAAGAAGTCGACGACACAGTCGAATACCGTACCGGGGGCTGGGGCTGGGGCTCAGTCCATCCAAAACAGAAGTTCTGTTGTTTACTAGGAAAAGGATCATTCCAGTATTCAATGTACCAATAATGGGAGGGAATGATCGTACTTGGCATTATATGCCGGTCCCAAAACATTCGGCAACGAATGGGGACTTAAACCACTGGTTGTACACAACTGTTGTGAGGCCCATCCTGAAATACGGTGCAGTTGGGAAATGAAATATTTTCTCTCCAATCTCACCGGCTTGCATGGATATAACTGGGTGCCTAAAGGTGCGATCAGACGATCACCCAAACTTGTCAATACAGATGGGTTACCCACTTTGGGAGAAAATCTACGTCATAGTGATGTCAGGATGTCATCCGGATGACAAGTTTGGATGACCGTCTGATCGCACCTTAAGGACGACAGCAGCGAGGCGATTAAAACGGCCGACAGACTTAGAGAGGGCGGACTCTGGATCCGAAGACCATACTGACACGCATCTGCAGAACTCAAATGGTGCCCCACTGTGAGCACAAAAGAAACAGACTACCTACCCTCGACATTCACCTTCAGCAGGGAATTCAATATCAGAACACCGGAAAGTTGTGAATGGGATGAGGGAAGTCACGAAAAGGGAATATATCTACATCCACGGCTCCAAAATGAATATCGGAACAGGCATAGGCATCTTTTGTGAAACCCTAGGATTAAGCAAATCCTTTATAATCATTATCCAGGCTGAAGCCGAACTGAGAAGGCACTGTATTGCAAGTGTTTCAAATTCGAAGAAAGGTACCCAGAAGGATGCAATGGAGCCAATTTCTGGCCTAAGTGAAAGAAGTCACAGGAGTATCCACCAACATACCTACTAAGTGCTCGGTAGACGAAGGAGTTACTACCTAAGTGCTCGTTAAGAGTAGGGAGAGGAAGATTCGCCTTTTTTGGAAGGCGCTGGACAAATGCTGTTTCCCATCTCCTCGGAAAGAGCCCTGAAGAAAAGGACAGTTAGAAAAGCTAACGTAGTGGTTTTCCCAGCGTGGAAGAACACCTCTTCAGAACGATAGTGGAAATGCCATCTGGACCACCGGATTTGTGTATATTGAAATCTTGAAGTACTATTGCCACTGTACGAGTGCGCAGACACCTTTCATTAATGTACTTAGCAGATATTCGGTAGTCACCACGTTAGCCGCGAAAAACCGCCACCTGATGCGAGAATATGCCGGACAACAGCAGAGGAAGTGTTGTGCTGTGCCATTCTCCTCCCCGCCAACAGGACAGGTGGTGGTGTCGCTTAAGCCCAACATGTTTAAGTGTTTGCAAAAGGTTGGTGGCCCGAAAGGTTCTTGGCGACGTCGAATATGTGGTCATTCCAACGAAGTTTGCAATTAACTCACATACCGAGGAAGGCAGGCCTTTTCGGTGTCAGCAATGCTCCGTAAGTAAAGTATGTTAATGCGACAGCTCAGACAAAACTAGGGGTGAGGGTTTGTTTGATTTTGTTATCTGCTGCAATCTTCTCGACTGTAATAGGGGTAACGATCCCATCTTCGTTACAGCGACCAGAAAGAAGGTTTTGGACGTAACGCAAAACAGTCTTGTTCAAGTAGCTAACTGGAGGGTATCTAGCAGGACATCACTATCAGACCACTGTTGTATACTCTTTGACCTACAAGTCGGCTTTTAGGACAGGAAAATTTCCAGACACTGGGAAAGGTTCAAAACAGAACTTCAGAGGATTGAAATCACCTGCCCAAGCAGAGATCTCACTACCGAACAAGAATTCGACGACATAATCGAATACCGTACCGGGGCGATCTCTGGCAGATTTCCAGATTTCATATGGTAGGTAATGAGGTTGTGGACCGAGGGCTGGGGGTCAGTCCATCCAAAACAGAAGTCATGTTGTTTGCTAGCAAAAGGATCATTCCAATATCCAATGTACCAATAATGGGAGAGTT
The DNA here is from genome assembly GCA_963576555.1 of Ferdinandea cuprea. Classification (NCBI taxonomy): domain Eukaryota; kingdom Metazoa; phylum Arthropoda; class Insecta; order Diptera; family Syrphidae; genus Ferdinandea; species Ferdinandea cuprea. The sequence continues at coordinate 60,823,992 of OY754961.1, forward strand.
GATAAGGCACTATATTGCCAACAAGACGATCGCCATCGATTTTGACAGTCAAGCGGCGATAAAAGTCATGAAATCAGGTGTGCTGAAGTCAAGGGCTGTAAGCCAATGCAGGAAGTCGTTGGACGAGTGCCAGGAAGTTTGAAGATCGGGGTAAAAAATGAATGCATCACTGGCACTTGAAGTAAGAACACCGCTTATCACCATCGCACGCAAAATCGACACCAAGTCCTTGAGTAGAACTAACCTACTCTGGACACAACTCGATACGTGCAGACATACAAAGGATATATGGCCAGCAGTCAACAAAATCAGATCAAAATTAATAATCGGGTTAAAGCGCATGGATATCCGAGTACTTACGGGTCACTGCGATATAGGGTCAGCATGCGGAACGGCTGGAGGAGGGAGAGGAAGGTTCGCCTTTTTTGGGACGCGCTGGAGCAAAGAACATTTAGAAAAGCTAAAGTAGTGGTTTTCCCAGCGTGGAAGAACGCCTTTTCAGAACGATAGGGGAAATACCATCTGGACCAGCGGATTTGTGTATATTGAGATCTTGAATGCTAATGTGACCTGGGAGTTAGATGAAGTTGGTCGTCTATAACGAGGGACCACAGGAGTGGCGAGTGGACACCCTCAAGTTGTTAGTGCTGGGATTTCGACTTCTTCGATGCGGGTCTGGATTTTTCTTCCGTTAAGCATCGACATTATCCATCTCCCAAGGATTGGTGACAGATTCATGTTGTTGAGAGCCCTGTAGGTGGAATCCTTTCGATTAATGGTGGATTCAATTTGGTTACTAATTCAGTAAGGGCAGACTCAGCGCATTTACCCGGCTGATAGGCATATCGAGACTTGCTTAGCGGAAAATACGACAAAGCTTTGTCTCTAATATGTCTATCAGCCAGCTTGCCAATGCTTTTAAGAATAAAGGCCATGAGGCTGATCGGCTGGAAGGATTTTGGACTTGAGTCCGCATTTCATCCCGTCTTGGGTAGATATTTGTCTGTTACTTTTCGCCAGGCCTTCGGTATGTAACCGTAGTAATAATGCCGGAAATATGCCGTCCTCTTCTGCTGCTTTGTATGGCTGCAGGGAAGATATAGCCCATTTTATGGCATTGGGATTGCAGATTTTTCTCCCATTTTTTCAGTCTTCTTTTGTCGGCAGGCATATCCGCTCGATTTGGGGAGATAGGTTTAATGTGAGGCAATCAATAATAATTGATCCAGGAAAGTGTGTTTTAAGTAAGAGCTCAAGTGTCTCTTTCTCATTTTGTGTCAGACGGCCGTTTTCATCAGTGAGTATACCTAATGTGACGGTTCTGTCAGAGGCAAGAATTTTATGTAGTCGGCAGTTGGAAGGTATGTCAGACATATCTTCACAGAACCGCCTGACTGATTTCCTTTTTCGCCTTTTTGATTTCTTTGTTAAAGTTGCTGTGAGTACTAGAGTAGGACTGCCAGTCTCCATTTAGTTTTGCTTTGTTGAATAGTTTCCTTACTCCATATCTAAGCACCCAGCCTTAAATAACATAAGGTTTACGACCCCCGCCAGATACTTTTAGTATGACATGGAGGATGTGGGCAAAGCCAAGTTAAAATAAAACCTCAGATTTGTATACAAAACGGGTTAGTTTTAAGTGAGTGTAACTTTGTGATTTTGGACTTGAGTCCGCATTTCATCCCGCCTTGGGTAGATATTTGTCTGTTACTTTTCGCCAGGCCTTCGGTATGTAACCGTAGTAATAATGCCGGAAATATGCCGTCCTCTTCTGCTGATAAGGTTTTCGACCCCCGCAGGATACTTTTAGTATGACCTGCAAAGCCAAGCTAAAATAAAACCTCAGATTTGTATACAAAACCGGTTAGTTTTACGAGAGTGTAACTTTGTGCACATACTATCGGTTATTCTCTTAGTTTATTTCCAAAGGTTTCAAATCGATGAAAAGGACACAATAGAGCCAATTTCTGGCCTAAGTGAAAGAAGCACAGGAGCATCCACCAACATACTTACTCAGTGCTCGGTAGACGGAGGAGTTACTACCTAAGTGCTCGTTAGGAGGAGGAAGATTCGCCTTTTTTGGAATGCGCTGAAGTTTGCCATTAACGCACATAGCGAGGAAGGCAGGCCTTTCGGTGTCAGCAATGCTTTGTAGGTAAAGTATGTTAATGCGACAGCTCAGACATAACTAGGGGTGAGAATTTGTTTGATATTGTTCTCTGCTGCAATCTTCTCGACTGTAATAGGGGTAACGATCCCATCTTCATTACAGCGACCAGAAAGAAGATTTTGGACGTAACTTTCGTATCCCAAAACAGTCCTGCTCAAGTAGCTACCTGGAGGGTATCTAGCAGGACATCTCTATCAGACCACTGTTGTATACTCTTTGACCTACAAGTCGGCTTTTAGGACAGGAAAATTTCCAGAAACTGGGAAAGGTTCAAAAAAGAACTTCAGAGGATTGAAATCACCTGCCCAAGCAGAGATCTCACTACCGAAGAAGAATTCGACTACATAATCGAATACCGTACCGGGGCGATCTCTGGCAGATTTCCAGACTGATACACACTGATATCCCGGGAAACGGCGCAGTGGAAAAGATTGAGAGATCAGGGTAGGAAATGAATGCATTAATGGCACTTGAATCAGTAAGAATACCGCTTAGCATAACGTAGGCTTACGAGTCCCGCCAGATACTTTTATTATGAGCTGGAGGATGTGGACAAAGCTAAGCTAAAACAAAACATGAGATTGGTATATAAAATGGGTTGGTTTTAAGAGAACGTACTTTGTGCACATACCAGCCGTTATTCTCTTAGTATATTTCCAAGTGTTTCAAATTCGAAGAAATGTACCCAGAAGGACACAATGGAGCCCATTTCTGGCCTAAGTGAAAGAAGCACAGGAGCAACAACCAACATACCTACTAAGTGCTCGGTAGACGGGGGAGTTACTACCTAAGTGCTCGTTAGGAGGAGGGAGAGGAAGATTCGCCTTTTTTGGGACGCGCTGGACATATGCTGTTTCCCATCTTCTCGGAAAGAGCCCTGAAGAAAAGGCCAGTTAGAAAAGCTAACGTAGTGGTTTTCCCAGCGTGGAAGAACACCTATTCAGAACGATAGGGGAAATACCATCTGGACCAGCGGATTTGTGTATATTGATATCTTGAAGTACTATTGCCACTGTACGAGTGCGCAGACACAATTCATTAATGTACTTAGCAGATATTCGGTAGTCACCACGTTAGCCGCGAAAAACCGCCACCTGATGCGAGCATTTGTCGGACAACTGCACAGGAAGTGTTGTGCTGTGCCATTCTCCTCCCCGCCAATAGGACACGTGGTGGTGTCGCTTAAGTCCAACACATTTAAGTGTTAGCAAAGGTTGGTGGCCCGAAAGGTTCTTGGCGACGTCGAATATGTGGTCATTCCCACGAAGTTTGTCTTTAACGCACATACCGAGGATGGAAAGGCCTTCGGTGTCAGCAATGCTCCGTATCACTAGGGGTGAGGCTTTGTCTGATGTTGTTCTCTGCTGCAATCTTCTCGACTGTAATAGGGGTAACGATCCCATCTTCATTACAGCGAACCCAAAACAGTCTTGTTCAAGTAGCTAACTGGAGGGTATCTAGCACGACATCTCTATCAGACCACTGCTGGATACTCTTTGACCTACAAGTCGGCTTTCATAACAGGACAATTTCCAGAAACTGGGAAAGGTTCAAAAAAGTAGTTCAGAGGATTGAAATCCCCTGCCCAATCAGAGATCTCTCTACCGAACAAGAAGTCGACGACACAGTCGAATACCGTACCGGGGGCTGGGGCTGGGGCTCAGTCCATCCAAAACAGAAGTTCTGTTGTTTACTAGGAAAAGGATCATTCCAGTATTCAATGTACCAATAATGGGAGGGAATGATCGTACTTGGCATTATATGCCGGTCCCAAAACATTCGGCAACGAATGGGGACTTAAACCACTGGTTGTACACAACTGTTGTGAGGCCCATCCTGAAATACGGTGCAGTTGGGAAATGAAATATTTTCTCTCCAATCTCACCGGCTTGCATGGATATAACTGGGTGCCTAAAGGTGCGATCAGACGATCACCCAAACTTGTCAATACAGATGGGTTACCCACTTTGGGAGAAAATCTACGTCATAGTGATGTCAAGATGTCATCCGGATGACAAGTTTGGATGACCGTCTGATCGCACCTTAAGGACGACAGCAGCGAGGCGGTTAAAACGGCCGACAGACTTAGAGAGGGCGGACTCTGGATCCGAAGACCATACTGACACGCATCTGCAGAACTCAAATGGTGCCCCACTGTGAGCACAAAAGAAACAGACTACCTACCCTCGACATTCACCTTCAGCAGGGGATTCAATATCAGAATACCGGAAAGTTGTGAATTGGATGAGGGAAGTCACGAAAAGGGAATATATCTACATCCACGGCTCCAAAATGAATATCGGAATAGGCATAGGCATCTTTTGTGAAACCCTAGGATTAAGCAAATCCTTTATAATCATTACCCAGGCTGAAGCCGAACTGAGAAGGCACTGTATTGCAAGTGTTTCAAATTCGAAGAAATGTACCCAGAAGGATGCAATGGAGCCAATTTCTGGCCTAAGTGAAAGAAGTCACAGGAGTATCCACCAACATACCTACTACGTGCTCGGTAGACGGGGCAGTTACTACCTAAGTGCTCGTTAGGAGGAGGGAGAGGAAGATTCGCCTTTTTTCGGACGCGCTGGACATATGCTGTTTCCCATCTTCTCGAGAATATGCCGGACAACAGCAGAGGAAGTGTTGTGCTGTGCCATTCTCCTCCCCGCAACAGGACAGGTGGTGGTGTCGCTTAAGCCCAACATGTTTAAGTGTTTGCAAAAGGTTGGTGGCCCGAAAGGTTCTTGGCGACGTCGAATATGTGGTCATTCCAACGAAGTTTGCAATTAACTCACATACCGAGGAAGGCAGGCCTTTTCGGTGTCAGCAATGCTCCGTAAGTAAAGTATGTTAATGCGACAGCTCAGACATAACTAGGGGTGAGGGTTTGTTTGATTTTGTTATCTGCTGCAATCTTCTAGACTGTAATAGGGGTAACGATCCCATCTTCGTTACAGCGACCAGAAAGAAGGTTTTGGACGTAACGCAAAACAGTCTTGTTCAAGTAGCTAACTGGAGGGTATCTAGCAGGATCACTATCAGACCACTGTTGTATACTCTTTGACCTACAAGTCGGCTTTTAGGACAGGAAAATTTCCAGAAACTGGGAAAGGTTCAAAACAGAACTTCAGAGGATTGAAATCACCTGCCCAAGCAGAGATCTCACTACCGAACAAGAATTCGACGACATAATCGAATACCGTACCGGGGCGATCGCTGGCAGATTTCCAGATTTCATATGGTAGGTAATGAGGTTGTGGACCGAGGGCTGGGGGTCAGTCCATCCAAAACAGAAGTCATGTTGTTTGCTAGCAAAAGGATCATTCCAATATCCAATGTACCAATAATGGGAGAGTTGATAAGGCACTATATTGCCAACAAGACGATCGCCATCTATTTTGACAGTCAAGCGGCGATAAAAGTCATGAAATCAGGTGTGCTGAAGTCAAGGGCTGTAAGCCAATGCAGGAAGTCGTTGGACGAGTGCCAGGAAGTTTGAAGATCAGGGTAAAAAATGAATGCATCACTGGCACTTGAAGTAAGAACACCGCTTATCACCATCGCACGCAAAATCGACACCAAGTCCTTGAGTAGAACTAACCTACTCTGGACACAACTCGATACGTGCAGACATACAAAGGATATATGGCCAGCAGTCAACAAAATGAGATCAAAATTCATAATCGGGTTAAAGCGCATGGATATCCGAGTACTTACGGGTCACTGCGATATGGGTCAGCATGCGGAACGGCTGGAGGAGGGAGAGGAAGGTTCGCCTTTTTTGGGACGCGCTGGAGCAAAGAACAGTTAGAAAAGCTAACGTAGTGGTTTTCCCAGCGTGGAAGAACGCCTTTTCAGAACGATAGGGGAAATACCATCTGGACCAGCGGATTTGTGTATATTGAGATCTTGAATGCTAATGTGACCTGGGAGTTAGATGAAGTTGGTCGTCTATAACGAGGGACCACAGGAGTGGCGAGTGGACACCCTCAAGTTGTTAGTGCTGGGATTTCGACTTCTTCGATGCGGGTCTGGATTATTCTTGCGTTAAGCATCGACATTATCCATCTCCCAAGGATTGGTGACAGATTCATGTTGTTGAGAGCCCTGTAGGTGGAATCCTTTCGATTAATGGTGGATTCAATTTGGTTACTAATTCAGTAAGAGCAGACTCAGCGCATTTACCCGGCTGATAGGCATATTGAGACTTGCTTAGCGGCAAATACGGCAAAGCTTTGTCTCTAATATGTCTATCAGCCAGCTTGCCAATGCTATTAAGAATAGAGGCCATGAGGCTGATCGGCTGGAAGGATTTTGGACTTGAGTCCGCATTTCATCCCGTCTTGGGTAGATATTTGTCTGTTACTTTTCGCCAGGCCTTCGGTATGTAACCGTAGTAATAATGCCGGAAATATGCCGTCCTCTTCTGCTGCTTTGTATGGCTGCAGGGAAGATATAGCCCATTTTATGGCATTGGGATTGCAGATTTTTCTCCCATTTTTCCAGTCTTCTCTTGTCGGCAGGCATATCCGCTCGATTTGGGGAGATAGGTTTAATGTGAGGCAATCTATAATAATTGATCCAGGAAAGTGTGTTTTAAATAAGAGCTCAAGTGTCTCTTTCTTATTTTGTGTCAGACGGCCGTTTTCATCAGTGAGTATACCTAATGTGACGGTTCTGTCAGAGGCAAGAATTTTATGTAGTCGGCAGTTGGAAGGTATGTTAGACATATCTTCACAGAACCGCCTGACTGATTTCCTTTTTCGCCTTTTTGATTTCTTTGTTATAGTTGCTGTGAGTATTAGAGTAGGACTGCCAGTCTCCATTTAGTTTTGCTTTGTTGAATAGTTTCCTTACTCCATATCTAAGCTTTTTAGATAAATAAAAATAAATAAAAATACATAAATAAAAAGATATATGGCCAGCTCTCAACAAAATGAGATCAAAATTCATAATCGGGTTAAACCGCATGGATATCCAAGTACTTACGGGTCACTGCGATATGGGTCTGCATGCGGAACGGTTGGGCATACTGGGCATACTGCAGAAGCTATGCGAATACCCAGCCTTAAATAACATAAGGTTTACGACCCCCAGCAGATACTTTTAGTATGACCTGGAGGATGTGGGCAAAGCCAAGTTAAAATAAAACCTCAGATTTGTATGCAAAACGGGTTAGTTTTAGGTGAGTGTAACTTTGTGCACATACCAGCGGTTATTCTCTTAGTATATTTTCAAGTGTTTCAAATCGAAGAAAGGTACCCAGAATGACACAATGGAGTCAATTGCTGGCCTAAGTGAAAGAAGTTACAGGAGGAAACAGTAGAAGCTCGGTCGAGGGAGGAGCTACTACCTAAGTGCTCGGTAGGAGGACGGAGAGGAAGGTTCGCCTTTTTTGGGACGCGCTGGAGAAAAGGGCTTTTAGAAAAGCTAACGTAGTGGTTTTCCCAGCGTGGAAGAACACCTCTTCAGAACGATGGGGGAAATACCATCTGGACCAGCGGATTTGTGTATATTGAGATCTTGAAGTACTATTGGCACTGTACGAGTGCGCCGACACTTCTTCTGCACATTGCCTATCAAGGTCATACAATATCTCCTTTCCTTGGATGCCAATGTGACCTGGGAGTTAGATGAAGTTGGTCGTCTATAACGAGGGACCACGGGAGTGGCGAGTGGACACCCTCAAGTTGTTAGTGCTGGGATTTCGACATCTTCGATGCGGGTCTGGATTATTCTTCCGTTAAGCATCGACATTATCCATCTCCCTATGATGGGTGACAGATTCATGTTGTTGAGAGCCCTGTAGTATTTGGTTATTAATTCAGTAAGTGCTGACTCAGCGGATTTACCCGGCTGATTGGCATATTGAGACTTGCTAAGCGGAAAATACGGCAAAGCTTTGTCTCTAATATGTCTATCAGCCAGCTTGCCCATGCTTTTAAGAATAAACACCATGAGGCTGATACGACGGACGTCTTGGGTAGATATTTGTCTGTTACTTTTCGCCAGGCCTTCGGTATGTAGCCGTAGTAATAATGCCGGAAATATGCCGTCCTCTTCTGCTGATAAGGTTTACGACCCCCGCAGGATACTTTTAGTATGACCTGCAGGATGTGGGGTCATAAAATAAAACCTCAGATTTGTATACAAAACGGGTTAGTTTTAAGAGAGTGTAACTTTGTGCACAAATACCAGCGGTTATTATCTTAGTATATTTCCAAGTGTTTCAAATCGAAGAAAGGTACCCAGAAGGACAACAATGGAGCCAATTGCTGGCCTAAGTGAAAGAAGTCACAGGAGCATACAGTAGAAGCTCGGTCGAGGGAGGAGCTACTACCTAAGTGCTCGGTAGGAGGGGGGAGAGGAAAGTTCGCCTTTTTTGGGACGCGCTGGAGAAAAGAACAGTTAGAAAAGCTAACGTAGTGGTTTTTCCAGCGTGGAAGAACACTTCTTCAGAACGATAGGGGAAATACCATCTGGACCAGCGGATTTGTGTATATTGAGATCTTGAAGTACTGGTGGCACTGTACGAGTGCGCAGACACTTCTTCTGCACATTGCCTATCAAGGTCATACAATATCTCCTTTCCTTGGATGCCAATGTGACCTGGGAGTTAGATGAAGTTGGTCGTCTATAACGAGGGACCACGGGAGTGGCGAGTGGACACCCTCAAGTTGTTAGTGCTGGGATTTCGACATCTTCGATGCGGGTCTGGATTATTCGTCCGTTAAGCATCGACATTATCCATCTCCCTATGATTGGTGACAGATTCATGTTGTTGAGAGCCCTGTAGTATCTGGTTACTAATTCAGAGGGTGCTGATTCAGCGGATTTACCCCGCTGATAGGCATATTGAGACTTGCTAAGCGGAAAATACGGCAACGCTTTTTCTCTAATATGTCTATCAGCCTGCTTACCCATGCTTTTAAACCTGATTGATTTCCTTTTTCGCCTTTTTGATTTCTTTGTTATAGTTGCTGTGAGTACTAGAGTAGGACTGACAGTCTTCATTTAGTTTTGCTTTGTTGAATAGTTTCCTTACTCCATATCTAAGCTTTTTAAGGTCAGTGGTCCTCCATCCGGTTTCACTTCTGACGTTTTTGGTCTTAAGGGGGCAGTTTTCCACGAAGGCAGAGACAATCAAAAATCTGACCAAGTCGGCAGAACGATCTAGTCTGTCTTTTGTATCAATTCGAGGTATTATTCAATTGAGAGCGTGACTTAGGTGCTCTCTGGATGGTATGATATATGGATGGGGTTAGCTGCAACCATTTCAAATTGAATGTGCAGGTGATAATAGCATGAGGGTTCATATGACACGTGCCAATAAGAGATAGGGTAAGGTCCAATATAAAGGTTGGTTCAATTCCGATATTACATATATTTACATTGTTACATGTGATAAAATCAAGTAATGACTCACCTCTTTTATTTATGTCCGAGCTGCCCCATATTGTGTGATGGGCATTCGCGTCGCAAGGAATGACAATATCTGAAGAGTTTCGCAGAGTCGAGTAGGTTCTCTACTTCCAATGGAGGGCATATGGATGAGTCACCAGGGAAACAGGAGGACGCCATGATTATTTCCTTGGTTGATCTTCACAATGGCTGCAGTGAAGTCACTGGAGATGAACTCTGTCAATGGGAAGACATTTTTGGTATTATTAAAAATAATACTAATAATAATTCTAGGTCTACTGGATCTGGTAGAATAAAACATCCTACGTGATGTTCTTTAAATTCCTAGGATATTTCCTAGGTCCAGGGTTCCTGCACACGGTCAATGTTTAGACCTTTGGTGTTCATGGTTGATTTGGACAACCCTCATACTAAAATTGTCGTTTTGAGGGGACTTTTGTGTGTACGAGTCCCCTCTTTTTCCGCCTCGTCCTCTGAGCTGCTCGAGCCGATTATTTCTCAGGAGGCTACGGGCAGGACCTTTGTCAGTTCCGGCAGTGGCGCCAGACAATGTCTGTCTGGGACCATACGTGTGGGTTAGCGTAACGGGTTAGGGTTGGTTGGCCTGGCAGAGGGAGCAGAAGAGTTATTGTCTGCTGCATTTTGGGTTTTACGCTGGTGTAGGAACAGGCCTTGCCGTTCCCATAGGGGACTGTATAACTCCGGGGCTTGTCCCCGACCTAGAAGGTTCGGAAGTTCTTGAAATATCAGCGGTGGAGTAGGCGGGAAGCGATTGATGAGTTTCTTTGCGTACTTGCTCGCTGCTGTTAGGCTCTGTGGTGTTTAGTGACTTCTTAGTGTAAGACGGGGAGTGATTGATCAGCCTCCTTAGGTGACTTCTTAGTGTAAAAATTCTTCTTGATCCTGAACTGAACCCGGTTCATGTTATAGAACGGTTCACAGCTTAGGTCCTCAAGGAGTTTCACTGAACACTTATCCATCGAAATTGTCAAGGCAAGACCCAGGGATTTCTATATCTTCCGAAGTGCTTTATAGTACTTGGTGGGTAGAACTTTTTTCTGCAGTCGTTGTGACAGCAACATGACGTCCGCGGAATGGGCGGTGCCAGGGAAGAACGCCGTCGCCACGCAGGGTTAGGGAAGTTCATATAATTCCACCATCCGCAGCTTGGCATTCTCCCAAGGCAGAATTTTATTTAAAATACTGGCTAGACAGTGTCTGGTGTTTGCGTCAGCACAGTTAATAGTTAGCCACCCAGGGTTGTAGGAGCAGCCCAGAAATTTTATCTGTGGGTCATCCTCGGGGAGCTTATGTAGCTCTCTAATGATCGCATTCTCCACGGCTTCTGGTTCACGACAGGCTCCAAAATGAGTATCGGAACAGGCACATGCATCTATTGTGAAACCCTAGGATTACGCAAATCCTTTATAATCATTATCCAGGCTGAAGCCGAACTGAGAAGGCACTGTATTGCCAACAAGACGATCACCATCTATTTTGGCCAACAAGCGGCCATAAAACTAGGGGTTATTCTCTTAGTATATTTCCAAGTGTTTCAAATTCGAATAAAGTTACCCAGACGGAGACAATGGAGCCAATTGCTGGCCTAAGTGAAAGAAGTCACAGGAGCATCCACCAACATACCTACTAAGTGCTCGGTAGAAGGAGGAGCTACTACCTAAGTGCTCGGTAGGAGGAGGGAGAGGAAGATTGGCCTTTTTTGGGACGCGCTGGACAAATGCTGTTTCCCATGTTCTCGGAAAGAGCCCTGAAGAAAAGGACAGTAAGAAAAGCTAACGCAGTGGTTTTCCCACCGTGGAAGAACACCTCTTCAGAATGATAGGCGAATTACCATCTGGACCAGTGGATTTGTGTATATTGAAATCTTGAAGTACTATTGCCACTGTACGAGTGCGCAGACACCTTTCATCAATGTACTTAGCAGATATTCGGTAGTCACCACGTTAGCCGCGAAAATCCGCCAACTGATGCGAGCATATGCCGGACAACTGCAGAGGAAGTGTTGTTCTGTGCCATTCTCCTCCCCGCCAACAGGACAGGTCGTGGTGTCGCTTAAGCCCAACATATTCAAGTGGTAGCAAAAGGTTGGTGGCCCGAAAGGTTCTTGGCGACGTCGAATATGTGGTCATTCCAACGAAGTTTGTCATTAACTCACATACCGAGGATGGAAAGGCCTTCGGTGTCAGCAATACTCCGTATCACTAGGGGTGAGGCTTTGTTTAATTTTGTTCTCTACTGCAATCTTCTCGACTGTAATAGGGGTAACTATACCATCTTCATTAGAGCGAATAGAAAGGAGGTTTTGGATGTAACTTTCGTATCGCAAAACAGTCTTGTTCAAGTTAACTGGGGGGTATCTAGCAGCACATCTCTTTCAGACAACTGCTGGATACTCTTTGACCTACAAGTCGGCTTTCAGGACAGGACAATTTCCAGAAACTGGGAAGGGTTCAAAAAAGAACCTCAGAGGATTGAAATCCCCTGCCCCAGCAGAGATCAAGAAGTCGACGACACAGTCGAATACCGTACCGGGGCGATCTCTTGCAGATTTCCAGATTTCATATGGTAGATGATTGGGTTGTGGACCGAGGGCTGGGGGTCAGTCCATCCAAAACAGAAGTTCTGTTGCTTACTAGGAAAAGGATCATTCCAGTATTCAATGTACCAATAATGAGAGGGAATGATCGTACTTGGCATGCCGGTCCCAAAACATTCCAAAAACAGTTGGGAAATGAAATATCTTCTCTCCAATCTCACCGGCTTGCATGGATATAACTGGGTGCCAAAAGGTGCGATCAGACGGTCATCCAAACTTGTCATTACAGATGGGTTACCCTGTATTACCCGACAGACTTAGAGAGGGCGGACTCTGGATCCAAAGACCATACTGACACGCATCTGAAGAACTCAAATGGTGCGCCACTGTAATCAAAACAGACTACCTACCCTCGACATTCACCTTCAGCAGGGGATTCAATATCAGAATACCGGAAAGTTGTGAATGGGATGAGGGAAGTCACGAAAAGGGAATATATCTATATCGACGGCTCCAAAATGAATATCGGCACAGGCACAGGCATCTCTGTGAAACCCTAGGATTAAGCAAATCCTTTACAATCATTATCCAAGCCGAATCCGAACTGAGAAGGCACTGTATTGCCAACAAGACGATCACCATCTATTTTGGCAGTCAAGCGGCCATAAAAGTCATGAAATCAGATGTGCTGAAGTCAAGTTCTGTGAGGCAATGTAGGAAGTCGTTGGACGAGTGCCAGGACACACTGATATCCCGGGAAACGGCGTAGTGGACAAGATTGAAAGATCAGGGTAGGAAATGAATGCATTAATGGCACTTGAATCAGTAAGAACACCGTTTAGCATAACATAGGCTATCGACCCCCGCCAGGTACTTTTATTATGAGCTGGAGGATGTGGGAAAAGCCAAGCTAAAATACAACATCACATACCAGCGGTTATTCTCTTAGTATATTTCCAAGTGTTTCAAATTCGAAGAAAGGTACCCAGAAGGACACAATGGAGCCAATTGCTGGCCTAAGTGAAAGAAGTCACAGGAACATCCACCAACATACCTACTAAGTGTTCGGTAGACGTTGGAGCTACTACCTTAGTGCTCGGTAGGAGGAGGGAGAGGAAGATTCGCCTTTTTTGGGGCGCGCTGGACAAATTTTGTTTCCCATCTTCTCGGAAAGAGCCCTGAAGAAAAGGACAGTTAGAAAAGCTAACGTAGTGGTTTTCCTAGCGTGGAAGAACATCTCTTCAGAACGATAGGGGAAATACCATCTGGACCAGCGGATTTGTGTATATTGAAATCTTGAAGTACTATTGCCACTGTACGAGTGCGCAGACACCTTTCATTAATGTACTTAGCAGATATTCGGTAGTCACCACGTTAGCCGCGAAAAACCGCCACCTGATACGAGCATATGCCGGACAACTGCAGAAGAAGTGTTGTGCTGTGCCATTCTCCTCCCCGCCATCAGGACAGGTGGTGGTGCCACTTAAGCCCAACACATTTTGGTGTTAGCAAAAGCTTCGTGGCCCGAAAGGTTCTTGGCGACGTCGAATATGTGGTCATTCCAACGAAGTTTGTCATTAACGCACATACCGAGGATGGAAAGCCCTTCGGTGTCAGCAATGCTGCGTAAGTAAAGTATGTTTTTGCGTCATCTAAGACATCACTTGAGGTGATGTTTGATTTTGTTCTCTGCTACAATCTTCTCGAGTGTAATAGGGGTAACGATCCCATCTTCATTACAGCGAACAGAAAAAAGGTTTTGGACGTAACTTGTGTACCCTAAAACAGTATTGTTCAAGTAGCTAACTGGAGGGTATCTAGCAGGACATCTCTATCAGAGCAATGTTGGATACTCTTTGACCTACAAGTCGGGTTTTAGGACAGGAATATTTCCAGAAACTGGGAAAGGTTCAAAAAAGAATTTCAGAGGGGATTTCAAGCCCCTGCCCAAGAAGATATCTCACTACCGAACAAGAAGTCGACCACACAGTCGAATACCGTAACGGGGGCGATCTCTGGCAGATTTCCAGATTCTATATTGTAGGTAATTGGGTCGTGGACCGAGGGCTGGGGGTTAGTCCATCCAAAACAAAAGTCCTGTTGTTTACTAGGAAAAGGATCATTCCAATATTCAATGTACCAATAATGGGAGGGAATGATCTAAAAATGTCCAGTTCCTGGTCGTTGTCTTAAGCTCCAAACTTAACTGGAGAGAGAGTGTAGAAGACCGTGTTAAGCGGGCGTACTTGGCATTATATGGCGGTCCCAAAATATTCGGCAACGAATGGGGACTTAAAGCACTTTTTGTACACAACTGTTGTGAGTTCATCCTGACATACGGTGCAGTTGGGCGGAAGGCTCTAGAAAAGAAATATCTTCTCTCCAATCTCACCGGCTTGCATGGATATAAAAGGGTACCTAAAGGTGCGATCAGATGGTCATCCAAACTTGTCATTACAGATGGGTTACCCTGTATTACCCGACAGACTTAGAGAGGGCGGACTCTGGATCCAAAGACCATACTGACACGCATCTGAAGAACTCAAATGGTGCGCCACTGTAATCAAAACAGACTACCTACCCTCGACATTCACCTTCAGCAGGGGATTCAATATCAGAATACCGGAAAGTTGTGAATGGGATGATGGGAAAGGGAATATATCTATATCGACGGCTCCAAAATGAATATCAGAATAGGCACAGGCATCTTTTGTGAAACCGTCGGATTAAGCAAATCATTTATAATCATTATCCATAAAAGTCATGAAATCAGATGTGCTGAAGTCAAGGGCTGTGAGCCAATGCAGGAAGTCGTTGGACGAGTGCCAGGAAGCTTGAAGATCAGGGTAAGAAATGAATGCATCACTGGCACTTGAATCAGTAAGAACACCGCTTATCACCATCGCACGCAAAATCGACACCGAGTCCTTGAGTAGAACTAACATACTCTGGACACAACTCGATACGTGCAGACATACAAAATATATATGGCCAGCTGTCAACAAAATGAGATCAAAATACATAATCGAGTTAAACCGCATGGATATCCGAGCACTTACGGGTCACTGCGATATAGGTCTGCATGCGGAACGGTTGGGCATACTGCAGAAGCTATGCGAATACCCAGCCTTAAATAACATAAGGCTTACGACCTCCGCCAGATACTTTTAGTATCACCTGGAGGATGTGGGCAAAGCCAAGCTAAAATACAACCTCAGATTTGTATACAAAACGGGTTGGTTTTAAGAGAGTGTAACTTTGTGCACATACCAGCGATTATTCTCTTAGTATATAGAAGAAAGGTACCCAGAAGGACACAATGTTCTGAATACAATTTCATATAATTAAAAATAAACGTTTTCACTTATTTAAAAATAATATTAAAGATTAAGTTAAAGTAGCTATTGTGAATTGCCCATATAAAACTGCGATAATTTTGATATGTCAAATGTTGTTGTTATAAAATGTAAACATATAAATATAAAAATTTGTGCTTAGTCATTACACAGTCAAAATAAAACCCGCAAACCATTATAACGTTTTAACAGAATTTTCTAGCGTTTATTTCATAAAAGTTATCCGTTTTCTAAAACTTTAATTTTACAGTGTCTCAACGGGAAGTCATTCTTTTTTTTAGTTGTTACACATATTGGCCGTAACATTTGGTCCATTCGAGCCAAATTACAATTGAAAAGTGACATTTAATTGAACTAAATCATAAATCTAATCAATTTATTTCAAAATATAAAATAAAATATTTAAGAATATTCTATAGAATAAAGAACATTTTCTTGTGAGTTTTTGTGTCAAACAAATTATCGCGACGCGTAATATTGCACCCATTCTGTGGAATAAACGACAGGTGAGTGAGTAATAGATTGATAAGCCCATTATTTGCCATTATATTTAATATGAGTGCTGCGAAGGAATTCAAATTATTAAAGAATGCCCTATCCATTCTCAAGATGGATTTTAAAAGTTTTAGTTTGGTTGCCGATTCTAAAAAGACCAAAAATATATTGAGTGGACGACTGTCTATTTTGGAAGATTTATTTAGGCAAACGAAAACAATGAACGAAGGAAGGCGAGGAACTTATTCAGGAACTTGAGGAAATAGTGGAGGAAGTGAGGGAGATATATTTGGAATATAGAGCTGCATTGTTAGATTGCTTGGGGAAGCTAACGGAGTCCGCTTCTAACAGCACACTGGCTCAAAGCAGTCCCGTTCAGCACGGTATACGGTTACCGGAAATGTCGCTCCCTGTTTTCTCCGGTCAGTATGAAAAATGGAGGCAGTTTAAAAGTAAATTTGAGTCCATGATTCATAAAAATCCAGGTTTGACCGAAATTCAAAAGCTCCACTATTTAAAGTCGGGTTTGTCTGGTGAGGCAGATCGTTTGCTGCAACATTTAGATATTGATGCCGGGAATTATGACAAAGCTTGGTCCATTTTGTGTTCGCGGTACGATAATAAGCGTTTTTTGGTGATTACCCACTTAAAGTTGTTCTTCAGTCAGCCGCTTTTGCAGACCGAAACCGCGTTAGGGCTGAAAACTATGCTGGATACTTCCGCAGAGTGCTTGCATTCCCTTTGCAATCTTGAGGTTCCTGTGGATGAATGGGATTTAATTATTATTTATGTTATTTTCCAAAAATTACCTCCTTGTACTCAACAATTGTGGGAAGAGCGCTTAGGAGCTAGTAAAGAGTTGCCATCGTTCGACGAATTCAGCAAGTTTCTCGAAACTAGATTTCGGACACTAGAAGTAGTTGAACAGCAAAAGCCGAAGTCGAAACCTTTCAGTCAAAAGGGCCCAGCTACAAAAACAGCATTCCATGTTAGGCAAAAGGGGCAGAGGGAGCAGTTTAGTTGCAGCGTGTGTGGCAAAGGTCAACATCCGATTCGCCCCTGCAACCGGTTTGTTAAAATGAATATCGTTGATCGATGCAATGTTGTCAATAAAATCGGTGTCTGTAGCAACTGTTTAGCGTATAGCCATACCACGCAGCAGTGTCCCAGTCAGACTCGTTGTTATTATTGTCAGCAGAAACACCATTCATTATTACATCCCAAATAACACCCAAACATGTCACAAACCCATACTATACCATCCGTTGAGTTACATACAAACCCTACACCACACACATCGGCTTTTAATCAGCAAAATAGTCACACTTCCAGTACACCACACACTTTTACAACCCCACACAACACAAACATTCACACTCAGTCATATCAAGTTTCGACTTTCAACCCTAATGCACCTGTAGTTCACACAGTTGCGAACGAGCGTCCAACTACAAGCGGCGCTGTAAGGAATCATCTTGCACAGCACAACACCAATACCCAAATTTTGTTGGCGAATGCTGTGGTAAAGGTTAAGGCGTCGAGTGGAAGATATTTCAATCTGAGAGCTCTGATAGATCCAGGATCCGAAGCAACCTTCATCACTGAAGCGGCTGTACAACTATTGCGCCTAAAGGCACATAGTACCTTTATTGAAGTGTCCGGGCTGGGAAAGGTCAGCAGTGGAGCATGCCATCGGTATGCTGACATTTCGTTTGGGTCATTAAACTCCTCATTTGAGACCACTACATGAGCCTTTGTGTATAAATCCCTGACTGGGCTTCTCCCGGCCAAGGAAGTGGCGCTTAATAAATGGACTCATCTCAGTGGGCTAGTTTTAGCAGATCCTCTGTTCTTCAAACCAGCTACGGTAGATCTCTTGCTAGGTAGCGATGTGTTTTCGGAGCTTATTCTTTCGGAAATAGCCAGGGGAGATGAACTGTCGCCGATAGCACAAAAAACACAGCTAGGATGGATACTGCTAGGCAAGGTATACGGAGATCAACACAAGTCTGTGCATAGCTTTCTCCAAATATTAGATGTAGATACCCAGTTGCGGAAGTTTTGGGAGATTGAGGAGATTCCGTTTGAAGAAATCGACAACGAGGAGAACGTGAAGTGTGAAAAACACTTCAAAAACACAACAAAGCGTTTGCGTTTGGATCCTCGAAGCAAGGAGCCCTGCGTAGGTTTCATCAACTGGAGAGGCGGTTCAAAAACAACACAACACTACACACCGAATACGTGAAATGTATAGAAGAGTACCTGGAGCTGAATCAGATGACAGAAGTTGATGAGGATGATGACGTACTGCGGACTTCATATCATTATTTTGTGCCACATCATGCTGTGATGAAGGAAGCCAGTTCGACAACGAAGCTTCGAGTCGTCTTCGATGCAGCGGCAAAATCGTCGGATGGTACTTCGTTGAATGAGCGACTGTGGGTAGGTCCTAAAACACAAAATAATATAATCGATATAATTTTAAGATGGAGAATTTATCGATATACCTTTACAGCGGATATTGAGAAAATGTATAGGCAAATCCGTATGAACCAACAGGACGCGTACTATCAACTCATTTACTGGCGTAGCAACGACAGCGAGGGAATCAGGATTTATCGTTTGGACACCGTAACTTTCGGTGCAGCCAGTGCACCCTACCTCGCCATTCGGACTCTGAATCAGGTGGCGGTTGATGAAGAGTCATGTTTTCCAGTTGGCGCTAGGACAGTACGAGAAGAGATGTATGTCGACGACCTAATCTCAGGAGCAGACTCAGTGGAAGAGGCACTAGTCAAGCGTGATGAGGTGAGGCATTTGCTGGCAACCGGAGGATTCCATTTGCGAAAGTGGGCAAGTAACTCGCATGATGTTCTGCAAGACATTCCTCTGGATCAGCAAGAGCTGGGATTGTCATTTTCACTTGGGTCTTCGGAGCATATTAAGGCTCTCGGCATCCAGTGGTTCCCCAGTGGCGACGTTTTTTCCTTTAAAAATGTCTTCAGCAATGCCTTAGAGGTATCTTCGAAAAGGACGATGTTGTCAACAATTGCTCGTCTTTTCGACCCACTTGGCTGGATTTCCCCATGCATAATAAGGGCAAAAATTATGATGCAGCAGCTGTGGTGGCGAGGGCTTTCATGGGATGAACCTATCCCAGTGGAGCTCAGAGAGGAGTGGGCGAGGTTCTGTCAGGAGCTTCCCTTGGTTGAAGATATCCGAATGCCACGATGGGTCCATCTGAAAAAACAACAAAATGGCGTTGAAATCCACGGATTTAGCGACGCATCTGAGAAGGCGTATGGAGCAGTGGTATACTTACGGGTTTTGGATGAGGACAACAACATTCACGTCCACCTTCTGATGTCCAACACAAGAGTGGCTCCCCTTAAGACCGTGACTCTTCCCAGACTTGAGCTTTGTGGGGCGGTAATATTGGCGTCACTCTTGAAGTACACATCAAGGGTCTTGAGGTTGGACAATGTGAGAACATATGCCTGGACCGATTCGACAATTACGTTGGCTTGGATCACCGCGCCTCCTTCTAAATGGAAGACATTTGTTGGCAACAGGGTAGCAGAAATTCAGCGTCTTACTAACTGCAGTATTTGGAGACATGTGCCAACACAACACAACCCAGCTGATTTCGCGTCACGTGGGCTTCTGCCATCGGATCTGAATGGAAATACACTCTGGTGGAATGGTCCAGAATTCCTCAGGTCAGATTGGGATTTTGCAACGCCAAACCAACCAAACACTATTTTTACCGATGAGGAGAGTCGCAAGATCCAATCCCATTGCGCTATCGTGAGAGACAACGAGATCGATGATCTGATTCACCGTCAGTCAAGTCTCCCTAAACTGCTGAGAATTTTAGCATACTGTTGCAGGTTTGCCTCCAATACTCGCAAACTAGCAACACAGAGGGAGGTGATGACACTTTCACCGATGGAGATTTTTGCAGCCTTGAAAGTCGCTATCAGAGCAGTCCAAAGCAGCATGTTCTTCGATGACCTAAGAGAAAAGCATCCTAAATTCAAAGTGTTAAAATTATTACATCCTTTTCTTGATAATGAAGGCGTTTTAAGGGTAGGTGGCAGGCTACAAAATGCTGAGTTGTGTTTCAATCAGCGACACCCAATTATTCTAAGACCAGGTCATCACTTCAGCCGTCTAGTCATAAGGGACGCACATTTAAAAACATTTCACGGTGGGACTCAGCAAATGATTGCGTATCTTCGTCGTCAGTACTGGATCCTGAATTTAAGAAACAGCGTCAAAAGATGTATTCACGGCTGCAATATTTGTTTTCGGTTTAGGGCGAAACCTGTTTGTCAACTAATGGGGAACTTGCCAGCACCACGAGTACGGATCTCTCGACCATTCAGTTATACTGGCGTTGACTATGCTGGTCCCATCGAGGTCAAAGCATGGAAGGGTCGAGGATCGAAGACGTTTAAGGCTTATTTTGCCATTTTTATATGCTTAGCTACCAAAGCAATACATATTGAGCTGGTCAGTGACATGACCACTCAAGCTTTCATTGCGGCCTTCAGAAGATTTTCGGCTAGACGAGGAATCTGTAAGGAAATTTTTAGCGACTGTGGTAAAAACTTCGTTGGTGCAGCTAAAGAGTTGCAGCGCCTTCGAAAGGCAGCAAACTTTGACACCATGGAAGTCGCAGCCACACTAAGCAATGATGGGATGAAGTGGAATTTTATCCCTCCAGCTTCCCCTCACTTCGGCGGTCTATGGGAAGCCGGAGTAAAATCCGTAAAGCACCATCTAAAACGAGTTGCCGTTAATTCAACCCTAACGTTTGAGGAACTGTCTACACTTTTGGCACAGATTGAGGCATGCCTTAATTCTAGGCCTTTGTGCCCACTTTCTAGCAACCCAGACGATTTTTCAACTTTAACTCCAGCACACTTTCTAATTGGTGAAGCTACCCAAAGTGTACCGGAGCAAAGCATCATCGATGAAAACATATGTTACAACGATAGATGGAAACGGATACAACAGATGTATCAGACATTTTGGAAGCAGTGGAGTTCCGAATACCTAGCACGTCTTCAGCAGCGCCCAAAGTGGCTAAAGACGACAGCACAACCGCAGCTAGGCGACTTGGTTCTGGTAAAGGATGAGCGTATTCCACCATCCAAATGGATTATGGCTAGAATCACGAAACTTCACCCGGGAGCAGACAACTTAATTCGCGTTGTTACTTTAAAAACGCAGAGTGGTGAATTCAAAAGACCAATCACCAAAATCTGCGCACTACCGAGCAATAAAACGGTAGACGAAACTCTACTCTAACCACGTAAAACAAAACATAATCACATATCATATCATATCATATCATATCATATATTATCTATATCACATTCATAAATATACTATTTGTCACACATTTCTCACACACACACATTTCTCACAAGTAAAATATCAAAAAAAAACTATAATACCAACACCCTATAAAATATAAATATTGCACATATAAGTTTAACTTTAAACATAAAATTACCCAACACCACACCACATCATACATCACTACACAAAAACAACATCAAAATCCGTAGACAAAATATCCCTTGTCTGTTAATACTCTATCGAAAATAAATTAATCATAAAACAATTGGAATCATGAAAACAACACACACACAACACATAATAATCACAATACAGTCCGCTAATTGCTACCGCTTTATCAAAGCTATCACACATACACCCATACCAACAAGCGCCACGAACTTCCCCATTCACAACTTCATTCATAAATCAAAAAAAATATACACATTTGACCCAACACAACACATAAATTCAAAATGAAATAAATTCTAACTCACCTGCATGAATATCATAAACTGCATTCTTATCTGCACACACCCAGCGTTAAATTTCACTATTGTACATATAAAACACAATAAAAATATTACATTTTAAATTACACATTTAATTAAAAATTTATAAAATAGAACCGACGCGACGCCATTTACAACAACTACTTGATACTCGTAGTAACGTAAGCGAGAAAAAACTATAGCGATCGCAGATCATATGCTCCAGTAAGATAAAGAGAGATGACCACTCATCGGCAGAAGGCAATGGCAATGGGCACATAGGTTTTACTATTACTCACTCCATATTAGGTTTATTGTTATGTTATGATGTCTTGTATATGTCTGTCTCTGTTCCACTAATTGTCTCTTCTACAGTACAAATCAAGAAGAACATAACTTGGCAATAAAATACTTATGCTGGAAGCAGAGAAGATCAAGAACAAATTTCAATACAAGCTACATACAAACAGATGACCAGACGTATCAGTGATGCCACTTTGCAGTTTAACATTTTGTTGCGAAACTAGTTCACGGCGGGGGTGAATGTTCTGAATACAACTTCATATAATTAAAAATAAACGTTTTCACTTATTTAAAAATAATATTAAAGATTAAGTTAAAGTAGCTATTGTGAATTGCCCATATAAAACTGCGATAATTTTGATATGTCAAATGTTGTTGTTATAAAATGTAAACATATAAATATAAAAATTTGTGCTTAGTCATTACACAGTCAAAATAAAACCCGCAAACCATTATAACGTTTTAACAGAATTTTCTAGCGTTTATTTCATAAAAGTTATCCGTTTTCTAAAACTTTAATTTTACAGTGTCTCAACGGGAAGTCATTCTTTTTTTTAGTTGTTACACATATTGGCCGTAACATTTGGTCCATTCGAGCCAAATTACAATTGAAAAGTGACATTTAATTGAACTAAATCATAAATCTAATCAATTTATTTCAAAATATAAAATAAAATATTTAAGAATATTCTATAGAATAAAGAACATTTTCTTGTGAGTTTTTGTGTCAAACAAATTATCGCGACGCGTAATATTGCACCCATTCTGTGGAATAAACGACAGGTGAGTGAGTAATAGATTGATAAGCCCATTATTTGCCATTATATTTAATATGAGTGCTGCGAAGGAATTCAAATTATTAAAGAATGCCCTATCCATTCTCAAGATGGATTTTAAAAGTTTTAGTTTGGTTGCCGATTCTAAAAAGACCAAAAATATATTGAGTGGACGACTGTCTATTTTGGAAGATTTATTTAGGCAAACGAAAACAATGAACGAAGGAAGGCGAGGAACTTATTCAGGAACTTGAGGAAATAGTGGAGGAAGTGAGGGAGATATATTTGGAATATAGAGCTGCATTGTTAGATTGCTTGGGGAAGCTAACGGAGTCCGCTTCTAACAGCACACTGGCTCAAAGCAGTCCCGTTCAGCACGGTATACGGTTACCGGAAATGTCGCTCCCTGTTTTCTCCGGTCAGTATGAAAAATGGAGGCAGTTTAAAAGTAAATTTGAGTCCATGATTCATAAAAATCCAGGTTTGACCGAAATTCAAAAGCTCCACTATTTAAAGTCGGGTTTGTCTGGTGAGGCAGATCGTTTGCTGCAACATTTAGATATTGATGCCGGGAATTATGACAAAGCTTGGTCCATTTTGTGTTCGCGGTACGATAATAAGCGTTTTTTGGTGATTACCCACTTAAAGTTGTTCTTCAGTCAGCCGCTTTTGCAGACCGAAACCGCGTTAGGGCTGAAAACTATGCTGGATACTTCCGCAGAGTGCTTGCATTCCCTTTGCAATCTTGAGGTTCCTGTGGATGAATGGGATTTAATTATTATTTATGTTATTTTCCAAAAATTACCTCCTTGTACTCAACAATTGTGGGAAGAGCGCTTAGGAGCTAGTAAAGAGTTGCCATCGTTCGACGAATTCAGCAAGTTTCTCGAAACTAGATTTCGGACACTAGAAGTAGTTGAACAGCAAAAGCCGAAGTCGAAACCTTTCAGTCAAAAGGGCCCAGCTACAAAAACAGCATTCCATGTTAGGCAAAAGGGGCAGAGGGAGCAGTTTAGTTGCAGCGTGTGTGGCAAAGGTCAACATCCGATTCGCCCCTGCAACCGGTTTGTTAAAATGAATATCGTTGATCGATGCAATGTTGTCAATAAAATCGGTGTCTGTAGCAACTGTTTAGCGTATAGCCATACCACGCAGCAGTGTCCCAGTCAGACTCGTTGTTATTATTGTCAGCAGAAACACCATTCATTATTACATCCCAAATAACACCCAAACATGTCACAAACCCATACTATACCATCCGTTGAGTTACATACAAACCCTACACCACACACATCGGCTTTTAATCAGCAAAATAGTCACACTTCCAGTACACCACACACTTTTACAACCCCACACAACACAAACATTCACACTCAGTCATATCAAGTTTCGACTTTCAACCCTAATGCACCTGTAGTTCACACAGTTGCGAACGAGCGTCCAACTACAAGCGGCGCTGTAAGGAATCATCTTGCACAGCACAACACCAATACCCAAATTTTGTTGGCGAATGCTGTGGTAAAGGTTAAGGCGTCGAGTGGAAGATATTTCAATCTGAGAGCTCTGATAGATCCAGGATCCGAAGCAACCTTCATCACTGAAGCGGCTGTACAACTATTGCGCCTAAAGGCACATAGTACCTTTATTGAAGTGTCCGGGCTGGGAAAGGTCAGCAGTGGAGCATGCCATCGGTATGCTGACATTTCGTTTGGGTCATTAAACTCCTCATTTGAGACCACTACATGAGCCTTTGTGTATAAATCCCTGACTGGGCTTCTCCCGGCCAAGGAAGTGGCGCTTAATAAATGGACTCATCTCAGTGGGCTAGTTTTAGCAGATCCTCTGTTCTTCAAACCAGCTACGGTAGATCTCTTGCTAGGTAGCGATGTGTTTTCGGAGCTTATTCTTTCGGAAATAGCCAGGGGAGATGAACTGTCGCCGATAGCACAAAAAACACAGCTAGGATGGATACTGCTAGGCAAGGTATACGGAGATCAACACAAGTCTGTGCATAGCTTTCTCCAAATATTAGATGTAGATACCCAGTTGCGGAAGTTTTGGGAGATTGAAGAGATTCCGTTTGAAGAAATCGACAACGAGGAGAACGTGAAGTGTGAAAAACACTTCAAAAACACAACAAAGCGTTTGCGTTTGGATCCTCGAAGCAAGGAGCCCTGCGTAGGTTTCATCAACTGGAGAGGCGGTTCAAAAACAACATAACACTACACACCGAATACGTGAAATGTATAGAAGAGTACCTGGAGCTGAATCAGATGACAGAAGTTGATGAGGATGATGACGTACTGCGGACTCCATATCATTATTTTGTGCCACATCATGCTGTGATGAAGGAAGCCAGTTCGACAACGAAGCTTCGAGTCGTCTTCGATGCAGCGGCAAAATCGTCGGATGGTACTTCGTTGAATGAGCGACTGTGGGTAGGTCCTAAAACACAAAATAATATAATCGATATAATTTTGAGATGGAGAATTTATCGATATACCTTTACAGCGGATATTGAGAAAATGTATAGGCAAATCCGTATGAACCAACAGGACGCGTACTATCAACTCATTTACTGGCGTAGCAACGACAGCGAGGGAATCAGGATTTATCGTTTGGACACCGTAACTTTCGGTGCAGCCAGTGCACCCTACCTCGCCATTCGGACTCTGAATCAGGTGGCGGTTGATGAAGAGTCATGTTTTCCAGTTGGCGCTAGGACAGTACGAGAAGAGATGTATGTCGACGACCTAATCTCAGGAGCAGACTCAGTGGAAGAGGCACTAGTCAAGCGTGATGAGGTGAGGCATTTGCTGGCAACCGGAGGATTCCATTTGCGAAAGTGGGCAAGTAACTCGCATGATGTTCTGCAAGACATTCCTCTGGATCAGCAAGAGCTGGGATTGTCATTTTCACTTGGGTCTTCGGAGCATATTAAGGCTCTCGGCATCCAGTGGTTCCCCAGTGGCGACGTTTTTTCCTTTAAAAATGTCTTCAGCAATGCCTTAGAGGTATCTTCGAAAAGGACGATGTTGTCAACAATTGCTCGTCTTTTCGACCCACTTGGCTGGATTTCCCCATGCATAATAAGGGCAAAAATTATGATGCAGCAGCTGTGGTGGCGAGGGCTTTCATGGGATGAACCTATCCCAGTGGAGCTCAGAGAGGAGTGGGCGAGGTTCTGTCAGGAGCTTCCCTTGGTTGAAGATATCCGAATGCCACGATGGGTCCATCTGAAAAAACAACAAAATGGCGTTGAAATCCACGGATTTAGCGACGCATCTGAGAAGGCGTATGGAGCAGTGGTATACTTACGGGTTTTGGATGAGGACAACAACATTCACGTCCACCTTCTGATGTCCAACACAAGAGTGGCTCCCCTTAAGACCGTGACTCTTCCCAGACTTGAGCTTTGTGGGGCGGTAATATTGGCGTCACTCTTGAAGTACACATCAAGGGTCTTGAGGTTGGACAATGTGAGAACATATGCCTGGACCGATTCGACAATTACGTTGGCTTGGATCACCGCGCCTCCTTCTAAATGGAAGACATTTGTTGGCAACAGGGTAGCAGAAATTCAGCGTCTTACTAACTGCAGTATTTGGAGACATGTGCCAACACAACACAACCCAGCTGATTTCGCGTCACGTGGGCTTCTGCCATCGGATCTGAATGGAAATACACTCTGGTGGAATGGTCCAGAATTCCTCAGGTCAGATTGGGATTTTGCAACGCCAAACCAACCAAACACTATTTTTACCGATGAGGAGAGTCGCAAGATCCAATCCCATTGCGCTATCGTGAGAGACAACGAGATCGATGATCTGATTCACCGTCAGTCAAGTCTCCCTAAACTGCTGAGAATTTTAGCATACTGTTGCAGGTTTGCCTCCAATACTCGCAAACTAGCAACTAGCCCGAAAGGTTCCTGGCGACGTCGAATATGTGGTCATTCCAACGAAGTTTGTTATTAACGCACATACCGAGGATGGAAAGGCCTTCGGTGTCAGCAATACTCCGTATCACTAGGGGTGAGGCTTTGTTTAATTTTGTTCTCTACTGCAATCTTCTCGACTGTAATAGGGGTAACTATACCATCTACATTAGAGCGAATGGGGACTTAAACCACTGGTTGTACACAACTGTTGTGAGGCCCATCCTGAAACACGGTGCAGTTGGGAAATGAAATATCTTCTCTCCAATCTCACCGGCTTGCATGGATATAACTGGGTGCCTAAAGGTGCGATCAGACGGTCATCCAAACTTGTCATTACAGTTGGGTTACCCACTTTGGGAGAAAATCTACGTCATAGTGATTTCAGGATGTCATCCGAAAGACAAGTTTGGATGACCGTCTGATCGGATCTTAAGGACGACAGCAGCGAGGCGGTTAAAACGGCCGACAGAATTAGAGAGGACGGACTCTGGATCCGAAGACCATACTCACACGCATCTGCAGAACTCAAATGGTGCCCCACTGTGAGCACAAAAGATACAGACTACCTACCCTCGACATTCACCTTCAGCAGGGGATTCAATATCAGAATACCGGAAAGTTGTGAATGGGATGAGGGAAGTCACGAAAAGGGAATATATCTATATCGACGGCTCCAAAATGAATATCGGCACAGGCACCTCTCTGAAACCCTAGGATTAAGCAAATCCTTTACAATCATTATCCAGGCCGAATCCGAACTGAGAAGGCACTGTATTGCCAACAAGACGTCCATCTATTTTGGCAGTCAAGCGGCCATAAAAGTCATGAAATCAGATGTGCTGAAGTCAAGGGCTGTGAGCCAATGTAGGAAGTCGTTGGACGAGTGCCAGGACACACTGATATCCCGGGAAACGGCGTAGCGGACAAGCTTGAAAGATCAGTGTAGGAAATGAATGCATTAATGACACTCGAACCGTTTAGCATAACATAAGCTTACGACCCCCGCCACATACTTTTATTATGAGCTGGAGGATGTGGGCCAAGCCAAGCTAAAATACAACATCAGATTTGTATATAAAACGGGTTGGTTTAAAGAGAACGTAACTTTGTGCACATACCAGCGGTTATTCTCTTAGTAAATTTCCAAGTGTTTCAAATTCGAAGAAAGGTACCCAGAAGGACTGGGATGGAGTTGCTGGCCTAAGTGAAAGAAGTCACAGGAGCATCCAGTAGAAGCTCGGTAGAGGGAGGAGCTACTACCTAAATGCTCGGTAGGAGGAGGGAGGGTAAGATTCGACTTTTTTGGGAAGCGCTGGACAAATGCCGTTTCCCATCTTCTCGGAAAGAGCCCTGAAGAAGGACAGTTAGAAAAGCTAACGTAGTGGAAGAAGCGGATTTGTGTATATTGAAATCCTGAAGTACTATTGCCACGGTACGAGTGCGCAGACACCTTACATTAATGTACTTAGCAGATATTCGGTAGTCACCACGATAGCCGCGAAAAACCGCCACCTGATGCGAGCATATGCCGGACAACTGCAGAGGAAGTGTTGTGCTGTACCATTCTCCTCCCCGTCAACAGGACAGGTGATGTTTTTGAACGTAACTTTCGTATCCCAAAACAGTCTTGTTCAAATAGCTAACTGGATGGTATCTGACCACTGCTGGATAATCTTTGACCTATAAGTCGTCAGGACAGGAAAATTTCCAGAAATTGGGAAAGGTTCAAAAAGAACTTCAGAGGATTGAAATCCCCTGCCTCAGCAGAGATCTCACTATCGAACAAGAAGTCGACGACACAGTCGAATACCGTACCGGGGCGATCTCTGGCAGATTTCCATATTTCGTATGGTAGGTAATTGGGTTCGGGACCGAGGGCTGGGTGTCAGTCCATCCAAAACTGAAGTCCTGTTGTTTACTAGCAAAAGGATCATTCCAGTATTCAATGTACCAATAATGGGAGGGAACGATCTAAAAATGTCCAGTTCTTCAAATACCTAGGCGTTATCTTAAGCTCCAAACTTAACTGGAGAGAATCCTTTGTAATCATTATCCAGGCTGAAGCCGAACTGAGAAGGCACTGTATTGCCAACAAGACGATCACCACTATTTTGGCAGTCAAGCGACCATAAAAGTCATGAAGTCAGATGTGCTGAAGTCAAGGGCTGTGAGCCAATGCAGGAAGTCGTTGGACGAGTGCCAGGAAGCTTGAAGATCAGGGTAAGAAATGAATGCATCACTGGCACTTGAATCAGAAAGAACACCGCTTATCAACATCGCACCCAAGATCGACACCGAGTCCTTGAGTAGAACTAACCTACTACGGATACAACTCGATACGTGCAGGCATACAAAAGATATATGGCCAGCTGTCAACAAAATGAGATCAAAATTCATATTCGGGTTAAACCGCATGGATATCCGAGTACTGCGAGTACACTGCGATATGGGTCTGCATGCGGAACGGTTGCGCATACTGCAGAAGCTATGCGAATGCAAAGCCTTAAATAACATAAGGCTTACGACCCCAGCCAGATACTTTTATTATAAACTGGAGAATGTGGGCAAAGTCAAAATACAACCTCAGATTTGTATACAAAACAACCTGGTTTTAAGAGAGCGTAACTTTGTGCACATGCCACCGGTTATTCTCTTAGTATATTTTCAAGTGTTTCAAATTCGAAGAAAGGTACCCAGAAGGACACAATGGAGCCAACTGCTGGCCTAAGTGAAAGAAGTCACAGGAGCATCCACCAACATACCTACTAAGTGCTCGGTAGAAGGAGGAGCTACTACTTAACAGGCGTTGCCGTTCCCTTAGGAGACTGTATAACTCCGGGGCTTGACTCCGACCTGGAAGGTTCGGAAGTTCTTGAAATATCAGCGGTGGAGCAGGCGGGATGTGATTGATGAGCTTCTTTACGTACTTGCTCGCTGCTGTTAGCCTCTGCGGTGTTTAGTGACTTCTTAGTGTAAGACGGGGAGTGATTGATCAGCTTCTTTAGGCACCTGCTCGCTGCTGTAAGGCACAGTGGTGTTTGGTGACTTCTTAGTGTAAGTATTCTTCTGGATCCTGAACTGAACCCGGTTCATGTTATAGAACGGTTTACAGCTTAGGTCCTTAAGGAGTTTCACTGAACACTCATCCATCGAAAATGTCAAGGCAAGACCCACGGAGTCTATATCTTCCGAAGAGCTTTCTAGTCCTTGGTGGGTAGAACTTTTTTCTGCAGTCGTTGTGACAGCAAAATGTCGTCCGCGGAATGGGCGGTGCCAGGGAAGTACGCCGTCGCCACGCAGGGTTAGGGGAGGTCATAGAATTCCACCATTCGCAGCTTGGCATTCTCCCAAGGCAGAATTTTATTTAAAATACTGGCTAGAGAGTGTCTGGTGTTTGCGTCAGCACAGTTAACAGTTAGCCACCCAGGGTTGTAGGAGCAGCCCAGAAATCTGATCTGTGGGTCATCCTCGGGGAGCTTATGTAGCTCTCTAATGATCGCATTCTCCACGGCTTCTGGTTCAGGACGGTCTGTCCGTCCATCACTTTGAGGTGGTTCAGCCACAGGCTGACAGAAAGGGATAGGATTGTCCTTATCTCCATCAGTTTGGTTGTTGTTCTTTGTTGGAGAATTAATTGTGTTCCCACCACTAACCCAGCCCCAATGGAAAGGAGGGCGAGGAGTACGGGAAATGGGATGGGTGTGGATACACACTAACGTGGTGTCCTAGGTTCCGAGACCTTTTGGGATTCTGGAACATCAGGTTTTTTCAAGTTGTCCTTTTTAAATCTGCCATATTCAGTTTACAACAGGGACACCTTGTGCAGGAAGTGGTTCTTCACTACGTATGGACGGTCTTAGAAGTTTTTCGCTCCCTTATTGGAAAATCTTGCCCCCTGGGAAAAGCAGAAGAAAAAAAATAAACAAACAAGGGTTTCTGCGAAAGTCAAGTTGTACCAATAACTTGGACAAAGAAAAAGGAGAGTCATTTATTATTAACATATAAAATTGTACAAAGATGGCGAGAGTATTGCAATTTCTAAACAGTTTCCCCGGCTATATTTTCCATGAGCCGCCGCCTGCACCCAAGCAGGTAAAAATTGTTGGGCCAGGCCGGATACCCAGTGAGTTCTGAAAAATTATGGGAGACATCAGGCTCAAATTCACATTAGCGCCAAACTGTGATTCAATTAATTTGATGTCACCATTAGTGTATATTACTAAATTTGTTAACATAATATCAGAGAAGGAAAACATCAGTACAAAACCAGAAATTTTTATTATCATTAGGCCAAACACTTAAAAGATATTTCTGGAAAACCGAAATTTGAGTAGAGTATCGCGAAATTGGAACATCATACGTACTCGGAATATTTTAATAATTTCGAAATGACATCATTCATATTTGTGTCCAGCATCAAAATCTTAATAGTTTGCTCTTAGAAAGTTACAATTATATTGCACTGTGTCGAAAATGAAGTGTCGGCCATATATCTTTCTCTCCATTTAACGACGATATTATGATCAGTACCCTCCCACTGCATTCCTACTGGTCCGCATGTGGGGTTCGCCGGTTCAACCTCAAAAAAGTCTGCATTTCAAGGTTCTACGATGATTGGGAGTGCTCCATAGTTTTGATGATGATGATGATTTTTTTTATAATGAAGTATCACAGTGCGGGCATTAGGTAAGTGTAGGATTAGGCAAACGGAGATACCGATGCACGTTGGTTTTAAATGTCCTTAAACTATAATGTGTAGAGAGACGAATCTTTGTATTTCACTGTCCATCCGAATATAGGCTTAAAGGTGACCTGATGTAAATTCCTAGCATGAGTATTGCGGTTGAACTGTTGTAGAGGTGGAATGCAACTAGCTATTTCGTTTGACTTATGGTGGAAGTAGTGATCGCATTGTCTCCATCGCCAATAAGTTTATTCGCACGTGTTTGAATCCTGTCTAGTAGCGCCAAATATGTAATTGGTGCACCAGACCAGATTATACTCAAGTTTGGGGCAAATTCTAGCCAGATTAGAAGGGGCAACATATTTCATGCATCGCTTGAGAAAGCCTAGGCATTTCGAAGCGTTCTTGGCGACGTCGAATATGTTGTCATTCCAACGAAGTTTGTCATTAACGCACATACCGAGGATGGAAAGCCCTTCGGTGTCAGCAATGCTCCGTAAGTAAAGTATGTTAATGCGACAGCTCAGACATCACTAGGGGTCTCTATCAGACCACTGCTGGATACTCTTTGACGGCTTTCGGGACAGGACAATTTCCAGAAACTGGGAAAGGTGCAAAAAAGAACTTCAGAGGCTTGAAATCCCCTGCCCAAGCAGAGATCTCTCTACCGAACAAGAAGTCGACGACACAGTCGAATACCGTACCAGGGCGATATCTGTCAGATTTCCAGATTTCATATGGTAGGAATTAGGTTGTGGACCGAGGGCTGGGGGTCCAGTTGTTTACTAGGAAAAGGATCATTCCAATATTCAATGTACCAATAATGGGAGGGAATGATCTAAAAATGTCCAGTTCTTCAAGATACCTAATCGTTATCTTAAGCTATAAACTTAACTGGAGAGAGAGTGTAGAAGACCGCGTTAAGCGGGCGTACTTGGCATTATATGCCCGTCCCCTGTCGCAGAACATTCAGTAAAAGTTGGGGATCCGATACAAAATTAACAAAAAAAATGAATGAGTCAAATAGAAGAAACGCACTCAGAATATTCGTAACGGGATTAAATGCTCCGATATCAAATATTTTATTTTCACTTTCTCCAGGTGACTGTGCTTAAGCTTAAGCACAAGGATTAGAGAGTAATAATATGAGTGCAAATTTCGCTCTTAATTTTAACAAACCCCATAATGCCTCCACACCAAGAGAAAATAATTTGAGATTTCATCCACGGAACAATAATAATCGTTATTATAGTCAATTTCGATACCAAAGACCAGAGCCAATGTAGCTAGGCAGTTCAGCCCAATTGACTGAAAGACGATTTGAATATCGCTATAATAATTAAAATTGAAACCATTTTTACAATAATAATCCCAATAATAAAAAACGCCAACATGAAAGTGTTCAAAACACTACCCAACCTCCTCTAAAGGTAGACCGTATAAATAATTTAAAAGAAGCTTTTTTAGAAGAGCACCCGGGTTACCCTATATCTTCAGAATAGGTCCCGGGAAACGACGATTAAAAATACTGATTGACACAGGTGCAACTAACTGTTACGCTAAGCCAGGTATTTCGCTCATAATTTTAACAAACCCCATAATGCCTCCACACCAAGAGAAAATAATTTGAGATTTCATCCACGGAACAATAATAATCGTTATTATGTCAATTTCGATACCAAAGACCAGAGCCAATGTAGCTAGGCAGTTCAGCCCAATTGACTGAAAGACGATTTGAATATCGCTATAATAATTAAAATTGAAACCATTTTTACAATAATAATCCCAATAATAAAAAACGCCAACATGAAAGTGTTCAAAACACTACCCAACCTCCTCTAAAGGTAGACCGTATAAATAATTTAAAAGAAGCTTTTTTAGAAGAGCACCCGGGTTACCCTATATCTTCAGAATAGGTCCCGGGAAACGACGATTAAAAATACTGATTGACACAGGTGCAACTAACTGTTACGCTAAGCCAAGTATCTTAAAATATAGGCAAAAAGTATAAACAAATAAAATAGTAAAAGCAATAAACGGGGCAACTTTGATTACCTATTTCTACGAAGTTTCTGTTTTTAGCGAAACTGTAAGATTTTATGAAATAACAAATTTAGGGTCAGACCTTCTAGTAGGATGCAATTTGCTAAAGCAAGCAGACATCAAACTCGACTTCGAAAAAGAAATATTAATAAAAAAAATAAGTGTTTACGCACACTTAAATAACTATAAAAGAAATTAACTTATAAATATAAAACTTAAAGCTACATAAAATCTTCAACTTCAAATTATTGTAATTGTGAATTATTCAAAACTCCAGTTCGCTGTGAACGCTTTTAATGTTAGCAAAATATCCCTTCAGAATTTCCCATTTTGTAAACTACCAAATCATTGTAAAAGAAAA
Source organism: Ferdinandea cuprea (assembly GCA_963576555.1). Classification (NCBI taxonomy): domain Eukaryota; kingdom Metazoa; phylum Arthropoda; class Insecta; order Diptera; family Syrphidae; genus Ferdinandea; species Ferdinandea cuprea. The sequence continues at coordinate 60,857,936 of OY754961.1, forward strand.
TTGGAGAAAGCTTGCTCGGTCTCTTTTGCATTCGACCGCAGCCCAATAAAGATCATCATTGAATTCCGCCTCGGACTTTTATTTCTTTGGATCGCTGCTTTTCGTTGAAGTCCCAAAAACTATTGTGGACATTTTTTGGTGCCCAAACCCGGGATTAAGGCAATTTTTTATTTTTTTTTGAATATATTTTTTATTATTTTCAAAAGATCTTACATACTAGACAAAAATGATTAAATCTAACTTAAAATTAACAGGATACTTATTCTAGGTTACTGGTCCTCATGCGGACGCTCTAAACTTAACTATATCACTTATTACTATTACCTTTCGGCCTAAATTATTAATACTTTTTACTTCGTCACTATGGTTTTTGCCAGAAAATTTTTAAAAACTTTATAATTATTTTTTTTCTTAAAATACTTAAAACTACTATCTAAAGCTATACATATGAACAAAAATAAACAAACAACTAAAAGCTTATAACTAATTATACGAAAAACTATTACTAATTATAATCAGGGGTGATGTGCACTCGCCGCCTCTTCGACAGAGGCACCGAGTGCCCATCCCCAGCACCGTTAGCAGCATCCAGCAGCCGCCAAAAAAGCACACATGCGCCACTGAGAGCCGACTGACACCGAAATGCATCGGTCGACTCTCAAGAACACCACACCTTGCAGCCGACATGCCCAGCACGGCAAACCTACTTACAACTAAAATCTACTTAAAACTAAGAGGAGTTACCTTAAGGTAACGCACCGACCTGGAAAGGTATTCCTACCTTTTCCAATATTTCCTCCGCAAGCCATCAATATTCGGTGAATTGCTTAACCGTATCAATATGATCCCTCTCCCCTATCGCGGTACTAAGCCGAAGGAGCTCGGGAGCATTAGCGACGTCCCCGTCGTAGTTGAGCCGCTTATCAGTCGCTCTGCGGTAGCGGTGGTATAGTACCGGGATACCATCCCTCGTCTGTACCAGCCCTTTTTTATCAATATGGAGAAAAGCCTCTGGCGGAACAAAGCCAGATCGGAGCGTTCTCTCCATGTGTGCTTCATTGGGGTAGTATGCCCCGAAGATCAGGCTATTATCGTTGGTCATCGCCCTCGCAACGTGCCTTCGAGTCACCTTAATGAGGAAATTGTCAATCATATTCAAGTGAGCCCAATCATATAATACCGTGTTGGGATAATATTTTATGTACTCAGATTCAGGTGTTCGAAACAACCCGAGACATGTCCTAAGACATTGTCTCTCGAAAACCCGAATCCTTTCCATATAAGATGGCGCTATATTGAACCACAATGGACAGCCATAAGCGATGATGGGCCTTATTAGGGCCACCTAGCATATGACCTTAACTCTAGAAGCAAGTTGACTGCTATGAAACAGTCTTCTTGTCAGAGCAAAAGCCTTCTTAGCTCCAGCAAGACAAGCATCTATATGTTTATTAAAATGCAGATACTGGTCGAGCCAGATTCCAAGATACCTTACCACGTTTTTCAATGCCAATGCCTGCCCATTCTGTCCAATAATGGCCAATTTTTTCCAGTTTTTTCTGGTATCCCTAGTGGCACCAGCCAATGGGGTCCTGAACAAGATTGTTTCCGTCTTCTGGAAGTTGATTTTCAACTTCCGTTCGTCGCAATATCCCTTAATTTGCTCGAAGTCACGCTGCAGAAGGATGTTGATGACCTCGATCTTCGGACCTGATCTGTATGCGACCAAATCGTCGGCATACGCTATAGCATGACTGAGTGAACGTACCAGATCACTCGTGTAAATATTAAACAGGATCGGAGAATTCACCGCACCCTGTTGCAAACCGTTTTTGATCTTATAGACTCTGCTCGAAGTTACGTTGCCACATTTGACCACGAACTTCTTTTCCATAAGCATGTTATAAAATATATATAGCAAGGGTTTGTGCATTCCCAGTCTGATCAACTTGTAGAAAAGCCCCTCTAACTATACGGTGTCGAAGGCCTTTTCAAAGTCAACCAAACAAGCACCCGTGCATTGGTTCTTGCATTTATTCCATTGAATGTCGGAAACCAGTTTTGACGCGGCATGAATAGTGTCATGCCTCGCCCTGAAACCGAATTTGTTGTCCGGGATTAGTTTATTGTCCTCGACCCATTTCAGCAGAGCTCTATTAACAACCTTCTCAAACACCTTGCTAATATTCGGAAGCAAACTAATTGACCGAAGATTAGCAGGGTTAGTATTATCCTTTCCCTTTCTCGGGATTGGATATACCACTGCTATTTTCCAATGCGCCGGATAATATGCATTATTCAGCGCATTGTTAAACAGCGTTGTGAAAATCTCCACAGCCTCTAGGGGCAGGTGTCTCAATACGACATTTGGGATACCATCAACTCCCGCCGATTTTTTGTTCTTAAGAGAATCAAAGATCCCCAAGAGATCATCTGTCGTAACGAACAACTGAGGTGGTTCTCGCATTCGCATGGTTTTCATCACTGAAAACAGTAAAACTGTTATTCTCAGATCGCCAATTCTCGAGTTCAGTGCGCAGATAAAAGTGACTCACCAGGGCCCTATTCTCAATGTCGTGATTACGGCGAACAGGATTGTTCACCGTATACACGGCTTCGAAACAAGCGCCCAGCAAGTCAACCTTCTCCTGGGGATCCTCGACCACAAAAAAACCATCGGTCGAAGCAACATTTTCTGGGCTTATTCCTGCAGTCAGTAGTGTCTGTCTGCTTTCAGTAGTCTGGGAGATTCGGGGAGTTGAAACATCATTGTGATCTTTCTTCCTGAACAGTCTATTTATCTGTGGGAACATATTCGGACTACTGTTTTTTATAGCCCGAATTCGATTGCCCCAATACAGACTTACAGATTTTCTGTAATTTTGCTTGATCAACCACAACAATGATAATATTTGATAACCCAACTTACCATTCAAATTATAAAAGTGTATATTACTAAATTTGTTAACATAATATCAGAGAAGGAAAACATCAGTACAAAACCAGAAATTTTTATTATCATTAGGCCAAACACTTAAAAGATATTTCTGGAAAACCGAAATTTGAGTAGAGTATCGCGAAATTGGAACATCATACGTACTCGGAATATTTTAATAATTTCGAAATGACATCATTCATATTTGTGTCCAGCATCAAAATCTTAATAGTTTGCTCTTAGAAAGTTACAATTATATTGCACTGTGTCGAAAATGAAGTGTCGGCCATATATCTTTCTCTCCATTTAACGACGATATTATGATCAGTACCCTCCCACTGCATTCCTACTGGTCCGCATGTGGGGTTCGCCGGTTCAACCTCAAAAAAGTCTGCATTTCAAGGTTTTACGATGATTGGGAGTGCTCCATAGTTTTGATGATGATGATGATTTTTTTTATAATGAAGTATCACAGTGCGGGCATTAGGTAAGTGTAGGATTAGGCAAACGGAGATACCGATGCACGTTGGTTTTAAATGTCCTTAAACTATAATGTGTAGAGAGACGAATCTTTGTATTTCACTGTCCATCCGAATATAGGCTTAAAGGTGACCTGATGTAAATTCCTAGCATGAGTATTGCGGTTGAACTGTTGTAGAGGTGGAATGCAACTAGCTATTTCGTTTGACTTATGGTGGAAGTAGTGATCGCATTGTCTCCATCGCCAAAAAGTTTATTCGCACGTGTTTGAATCCTGTCTAGTAGCGCCAAATATGTAATTGGTGCACCAGACCAGATTATACTCAAGTTTGGGGCAAATTCTAGCCAGATTAGAAGGGGCAACATATTTCATGCATCGCTTGAGAAAGCCTAGGCATTTCGAAGCGTTCTTGGCGACGTCGAATATGTTGTCATTCCAACGAAGTTTGTCATTAACGCACATACCGAGGATGGAAAGCCCTTCGGTGCCAGCAATGCTCTAAGTAAAGTATGTTAATGCGACAGCTCAGACATCACTAGGGGTGAGGCTTTGTTTGATTTTGTTCTCTGCTGCAATCTTCTCGACTGTAATAGGCTTAACGATCCCATCTTCATTACAGCGAACAGAAATAAGGCTTTGGACCAATCTCACCGGCTTCAATGGATATAACAGAGTGCCTAAAGCTGCGATCAGGCGGTCAACCAAACGGCCGACAATCTTAGAGAGGGCGGACTCTGGATCCGAAGACCATACTGACAAAAGAAACAGACTACCTACCCTAGACATTCACCTTCAGCAGGGGATTCAATATCAGAATACTGGAAAGTTGTGAATAGGATGAGGGAAGTCACGAAAAGGGAATATATCTACATCGACGGCTCCAAAATGAATATCGGAACAGGCGCAGGTATCTTTTGTGAAACCCTAGGATTAAACAAATTCTTTATAATCATTATCTAGGCTGAAGCCGAACTGAGAAGGCACTGTATTGCTAACAAGACGATCACCATCTATTTTGGCAGTCAAGCGGCCATAAATCTATCGGTTATTTTCTTTGATTAAATTTCCAAGTGATTAAAATTCGAAGAAAGTTACCCAGAAGGACACAATGGAGCCAATTGCTGGCCTAAGTGAAAGAAGTCACAGGAGCATCCAGTAGAAGCTCGGTAGAGGGAGGAGCTACTACCTAAATGCTCGGTACGAGGAGGGAGGGTAAGATTCGCCTTTTTTGGGAAGCGCTGGACAAATGCTGTTTCCCATCTTCTCGGAAAGAGCCCTGAAGAAAAGGACAGTTAGAAAAGCTAACGTAGTGGTTTTCCCAGCGTGGAATAACACCTCTGCAGAACGATAGGGGAAATACCATCCGGACCAGCGGATTTGTGTATATCGAGATCTTGAAGTACTATTGCCATTGTGCGAGTGCGCAGACACCCCCAAAAGGACAGGTGGTGGTGTCACTTAATCCCAACACATTTAAGTGTTAGCAAAAGCTTGGTGGCCCGAAAGGTAGCCTACAGTCGACTTTCCTAAGATATAGAATAAAAGATACCTACATACATGTCCTGAGAATACTTCTTCTGCACATTGCCTAGCAAGGTCATTCAATATCTCCTTTCCTTGTATGCCAATGTGATCTGGGAATTAGATGAAGTTGGTCGTCTATAACGAAGGACCACAGGATTGGCGAGAGGACGTCCTCTTGTGGGCACCCTCAAGTTGTTAGTGCTGGGATTTCGACGTCTTCGATGCGGGTCTGGGTTATTCTTCCGTTAAGCATCGACATTATCCATCTCCCTATGATTGGTGACAGATTTGTGTTGAGAGCCCTGTAGGTGGACTCAAACGATGTGTAGTTAAAAGCACCCACCCTCAATACCCAAGAAAGCTACAAGACAGATTTCCTTTCGATTAATGGTGGATTCTAGTACCAAATTGAATGTCAAATGTGAAGTCAGTAAGTGCTGACTCAGCGGATTTACCCGGCTGATAGGCATATTGAGACTTGCTAAGCGGAAAATATGGCAGAGCTTTGTCTCTAATATGTCTATCCACCAGCTTTCCCATGCTTTTAAAGAATAAAGGACATGAGGATGGTAGGAAGAAAGGATTTTGAGTCCGCATTTCTTCCCGCCTTGGGTAGATATTTGACTGTTACTTTTCGCCAGGCCTTCGGTATGTAACCGTAGTAATAATGCCGGAAATATTCCGTCCTCTGCTGCTGCTTTGTATGGCTTCAGGGAAGATATGGCCCATTTTATGGCGTTGGGATTGCAGATTTTTCTCGCATTTTTCCAGTCTTCTCTTGTCGGCAGGCATATCCGCTCGATTTGGGGAGATAGGTTTAATGTGAGACAATCAATAATAATTGATTCAGGAAAGTGTGTTTTAAGTAAGAGCTCAAGTGTCCCTTTCTCATTTTGTGTCAGACGGCCGTTTTCATCAGTGAGTATACCTAATGTGACGGTTCTGTCAGAAGCAAGAATTTTATGTAGTCGGCAGTTGGAAGGTATGTCAGATATATCTTCACAGAACCACCTGAATGATTTCCTTTTACGCCTTTTTGATTTCTTTGTTATATTTGCTGTGAGCTCTAGAGTAGGACTGCCAGTCTTCATTGCTTTGTTGAATAGTTTCCTAACTCCAGATCTGAGCTTTTTAAGGTCAGTGGTCCACCATACGGTTTCATTTCTGATGTTTTTTGTCTTAAGGGGGCAGTTTTCCTCGAAGGCAGAGTCAATAGAAGATCTAACAAGGTCGGCAGAACGATCTAGTCTGTCTTTCGTCTCAATTCGAGGTGTTATTCCATTGAGATCGTGACTTAGGTGCTCTCCGTACGAGAGCCAGTGTTTCTATTTGGATGGTATGATATATAGATGGGTTTAGCTGCAACCATATCAAATCGAATATGCCGGTGATCAGAGCATGAGGGTTCCGATTACACGTGCCAATTAGAGATATGGTAAGGTCCAGTACTTCTCTTCTAACTGCGTTGATAAAGGTTGGTACACTTCCGTATTACATATATTTACATTGTTACATGGGATAAAATGAAGTAATGACTCACCTCTTTTATTTATGTCTGAGCTGCCCTATATTGTGTGATGTGCATTCGCGTCGCAAACGAAGGACGATATCTGTCCTGGAGCGTTTCGCAAAGTCGAGTAGGTTCTCTACTTCCAATGGGGGGTATATGGAGGAGTCACCAGGGAAATAGGAGGACGCCATGATTATTTCCTTGGTTGATCTCCACAATGGCTGCCGCAAGGTCACTTAGGATTTTTCCGTTTGTGTTGGTCCAGGGTTCCTGCACAAGGTCAAAGGCCTTTGGTGTTCATGGTCTTAGGTAAGACAGCCGGAGCAGCCTTAGCGTAATGAAGGTTGATTTGGACAACCCTCAAACTAAAATTGTCGCTTTGAGGGGGCTTTTGTGTGCTCGACCCGTTTTTTTCCGCCTCGTCCTCTGAGCTGCGTGAGCCGATTACTTCTCAGGAGGCTACGGGCAGGACCTTTGTCAGTTCCGGCAGTGGCGCCAGACAATGTCTGTCTGGGACCATACGTGTGGGTTGGCGTACCGGGTTAGGGTTGCTTGACCTGGCAGAGTGAGCAGAAGAGTTATTGTCTGCTGCATTTTGGGATTATCGATGGTGTAGGAACAGGCGTTGCCGTTCCCATATGGACTATGTAACTCCGGGGCTTGACTCCGACCTAGAAGGTTCGGAAGTTCTTGAAATATCAGCGGTGGAGCAGGCAGGAAGTCATTGATGAGCTTCTTTAGGTACTTGCTCGCTGCTGTTAGGCTCTCTGGTGTTAAGTGACTTGTTAGTGTAAGACGGGGAGTTATTGATCAGGCTCTTTAGGCACCTGCTCGCTGCTGCAAGACTCCGTGGTGTTTGGTGACTTCTTAGTGTAAGGATTCTCCTTGATCCTGCACTGAACCTGGTTCATGTTATAGAAAGGTTGACAGCTTAGGTCCTCAAGGAGTTTCACTGAACACTCATCCATCGAAATTCTCAAGGCAAGGCAGAATTTTATTTAAAATACTGGCTAGACAGTCTCTGGTGTTAGCGTCAGCACAGTTAACAGTTAGCCACCCAGGCTTATAGGAGCAGCCCAGAAATCTTATCTATGGGTTATCCTCGGGGAGTTTATGAGCTCTCTAATGATCGCATTCTCCACGGCTTCTGGTTCAGGACGGTCTGTCCGTCCATTACTTTAAGATGGTTCAGCCACAACCTGAAAGAAAGGAATATGATTGTCCTTGTAGCTAGAAAAATATTCTGTCCATCCGCGCAGAGCCCCGCGTACGCAGATAAAGCTATTTGAAAACCGAGGTCGCCTGATTCCGGAGTACACCCTTACCGACTGAGATATTTTTAAGGGGCCGTCAGACTTGACCTTCATCGGTATGGTGTGGTTAACACCACTAACCCAGCCCTAAGGGTGAGGAGGGGGAGGAGTACGGGAAATGGGAAGGGTAATGACGAGGTTTTTAGTACACACTCACGTGGTGTACTAGGTTCCGAGATTTTTTGGGATTCTGGAACAACGGGTTTTTTCAAGTTGTCCTATTTAGAACCGCCATATTCAGTTTACAACAGGAACACCTCGTGCAGGAAGTGGTTCTTCACCACGTATGGACGGTCTGAGGAGTTTTTCGCTCTCTTATTGGAAGAACTTGCCCACCAGTTTGACTATCATTTGGTGGCAAGTTTCATGAAAAAGTGATCCTGGGAGAGCGAATCACATGGCAACACGGTCTCCTCTTGACCGAAATATTCATGGAGAAGAAGAACAAAAATAAACAAACAAGGGTTTCTGCGAAAGTACAACTTGGTACAACTTGGACAGAGAAAACGGAGAGTCATGTACAATTTCGTTAACATATAAAATTGTATAAAGGTACAACTTCTAAACGAACAGTTTCACTCGGCATATTTGAATAATTTCGAAATGACATCATTCATATTTGTGTCCACCATCAAAATCTTAATAGTTTGCTCTCAGAAAGTTCCAATTATATTGCACTGTGTCGAAAATGAAGTGTCGGCCATATGTCTTTCTCTCCATTTAACGACGAGATTATGATCAGGACCCTCCCACTGCACTGCATTCCTACTGGTTCGCCTGTGGCGTTCGCCGGTTCGACCTCAAAAAAGTCTACATTTCAAGGTTCTACGATGATTGGGAGTGATCCATAGTTTTGATGATGATGATGATTTTTTTTTTATAATATACGCGCACTAAAGAGATTTTGGATACCTTATAATGAAGTATCACAGTGCGGGGATTAGGTAAGTGAAGGACTAGGCAAACGGAGATACCGATGCACGTTGGTTTTAAATGTTCTTAAACTATAATGTGTAGGAAAAATAGAGAAACGAATCTTTGTATTTCACTGTCCATCCGAATATAGGCTTAAAGGTGACCTGATGTGCATTCCTAGCATGACGAGTATTGCGGTTGAACTGTTGTAGTGGTGGAATGCAACTAGCTATTTCGTTTGAGCACTTATGGTAGAAGTAGTGATCGCAATGTCTCGATCGCCAATAAGTTTATTCGCACGTGTTTGATTCCTGTCTAGTAGCGCCAAATATGTAATTGTGCAGCAGACCAGATTATACTCAAGTGGGGCAAATTCTAGCCAGATTAGAAGGGGCAACATATTTCATGCATCACTTGAGGAAGTCTAGGTATTTTGTTTTTTTTTTATTTATTTATTTATTTATTTTCATCAATCAGAGTTTAACAATCTCTTAAAGACGAAAAAATAAAAAAGATAAAAAATGAACAAATTAAACATATTTATGTACAAAAAAAAGAAACTTAGTATATATCATAAATAACAAAAGAGAGAAAACAGATTGAGCAATATAAAGTGGAAATACTTTACGATTGATCCAAACATAAAATGAGTATAGTGTTAAAACAATCTCTAGAGCAACTTAAAAAAAAGTCAGTATCAGATGAAGCAATTATATAGAGTTAGACACTTTAATGCAGCGAGCTATAGGTTCATTGCGAGCGTTAGATCTTCTATGATTAACTTCAGGGAAGTTCAAAAAGCTTCGAAGTCTTCGACGGGGAGCCGGAAAATAAATCATTGCAAGCAATGCAGGACACTGAATTTGATTATGAATCAGATCTCTAATGAACATAGCCGAGAAATATTTACGACGACATTCGAGAGAACTTAAATTAATTATATGAAGGTGTCTCAATACGCCAATTCAATTTAAAAAACATAAGGAAAGGCTACAGTGCGCTTAGGGTGAACAGTATGATACCCTATCCTTACCTACAAAAAGAAGCGTGGCCAAAAACTTTATATGACAAATTTATAAAGGTGGGCTGTACCACATATCTTGTTAGGGTTGTACAACTCTCTAACTACAGCCTTCAAATGGTTTTTTCTAAATTGTGGGCGTGGCAGTGGGCGGATTTTAAATTTTTTAACATTTTAGCATTTCGGGACCCTAGGGAGTATATGCTCTTAATTTCAGCTTCCTAGCATAAATTTAAAGGCCTCAAAAGTTGATACGGAGGAACGGACATTGCTAAATAGTCTTCGGATTTGGTCCTGATCATAAATATAAAGGGTGATTTTTTAGCTGGTTTGGTTTTGGCAACACTGGTTTTGACAGCTGACGTGTGTTAAGTACCTTGTGTCACTGTCAAACAGCTTCAGTTTGGTTTGCAATTTAACCATGGATCGTCTTACAAATGAACAACGCTTGCAAATTATTGAATTTTACTATCAAAATTCGTGCTCGGTTCGAAATGTTCATCGCGCGCTGCTTCCATTTTATGATCGGCATTCTCGACCTTCTGAGCAGTCTATTCGGAAGATTGTGACCAAATTTCGCACCAAATTTACTTTGTTGGACATTAAACCACCAACACGTTTACGTACTGTGCGTATTGAAGAAAATATTGCGGCCGTATCAGCTAGTGTGACAGAAGACCGCGAAATGTCGATTCGGCGCCGTTCCCAGCAGTTAGGCCTTTGTTACAACACTACGTGGAAAATTTTGCGGAAGGATTTGGGCGTAAAGCCTTTTAAGATACAGCTGGTGCAAGAACTAAAGCCAGCCGACCTACCACAACGCCGAATTTTTGGTGAATGGGCTCTTGGAAAGCTGGCCGAGGATCCGCTTTTTTATCGAAAAATTGTGTTCAGCGATGAGGCTCATTTTTGGTTGAATGGGTACGTAAATAAGCAAAATCGCCGCATTTGGAGTGAAGATCAGCCAGAAGCATTACAACAGCTACCAATGCATCCCGAAAAAGCCACTGTTTGGTGCGGTTTATGGGCCGGCGGCATTATTGGGCCATATTTCTTCAAAGATGATGCGAATCGCAGCGTTACTGTCAATGGTGAACGCTACCGAGCGAAGATAACAAACTTTTTTTTGCCCGAAATGGAAGTTCTTGACTTGCATGATATGTGGTTTCAACAAGACGGTGCCACGTGCCACACAGCACGCGAAACAATGGCGCAATTGCGAGGCGAGTTTGGTGAACAGTTAATTTCACGTTTCGGGCCGGTCAATTGGCCGCCTAGATCGTGCGATTTGACACCATTAGATTATTTTTTGTGGGGGTATGCCAAGGCTAATGTGTATAGGGACAAGCCCGCTTCGATTGACGCACTGGAAGCCAACATCCATGCATTCATTCGTGAGATACCGGCCGATATGTGTGAAAGAGTATGCCAAAATTGGACTCAGCGGATGGGCTACCTGAGACGCAGCCGCGGTCAACATTTGCATGAAATTATCTTTAAACATTAAATTGCAAGGTTCAAACTATCGATTCAAATAAATATTTCATTCATTTTTTCGAATTTTTTGTGTTTCTTTTTTAAAAAAAGTTCTAAACCTCTTAAAAAATCACCCTATATATACTTTTATGGGTCTACGACGAATATTAAGGGGTGTTACAAACTATGTGTCAAAATTAATATACCCTTAGGATAGGGTATAAACATGAACCTTGTGAAGTTTCTCTGAACTCTTTCGATTCTTGATGAATATATATTGAAAGAGGGATTCCAGATTATGCAGCAATATTCTAAATGAGGTCTAACCAGAGATATAAATAGAGCTTTTAATGTGTAAGGGTCAATAAAATCTTTAGTATTTCGTTTAACGAATCCAAGCATTGAATGCGCTTTACAAACGATATGATCGATATGGTCTCTGAAATTCAACTGGGAATCTAATAGAATACCTAAATTTTTTTAGAGTATACCCTTTCGAGTGAGTATGTTTTATATTGTAGTTCGAAGTAATAGGAGTAGTACATCTACATAATGTGAAACATTGGCATTTGGAAGAGTTCAAAAGCAATTTATTTCTATCACACCATAAGTCGACTGCAGTTAAATCTTCTTGTAGTAGACAGGAATCAGATAAAGATTCTACATGGCGAAATAATTTAAGGTCATCTGCAAACAAAAGACACTGGGAGTGTTTAGTAACAGACGGCAGATCATTAATAAACAACAAGAACAGCAAGGAACCAAGGTGGCTGCCTTGAGGTACAAGGAACCAAGGTGGCTGCCTTGAGGTACATGTGAAGACACATTGATTGACCAGGAGAAGCTATCATTCATTTTCACAAATTGAATTCGATTTAGGAGATATGATTCCAGCCACCTTAATAAAGTTAGGTGAAAACCCAAAGAAGATTATTTTCGAATAAGCAGAAAGGCTTTTGCCAAATCAGTTAAAATTACAACAGTTTGCAAATTACTTTCAAAGTTTTTAATCACATAATTGCAAAATATTGCCATATTTTTAGCTGTTGATCTACCAGAGATAAAACCATGTTGCTCTAATGAAATCACATTTTTTAAGTGAAATGTTATTTTTTTATATACAATCATTTCAAACAATTTTGGTATCGAAGAGATTTTACAGATTGGTCTATAGTTGCAGACGTTTTGTTTAGAACCCGGCTTGTGGATTGGTATTATATGTGATATCTTCCAATCATTCAAAAAGAGACCACTGGTAATAGATTTATTAAAAATTATACAAAGGGGGTTCGCAATGTCTTACTAGTCATTTTAAGAAGTACTGGAGCAATTCCGTCAGGACCGTCGAATTTGCTACTTTCAATGCTATCAAGAGCACATTTAACATTCATTCTTCAGTTATTATCAGATTACCAATATCGACCATAGATTGAATGCAATCGTCGTTGGTCAATGGATTACTGTCAACATCAGAACTGATTTAAAAAAGTCAGCGAAAAAATTGCAAATAGTAATGGTATCTTCCGATGACGAATCCAGATAACTCATTTGACTAGGAAACCCGTTTGAGTTAATGAAGGACTAAAAGTATTTGCTATTGGACTTCAATTTGTTCTCAGTAGTAACAATGTATGAGGCAGCTCTTGCCTCCTTTAGCAGTGACACAAATGTGTCGTACATTGTGATTAAATAATTATTATGGAATAAATTATACCGGGATATCAATTCTAGGTAATCATTCATTGCTATAAAGTTGCCTCTTCTATAATCCTTGCAGACTTTAGATTTAGTGATGACTTTTTGATAATGAAGTACACCAAATTCCATTAAAATGGCATTATGGTGTATGGTGTTATCAAAGATAGGTAAAATAGGTTCCTCTAGATTGAAAATATACTCGTTATCTACAAATATAAGATCTAAAGTGCGATCAAGACTATTTTTTCTATTGTTAATCTGTACAAAATTAAATTGACTAAAAAAATCAGTTACTAAAATTTCAGTATCGTTATTAACATTGAAAGGAACAAGATAGTTTTCATCATTGTCAAATTTCCAGACAATATTACCTAGATGAAAATCACCAGTTAACACAACATGTTGAGATGAGGTTAAGTTAGTAAATATTAGACGACAGTTATTAAGATGGGTATTATACACCTCTAAGGGACTATTAGGTGGTATAAAACTGACGACAACGAAAAGTTCAAAATCAGATGCAAATGAGATTTTAACAATAAGTTGATCAATATCAAATATTACCGGGGAATTAATTTTATTCGACGGAAGTTCAAGTTGCTTCCATGAATAAATACTTCGTATCGCAATTAGCACACCACCACCTTTTTTCAATCCTGTGGTGTTCACACAGCGATCTTTACGTACAACGCTATAATAAGAATTGTTAAATAATTCATTAGTCCAATGAGAATCAGAGAGCCAAGTTTAAGTAAAAGTTAAAAGATTATAATCCACTGAAGAAAAATATAAATATAAGTCTTGCATTTTGGTCCTAAGACCGAATACATTTTGATAATATAAGCTAAAACTGCGATGACAACGAAATCTTGAATCTTAACAAAAAGTTGAGGTTGTTGTAGTTTTTGAGGTTGTAGTTGTTGTTGTTGTTTAACAATCTCTTGTTGAACAGAGTGAAGCTGCTGTTGCGAATCCTTTAATTCACTCTGCTGTGCCAATATAAGCAGTTGGTATTCACTGTCAGGCGGTTGATTTTTAAGTAGACGATCAATATTATTGAAACCTTCTTCCATTTTTTGCTCATTCGATGTGTTAAAAACAAGTAACTCCTGAACTTCCGAGAACAAGACACATAAATTGTTAAAGATTTTTTGGAATTTTATTATCTTCCAATGTAAGGCATCAGTTGATATGCCGCGATGTTTATCACAATAAAAGCAAAGGCCAGGTGTCGAAACAATTTTATCAACGTCTTTTCCTTTAATATTGATACATTTTGCATGCACATTATCAAGGCATATCGCACAGGACAATTTAACATCATTAGATGTTTTTTTTTCATATATAGCATTCAGAATTATTCATGATTAAGCACCAAGTTGTTTATTACACCAGATGGCAGAAGAATGATATGGTTGTTGTATTCGAATGATGGTTACAGTAATAGATACGGTCTGCAGTCGGTAAGGGTTCAAACATGCAATGAGTAAAAACCAAAGAAAAATTGCAAGTGGGTAGAATCTCTTTGCTAAAATGGCAGAACATGTACTAAAAATTGTACTCACACGTGCGGGGGAGCGCAGCGTTCTTGGCGACGTCGAATATGTGGTCATTCCGACGACGTTTGTCATTAACGCACATACCGAGGATGGAAAGCCCCTCGGTGTCAGCAATGCTCCGTAAGTAAAGTATGTTAATGCGACAGCTCAGACATCACTAGGGGTGAGGCTTTGTTTGATTTTGTTCTCTGCTGCAATCTTCCCGACTTTAAGAGGGGTAACGATCCCATATTCATTACAGCGAACAGAAAGGAGGTTTTGGACGTAACATTCGTATCCCAAAACAGTCTTGTTCAAGTAGCTAACTGGAGGGTATCTAGCAGGAAACCTTTATCAGACTACCACTGCTGGACACTCTTGACAAGTCGGCTTTCAGGACAGGCAAATTTCCAGAAACTGGGAAAGGTTTAAAAAGAACTTCAGAGGATTGAAATCACCTGCCCAAACAGAGATCTCACTACCGAACAAGAAGCCGACGACACAGTCGAATACCGTACCGGGGCGATCTCTGGCAGATTTCCAGATTTCATATGGTAGGTAATTGGGTTGTGGACCGAGGGCTGGGGGTCAGTCCCTCCAAAACAGAAGTCCTGTTTTTAACTAGGAAACGGATCATTCCAATATTCAATGTACCAATAATGAGAGGGATGATCTAAAATTATGCCGGTCCCAAAACATTCGGTAACGAATGGGGACTTCAACCACTTTTGGTACACTGGTTGTACACAACTGTTGTGAGGCCCATCCTGACATACGGTGCAATTGGGTGGAAGGCTCTGGAAAAGAAATACCCTGACATTCGTCAGGATGTCATCCGGCTGACAAGTTTGGATGACCGTTTGATCGCACCTTAAGGACGACAACAACTGCAGCTATAGAGAAACTCGATCTACTGCCATTAGACATTTACTGCAGCAGCGAGGCGGCTAAAACGGCCGTCAGACTTAGAGAGGGCGGACTCTGGGTAAGAAGACCATACTGACACGCATCTGCAGAACTTAAATTGTGCGCCATTCTAAGCACAAAAGAAACAGACTACCTACCCTCGACATTCACCTTCAGCAGGGGATTCAATATCAGAATACCGGAAAGATGTGAATGGGATGAGGGAATTCACGTCATCTACATCGACGACTCCAAAATGAATATCGGAACAGGCGTAGGCATCTTTTGTGAAACCCTAGGATTAAGCAAATCCTTTATAATCATTATCCAGGCTCTAGCCGAACTGAGAAAGCACAATAGTGCCAACAAGAAGATCACCATCTATTTTGACAATCAAGCGGCCATAAAAGTCATGAAATCAGATGTACTGAAGTCAATGCAGGAATTTGTTGGACGAGTGCCAGGAGGCGCTGATATCCCGGGAAACGGCGTAGCGGACAAGCTTGAAAGATCAGGGTAAGAAATGAATGCATCAATGGCACTTGAATTAGTAAGAACACCGCTTAGCATAACATAAGGCTTACGACTCCCGCCTGATACTTTTATTATGAGCTGGAGGATGTGGGCAAAGCCAAGCTAAAATTCAACCCCAGATTTGTATACAAAACGGGTTGGTTTTATGAGAGCGTAACTTGGTGCACATACCAGCGGTTATTCTCTTAGTATATTTCCAAGTATTTCAAATTCGAAGAAAGGTACCCAGAACGACACAATGGAGCCAATTGCTGGCCTAAGTGAAAGAAGTCACAGGAGCATCCACCAACATACCAATTAGGCGCTCGGTAGATGGAGGAGCTACTACCGAAGTGCTCGGTAGGAGGAGGAAGAGGAAGATTCGCCTTTTTTGGGACGCGCTGGACAAATGCTGTTTCCCATCTTCTCGGAAAGAGCCCCGAAAAAAAGGTCAGTTAGAATAGCTGACATAGTGGTTTTCCCAGCGTGGAAGAACACCTCTTCAGAACGATAGGGGAAGTATCATCTGGACCAGCGGATTTGTGTATATTGAGATCTTGAAGTACTATTGCCACTGTACGAGTGCGCAGACACCACCAAAAGGACAGGTGGTGGTGTCGCTTAAGCCCAACACGTTTAAGTGTTAGCAAAAGCTTTGTGGCCCGAAAGGTATATCTCTCCTAAGATATAAAATAAAAGATGCCTACATACATGTCCTGAGAATACTTCTTCTGCACATTGCCTAGCAAGGTCATACAATTTTTCCTTTCCTTGTATGCCAATGAGATCTGAGAGTTAGATGAAGTTGGTCGTCTATAACGAGGGACCACAGGATTCGCGAGAGGACGTCCCCTTGTGCTGGGATTTCGACATCTTCGATGAGGGTCTGGATTATTCTTCCGTTAAGCATCGACATTATCTATCTCGATTAATGGTGGATTCTAGTACCAAATTGAATGTCAAATGTGAAGTCAGTAAGTGCTGACTCAGCGCATTTACCCGGCTGATAGGCATATTGAGACTTGCTAAGCGAAAAATACGGCAAAGCTTTGTCTCTAATATGTCTATCAACCAACGTGCCCATGCTTTGAAGGAATAAAGGACATGAGGCTGATAGGACGGAAGGATTTTGAGTCCGCATTTCTTCCCGCCTTGGGTAGATTTTTGACTGTTACTTTTCGCCAGGCCTTCGGTATGTAACCATAGTATTAATGCCGGTAATATTCCGTCCTCTTCTGCTGCTTTGTGTGGCTTCAGGGAAGATATGGCCCATTTTATGTAGATTTTTCTCGCATTTTTCCAGTCTTCTCTTGTCGGCAGGCATATCCGCTCGATTTGGGGAGATAGGTTTAATGTGAGACATTCAATAATAATTGATCCAGGAAAATGTGTTTTAAGTAAGAGCTCAAGTGTCTCTTTCTCATTTTGTGTCAGACGGCCGTTTTCATCAGTGAGTGTACCTAATGTGACGGTTCTGTCAGAGGCAAGAATTTTATATAGTCGGCAGTTGGAATGTATGTCAGATATATCTTCACAGAACCGCCTGAATGATTTCCTTTTCTGCATTTCTGATTTCCTTGTTATAGTTGCTGTGAGCTGTACAGTAGGACTGCCAGTCTTCATTGCGTTTTGCTTTGTTGAATAGTTTCCTTACTCCAGATCTGAGCTTTTTAAGGTCAGTATTAAGGGGGCAGTTTTTCTCGAAGGCAGAGGCAATAGAAGATCTGACAAGGTCGGCAGAACGATCTAGTCTGTCTTTCGTCTCAATTCGAGGTGTTATTCGCTGCCCCATATTGTGCGATGGACATTCGCGTCGCAGCGAAGGACAATATCTGTCCTGAAGCGTTTCGCAGAGTCGAGTAGGTTCTCTACTTCCAAAGGGAGGCATATGGATGAGTCACCATGGAAACAGGAGGACGCCATGATAATTTCCTTGGTTGATCTTCACAATGGCTGCCGTGAGGTCACTGGAGATGAACTCTGTCAATGGGAAGACATTTTCGTTATTATTAAAAATAATACTAATAATAATTCTAGGTCTACTGGTCCAGGGTTTCTGCACAAGGTCAATGTTAAGACCTTTGGTGTTCATGGTCTTAGATAAGACTGCCGAAGCAGCCTTAGCTCGATGAAGGTTGATTTGGACAACCCTCTTACTAAAATTGTCGCTTTGAAGGGGCTTTTGTGTTCGAGTCCCCTCTTTTTCCATCTCGTCCTCTGAGCTGCTCAAGCCGATTACTTCTCAGGAGGCTACAGGCAGGACCTTTGTCAGTTCCGGCAGTTGCGCCAGACAATGTCTGTCTGGGACCATACGTGTGGGTTAGCGTACCGGGTTAGGGTTGCTTGACCTGGCAGAGGGAGCAGAAGAGTTGGCATTCTCCCAAGGCAGAATTTTATTTAAAATACTGGCTCGACAGTCTCTGGTGTTTGCATCAGCACAGTTAACAGTTAGCCACCCAGGCTTATAGGAGCAGCCCAGAAATCATATTTGTGGGTCATCCTCGGGGAGCTTATGAGATCTGTAATGATCGCATTCTCCACGGCTTCTGGTTCAGGACGGTCTGTCCGTCCATCACTTTGAGACGGTTCAGCCACAGGTGGACAGAAAGGGATATGATTGTCCCTATCTCCATTAGTTGGGTTGCTGTTTCTTGCTGGAGAATTAATTGTGTTCCCACGAGTAGCTAGAAAAATATACAGATAAAGCTATTTGAAAACAGAGGTCGCCTGCTTCCGGAGTACACCTTTAGCGACTGAGATATTTTAAAGTGGCTCTCAGCCTGGACGGTCTTCGGCACGGTAAGGTTAACACCACTAACCCAGCCCCAATGGAAAGGAGGGAATTATGGTCGCTTGAGAATCCAAGCCACCTTACACACACTTGATCACCCTATATATCAGAATGGACGGTTTTTTGTATTCAGGATATTTTATGGACATTTTTGTGAAATGTTGCTTTCTTGAAGCTCGAGGGACCATTTTCAATTTTACAGGACTTTATTGTAAAAATTCATTACAACCGAAAATAGTCGTGCGACATTTATGCTCGAAAAAGGATATTTGAAATTTTTGGTTGTAACGATTTTTTTAGCATAAATTCCTTGGAATATTGGAAAAAGTCTTTGTAGGCTCCAAACATTTTGATATAATCTGTATACGTATATGAAACAAGTAAAATATTTGTGAAAACTAAAAGATGTAGCTAAACCATGTCTAAAATACTGCAAGCAAAGCACTCAAAGTACGTAACCAATTATATAAACAAATTATTGTGTTTTCTGTAGATCTAAGTACAGAAAAATTAGTTTTCCATATGTCAACTCGGCGTGGTCGTCAAACAAACCATGACGACGATGTGTTTAGTGTTTTGTGAATTCATAGTGTAAGGATTCCTCTTGATCCTGAACTGAACCCGGTTCATGTTATAGAACGGTTGACAGCTTAGGTCCTCAAGGAGTTTCACTGAACACTCATCCATCGAAATTGTCAAGGAAAGGCAGAATTTCATTTAAAATACTGGCTTGACAGTCTCTGGTGTTAGCGTCAGCACAGATAATACTAGATAACTAGTAGGATTTCCACCTTAAGAGATCCCACCACATCAGTGAACAAGGGAGCATTCGGTCCGTCAGGTGAGTTGGTACTAGATGCTTGTTGGTCGTGGATACCTCGTTGGAAGCTGGTTTCTCGAGGATTTTATCCAGTGCCGCGTTGTAGGGGAGACCATCTGTTAGAAGACGCTTGGCTCTTGTTGGAGGTCGATAGTCGTTTCGATCTTCCATCCCTATGTTTTTAATGGATTCGGTTTCAGGAGCGTCAGAGCAGCTCCTGTAAGCCTCTTCCGTGAGCACGGAGCTCACTGAATTGACGGATTCAATGTCACTGTCGGTAATCTTTGGTTCAGGACGGTCTGTCCATCCAGATGGTGCAGCCACAGGCTGACAGAAAAGGATAGGATTGCCCTTATCTCCATCACTTTGGTTGTTGTTTTTTGTTGGAGGATTAATTTTGTTCCCACGAGTAGCTAGGGAAATATACTGTCCATCCACGCAGAGCTCCGCATACGCAGACAAGGCTATTTAACAAAAATAAACAAACAAGGGTTTCTACGAAAGTCAATTGGTACAACTTGGACAAAGAAACATAAGGAAAGGCTACAGTCCGCTTGGGGCGAACAGTATGATACCCAATCCTTATCCCTATGTACCCCAAAGAAAAAATTCATAAGGAAGATGATAGGTAGCATTTTATTTCATTCTATGAAATTTATAGAAAAAAAAAATATTATTTTGAAAAAACGCCCCCAAAAAGTGGGCGTGGCCAAAAACTTGTATGGGCGATATATTAGAAAAAATATTGGCTAAATATATTGTTAAACATTTTTTTTTCGATTTCTATTAAAATTTTCAAAGAAAACAGCATTTTAGTGAAAAACGCCCACAAAAAGTAGGCGTGGCAAAAACTTTATATGACAAATTTATAAAGGTAGGCAGTACCTACATATCTTGTGAAGGTTTTACAACTTTATCTCTCTAACTTAAGCCTAAAAACGGTTTTTTCTAAATTGTGGGCGTGGCAGTGGGCGGATTTAAAAACTTTTAACACTTTACCATTTCGGGAAACTAAGGAGTATATGCTCCAAATTTCAGCCTCCTAGCATAACTCTAAAGGCCTCAAAAGTTGATACGGACGGACGGACGGACATTGCTAAATAGTCTTAGGATTTGGTCCTGATCATAAATATATATACTTTTATGGGTCTACGAAGAATATTAAGGGGTGTTACAAACTATGTGTCAAAATTAATATACCCTTAGGATAGGGTATAAAAAGGACAGTCATGTACAATTTCATTAACATATACAATTGTACGAAGGTTCCGAGAGTATTGCAACTTCTAAACGAACAGTTTCCCCGGCTATATTTTCCATGAGCCGCCGCTTCCAGGAAATACCCAGTGAGTTCTGAAAAAAGATGGGAGGCATCAGGCTCAGATGGCTCAAAAGTCTTAGTCCCAAACTGTGATAATTACCGTTCAATTAATTCGATGTCACCATTGTTGAGCGCATGTATTTTATGCGCGATGGCTTTGCATCGGTATCTCCTTTTGCCTAATCCTTCACTTACCTAATGCCCGCACTGTGATACTTCATTATAAGGTATCCAAAATCCATTTAGTGCGCGTACATTATAAAAAGTACAGTTTCGGCAGTGTACAGTTCCGGCAATGGCGCCAGACAATGTCTGTCTGGGACCATACGTGTGGGTTAGTGTACCGGGTTAGGGTTGCTTGACCTGGCAGAGGGAGCAAAAGTGTTATTGTCTGCTGCATTTTGGGTTTAACGCTGGTGTAGGAATAGGCGTTGCCGTTCCCATAGGAGACTGTATAACTCCGGGGCTTGACTCCGACCTAGAAGGTTCGGAAGTTCTTGAAATATCAGCGGTGGAGGAGGCGGGAAGTGATTGATCAGCTTCTTCAGGCACTTGCTCGCTGCTGTTAGGCTCTGTGGTGTTTAGTGACTTCTTAGTGTAAGACGGAGAGTGAT
Organism: Ferdinandea cuprea; assembly: GCA_963576555.1. Lineage (NCBI taxonomy): Eukaryota > Metazoa > Arthropoda > Insecta > Diptera > Syrphidae > Ferdinandea > Ferdinandea cuprea. The sequence continues at coordinate 60,879,312 of OY754961.1, forward strand.
TGCTCAGCCTCTTTAGGCACCTGCTCGGTTCTGCAAAACTCCGTGGTGTTTAGTGACTTCTTATTGTAAGGATTACTCTTGATCCTGAACTGAACCCGGTTCATGTTATAGAACGGTTGACAACTTAGGTCCTCAAGGAGTTTCACTGAACACTCATCCATCGAAATTCTCAAGGCAAGACCCAGTTTCCGAAGAACTTTCTAGTCCTTGGTGGGTCTGCAGTCGTTGTTACCGCAAAATGTCGTTCGCGGAATGGGCGGTGCCAGGGAAGTACACCGTCGCCACGCAGGGTTAGGGGAGGTCACATAATTCCACCATCCGCAGCTTGGCATTCTCCCAAGGCAGAATTTTATTTAAAATACTGGCTCGACAGTCTCCGGTGTTTGCGTCAGCAGAGTTAACAGTTAGCCACCCAGGCTTGTAGGAGCAGCCCAGAATTCTTATCTGTGGGTCATCCTCGGGGAGCTTATGTAGCTCCCTGATGATGGCATTCTCCACGGCTTTTTGGTGTACAGACTCGAGGTGACCATCTGGGAAGTTATCTAGTAGGATTCCCACCTTTAGAGATCCCACCAAATCAGTGAACAAGGGAGCATTTGGTTTGGCTTTCTTGTTCGGTCCGTCAGGAGAGTTGGTACTAGACCGAGGCCGCTTGTTGGCTGTGGATGCCTCGTTGGAATCTTGTTCCTTGAGGATTTTATCTAGACAAACGGATGGAGTACACCTTTAGCGACTGAGATATTTTAAAGGGGCCCTCAACCTGGACGATCTTCTGCACGCTACGGTTAATACCACTAACCCAGCCCCAATGGAGAGGAGGGAATTATGATCGCTTGAGAATCCAAGCCACTTTACATACACTTGATCACCCTGAGTTCTTTATACCTTTTCCAACAGAAATATATCAGAATGGACGGAGCTAGAGGGACCATTTTCAATTTTACAGGGCTTTATTGTAAAAAAAGGATGTCGTGCGACATATATGCTCGAAAAAGGATATTTGATATTTTTGGTTGTAATGATTTTTTAGCATAAATTCCTTGGATTATTGGAAAATGTCTAGTAGCTAGGGAAATATACTGTCCATCCACGCAGAGCCCCGCATACGCAGATAAGGCTATTTAAAACCGGAGGTCGCCTGATTCCGGAGTACACCTTTAGCGATTGTAATATTTCAAAGGGGCCCTCAGCCTGGACCTTCATCGGCATGGTATGGTTAACACCACTAACCCAGCCCCCTGTTTGACTATCATTTGGTGGCAAGTTTCATGAAAAAGTGATCTTGGGAGAGGGAATCAGTCGGGAACACCGTCTCCTCTTGACCGAAATATTCATGGAGAACAAGAACAAAAATAAACAACCAAGGGTTTCTGCGAAAGTCAATTGGTACAACTTGGACCTTTGTCCTTTTCTTTAAAAGGAGAGTCATGTACAATTTCATGAACATAAAAAATTGTACAAAGGTGGCGAGAGTATTGAAACTTCTAAACAAACAGTTTCATTCGGCATATTTGAATAATTTCCAAATGACATCATTCATATTTGTGTCCAGCATCAAAATTAATAGTTTGCTCTCAGAAAGTTACATTTATATTGCACTGTATCGAAAATGAAGTGTCGGCCATATGTCTTTCGTCATTTAACGACGAGAATATGATCAGGGCCCTCCCACTGCACTGCATTCCTACTGGTCCGCCTGTGGCGTTCGCCGGTTCGACCTCAAAAAATTCTGCATTTCAAGGTTCTACGATGATTGTGTTTCCTAGCATGACGAGTAGTGCGGTTGAACTGTTGTAGAGGTGAAATGCAACTACCTACGGCGACATCATCCGCATAAGCTTGAGTGTAGTTTCCAGGAAAGTTGAGAGCCGTAAGCAGAGAGTCTACCACCATACACCATAGGAGGGGAGACAGAACACCACCTTAAGGGCAGCCCGTATTTACCCCTGTTATGACGCACTTGCCACAATCTGCATCTGCTACCAACGTCCTGTACATTAGCATTGCTTTAATCCACAACACCAAAGTTTCATCTACACCATGCTGTCTGGCTGAGTTACACATACTGTCAAAGGTCGCATTATCAAAAGCACCCTCAATATAGATGAAAATGCCCAACGCGTACTCCTTCCGGTCAAGAGCACTATTAATCCTACCAACAAGGTTTTGAAGCGCAGTCTCGCAGGATTTTCCGCGCTGATAGGTATGTAGTCAGACTTACCAATTGGTATGAAAACCACTTTAACCATTCGCCATGGGGAAGGTATATAGGCCAAGGCCAAGCTCGCGGTGAAAATTCTTTTCAACATTGGCAAAACCTGACTTAAACTTTGTTTCACCAAAACTGGATAAATTCCATCCAGACCAGGTAACTTGAAACTCTCAAAAGATGCAATGGAATATTTGATAGCATCATCAGTCACCACTCCCGATGCAAAATACCAGCTGTGCCGCGTGGTATTAGTCGGTTCAAATGTAGCCACAGTCGTTTGAAGGGCTGAAGAACACGTAGTAATCTGATTTCCCGGAAAGTGAGTCTCAAGTAGAAGACTGAAAGTCCCCTTCTTTGTCTCAGTGCCTACGTGCACGTGTCTACGTGCCATCAGGTTTAAGGATTGCATCCAGTTTACTTGGTCTGTTCCTTTGGAGGACTTTAACAAGCCTACTAGTTGCACGTAGAGATTCGACCGCTTCACAAAACTTTTTATAGGAATCATTTTTCGACTTGCGAATAAGTCTCTTAAAAACTTTTTGCTTCGATCGATAAAGATTCCAGTCTTCCACTAAGTTGGTTTTAAAAGACCGATTTAGCAGCTTCCTAGTTTCCTTACGAAGACACTGCAGTTCGGATTTCCACCAGGGTACCGATTTTCTGCGGGGGGTTTAGAAACAGGGCACGAAAGTTCAAAGCAGCGAGTGAGGACGTTGTTCAGATCCTGAGCAGACCTCTCCACTCCATGTCTTGATCTAAGTTTGAGTGGAACTTTGACAGAGTTGGCAAGCTCCTCTCTAAACCGTGGCCAGTTCGTTTTTCTCGGATTTCTCCTCTCTTGTGAAGGTTCGCAGTAGATTTGAAATTCGATTTATCTGTGATCTGATAAGGTGCTATCTGGCGATACCTTCCAATGTGTGATATACTTTAAATGCCTGTTTGACAGGGTTACATCAATGACGTCCTGTTTTCTGGCTGTAACAAAGGTAGGTTGATGACCTACATTGTTGATGGTAATATCAGACAATAAAATAAAGTCCAAGAGTCGATCTCCCCTTATGTTGCATTTACTGCTGCCCCAAACAGTGTTCTGAGCATTAGCATCACAGCACAAGACAAGACCTAACTTCTTGGATTCACAAAACTCTACGAGCTCTACAACAGCCTTTGGAGGAAGAGGGGTTAGAGAGTCATATGGGAAATAAGCAGATGCAGCGACAAAGGTTTCCCAATTATCATTTGCATGGTAAGTTATAGCTGGTAGCTGTTTACCAAATCTTGGCTAAAAAAACTTTTGATCATAAATAGTAGCTGTAAAATATTTCGATACAATAAGACACGTCCTAGGTCTTTCGGATTGCTCACCATAAAGAACGTGGTATAAATCACTCAAGCAACCAAGACCACAGATGCGACTTTTCCACACCCATGGTTCCTGGATGGATATTATGTGTGATTTTGTTCTACAAGCCACAAGCTTGCTACTTAAAAGGGCGGTAGCAGCCTTGCAGTGCTGTAGGTTAATTTGAGTAAACAAGATGGATGAATACTCTGGGTAACGTCCACTATTAGCACTGTTTGACATTGAAATGGAAATGGATCCTGCCAAGATGCAGATAGGGACGCATGTTGTACCTAGATTTGATGATCTCGGCAGCAGCCATGTCTATACTCACAACATGTCTATACCACCTTCATTGTGGCGGTTTTTACTCTTCTTGTGTGAACGGACAACCCAGGCTTTTGTGTCGAAACCAGGATTCTGGGTTTGCAAACGCTTTAGTACATCCGCCGATTTCCCTAGTTTCACAGGGATCCAGACAGCCCGCGTAAGCTTGGGTGGTTTGTAGACCTCAAAAGATGAAGGCCTCAGTGAAGGGATTTTCGGCACCATACTGCTAATCCATTCAGAGGTTTTCTGTGATGAGGTCTTCACCATGAGGGTTCCGTCCTTTAACACACAGCCCTCCACCTGAATGCAAGCATTTGTTGCAGCAGCCAGCTCCAAAAGATGAGTTTTGCAGTGTTCGGACTCTGCAACACTCATACTGTTATCATTGCCCACTTTCCCAATGCGAACTGCTAAAGAGGAGACAGCAGCATTCTTGTAGGAATGCTTCTTAACTCGCACTCTTTTGCGTTTAGCACATGGTTTTTTAGACGCACACCTACCATCAGAGCCGTCGCGTAGACAAAGTTCTGTCCACTAGTGCTGCACCCAGTATTGGCCACAACACCAGCATCATCCATTACCTGTGCACGGGCAGCACCAACAATAGGTGCACTTCCTCTACTCATACTCAAGGGTGAGTCCACTACAACCAATTTCCGTCCATCAAAACTACTACCTTTGCTGGTAGAAGCACTGACTTCATTCGGAGACAGGGCGTGGGCAGACACAGGAGCTTGAGGAGGATTGAATCTCTTAACGAGCTTGGGTCGCTTCTTCTTGTTTTTCGGTTCAGCAGAAGAGGAGGCATTGCCTGATGAAGGGGTCAGGTCAGCTACCGTTTGTGAGACTTCCACCGACCTATCCCGTTTCATAGACGCAACCGAAGAGCCGACCGGAGCGCCTTCAGCCTGGGGAGCTTCTTTGCGCCGCTGATCGCTCAGCTTCTTCTCGACTGCAGCTGGGGCCTCCGGAATCCGAGCCCCAGCTGCAGTCCTCCAACACCTCCTCCTTTACCCGGGTCTGGGACCGGCATGCTACTGGCGTAACAAGGCGGAGTTATTCCTGTTGTTAACTAGGAAAAGGATCATTCCAATATTCAATGTACCAATAATGGGAGGGAATGATCTAAAATTGTCCAGTTCTTCAAGATACCTAGGCGTTATCTTAAGCTCCAAACTTAACTGGAGAGAGAGTGTAGAAGACCGCGTTAAGCGGGCGTACTTGGCATTATATGCCGGTCCCAAAACATTTAGTAACGAATGGGGACTTAAACCACTTTTGGTACACTGGTTGTACACAACTGTTGTGAGGCCCATCCTGACATACGGTGCAATTGGGTGGAAGGCTCTGGAATAGAAATATCCTGACATTCGTCAGGATGTCATCCGGATGACAAGTTTGGATGACCGTCTTATCGCACCTTAAGGACGACAACCACTGCAGCTTTAGAGAAACTCGATCTACTGCTATTAGATATTTACTGCAGCAGCGAGGCGGCTAAAACGGCAGTCAGACTTAGAGAGGGCGGACTCTGGGTCCGAAGACCATACGGACACGCATCTGCAGAACTTAAATGGTGCGCCACTCTAAGCACAAAAGAAACAGACCCTCGACATTCACCTTCAGCAGGGGATTCAATATCAGAATACCGTAAAGATGTGAATGGGATAAGGAAAGTCATGAAAGGTGAATATATTGTCATCTACATCGACGGCTCCTAAATTAATATCGGAACAGGCGCAGGCATCTTTTGTGAAACCCTAGGATTCAGCAAATCCTTTATAATCATTATCCAGGCTGTAGCCGAACTGAGAAAGCACTGTATTGCCAACAAGACGATCACCATTTATTTTGACAGTCAAGGGGCCATAAAAGTCATGAAATCAGATGTGCTGAAGTCAATGCAGGAAGTTGTTGGACGAGTGCCAGGAGACACTGATATCCCGGGAAACGGCGTAGTGCACAAGCTTGAAAGATCAGGGCAAGAAATGAATGCATCAATGGCACTTGAATCAGTTAGAACACCGCTTACCATAACATATGGCTAACGACCCCCGCCAGATACTTTTATTATGAGCTGGAGGATGTGGGCAAATTCATGCTAAAATACAACCTCAGATTTGTATACAAAACGGGTTGGTTTTGAGAGAGCGTAACTTTGTGCACATACCAGCGGATATTCTCTTTGTATATTTCCAAGTGTTTCAAATTCGAAGAAAAGTACCCAGAAGGACACAATGGAGCCTATTGCTGGCCTAAGTGAAAGAAGTCACAGGAGCATCTACCAACATACCAATTAAGTGCTCGGTAGGAGGAGGAGCTACTACCTAAGTGCTCAGTAGGAGGAGGGCGAGGAAGGTTCGCCTTTTTTGGGACGCGCTGGACAAATGCTGTTTCCCATCTTCTCCGAAAGAGCCCTGAAGAAAAGGTCAGTTAGAAAAGCTAACGTAGTGGTTTTCCCAGCGTGGAAGAACACCTCTTCAGAACGATAGGGGAAGTACCATCTGGACCAGCGGACTTGTGTATATTGAGATCTTGAAGTACTATTGCCACTGTACGAGTGCGCAGACACCCCCAAAAGGACAGGTGGTGGTGTCGCTTAAGCCCAACACATTTAAGTGTTAACAAAAGCTTGGTGGCCCGAAAGGTAGCCTACAGTCGATTCTCCTAAGATTTAGAATAAAAGATGCCTACATACATGTCCTGAGAATACTTCTTCTGCACATTGCCTAGCAAGGTCATACAATATCTCCTTTCCTTGTATGCCAATGTAACCTGGGGGTTAGATGAAGTTGGTCGTCTATAACGAGGGACCACAGGATTCGCGAGAGGACGTCCCCTTGTGCTGGGATTTCGACATCTTCGATGAGGGTCTGGATTATTCTTCCGTTAAGCATCGACATTATCCATCTCCATCAGATTTTCTTTCGATTAATGGTGGATTCTAGTACCAAATTGAATGTCAAATGTGAAGTCAGTAAGTGCTGACTCAGCGCATTTACCCGGCTGATAGGCATATTGAGACTTGCTAAGCGAAAAATACGGCAAAGCTTTGTCTCTAATATGTCTATCAACCAACGTGCCCATGCTTTTAAGGAATAAAGGACATGAGGCTGATAGGACGGAAGGATTTTGAGTCCGCTTTTCTTCCCGCCTTGGGTAGATTTTTGACTGTTACTTTTCGCCAGGCCTTCGGTATGTAACCGTAGTATTAATGCCGGAAATATTCCGTCCTCTTCTGCTGCTTTGTGTGGCTTCAGGGAAGATATGGCCCATTTTATGTAGATTTTTCTCGCATTTTTCCAGTCTTCTCTTGTCGGCAGGCATATCCGCTCGATTTGGGGAGATAGGTTTAATGTGAGACATTCAATAATAATTGATCCAGGAAAATGTGTTTTAAGTAAGAGCTCAAGTGTCTCTTTCTCATTTGTGTCAGACGGCCGTTTTCATCAGTGAGTGTACCTAATGTGACGATTCTGTCAGAGGCAAGAATTTTATACAGTTGGCAGTTGGAATATATGTCAGATATATCTTCACAGAACCGCCTGAATGATTTCCTTTTTCGCATTTCTGATTTCCTTGTTATAGTTGCTGTGAGCTTTAGAGTAGGACTGCCAGTCTTCATTGCGTTTTGCTTTGTTGACTAGTTTCCTTACTCCAGATCTGAGCTTTTTAAGGTCAGTATTAAGGGGGCAGTTTTCCTCGAAGGCAGAGACCGTAGAAGATCTGACAAGGTCGGCAGAACGATCTAGTCTGTCATTCGTCTCAATTCGAGGTGTTATTCGCTGCCCCATATTGTGTGATGGGCATTCGCGTCGCAACGAAGGACAATATCTGTTCTGAAGCGTTTCGCAGAGTCGAGTAGGTTCTCTACTCCCAAAGGGAGGCATATGGATGAGTCACCAGGGAAACAGGAGGACGCCATGATAATTTCCTTGGTTGATCTTCACAATGGCTGCCGTGAGGTCACTGGAGATGAACTCTCTTAATGGGAAGACATTTTTGATATTATTAAAAATAATACTAATAATAATTCTAGGTCTACTGGATCTGGTAGAATAAAGCATCCTACGTGATATTGTTGAGATTCCTAGGGTCTTTCCGTTTTTTCTGGTCCAGGGTTTCTGCACAAGGTCAATGTTAAGACCTTTGGTGTTCATGGTCTTAAATAAGACTGCCGAAGCAGCCTTAGCGTGATGTAGGTTGATTTGGACAACCCTCGTACTAAAATTGTCGCTTTGAAGGGGCTTTTGTGTGCGAGTCCCTTCTTTTTCCGCCTCGTCCTTTGTACTGCTCAAGCCGATTACTTCTCAGGAGGCTACAGGCAGGACCTTTGTCAATTCCGGGTAGCGCCAGACAATGTCTGTCTGGGACCATACGTGTGGGTTAGCGTACCGGGTTAGGGTTGCTTGACCTGGCAGAGGGAGCAGAAGAGTTGGCATTCTCCCAAGGCAGAATTTTATTTAAAATACTGGCTCGACAGTCTCTGGTGTTTGCATCAGCACAGTTAACAGTTAGCCACCCGGGCTTATAGGAGCAGCCCAGAAATCATATCTGTGGGTCATCCTCGGGGAGCTTATGAGATCTGTAATGATCGCATTCTCCACGGTTTCTGGTTCAGGACGGTCTGTCCGTCCATCACTTTGAGACGGTTCAGCCACAGGTGGACAGAAAGGGATATGATTGTCCCTATCTCCATTAGTTTGGTTGCTGTTTTTTGCTGGAGAATTAATTGTGTTCCCACGAGTAGCTAGAAAAATATACTGTCCATCCGCGTAGAGCCCCGCATACGCAGATAAGGCTATTTAAAACCGGAGGTCGCCTGATTCCGGAGTACACCTTTAGCGACTGTAATATTTCAAAAGGGCCCTCAGCCTGGACCTTCATCGGCATGGTATGGTTAACACCACTAACCCAGCCCCAATGGAAAGGAGGGAATTATGATCGCTTGAGAATCCAAGCCACCTTACACACACTTGATCACCCTATATATCAGAATGGACGGTTTTTTGTATTCAGGATATTTTATGGACATTTTTGTGAAATGTTCCTTTCTTGGAGCTCGACGGACCATTTTCAATTTTACAGGGCTTTATTGTAAAAATTACAACCGAAAATAGTCATGCGACATTTATGCTCGAAAAAGGATATTTGATATATTTGGTTGTAATGAATTTTTAGCATAAATTCCTTGGATTATTGGAAAATGTGAAGTTGCTATAGAAATATACTGTCAATCCACGCAGAGCCCCGCATACGCAGATAAGGCTATTTAAAACCGGAGGTCGCCTGATTCCGGAGTACACCTTTAGCGACTGTAATATTTCAAAAGGGCCCTCAGCCTGGACCTTCATCGGCATGGTATGGTTAACACCACTAACCCAGCCCCAATGGAAAGGAGGGAATTATGATCGCTTGAGAATCCAAGCCACCTTACACACACTTGATCACCCTATATATCAGAATGGACGGTTTTTTGTATTCAGGATATTTTATGGACATTTTTGTGAAATGTTCCTTTCTTGGAGCTCGACGGACCATTTTCAATTTTACAGGGCTTTATTGTAAAAATTACAACCGAAAATAGTCATGCGACATATATGCTCGAAAAAGGATATTTGATATTTTTGGTTGTAATGATTTTTTAGCATAAATTCCTTGGATTATTGGAAAATGTCTAGTAGCTAGGGAAATATACTGTCCATCCACGCAGAGCCCCGCATACGCAGATAAGGCTATTTAAAACCGGAGGTCGCCTGATTCCGGAGTACACCTTTAGCGACTGTAATATTTCAAAGGGGCCCTCAGCCTGGACCTTCATCGGCATGGTATGGTTAACACCACTAACCCAGCCCCCTGTTTGACTATCATTTGGTGGCAAGTTTCATGAAAAAGTGATCCTGGGAGAGGGAATCAGTCGGGAACACCGTCTCCTCTTGACCGAAATATTCATGGAGAACAAGAACAAAAATAAACAACCAAGGGTTTCTGCGAAAGTCAATTGGTACAACTTGGACCTTTGTCCTTTTCTTTAAAAGGAGAGTCATGTACAATTTCATGAACATAAAAAATTGTACAAAGGTGGCGAGAGTATTGAAACTTCTAAACAAACAGTTTCATTCGGCATATTTGAATAATTTCCAAATGACATCATTCATATTTGTGTCCAGCATCAAAATTAATAGTTTGCTCTCAGAAAGTTACATTTATATTGCACTGTGTCGGCCATATGTCTTTCGTCATTTAACGACGAGAACATGATCAGGACCCTCTGCACTGCATTCCTACTGGTTTGCCTGTGGCGTTCGCCGGTTCGACCTCAAAAAAGTCTACATTTCAAGGTTCTACGATGATTGGGAGTGATCCATAGTTTTGATAATGATGATTGTTTTTTATAATGTACGTGCACTAAAGGGATTTTGGATACCTTATAATGAAGTACCACAGTGCGGGCATTAGTTAAGTGAAGGATTAGGCAAAAGGAGATACCGATGCACGTTGGCTTTAAATGTTTTTAAACTATAATGTGTCGGAAAAATAGAGAACAGAATCTTTGTATTTCACTGTCCGTCTGAATATAGGCTTAAAGGTGATCTGATGTAAATTCCTAGCATGAGTATTGCGGTTGAACTGTTGTATAGGTGGAATGCAACTAGCTATTTCGTTTGACTTATGGTGGAAGTAGTGATCGCATTGTCTCGATCGCCAACAAGTTTATTCGCACGTGTTTGAATCCTGTCTGGTAGCGCTAAATATGTAATTGTGCACCAGACCAGATTATACTCAAGCTTGGGGCAAATTCTAGCCAGATTAGAAGGGGCAACATATTTCATGCATCGCTTGAGGAAGCCTAGGCATTTCGCAGCCTACCGGGGCGATCTATGGCAGTTTTCCAGACTTCATATGGTAGGTAATTGGGTTGTGGACCGAGGGCTGGGGGTCAGTCCCTCCAAAACAGAAGTCCTGTTTTTTTTTTTTTTTTTTTTTTCGGAGGTTGCTGCTATCCGATGGAGTGCTCAGACACAACTTCAGGTCCATCGTACTACCATTCAGACACCTTACATTAATGTACTTAGTTTTCCCAGCTTTCGAAGAAAAACGAGAAGGAGCTTCAGTGATAAAGAGCTTAGATGTTCGGCACTCACCACGTCAGCCCCGAAGATCCGCCACCTGATGCGAGCATAGGCCGGACAACTGCAGAGCAAGTGTTCTGCTATTATCCAGGCTGTAGCCGAACTGAGAAAGCACTGTATTGCCAACAAGACGATCACCATTTATTTTGACAGTCAAGCGGCCATAATAGTCATGAGTTCAGATGTGCTGAAGTCAATGCAGGAAGTTGTTGGACGAGTGCCAGGAGACACTGATATCCCAGGAATCGGCGTAGCGCACAAGCTTGAAAGATCAGGGCAAGAAATGAATGCATCAATGGCACTTGAATCAGTAAGAACACCGCTTAGCATAACATGAGGCTTACGACCCCCGCCAGATACTTTTATTATGAGCTGGAGGATGTGGGCAAATTCATGCTAAAATACAACCTCAGATTTGTATACAAAACGGGTTGGTTTTGAGAGAGCGTAACTTTGTGCACATACCAGCGGTTATTCTCTTTGTATATTTCCAAGTGTTTCAAATTCGAAGAAAGGTACCCAGAAGGACACAATGGAGCCTATTGCTGGCCTAAGTGAAAGAAGTCACAGGAGCATCCACCAACATACCAATTAAGTGCTCGGTAGGATAAAGAACCTTTCTCCGAAAGAGCCCTGAAGAAAAGGTCAGTTAGAAAAGTTAACGTAGTGGTTTTCCCAGCGTGGAAGAACACCTCTTCAGAACGATAGGGGAAGTACCATCTGGACCAGCGGACTTGTGTATATTGAGATCTTGAAGTACTATTGCCACTGTACGAGTGCGCAGACACCCCCAAAAGGAGAGGTGGTGGTGTCGCTTAAGCCCAACACGTTTAAATGTTAGCAAAAGCTTGGTGGCCCGAAAGGTAGCCTACAGTCAATTCTCCTAAGATATAAAATAAAAGATGCCTACATACATGTCCTGGGAATACTTCTTCTGCACATTGCCTAGCAAGGTCATACAATATCTCCTTTCCTTGTATGCCAATGTAACCTGGGAGTTAGATGAAGTTGGTCGTCTATAACGAGGGACCACAGGATTGGCGAGAGGACGTCCCCTTGTGCTGGGATTTCGACATCTTCAATGCGGGTCTGGATTATTCTTCCGTTAAGCATCGACATTATCCATCTCCCTATGATTGGTGACAGATCCATGTTGTTGAGAGCCCTGTAGGTGGACTCAAACGATATGTAATTAAAAGCACCCACCCTCAATATGCAGGAAAGCTACAAGACAGATTTTCTTTCGATTAATGGTGGATTCTAGTACCAAATTGAATGTCAAATGTGAAGTCAGTAAGTGCTGACTCAGCGGATTTACCCGGCTGATAGGCATATTGAGACTTGCTAAGCGGAAAATACGGCAAAGCTTTGTCTCTAATATGTCTATCAAAGTAAATAAAGGACATGAGGCCGATAGGACGGAAGGATTTTGAGTCCGCATTTCTTCCCACCTTGGGTAGATATTTGACTGTTACTGTTCGCCAGGCCTTCGGTATGTAACCGTAGTAATAATGCCGGAAATATTCCGTCCTCTTCTGCTGCTTTGTATGGCTTCAGTGAAGATATGGCCCATTTTATGGCGTTGGGATTGCAGATTTTTCTCGCATTTTTCCAGTCTTCTCTTGTCGGCAGGCATATCCGCTCAATTTGGGGAGATAGGTTTAATGTGAGACAATCAATAATAATTGATCCAGGAAAGTGTGTTTTAAGTAAGAGCTCAAGTATCGCTTTCTCATTTTGTGTCAGACGGCCGTTTTCATCAGTGAGTATACCTAATGTGACGGTTCTGTCAGAGGCAAGAATTTTATGTAGTCGGCAGTTGGAAGGTATGTCAGATATATCTTCACAGAACCGACTGAATGATTTCCTTTTTCGCCTTTTTGATTTCTTTGTTATAGTTTCTATGAGCTTTAGAGTAGGACTGCCAGTCTTCATTGCGTTTTGCTTTGTTGAATAGTTTCCTTACTCCAGATCTGAGCTTTTTAAGGTCAGTGGTCCACCTTACAGTTTCACTTTTGATGTTTTTGGTCTTAAGGGGACAGTTTTCTTCGAAGGCAGAGACAATAGAAGATCTGACAAGGTCGGCAGAACGATCTAGTCTGTCTTTCGTCTCAATTCGAGGTGTTATTCCATGGAGAGCGTGACTTAGGTGCTCTCTGTACGAGTGTTTCTCTTTGGATGGTATGATATATGGATGGGGTTTGCTGCAACCATATCAAATCGAATGTGCCGGTGATCAGAGCATGAGGGTTCAGATGACACGTGCCAATTAGAGATAGGGTATGGTCCAGTACTTCTCTTCTAGCAGCGTTGATAAAGGTTGGTTCAATTCCGATATTACATTATACTGTTACATGTGATAAAATCAAGTAATGACTCACCTCTTTTATTTATGTCCGACCTGTCCCATATTGTGTGATGGGCATTCGCGTCGCAACGAAGGACAATATCTGTCCTCAAACGTTTCGCAGAGTCGAGTAGGTTCATTACTTCCAATGGCTTCATATGGCTGAGTCACCAGGAATATAGGAGGACGCCATGATTATTTCCTTGGTTGATCTTCACAATGGCTGCCGTGAGGTCACTGGAGATGAACTCTGTCAATGGAAAGACATTTTTGTTATTATTTAAAATAATACTAATAATAATTCTAGGTCTACTGGATCTGGTAGAATAAAGCATCCTACGTGATGTTGTTGAGATTCCTAGGATTTTTCCGTTTGTGCTGGTGCATGGTTCCTGCACAAGGTCAATGTTAAGACCTTTGGTGTTTATGGTATTAGATAAGACAGCCGGAGCAGCCTTAGCGTAATGAAGGTTGATTTGGACAACCCTCATACTAAAATTGTCGCTTTGAGGGGTCTTTTGCGTGCGAGTCCCCTCTTTTTCCGCCTCGTCCTCTGAGCTGCTCGAGCCGATTATTTCTCAGGAGGCTACGGGCAGGACCTCTGTCAGTTCCGGCAGTGGCGCCAGACAATGTCTGTCTGGGACCATTCTTTGGTTTGGTTTGGCTTTCTTGTTTGGTCCGTCAGGTGAGTTGGTACTAGACCGAGGACGCTTGTTAGCTGTGGATGCCTCGTTGGAAGCTCGTTCCTTGACGATTTTAGCCAGTGCCGCGTTGTAGGAGAGACCATCTGCTAGAAGACGCTTGGGTCTTGGTGGATGTCGATAGTCGTTTCGATCTTCCGTCCCTATGTTTTTAATGTATTTGGTTTCAGGAGCGTCAGAGCAGCTCCTGTAAGCCTCTTCCGTGAGCACAGAGCTCACTGAATTGACGGATTCAATGTCACTGTCGGTAATCTCTGGTTCAGGACGGTCTGTCCATCCATCACTTTGAGATGGTTCAGCCACAGGCTGACAGAAAAGGATAGGATTGCCCTTATCTCCATCACTTTGGTTGTTGTTTTTTGTTGGAGGATTAATTTTGTTCCCATGAGTAGCTAGGGAAATATACTGTCCATCCACTCAGAGCCCTTCATACGCAGATTTAATTTAAAACCGGTGGTCGCCCGATTCTGGAGTACACCTTTAGCGACTGAGATATTTTAAAGGGGCCCTCAGCCTGGACCTTCATCGGCGTGGTATGGTTAACACCACTAACCCAGCCCCAATGGTGAGGAGGGGGAGGAGTGCGGGAAATGGGAAGGGTAATGACGAGGTTTTTAGTACACACTTACGTGGTGTACTAGGTTCTGAGATCGTTTGGGATTCTGGAACAACGGGTTTTTTCAAGCTGTCCTCTTTAGAACCGCCATATTCAGTTTACAACAGGAACACCTCGTGCAGTTTTCGTGGAGTTTTTCGCTCTCTTATTGGAAGATCTTGCCCCCAGTTTGACTATCATTTAGTGGCAAGTTTCATGAATAAGTGATCCTGGGAGAGGGAATCACACGGCAACACCGTCTCCTCTTGACCGAAATATTCATGGAGAAAAAGAACATAAATAAACAAACAAGGATTTCTGCGAAAGTCAATTGGTACAACTTGGACAAAGAAATAGGAGAGTCGTGTACAATTTCATTAACATATAAAAGTGTACAAAGGTAGCGAGAGTATTGTAACTTCTAAACGAACAGTTTCCCCGGCGATATTTTCCATGAGCCGCCGCCTCCAACCAAGCAGATAAAAATGGTTGGGCCGGAAGAAATACCCAGTGAGTTCAGAAAAAAGATGGGAGACATCAGGCTCAGTAGGCTCAAAAGTCTTAGTCCCAAACTGTTATAATTAGGAGTAGAAGAGTTATTGTCTGCTGCATTTTGGGTTTAACGCTGGTGTAGGAATAGGCGTTGCCGTTCCCATAGGAGACTGTATAACTCCGGGGCTTGACTCCGACCTAGAAGGTTCGGAAGATCTTGAAATATCAGTGGTGGAGCAGGCGGGAAGTGATTGATCAGCCTCTTTAGGCACCTGCTCTGTAAGGCTCCGTAGTGTTTAGTGACTTCTTAGTGTAAGGCGGGGAGTGATTGCTCAGCCTCTTTAGGCACCTGCTCGCTGCTGTAAGGCTCCGTGGTGTTTGGGGCTTCTTATTGTAAGGATTCCTCTTGATCCTGAACTGAACCCGGTTCATGTAATAGAACGATTGACAGCTTAGGTCCTCAAGGAGTTTCACTGAACACTCATCCATCGAAATTCTCTAGGCAAGGCCCAGGGAGTTTTATACCTTCCGAAGAACTTTCTAGTCCTTGGTGGGTAGTACTTTTTTCAGCAGTCGTTGTGACCGCAAAATGTCGTCCGCGGAATAGGCGGTGCCAGGGAAGAACGCCGTCGCCACGCAGGGTTAGGGGAGGTCTCATCATTCCACCATCTGCAGCTTGGCATTCTCCCAAGGCAGAATCTTATTTAAAATACTGGCTCGACAGTCTCTGGTGTTTGCAACAGCATAGTTAACAGTTAGCCATTTATGTAGCTCCCTGATGATGATATTCTCCACGGCTTTTTGGTGTACAGACTCGAGGTGACCATCTGGGAAGTTATCTAGTAGGATTCCCACCTTAAGAGATCCCACCACATCAGTGAACAAGGCAGCATTTGGTTTGGCTTTCTTGTTCGGTCCGTCAGGTGAGTTGGTACTAGACCGAGGACGCTTGTTAGCTGTGGATGCATTGTTGGAAGCTGGTTCCTTGAGGATTTTATCCAGTGCCGCGTTGTAGGAGAGACCATCTGCTAGAAGACGCTTGGCTCTTGTTGGAGGTCGATAGTCGTTTCGATCTTCCATCCCTATGTTTTTAATGGATTCGGTTTCAGGAGCGTCGGAGAAGCCTTGAGTGACGGATTCAATGTCACTGTTCGTAATCTCTGGTGCAGGATGGTCTCCCCATCCATTATTTTGAGATGGTTCAGCCACAGGCTGACAGAAAAGGATAGGATTGCCCTTATCTCCATTGGTTGTTGTTTTTTGTTGGAGGATTAATTTAGTAACCACGAGTAGCTAGGGAAATATACTGTACATCCACGCAGAGCCCCGGATACGCAGATAAGGCTATTTAAAACCAGAGGTCGCCTGATTCTGGAGTACACCTTTAGCGACTGAGATATTTTAAAGGGTCCCTCAGCCTGGACCTTCATCGGCATGGTATGGTTAACACCACTAACTCAGCCCCAATGGTGTGGAGGGGGAGGAGTACGAGAAATGGGAAGGGTAATGACGAGGTTTTTAGTGCACACTCACGTGGTGTACTAGGTTCCGAGATCTTTTGGGATTCTGGAACAACGGGTTTTTTCAAGTTGTCCTCTTTAGAACCGCCATATTCAGTTTACAACAGGAACACCTCGTGCAGGAAGTGGTTCTTCACCAGGTATGGACGGTCTTAGGAGTTTTTCGCTCTCTTATTGGAAGAACTTGCCCACAAGTTTGACTATCATTTGGTGGCAAGTTTCATGAAAAAGTGATCCTGGGAGAGGGAATCACACGGCAACACTGTCTCCTCAAGACCGAAATATTCATGGTGAAGAGAAGAGAGAAGAGAAGGAGAGTCATGTACAATTTCATTAACATATAAAATTGTACAAAGGTGGCGAGAGTATTGCAACTTCTAAACAAACAGTTTCACTGCATATTTGAATAATTTCGAAGTGACATCATTCATATTTGTGTCCAGCATCAAATTCTTAATAGTTTGCTCTCAGAAAGTTACATTTATATGGCACTGTGTCGAAAATGAAGAGTCGGCCAAAAGTCTTTCGTCATTTAGCGACGAGAATATGATCAGGACCCTCCCACTGCACTGCATTCCTACTGGTCCGACTGTGCCGTTCGCCAGTTCGACCTCAGAAAAGTCTGCATTTCAAAGTTCTACGATGGTTGGGAGTGCTCCATAGTTTTGATGATGATGATTTTTTTTTTAATGTACGCGCACTAAAGGGTATTGGATACCTTATAATGAAGTATCACAGTGCGGGCATTAGGTAAGTGAAGGATTAGGCAAAAGGATATACCGATGCACGTTGGTTTTAAATGTCTTTAAACTATAATGTGTAGGAAAAATAGAGAAACGATTCTTTGTATTTCACTGTCCGTCCGAATATAGGCTTAAAGGTGACCTGATGTGCATTCCTAGCATGACGAGTATTGCGGTTGAACTGTTGTAGAGGTGGAATGCAACTAATTTTATTCGCACGTTTTTGAGTCCTGTCTAGTAGCGCCAAGTATGTAATTGGTGCACCAGACCAGTTTGGGGCGAATAAACGCCTTGCAAATTCTAGCCAGATCAGAAGGGGTAACATATTTCTTGCATCGCTTGAGAGAGCCTAGGCATTTCGCAGCGTTCTTTGCGACGTCGAATATGTGGTCATTCCAACGAAGTTTATCATTAACGCACATACCGAAGATGGAAAGTCCCTCGGTGTCAGCAATGCTCCGTAAGTAAAGTATGTTAATGCAACAGCTCAGACATCACTAGGGGTGAGGCTTGGTGTGCTTCTGTTCTCTGCTGCAATCTTTTCGACTGTAAGAGGGGTAACGATCCCATATTCATTACAGCGAACAGAAAGGAGGTTTTGGACGTAACTTTCGTATCCCAAAACAGTCTTGTTCAAGTAGCTAACTGGAGGGCATCTAGCAGGACATCTCTATCAGACCACTGCTGGATACTCTTTGACCTACAAGTCGGCTTTCAGGACAGAAAAATTTCCAGAAACTGGGAATGGTTCAAAAAAGAACTTCAGAGGAATCCCCTGCCCAACCAGAGAAGTCGACGACACAGTCGAATACCTTACCGGGGCGATCTCTGGCAGATTTCCAGATTTCATATGGTAGGTAATTGGGTTGTGGACCGAGGGCTGGGGGTCAGTCCCTCCAAAACAGAAGTCCTGTTGTTTACTAGGAAAAGGATCATTCCAATATTCAACGTACCAATAATGGAAGGGATGACCTAAAATTATGCCAGTGCCAAAACATTCGGTAACGAATGGGGGCTTCAACGACTTTTGGTACACTGGTTGTACACAACTGTTGTGAGGCCCTTCTTGACATACGGTGCAGTTGGGTGGAAGGCTCTGGAAAAGAAATATTGTGACATTCGTCAGGTTGTCATCCGGCTGACAAGTTTGGATGACCGTCTGATCAATTTTTAAGGACGACAACCACTGCAGCTTTAGAGAAACTCGATCTACTGCCATTAGACATTTACTGCAGCAGCGAGGCGGCTAAAACGGCCGTCAGCGGACTCTGGGTCCGAAGACCATACGGACACGCATCTGCAGAACTTAAATGGCGCGCCACTCTAAGCACAAAAGAAACAGACTACCTACACTCGACATCCACCTTCAGCAGGGGTTGCAAGGGCTGTGAGCCAATGCAGGAAGTCGTTCTTCGATTGCCAGGACACACTGATATCCGGGAAACGGTGTAGCGGACAAGTTTGAAAGACCAGGGTACGAAATGAATGCATCAATGGCACTTGAATCAGTGAGAACACCGCTTATCACCATCGCACGCAAAATCGACACCCAGTCCTTGAGTAGATCTAACGTACTCTGGACACAACTCGATAGGTGCAGACATGCAAAAGATCTGTGGCCAGCTGTCAACAAAATGAGATCAAAATTCATAATCGGGTTAAACCGCATGGATATCCGAGTACTTACGGGTCACTGCGATATGGGTCTGCATGCGGAACGGTTGGGCATACTGCAGAAGCTATGCGAATGCCCAGCCTTAAATAGCATAAGGCTTAAGATAAGTGGGTATAGCCAAGCTAAAACACCACCTCAGATTTGTATATAAAACGGGTTGGTTTTAAGAGAGCGTAACTTTGTGCACATACGTGCGGTTATTCTCTTAGTATATTTCCAAGTGTTTCAAATTCGAACAAAGGTACACAATGGAGCCAATTGCTGGCCTAAGTGAAAGAAGTCACAGGAGCATCCGGCAACCTACCTACAAAATGCTCGGTAAGAGGAGGGAGAGGAAGATTCGCCTTTTTTGAGACGGGCTGGACATATGCTGTTTCCCATCTTCTCGGAAAGAGCCCTGAAGAATAGGACAGTTAAAAAAGCTAAAGTGGCGGTTTTCCCAGCGTGGAAGAACACGGCCTCAGAACGATAGGGGAAATACCAACTGGACCAGCGGATTTGTGTATATTGAGATCTTGAAGTACTAGTTCCACTATACGAGTGCGCAGACACCTCCAACAGGACAGGTGGTGGTGTCGCTTAAGCCCAACACATTTTAGTGTTAGCAAAAGCTTGGTGGCCCGAAAGTTAGCCTACAAGCAGCCTACAGTCGATTCTCCTGAGAATACTTCTTCTGCACATTGCCTAGCAAGGTCATACAGTATCTCCTTTACTTGGATGCCAGTGTGACCTGGGAGCCAGACAAGATCTACTGTGTTCAGACTCCCGACGAAATTCAGTGAACGCTTGAGTTCCACCTCTTACTTTTTCCTGGTAAGAGAGTTTATCATCGCTTTTAAAGCAGCTTGGCTGTCACTTCAATTGCCTCTAGCCCTCCACCTGTTATTCAGAGTATACCGCATAGCCCTTAGGATGGCAAAAAACTCCGCTTGGGAAAAAGACTCACGTTTATCCAAATGATAGTAAAGCCTTCTTCGTCGGTTAGCGCGTATTCCACAAAGACTCCAGAACATGACCCCTGTCCGGTTTTGAAGCCATCTGCGAAAATACGGTGGCATTCATTCCATGGTTCGGAGTCTGTGGTGGTAGTATTTTTACGCAGAAGGATTTCTGGTGTCATTACATTAGACGGCATATCCATAAGATATGGGTCAAAGCATAATTCTCGACCAAGTTCTTTAAAATTCCAGTTGCGCATGGTACCAAAAGCCAACAGAGTCCAGCGCGCTAGGGAAGGCGCTTGTGCAACCGAGACATGCCGTTCTTCGGAGTTTGTCAAAAGAAAACCGTCATTCGTCTGGTGAAGACATCATAAGCACGTGGAAGTCACTCTCTGATCGTTTTAAATACAATGTTCATCAGACAGAGTAGGCACTTGGTCTCTTATAGCAGTGGCAAAAATGAAACACAGATTGACTAGATATATAGATAGATGTCAAGTCGGGAGAGCTCTCTGTCTTTGAGTCCTAGAGCAAATGACTATTCTGACCACGTGAATTGAGCCAGACTTCATTGGCTTCGGTCAGGAATAGGCTTTCAACAAAGTTCCTGTAGTGAAGTTTTGCTAGCACATAATGAAGGTTTCCCTTGGCGGTACGAAGATAGAGAAGTTTTTATGAAAGCCGTATTTCGGTAACATGTCGTCAACAAGCACGCTGAATAACCTTTCCGGCTCGATAGAGTCTAGCAAAGTCAGATAACCTCCACGGTAGGAGTCTAGTTAATGTTATTCGAACGGAACAGTCGATGAATACTCAGTCTTGCATCCATTTGAAAGTGTATGGGTGTTAGACCCAATATGACATTAAGTGCTAAGGTAGGGGTGGAACGAATACAACCTGTCATACTTCTTCTGCACATTGCCTAGCAAGGTCATACAATATCTCCTTTCCTTGTATGCCAATGTGACCTGGGAGTTAGATGAAGTTATTCGTCCATATCGAGGGACCACAGGATTGGCGAGAAGATGTCCCCTTGTGGGCACCCCCAAGTTGTTAGTGCTGGGATTTCGACATCTTCGATGCGGGTCTGGATTATTCGACATTATCCATTTCCCTATGATTAGTGACAGATTCATGTTGTTGTGTGCCCTGTAGGTGGACTCAAACGATGTGTAATTAAAAGCACACACCCTCAATATCCAGGAAAGCCACAAGACAGATTTCCTTTCAATTAATGGTAGATTCAATTTGGTACTAAGTCAGTAAGTGCTGACTCAGCGGATTTACCCGGCTGATAGGCATATTGAGACTTGCTAAGCAGCAAATACGGCAAAGCTTTGTCTCTAATATATCTTTCAACCTGCGTGCCCATGCTTTTAAAGAATACAGGACATGAGGCTGATAGGACGGAAGGATTTTGAGTCTGCATTTTTTCCCGCCTTGGGGTAGATATTTGACTGTTACTTTTCGCCAGGCCTTCGGTATGTAACCGTAGAAATAATGCCTGAAATATTCCGTCCTCTTCTGCTGCTTTGTATGGCTTCAGGGAATATATGGCCCATTTTATGGCGTTGGGACTGCAAATTTTTTTCGCATTTTTCCAGTCTTCTCTTGTCGGCAGGCATATCCGCTCGATTTGGGGAGATAGGTTTAATGTGAGACAATTAAAGATAATTGATCCAGAAAAGTGTGTTTTAAGTAAGAGCTCAAGTGTCTCTTTCTCGTTTTGTTTCAGACGGCCGTTTTCATCAGTGAGTATACCTAATGTGACGGTTCTGTCAGAGGCAAGAATTTTATGCTGTCGGCAGTTAGAAGGTATGTCAAATATATCGCCTGTTTGATTTCTTTGTTATAGTTGCTGTGAGCTGTAGAGTAGGACTGCTAGTCTTCATTGCGTTTTGCTTTGTTGAATAGTTTCCTTACTCCAGATCTGAGCTTTTTAAGGTCAGTGGTCCACCATACGGTTTCACTTCTGATGTTTTTGGTATTAAGGAGGCAGTTTTCCTCGAAGGCAGAGACAATAGAAGATCTAACAAGGTCGGCAGAAGGATCTAGTCTGCCTTTCGTCTCAATTCGAGGTGTTATTCGCTGCCCCATATTGTGTGATGGGCATTCGCGTCGCAACGAAGGACAATATCTGTCCTGAAGCGTTTCGGAGAGTCGAGTAGGTTCTCGACTTCCAATGGGGGAAGTCGGATGAGTCACCAGGGAAATAGGAGGACGCCATGATTATTTCCTTGGTTGATCTTCATAATGGCTGCCGTGAGGAAACTGGAGATGAACTCTGTCAATGGGAAGACATTTTTGTTATTAGTAAAAATAATACTAATAATAATTCTAGGTCTACTGGATCTGGTAGAATAAAGCATCCTACGTGAAGTTGTTAAGATTCCTAGGATTTTTCCGTTTTTTCCGGTCCAGGATTCCTGCACAAGGTCAATGTTAAGACCTTTGGTGTTCATGGTCTTAGATAAGACTGCCGAAGCAGCCTTAGCTTTATGAAGGTTGATTTGGACAACCCTCATACTAAAATTGTCGCTTTGAAGGCTACAGGCAGGACCGTTGTCAGTTCCGGCAGTTGCGGTAATGTCTGTCTGGGAGCATACGTGTGGGTTAGCGTACCTGGTTAGGGTTGCTTGACCTGGCAGAGGGAGCAGAAGAGTTATTGTCTGCTGCATTTTGGGTTTAACGCTGGTGTAGGAACAGGCATTGCCGTTCCCATTGGAGACTGTACAACTCCGGGGCTTGACTCCGACCTAGAAGGTTCGGAAGTTCTTGAAATATCAGCAGTGGAGCACGCGGGAAGCGATTGATGAGCTTCTTTACGTACTTGCTCGCTACTGTTAGGCTCTGTGGTGTTTAGTGACTTCTTAGTGTAAGACGGGGAGTGATTGATCAGCCTCGTTAGGCACCTGCTCGGTGCTGTAAGGCTCCGTGGTGTTTAGTGACTTGTTATTGTAAGGATTCCTCTTGATCCTGAACTGAACCTGGTTCATGTTATAGAACGATTGACAGCTTAGGTCCTCAAGGAGTTTCACTGAACACTTATCCATCGAAAATGTCAAGGCAAGACGCAGGGAGTTTTATACCTTCCGAAGAACTTTCTAGTCCTTGGTGGGTAGAACTTTTTTTTGCAGTCGTTGTGACCGCAAAATGTCGTCCGCGCAATGGGCGGTGCCAGGGAAGAACGCCGTCGCCACGCAGGGTTAGGGGAGGTCATATAATTCCACCATCCGCAGCTTGTCATTCTCCCAAGGCAGAATCTTATTTAATATACTGGCTCGACAGTCTCTGGTGTTTGCATCAGCACTGTTAACAGTTAGCCACCCAGGCTTATAGGAGCAGCCCAGAAATCATATCTGTGGGTCATCCTCGGGGAGCTTATGAGCTCTCTTATGATCGCATTCTCCACGGCTTCTGGTTCAGGACGGTCTGTCCGTCCATCACTTTGAGATGGTTCAGCCACAGGCTGACAGAAAGGGATATGATTGTCCCTATCTTAATCAGTTTGGTTGTTGGTTTTTACTGGAGAATTAATTGTGTTCCCACGAGTAGCTAGAAAAATATACTGTCCATCCGCGCAGAGCCCCACATACGCAGATAATCCTATTTGAAAACAGAGGTCGCCTGATTCCGGAGTACACCTTTAGCGACTGAGATATTTTAAAGTTTTCTCAGCCTGGACGGTCTTCGGCACGGTAAGATTAACACCACTAACCCAGCCCCAATTAAAAGGAGGGAATTATGATCGCTTGATATTCTTTTCCACCAGAAATATATCAGAATGGACGGTGTTTTGTATTCAGGATATTTTATGGACATTTTTGTGAAATGTTGCTTTCTTGGAGCTCGAGGGACCATTTTCAATTTTACAGGACTTTATTGTAAAAATTCATTACAATCGAAAATAGTCGTGCGACATTTAAGCTCCAAAAAGGATATTTTATATTTTTGGGTGTAATGATTTTTTAGCATAAATTCCAATATTGGAATATTGGAAAATGTCTTTGTAGGCTCCAAACATTTTGATATGATATGTATACGTATATGAAACAAGTAAAATATTTGTGAAAACTGAAAGATGTAGCTGAACCATGGCTAAAATACTGCAAGCAAAGCACTCGAAGTACGTAACTAATTATATAAACAAATTATTGTGTTTTCTATAGATCTTAGTACAGAAAAATTATTAGTTTTCCATATGTCAACTCGGCGTGGTCGTCAAACAAACCACCACGACGATGTGTTTTAGTGTTTAGTGGTGTTTTGTGAATTCTTAGTGTAAGGATTCTTCTTGATCCTGAACTGAACCCGGTTCATGTTATAGAACGGTTGACAGCTTAGGTCCTCAAGAAGTTTCACTGAACACTCGAAATTGTCAAGGCAAGGCAGAATTTCATTTAAAATACTGGCTAGACAGTCTCTGGTGTTAGCGTCAGCATAGTTAACAGTTAGCCACCCAGGCTTGTAGGAGCAGCCCAAAAATCTTATCTGTGGGTCATCCTTGGGGAGCTTATGTAGCTCCCTGATGATGGCATTCTCCACGGGTTTTTGGTGTACAGACTCGAGGTGACCATCTGGGAAGTTATCTAGTAGGATTCCCACCTTAAGAGATCCCACCACATCAGTGAACAAGGCAGCATTTGGTTTTGGTTTGGTGAGTTGGATGCCTCGTTGGAAGCTGGTTCCTTGAGGATTTTATCCAGTACCGCGTTCCCGACCATCTGCTAGAAGATGCTTGGCTCTTGTTGGAGGTCGATAGTCGTTTCGATCTTCCATCCCTATGTTCTTAACGGATTCGGTTTCAGGAGCGTCAGAGCAGCCCCTGTGTAAGCCTTGATTGACGGATTCAATGTCACTGTCGGTTATCTGTGGTGCAGGATGGTCTGTCCATCCATCATTTTGAGATGGTTCAGCCACAGGCTGACAGAAAAGGATAGGATTGCCCTTATCTCCATCACTTTGGTTGTTGTTTGTTGTTGGAGGATTAATTTTGTTCCCACGTGTAGCTAGGGAAATATACTTTCCATCCACGCAGAGCATACGCTGATAAGGCTATTTAAAACCAGAGGTCGTCTGATTCCGGAGTACACCTTTAGCGACTGAGATATTTTAAAGGGGCCCCAGCCTGGACCATCATCGGCATGGTATGGTTAACACCGCTAACCCAGCCCCAATGGTGTGGAGGGGGAGGAGTACGGGAAATGGGAAGGGTAATGACGAGGTTTTTAGTACACACGTGGTGTACTAGGTTCCGAGATCTTTTGGGATTCGGGAACATAGGGTTCTTTCAAGTTGTCCTCTTTAGAACCGCCATATTCAGTTTACAACAGGAACACCTCGTGCAGGAAGTGGTTCTTCACCACGTATTGACGGTCTTAGGAGTTTTTCGCTCTCTAATTGCAAGATCTTGCCCCCAGTTTGACTATCAGTTGGTGGCAAGTTTTATGAAAAAGTGATCCTGGGAGAGTGAATCACACGGCAACACCGTCTCCTCTTGACCGAAATATTCATGGAGAAGAAGAACAAAAATAAACAAACAAGGGTTTTTCGCAGAAACCGCGAAAGTCAATTGGTACAACTTGGACAAAGAAAAAGGAGAGTCATGTACAATTTCATTAACATATAAAATAGTACAAAGGTGGCGAGAGTATTGCAACTTCTAAACGAACAGTTTCACTGGATATTTGAATAATTTCGAAATGACATCATTCATATTTGTGTCCAGCATCAAAATAGTTTGCTCTCAGAAAGTTACATTTATATTGCACTGTGTCGGAAATGAATTGTCGGCCATATGTCTTTCGTCATTTAACGACGAGAATACGATCAGGAACCTCCCACTGCACTGCATTCCTACTGATCCGACTGTGGCGTTCGCCGGTTCGACCTCAAGAAGTCTGCATTTCAAGGTCCTACGATAGTTGGGAGTGCTCCATAGTTTGGATGATGATGAGTTTTTTTTATAATGTACGCGCACTAAAGGGATTTTGGATAACTTATAATGAAGGATCACAGTGCGGGCATTAGGTAAGTGAAGGATTAGGCAAAAGGAGATACCGATGCACGTTGGTTTTAAAATATCTTTAAACTATAATGTGTACGAAAAATAGAGAAACCAATCTTTGTATTTCACTCTCCGTCCGAATATAGGCTTAAAGGTGACCTGATGTGCATTCCTAGCATGACGAGTATTGCGGTTGAACTGTTGATCGGCAATAAGTTTATTCCCACGTTTTTGAATCCTGCCTAGTATCGCCAAATATGTAATTGATACACCAGACCAGATTATACTCAAGTTTGGGGCAAATTCTAGCAAGATTAGAAGGGGTAACATATTTCATGCATCGCTTGAGGAAGCCTAGGCATTTCGCAGAGTTCTTGGCGACGTCGAATATGTGGTCATCCAACGAAGTTTGTCATTAACGCACATACCGAGGATGGAATGCCCTTCGGTGTCAGCAATGCTCCGTATGTAAAGTGTGTTAATGCGACAGCTCAGTCATCACTAGGGGTGAGGCTTTGTTTGATTTTGTTCTCTGCTGCAATCTCCTCGACTGTAATAGGGGTATCGATCCCATCAGCGAACAAAAAGGAGGTTTTGGACGTAACTTTCGTATCCTAAAACAGTCTTGTTCAAGTATCTAACTGGAGGGTATCTAGCAGGACATCTCTATCAGGATCATTCCAATATTCAATGTACCAATAATGTTAGCGACTGATCGAAAAATGTCCAGTTCTTCAATATACCTAGGCGTTATCTTAAGCTCCAAACTTAACTGGAGAGAGAGTGTAGAAGATCGCGCTAAGCGGGCGTACTTGGCATTATATGCCAGTCCCAAAACATTCGGCAACGAATGGGTAATTAAACCACTTTTGGTGCACTGGTTGTACACAGCTGTTATGGGGCCCATCCTGACATACGGTGCAGTTGGGTTGAAGGCTCTGTAAAAGAAATATCTTCTCCCCAATCTCACCGGCTTGCATGGATATAACAGGGTGCCTAAAGTCGCACCTTTAGACGGTCATCCAAACTTTTCATTCGGATGACATGCTGACGTCAGAAAACTAGTTTATTACAGATGGGTTACCCACGCCATAGTGACGTCAGGATGTAATCCGGATGACGAGCGTCTGATCGCATCTTAAGGACGACAACCACTGCAGCTTTAGAGATACTCGATCTCATGCCATTAGACATTTACTGCAGCAGCGAGGCGGCTAACACGGCAGAACTCAAATGGTGCGCCACACAAAAGAAACAGACTAACTACCCTCGACATTCACCTTCAGCAGGGGAATCAATATCAGGATACCGGAAATATGTGAATGGGATGAGGGAAGTCACGAAAAGGGAATATATTGTCATCGACGGCTCCAAAATGAATATCGGAACAGGCGCAGGAATCTTTTGTGAAACCCTAGGACTAAGCAAATCCTTTATAATCATTATCCAGGCTGTAGCCGAACTGAGAAGGCACCGTATTTCCAACAAGACAATCACCATATATTTTGACAGTCAAGACAGAGTCCTTGAGTAGAACTAACCTACTCTGGACACAACTCGATACGTGCAGACATACAAAAGATATATGGCCAGCTGTCAACAAAGTGAGATCACAATTCATGATTGGGTTAAACCGCATGGATATCCGAGTACTTATGGGTCACTGCGATATGGGTCTGCATGCGGAATGGTTGGGCATACTGCCGAAGCAATGCGAATGCCCAGCCTTTAATAACATAAGGCTTACGACCCCCGCCAGATACTTTTATTATGAGCTGGAGGATGTGGGCAAAGCCAAGCTAAAATACAACCTCAGATTTGTATACAAAACGGGTTGGTTTTAAGAGAGCGTAACTTTGTGCACATACGTGCGGTTATTCTCTTAGTATATTTCCAAGTGTTTCAAATTCGAAGAAAGGTATCCAGAAGGACACAATGGAGCCAATTGCTGGCCTCAGTGAGAGAAGTGACAGGAGCATCCATCAACCTACCTACAAAGTGCTCGGTAGGAGGAGGGAGATGAAGATTCGCCTTTTTTGAGACGGGCTGGACAAATGCTGTTTCCCATCTTCTCGGAAAGAGCCCTGAAGAATAGGACAGTTAAAAAAGCTAACGTGGTGGTTTTCCCAGCGTGGAAGAACACCGCTTCAGAACGATAGGGGAAATCCATTGGACCAGCGGATTTGTGTATATTGAGATCTTGAATTAATATTGCCACTGTACGAGTGCGCAGACACCTTTCATTAATGTACTTAGCAGATATTCGGTAGTCAGCACATTAGCCGCGAAAGTCCGCCATCTGATGCGAGCATATGCCGAACAACTGCAGAGGAAGTATTCTGCTGTGCCATTCTTCTCCGCACCAACAGGACAGGTGGTGCTGTCGCTTAAGCCCAACACATTTAAGTGTTAGCAAAAAGTTGGTGGCCCGAAAGGTAGCCTACAAGCAGCCTACAGTCTATTCTCCTGAGAATACTTCTTCTGCACATTGCCTAGCAAGGTCATACAGTATCTCCTTTCCTTGGATGCCAGTGTGACCTGGGAGCCAGACAAGATCTACTGTGTTCAGACTCCCGACGAATTTCAGTGAACGCTTGAGTTCTACCTCTTACTTTTACCTGGTAAGAGAGTTTATCATCGCTTACCACCTGTATACCACAGTATACCGCATAGCCCTTAGGATGGCAAAAAAATCCGCTTGGGAAACAGACCCACGTTTAGCGCGTATTCCACAAATACTCCAGCACATGACCCCTGTCCGGTTTTATAGCCATCCGTGAAAATACGGTGGCATTCAATCCATTGTTCAGAGTCTGGCCGAAGCCATTCCGTCGACGTGGTAGTTTTTTTTTACGCAGAAGGATTTCTGGTGTCATTACATCAGACCATAAGATATGGGTCAAAGCATAATTCTCGACCAAGTTCTTCAAAATTCCAGTTGCACATGGTACCAAAAGCCACCCCTCTTTAAGCGAAAAATACATCAAAGCATCTAGAACAGAGCCCAGTGCGCTAGGGACGTTCCTTGTGCGCTCGAGACATGCCGTTCTTTGGAATTTGGCAAAAGAAAACAGAAATTCTTTTGGTGAAGACATCATAAGCACGTGCAAGTCACTGTCTGATCGTTTTAAATACAATGTTCATCACACAGAGTAGGCACTTGGTCTCTTATAGCAATGGCAAAAATGAAACACAAATTGACTAGATATATAGACAGATGCCAAGTCGGGAGAGCCTAAATGCGGCCTTGGCACTGCGGTTTCCTGGAGGGGTCCTAGAGCAAATAATTGGTCTGACCATGTGAATTGAGCCAGACTTCATTGGCTTCGGTCAGGAATAGGCTTTCAATAAAGTTCTTGAAGTGATTTTTGCTAACACCACAGAATGGTTCAGGGCCGACAAGTGGTGTTGTTGCGCCGGCTTTAGCCAGTGAGTCAGCCGCTTCGTTGCCAGCAAAACCCTTTGGCCTGTGAAGATCCAGTGAAGTTTTCCCTTGACTTTCCAGGGACTGAAGTTGATCGTCTATAACGAGGGACCCACAGGAGTGGCGAGAGGACGCCCCCTTGTGGGCACCCTCAATTTGTTAGTGCTGGGATTTCGACATCTTCGATGCGGGTCTGGATTATTCTTCCTTTAAGCATCGACATTATCCATCTCCCTATGATTGGTGACAGATTCATGTGGTTGAGAGCCCTGTAGGTGGACTCATACGATGTGTAATTAAAAGCACCCTCAATATCCAGGAAAGCTACAAGACAGATTTCCTTTCGATTAATGGTGGATTCAATTTTGGTTACTAAGTCAGTAAGTGCTGACTCAGCGGATTTACCCGGCTGATAGGCATATTGAGATTTGCTAAGCGGAAAATACGGCAAAGCTTTGCCTCTAATATGTCTATCAACCAGCTTGTCCATGCTTTTAAGAATAAAGGACATGAGGCTGATAGGACGCAAGGATTTTGGACTTGAGTCCGCATTTCTTCCCGCCTTGGGTAGATATTTGACTGTTACTTTTCGCCAGGCCTTCGGTATGTAACCGTAGTAATAATTCCGGAAGTATGCCGTCCTCTTCTCCTGCTTTGTATGGAAGATGTGGCCCTTTTTATGGTGTTGGCATTGCAGATTTTTCTCGTATTATAAAGTCTTCTTTTGTCGGCAGGCATATCCGCTCGATTTGGGGAGATAGGTTTAATGTGAGACAATCAATAATAATTGATTCAGGAAAGTGTGTTTAAGTAAGAGCTCAAGTGTCTCTTTCTCATTTTGTGTCAGACGGCCGTTATCATCAGTGACTGTACCTAATGTGACGGTTTTGTCAGAGGCAAGTATTTTATGTATTCGGCAGTTGGAAGTATGTCAGAGATATCTTCACAGAACCGCCTGAATGATTTCCTTTTTCGCCTTTTTGATTGCTTTGTTATAGTTGCTGTGAGCTCTAGAGTAGGACTGCCAGTCTCCATTGTGTTTTGCTTTGTTTTCTTACTCCAGATCTGAGCTTTTAAAGGTCAGTGGTCCACCATATGGTTTCACTTCTGATGTTCTTGGTCTTAAGGGGGCAGTTTTCCTCGAAAGCAGAGACAATAGAAGATCTGACAAGGTCGGCAGAACGATCTACACTGTCTTTCGTATCAATTCGAGGTGTTATTCAATTGAGAGTGTCTTAGGTGCTCTCTATACGAGACCCAGTAAGTGTTTCTCTTTGGATGGTATAATATATGGATGGGGTTAGCTGCAACCATATCATGACACGTGCCAATTAGAGATAGGGTAAGGTCCAGTACTTCTCTTCTAACAGCGTTGATAAAGGTTGGTTCACTTCCGATATTACATATATTTACAATGTTACATGTGATAAAATCAAGTAATGACTCACCTCTTTTATTTATGTCCGAGCTGCCCCATATTGTGTGATGTGCATTCGCGTCGCAAACGAAGGACAATAACTGTCCTGGAGCGTTTCGGAAAGACGAGTGGGTTCTCTACTTCCAATGGGGGCATTTGGATGAGTCACCAGGGAAATAGGAGGACGCCATGATTATTTCCTTGGTTGATCTTCACAATGGCTGCCGTGAGGTCACTGGAGATGAACTCTGTCAATGGGAAGACATTTTTGTTATTATTAAAAATAATACAAGTTCTAGGTCTACTGGACCTGGTAGAATAACGCATCCTACGTGATGTTGTTGAGATTCCTAGGATTTTGCCGTTTATGCTGGTCCAGGGTTCCTGCACAAGGTCAATGTTAAGACCCTGGTGTTCATAAGATAATTAGATAAGACTGCCGAGCAGCCTTAGCGTGATTAAGATTGATTTGGACAACCCTCATATTAAAATTGTCGCTTTAAAGGGGCTTTTGTGTGCGAGTCCCCTCTTTTTTCCACCTCGTCCTCTGAGCGGCTCGAGCCGTTTACTTCTCAGGAGGCTACGGGCACAACCTTTGTCAGTTCCGGCAGTGGCGCCAGACAGCCTCTTTAGGCACCTGCTCGGTGCTGTAAGGCTCCGTGGTGTTTTGTGATTTCTTAGTGTAAGGATTTTTCTTGATCCTGAACTGAAACCGGTTCATGTTATTGAATGGTTTACAGTTTAGCTCCGCAAGAGCTCATACAATTATATATAAGAGTCATATAATTCCACTATCCGCAGCTTGGCATTCGCCCAAGGCAGAATTTTATTTAAAATACTGGCTACGCAGTCGCTGGTGTTTGCGTCAGCACAGTTAACAGTTAGCCACCCAGGCTTGTAGGAGCAGCCAAGAAATCTTATCTGTGGGTCGTCCTCGGGGAGCTTAAGTAGCTCTCTCCACGGCTTCTGTTTCAGGACGGTCTGTCCGTCTTTCACTTTGAGATGCTTCAAAAAGGGATAGGATTGTCCTTATCTCCATCAGTTTGGTTGTTGTTTTTTGTTGGAGAATTAGTTGTGTTCCCACGAGTAGCTAGGAAACTATACTGTCCATTCGCGCAGAGCCCCGCATACGCAGATAAGGCTATTTTAAACCAGAGGTCATGACATCAATCATATTTGTGTCCAGCATCAAAATCTTAATAGTTTGCCCTCAGAAAGTTAGATTTATTTTGCACTGTTTCGAAAATTATGGATCAGCTGCTGCGAAAACAAAACTTGTAAATAATAGAGCAGCTTTCTTGCTCGAGTTAACACGAGCGAATGTACGTTGACCTTGGGAAATGCGATCCCATTGGACGATGCGTAACATTCCCTTGTGCCGTTGGAACTAATGCTGACTAAGCATATGTGCAGTGCATTGGCTGGCAAAGTACATATCAGGTATACACGTGCGCCGGATGCACCGTTGCACAATATAGCTTGGTCAGCGACTTGTTTGGAGTAATGGAAGGTGACAACGAGCAGTTGGGTGGATTGGGGCGTCAGTCTTCGGGCGGATCTTGTCTTTGTAATAATTAATTGAATTAATCAAAAAGCGAATAAGACTAACAATTCTGAGAGTAAAATAAAAGTAACAGCATTTTTATTTAGAATACCGGACGGTGTTAGTCCGAAGAATATATTTTTTATAATCCACGTCCGCGAAATCTTTAAGTGGCGCCCGTGCAATATTTAGACCATTAACTTAAAAGAAATGATAAACTTGTGAGCGTTGCAATAAGAAATTTTATTGTCGATATTATTTAACCATCGAGAGTGAATTTGTACAAAAATGTTTAAATCCTAAATGAATTAATTAAGTTTAGAAAGAGATATTTAAAAAATAAGCTCTGTAAGGAAAAAAAATATATACATATATATTAATCCTAAGTGAATTAAATAAATTCAAAAAAGAGATAAATAAGAAATAAGTCATAAGAGGTAAGCCATTTTACAGCATTTTAGACAAAAAATAAGGGGAAATGCAGACACTGCATTGGATCTCCTATAATATCTTCGAGGATGATTGAAAAGCTATCAAATGTTGTCTTTTACTGCATTACGCGGAAAAGAGAGACATCCGTACCCTTGAGCATCTGCTCAGCCAATTGGCACAAAGGGGATCGAAGTTGGGTGAATTTTATTCCACGGTAAATCACCAGTTTTCTCTAATCATTAATAAAACAAAAACGGAAACCTTTTCTCAGGAAACCGTAAATGCTCTGGTAGAAACATACCGTAACCGCGCATTGGATGTATTCATCCGTGGGCTATCCGGTGATCTCTCGCGGATGCTTATAATCCAAAAACCACGAACTCTGCCAGAAGCCTACACGGCTTGCTTGGCAATCCAGAATTTGAACTTTAGAAACCACACGATCCATACGCAAAATTCTTCCAATCCCATTACGGCTCCGATTAACCAGTCGTTTGAGCCAATGCATGGAAGGTTATTTGAGAATCGGCCCATGGTGCCACCATAAAGGTTCTTGCATAATTCCGGCCCATCTCAGACCTATCGAAACAACGACAATCCTCCGCCAAGACCAATAGCCCCAAAACCTCATGAGAAAATGGAGCTTGTTTCTATAGACCAGACAGGTGAATTATATGAATCGCCCTCGGGATGCTAACCTATTCAAAAGAGGTGCCAGATCGGAGGGATACCGTCCAAATTACGGTAAGCAGCAAAGGCTGTACAATACTGAGGTAGTGTATGAGGGGGACTT
Source organism: Ferdinandea cuprea (assembly GCA_963576555.1). Lineage (NCBI taxonomy): Eukaryota > Metazoa > Arthropoda > Insecta > Diptera > Syrphidae > Ferdinandea > Ferdinandea cuprea. The sequence continues at coordinate 60,912,959 of OY754961.1, forward strand.
GGAGGAGTACAATCAGTTGGCCGAAGAAACTGATGACGGGCGCCTCTCCAGCGTTCCATATATAGAATACATAACGAGAGAAGGCGCCAACCTCAAATTCCTCATTGATACCGGCGCGAATAAAAATTTTATTTTACAATAAACCAAAAAACTACACGTTTGGCTAAACCTTTCATAGTACGTTGTGCTGCTGGAAATATAATTATCAATGAAAAAGACTCAGGTAAATTCTTTGAAAAGGCAGGTAATACTTCAATCCTCACCCTCTACGTTCTCCCGGGGTTGGTGTCATTTGACGGAATTATGGGAGATGACACGCTTAAAGAATTGGAAGCAATAATAGATCGGAAGAAAAACACTCTGACCCTCAAACATGGAGTCACTATTCCCTTAAAATCTCGAATCTCCGGCCAGTTAAACGCGGTTCTTGGCAAGACGCTTCCGGAAAGACTTCGTGAAATGATTGTGAAATACGAACCAATTTTCGGTCCAATTGACCGAAACGATTATTGAAACGATTAGGACAAACGTTAGAGTAGAAATAAAGACTAATAAGAGCGAACCCGTGTACGCCAAGAGCTATCCATTCCCAGCATGCATGAGGGACGTGGTCGAGAAATAAATAAAAACCCTGCTAGAGGAAGGAACTATTCACCCTTCCAGTAGTCCTTATAACTCTCCGATTTGGTTCGTACCCAAAAAGCCAAAGCCATCCGGCGAAAAACAATATCGCGTGGTAATTAATTACAAGCGCCTTAACAGATTAACGATTCTTGATACTTATCCAATTCCGGGTATCAATTCTATACTTGCAAGCTAGGCAATGATAAATACTTTACGACATTAGATTTAACTTCCGGTTTTCTTCAGATTCCGATGAAACTCGTTGATGTGCCCAAAACTGCATTTTCGACCATGAATGGTAAATTCGAATTTCTGAGATTGCCGTTTGGACTAAAAAACGCTCCGGCAATCTTCCAGAGGATGATAGATGACGTCCTAAAGGAATTTATAGGTAAAATATGTTATGTCTATTTTTATGACATAATTGTTTACGGCCAGAGCGAGGAAGCCCATCTTAAGAATGTTGATACAATTTTCAGAAGACTTGTGGAGGTAAATCTTAAAGTGAATTTAAAGAAAACACAGTTCATGAAGACACAGGTAGAATTTCTCGGTTATATCATTTCTCCGGAGGGTGTACAGCCTGATCCCAATAAAGTATCAGCTATGCAACATATTTCACACCCTGAGACGTTAAAAGATCTGAAAAGCTTTTTGGGACTTACATCATACTACCGAAAATTTATTCGCGATTACGCTAAATTACGCGATTCGCGGTAAGAGCTAATGAATCAAAGCGTGTTCCAATAAAACTAGACAGTGAGGCCTTGCGAGCTTTTAGCGAATTGAAAATTTTCCTCACGTCATCCGAGGTCCTGGACTTCCCAGACTTTGATGATCACGACCGACGCGTCAAACTTCGCGATAGGTGCAGTGCTCTCGCAAGGCGAGTGGGGAAGGGACCGTCCAATCGCCTACATCTCGAAATCTCTCAGTCGAACTGAAGAAAACTATGCCACGAATGAGAAAGAGATGCTGGCAATAGTGTGGGCGCTTGATAACTTGCGTTAATACCTTTACGGGGCAAGGAAGATTCGTATCTATACAGACCATCAGCTAAGTTACTAAGTTGAGGCGCTGGAAGGCCCGCATAGAAGAGTACAATTGTGAACTCGTCTACAAACCGGGGAAATCCAAATTAGTCGCGGATGCTCAGTCAAGGTTGAAGACGGAAGTTAACCACTTGACCGACTCAGAACACCCTGAGTCGGAACCAAGTATAAGGTTGACCCAAGGCGAATCTACCGAAACCGCCGATGAGAATGGAAACAGCGATTCGGCCGCTGTTGACGCAGATGAGCTCACCAACGGTGAGACTACAGAAACTGTCGAAGAATTCCGGTCGTCAAGCTCGACTGCTCATAGCGCTGATAAGGACAGCACGGATCTGATTCCGCACGTAGAAGCTCCATTGAACGTGTTTCGCAATCAGATTGTGATTAGAATTGGGCGAGGCATAGAAGCTCAAGAGGAACCTCACCCCGGATACTTTCGCTACTATTCTGCAATAACCGATCCAAATAAAGAAAACTTGACAATCTTGCTGAAAAAAAAATTTAATCCAAATGTTATCAACGGCATAAAGATACCAGAAAATTGCTTAGAATTGCTACAACTAGTGTACTAGTGTACTTGGAGAACTTTACCAGGTACAAACTTAGGATTACTCAAAGAATAGTTGAGGATGTTAAGAACCAGGATCGAATATGTGAATTGATAATGAGGAAACATAGAAAGGCGCATAGGAACCCTCGGGAGAATAAGGAACAACTTTTTGAAACTTATTACTTTCCCAGAATGAATAGTGAGGTATGAAATGCCAATAAGTATGATAGGCATCCAATCCACCCTGAATTTTAACAAACTCCTATTCATTCCTATCCTTGTCAGATACTTCATTTGGATATCATCGAAATCCAAAATGAAATAGTCATAAGTTGCATAGATAAGTTCTCGAAGTTTGGTAAGCTGTTCCATATCAGGAACAGATCTGTCCTTCATCTCAGGGAGAAAATTATTAAGATCCTCCACTATTTCACGGTACCAGAAACGCTTGTCACCGACAATGAGAGTAGCTTTCTCAGTCCAATTATTATCAACTTTATCAAAATGTTGGGGATCAAATTGTACAACACACCTGTGCGTCGATCTGAGGTCAACGGTCAAGTCGAGACATTCCACTCGACGATCATAGAGATCTACCGATGTCTCAAGTCTGAGCACAAGGACCTACGCCTAAAAGAACTATTAAGCATAACGGTTGACAGGTACAATAATACGATACACTCGGTTACGAAGCGAAAACCAAGCGTTGTGTTCTTCGACAGAACTCAGAGATTTAACTATCAGAATTTAATCGATTTTCGCACCAAGGTCAACGGGGATTGGAGCATGAGATTAAAAGAAAACAAAGAGAAACAAATCTGTATAGAAATAAGAAACGAACGCCACCAAAGATGTAAAAAACAGGCGACATTATATATACGGCCTCCAAAGGCATTAGGGCTAAAAACAAACCACTTTTCCGAAAGGAAATAGTTGCAAAAAATAATTAAGTTACTGTCACAACATCGAGTGGCAGAAGAGTCCATAAGACACATATTAAGAATATCAAAAACACATTATAAAAAAAAATCCACTATAACTTCATCTCATGTTTGTAATATTGAATTTATATTTTATATATATTATACCTCTTTACCACTTCTATAGAATTTTGTTTCAGCTTTTTAATGTAACTACATATCTCTATGTTCAAATAGTTATTTACTTACTTTATTAAACTTCTTTAGACCACATACCAAATTGTGTGCATAACTCCAATATATATTGTTACTATTCATAAAATTTATAATCCCATCCGCCAGACTGGTTTACCTAATCTGCCTAGTACCAACACAGGGGTTGCATTTATTCGAGTACACAGCGCCATTGGTTGCCATCAAAGAGGGAAAAGCCTGGGTAGTCAACGGAAACTTCAATCTCGTCCATGTCATTAACTTAGGCCAATTCGAGCGCCAACTGGAAAAGGTCACCGACTCCGTCGTCAGAAACTTTAAGGACAAAGATAGGAGGCAGCTGATAAACTTTTACCTGACCCAAATAGGTGACCGCATCAATTTGCTGAAAGCAAAACCAATTAGGAAGCAGAGGTCCATACGAAGTTGCCAGATGGCAAAGAGGGGGATCATCAACACAAATTTGCTTAACCACGACGAAATTAGCAAAATCGTAAATGATTTCGAGACGCTTCCATACGGGAATGAAATTGAAGCAATCGAATTTGGAGCTCCGTCAGTTTTCGCGAACGACTCAATGCTGCTTTACGTATTGTCGATTCCAAAGGTGAGGAAGGAGGACTATAACTTGCTCCTGCTAAGACCATCCATCATTAATGGCACGCAGGTTAACGTCGAGTTCGATAGCGTTTTAGTTAACCAAGAGGAAACGTATGGCACACTGCAAAAATGCCTCGCCATTAATAATTCTACGGTCTGCAGAGAGGAGTCACTTGCAAGAATTCCGGAGGATCACTGTGTGTCTTAAAGGAGGACTCACAGGAGGACACGCAACATGCACCTACCGTACGAATAGGGATATGAAGTTGTCGAGCTCATCCGCGACGATACTATCTTTTTGACAAATTTTAATGGCCAGCTCTCTTCAAATAACTCAACCCAATCTCTGTTCGGAACCTACATTGTGCGACTAAGCAATGAAACGATCAGGCTGAAAAACAGGACATTCACGAGTTTTAAGCTATACTTTCCTAAAGGCTCTACCACCCGTTATGGCGAATATCACCAATCAAGGGCACAGAGTCGATCTAAAACTGGTGCACAGTCTCAGCGTTCGAAACATTGAACGCCTTGGTAATCTGACATGGAGGATGATGCTGCCTACAATTACGGATGCTGTTATCCTTACGTTATTGCTTTGCATGTGTCATATGGCGGAAAGTAAGTCGAAAGCTAAGTCTCCCGACCATAGGGTTACCGCTGGAAGCCGTGGCTAGAAGTTAGGAAAACTGTTGATCACCAGCTGCTGACGTCACTGATCTACGGGACGTAGATTTTTAAGAAGGAAAGAGTTAACACGAGCGAATGTACGTTGACCTTGGGAAACGTGATCCCATTGGACGATGCGTAACATTCCGTTGTGCTGTGGAAACCAATGCCATACGTATTGTCGGCCATACGTCTTTCTCTCCATTTAACGACGATATTATGGTCAGGACCCTCCCACTGAACCGCATTCCTACTGGTGCGCCTGTGGGGTTCGCCGGTTCGACCTCAAACAAGTCTGCATTTCAAGGTTCTACGATGATTGGGAGTGCTCCATAGTTTTGATGATGATGATAATTTATTATACCCTATCCTGAGGGTATATTAATTTTGACACATAGTTTGTAACACCCCTTAATATTCGTCGCAGACCCCTAAAAGTATATATATTTATGATCAGGACCAAAATCTAAGACTATTTAGCAATGTCCGTCCGTCCGTCCGTCCGTATCAACTTTTGAGGCCTTTAAAGTTACGTTAGGAAGCTGACATTTTCCGAAATGGTAAAGCGTTAAAATTGTCAAAATACGCCTACTGCCACGCCCACAATTTAGAAAAAACCATTTTAAGGCTTAAGTTAGAGAGATAAAGTTGTACAACTTTCACAAGATATGTAGGTACTGCCAACCTTTTAAAATTTCTCATATAAAGTTTTTTGCCACGCCTACTTTTTGTGGGCGTTTTTCACTAAAATGCCGTTTTCTTCGAAAATTTTTATAGAAATCAAAAAAAAATGTTTAACAATATTATAGCCAATAATTTTCCCAATATATCGCCCATACAAAGTTTTTGGCCACGCCCACTTTTTGGGGGAGGTTTTTCAAAAAAATAATTTTTTTTCTATAAATTTCATTGAATGAAATAAAATGCTATCTATCATCTTCCTTATGCTTTCTTTCGTTGGGGTACATAGGTACCGGGTGATTTTTTAAGAGGTTTAGAACTTTTTTAAAAAAAAAAACACAAAAAATTCGAAAAAATTAATGAAATATTTATTTGAATCGATAGTTTGAACCTTGCAATTTAATGTTTAAAGATAATTTCATGCAAATGTTGACCGCGGCTGCGTCTCAGGTAGCCCATCCGCTGAGTCCAATTTTGGCATACTCTTTCACACATATCGGCCGGTATCTCACGAATGAATGCATGGATGTTGGCTTCTAGTGCGTCAATCGAAGCGGGCTTGTCCCTATATACATTAGCCTTGGCATACCCCCACAAAAAATAATCTAATGGTGTCAAATCGCACGATCTAGGCGGCCAATTGTCCGGCCCGAAACGTGAAATTAACTGTTCACCAAACTCGCCTCGCAATTGCGCCATTGTTTCGCGTGCTGTGTGGCATGTGGCACCGTCTTGTTGAAACCACATATCATGCAAGTCAAGAACTTCCATTTCCGGCAAAAAAAAGTTTGTTATCATCGCTCGGTAGCGTTCACCATTGACAGTAACGCTGCGATTCGCATCATCTTTGAAGAAATATGGCCCAATAATGCCGCCGGCCCATAAACCGCTCCAAACAGTGGCTTTTTCGGGATGCATTGGTAGCTGTTGCAATGCTTCTGGCTGATCTTCACTCCAAATGCGGCAATTTTGCTTATTTACGTACCCATTCAACCAAAAATGAGCCTCATCGCTGAACACAATTTTTCGATAAAAAAGCGGATCCTCGGCCAGTTTTCCAAGAGCCCATTCACCAAAAATTCGGCCTTGTGGTAGGTCGGCTGGCTTTAGTTCTTGCACCAGCTGTATCTTAAAAGGCTTTACGCCCAAATCCTTCCGCAAAATTGTCCACGTAGTGCTGTAACAAAGGCCTAACTGCTGGGAACGGCGCCGAATCGACATTTCGCGGTCTTCTGTCACACTAGCTGATACGGCCGCAATATTTTCTTCAATACGCACAGTACGTAAACGTGTTGGTGGTTTAATGTCCAACAAAGTAAATTTGGTGCGAAATTTGGTCACAATCTTCCGAATAGACTGCTCAGAAGGTCGAGAATGCCGATCATAAAATGGAAGCAGCGCACGATGAACATTTCGAACCGAGCACATATTTTGATAGTAAAATTCAATAATTTGCAAGCGTTGTTCATTTGTAAGACGATCCATGGTTAAATTGCAAACCAAACTGAAGCTGTTTGACAGTGACCCAAGGTACTAAACACACGTCAGCTGTCAAAACCAGTGTTGCCAAAACCAAACCAGCTAAAAAATCACCCTTTATAAGGATATGGTATAATACTGTTCGCCCAAAGCGGACTGTAGCCTTTCCTTATGTTATTTTTATAATGTACGCGCACTAAAGGGATTTTGGATACCCTTATAATGAAGTATCACAGTGCGGGCATTAGGGAAGTGAAGGATTGGCAAAAGGAGATACCGATGCACGTTGGTTTTAAATGTCTTTAAACTATAATGTGTAGGAAAAATAGAGAAAGGAATCTTTGTATTTCACTGTCCGTCCGAATATAGGCTTAAGGGTGAACTGATATGCATTCCTAGCATGACGAATGTTATATTGCGGTTGAACTGTTGTAGAGGTGGAATGCAACTAGCTATTTCGTTTGAGCACTTATGGTGGAAGTAGTCATCGCAATGTCTCGATCGACAATAAGTTTATTCGCACATTTGTAAATCCTGTCTAGTAGCGCCAAGTATGTAGTTGGTGCATCAGACCAGATTATACTCCAATAGTTTACTTGTTTCATATACGTATGTATATATTGTGTCGCCATTCCGAAATAAAAATTTATAGAAAACTGTTTTGTAAGCTTCTTTTTTTGATACTTTTTCCTGAAAATTTCTCTTTCCTTGGAATTCCTGAAATTAATCCAAATGCTTATGGGAGCGTTGTGTTGGCGGATGCTGTAAAATATAATAAATAAATATTACACGTAAACGGCCCATATAGGACCTAAAGCATAGCTTCTCCAACCATTTTGTGTGCGAAGTTATATTTTTGACATGAATGGAGGGACCTACAGTTTAATGCCGATTCCGAACGTCAGTATATTTTTCAGAAGCTTCTCATGACATTTCTTACTATTGGATGTTTGTCAGCGTTCGCAAGAGGTGGGGCAGCGAATAAAAACTTTCAGGTGGTACAGGTCGGGATTTGAATCTCGCTTAGTGGTCCAACGCACTTAACCGCTAAGCAACTGCACCCCACATGCTGGCGGATGCTGACTCCGGCATAACTCGCCCCCTCCCATTTCCCGCCTTTTGACTTATGACTCTCCTAGTGATGGCTATTCGATTTTTTAATTTATGTAATTTAAGATTACAATAGTTTTATTGCAAATAGTAAAATTAAAATAATTCTTATATTGTGTTTTACATGAGTTTTCCTGTAATGTTTAAGTTCTTTGATGTGTTCTGTATTTTCTATTTCATCAAAAGTCTGTTGAATCTTTGTATAATTTAAAATATCTTCATACGATATTACAAATTTTTCTTCAAATATTTATTTTTCATTGGAAATAGTTTCCATTCCAATATAAAGTTTACAATCATTAAAATTGAGTAACTGGTTTCCGTTTATGTAATATTTTTAGTAATAACAGTCGTTTTTCGATTTCTATAAGTTGGCATTAACATTCTTTTATTTTAATACTGTTTTTAGGGTAAATGCATTACTTGGTCTTTTTAAATTTTGAAAGTCCATATTTTACTTGAATAATCAACTCACTGTACGTTCTAGCTGTAAAATATTTAGTGTTTTCTATCATTTCTTTAGGTGCTTTGATAGCGAGGATAATTCTATCATTATATTTTGCTGTTCCTATTTTAATTTGTCGAAATTTATTTTTTATTTAACTATCTCGATTTATTTTGTACACTACCGTAAAATTTCTGTAAATTTGTGGTATAGTTATTTACAATTTTGATATATGTATACGTATAAGAAACACGTAAAATATCTGCGAAAACTAAAAGATGTAGCCAAAATTATGTCTTAAAATATTGCAAAGCAAAGCGCTCAAATCCAATTATCCAAAAGAATTATTGTGTTTTCTATAGATCTAAATACAAAAAAAAATTGTTTTCCATATTTGAAATCGGTGTGGTGCACGAATTTCGAAATTCAGACCATTAAAGTGCGTTTATAAACGAGTTTAGTGTTTTAATCCGCGATGTGATATAATATTTATGAATAATCATTATGTTTGTTAATTTTTTTGTTTTTTCTTTGTTTGATAATGTGTTATTAGTGTGTTGAGGGGGATTCTGTTCAGATGGCTCAGTGAGGTTTGTGTGTGTGTCCCAAGCAGCGTCAACCAGCGAGTCCAGTATCAGGGACAATGCACATGGCCTTGAAATCCAACAGCGATATGTGAGAGTTGTCTTTTGAGGAACATATCAAATGTCTTTAGAAAATCATATAAGCAAAAAACAATAGATTTCTTTAACTAACAATAAGTGTATTGCTGGTTTATTTATAACTAAACATTTTTTGTATTGGTTTTCTTAGTTGTTTTTATCATAACAGCTGACTTATTTATCCAAGTATTATGATCGCTTGAGAATCCAAGTCACCTTACAAACACTTGATCACCCTGAGTTCTTTATACCAGAAATATATCAGAATGGACGGTTTTTTGTATTCAGGATATTTTATGTGGAATGTTGCTTCCTTGGAGCTCGAGGGACCATTTTCAATTTTACAGGACTTTATTGTAAAAATTAATTACAACCGAAAATAGTCGTACGACATTTACGCTCGAAAAAGGATATTTTATATTTTCGGTTGTAATGACTTTTTAGCATAAAGTCCTTGGAACATTGGAAAATGTCCTTGTAGGCTCGAAAAATGTTGATATAATATGTATACGTATATGAAACAAATTAAATATTTGGGAAAACTAAAAAATGTAGCCAAACCATGCCTTAAAATACTGCAAGCAAAGCACTCGAAGTACTTAACCAATTACACAAACAAATTATTGTGTTTTCTATAGGTCTAGTTACAGAAAAATTAGTTTTCCATATGTCAAATAGGCGTGGTCGTCAAACAAACCACCACGCCGATGTGTTTAGTGTTTTAATCCGCGATGTGATATAATATTTATGAATAACTATTACTGTTCTGAATACAATTTCATTTAATTAAAAGTAAACGTTTTCACTTATTTAAAAATAATATTAAAGATTAAGTTAAAGTAGCTATTGTGAATTGCCCATATAAAACTGCGATAATTTTGATATGTCAAATGTTGTTGTTATAAAATGTAAACATATAAATATAAAAATTTGCGCTTAGTCATTACACAGTCAAAATAAAACCCGCAAACCATTATAACGTTTTAACAGAATGTTCTAGCGTTTATTTCATAAAAGTTATCCATTTTCTAAAACTTTTAATATTACAGTGTCTCAACGGGAAATCATTCTTTTAATATTTTTAGTTGTTACACATATTGGCCGTAACAATTACAGTGAGTAAGATTCCGGAGTACACCTTTAGCGACTGAGATATTTTAAAGGGTCCCTCAGCCTATAACCCAGCCCCAACGGTGTGGTGAGGAGTACAGGAAAGGGTAAGGGGGGGGGGGTTTTTAGTACAAACTAACATGGTGTACTAGGTTCCGAGTTCATTTGGGATTCTGAAACAATGGTTTTTTTTTTCAAGTTGTCCTTTTTAGAACCGCCATATACAGTTTACAACAGGAACACCTCGTGCAGGAAGTGGTTCTTCACCACGTATGGACCGAGATTTGAGTAGAGTATCGCGAAATTAGAATATCAAACGTACTCGGCATATTTGAATAATTTCGGAATGACATCATTCATATTTGTGTCCAGCATAAAAATCTTAATAGTTTGCTCTCAGAAAGTTACATTTATATTGAACTGTGTCGGCCATATGTCTTTCTCTCCACTTAACGACTAGATTATGATCAGTTTTGATGATGATTTTTTTTTATAATGTACGCGCACTAAAGGGATTTTGGATACCTTATAATGAAGTATCACAGTGCGGGCATTAGGTAAGTGAAAGATTAGGCAAAGGGAGATACCGATGCACGTTGGTTTTAAAATATCTTTAAACTATAATGTGTACGAAAAATAAAGAAACCAATCTTTGTATTTCACTCTCCGTCCGAATATAGGCTTAAAGGTGACCTGATGTGCATTCCTAGCATGACGAGTATTGCGGTTGAACTGTTGATCGGCAATAAGTTTATTCCCACGTTTTTGAATCCTGCCTAGTATCGCCAAATATGTAATTGATACACCAGACAAGATTATACTCAAGTTTGGGGCAAATTCTAGCAAGATTAGAAGGGGTAACATATTTCATGCATCGCCTAGGCATTTCGCAGAGTTCTTGGCGACGTCGAATATGTGGTCATCCAACGAAGTTTGTCATTAACGCACATACGAGGATGGAAAGCCCTTTGGTGTCAGCAATGCTCCGAAAGTAAAGTATGTTAATGCGACAGCTCAGACATCAATAGGGGTGAGGCTTTGTTTGACTTTGTTCTCTGCTGTAATTGTGACGTAGGGATGTCATCCGGATGACATGTTTGGATGATCGTCTGATCGCACCTTAAGAACTTATGAGCTTTAGAGATACTCGATCTCATGCCATTAAACATTTAGTGCAGCAGCGAGGCGGCTAAAACGGCTGTCAGACTTAGAGAGGGCAGACTCTGGGTCCGAAGACCATACGGACACGCATCTGCAGAACTCAAATGGTGCGCCACACAAAAGAAACAGACTACCTACCCTCGACATTCACCTTCAGCAGGGGATTCAATATCAGAATACCGGAAAGTTGTGAATGGGATGAGGGAAGTCACGAAAAGAATATATTGTCATCTACATCGACGGCTCCAAAATGAAAATCGGAACAGGCAGAGGCATCTTTTGTGAAACCCTAGGATTAAGCAAATCCTTTCTAACCATTATCCAGGCTGTAGCAGAACTGAGAAGGCACTGTATTGCCAACAAGACGATCACCATCTATTTTGACAGGCAAGACAGAGTCCTTGAGTAGAACTAACCTACTCTGGACACAACTCGATACGTGCAGACATACAAAAGATATATGGCCAGCTGTCAACAAAATGAGATCACAATTCATTATCGGGTTAAACCGCATGGATATCCGAGTACTTACGGGTCACTGCGATATGGGTCTGCATGCGGAATAGTTGGGCATACTGCAGAAGCTATGCGAATGCCCAGCCTTAAATAATATGAGGCTTACGACCCCTGCCAGATACTTTTGTTATGAGCTGGTTATTCTCTTAATATATTTCCATATGGTTCAAATTCGAAGAAAGGTACCCAGAAGGACACAATGGAGCCAATTGCTGGCCTAAGTGAAAGAAGTCACAGGAGCATCCAGCAACCTACCTACAAAGTGCTCTGTAGGAGGAGGGAGAGGAAGATTCGCCTTTTTTGAGACGGGCTGGACAAATGCTGAAGAATAGGATAGTTAGAAAAGCCAACGTAGTGGTTTTCCCAGCGTGGAAGAACACCTCTTCAGAACGATAAGGTAAATACCATCTGGACCAGTGGATTTGTGTATATTGAGATCTTGAAGTACTATTGCCACTGTGCGAGTGCGCAGACACCTCACATCAATGTACTTAGCAGATATTCGGTAGTCACCACGTAAGCTGCGAAAATTCGCCACCTGATGCGAGCATATGCCGGACAACTACAGCGAAAGTGTTCTGCTGTGCTATTCTCCTCCCCGCCAACAGGACATTTGGTGGTGTGGCTTAAGCCCAACACATTTAAGTGTTAGCAAAAGCTTGGTGGCCCGAAAGGTAGCCTACAAGCAGCCTACAGTCGATTCTCCTGAGAATTCTTCTTCTGCACATTGCCTAGCAAGGTCATACAATATCTCCTTTCCTTGGATGCCAGTGTGACCTGGGAGCCAGACAAGATCTACTGTGTTCAGACTCCCGACGAAATTCAGTGAACGCTTGAGTTCTACCTCTTACTTTTACCAGGTAAGAAAGTTTATCATCGCTTTTAAAGCAGCTTGGCTGTCACTTCAATTGCCTCTAGCCCTCCACCTGTTATTCACAGATAAATGATAGTAAAGCCTTCTTCTTCGGGTAGCGCGTATTCAACAAAGCCTCCAGCACATGACCCCTGTCCGGTTTTATAGCCATCCGTGAAAATACGGTGGCATTCAATCCATGGTTCAGAGTCTGGCCGAAGCCACTCCGTGGACGTGGTAGTTTTTTTTACGCAGAAGGATTTCACATCAGACGGCATATCAATAAGATATGGGCCAAAGCATAATTCTCGACCAAGTTCTTCAAAATTCGCCCAGAAATCTTATCTGTGGGTCATCCTCGGGGATGATCGCATTCTCCACGGCTTCTGATTCAGGACGGTCTGTCCGTCCATCACTTTGAGATTGTTCAGCCACAGGCTGACCACACTCACGTGGTGTACTAGGTTCCGAGATCTTTTGGGAATCTGGAACAACGGGTTTTATGTCAAGTTGTCCTCTTTAGATCCACCACATTCAGTTTAAAACAGGGCACTCGTGCAGGAAGTGGTTCTTCACCATGTATGGACGGTCTTAGAAGTTTTTCGCTTTCTTGCTTTTGCCCCCCAGTTTGACTATCATTTGGTGGCAAGTTTCATTGAAAAGTGATCCTGGGAGAGGGAATCACCGGGCAACACAGTCTCCTCTTGACAGAAATATTCATGGAGAAGAAGAACAAAAATAAAAAAACAAGAGTTTCTGCGAAAGCAAATTGGTACAACTTGGACAAAGAAAAAGGAGAGTCATTTATTATTAACATATAAAATTGTACAAAGGTGGCGAGGCAACTTCTAAACGAACAGTTTTCCCGGCTATATTTTCCATGAGCCGCCGCCTCCAATCAAGAAGATAAAAACGGTTGGGCCGGAAGAAATACCAGTGAGTTCTGATAAAAGATGGGAGACTGATGTCTTGGAACTGAGCCTGATGGCTCAGATGGCTCATAAGTCTTAGCCCCAAACTGTGATAATTAACGTTCAATTAATTTGATGTCACCATGAACATCGTTGTGCGCGTATATTTTCATTGATAACACATACATAAACGACCTGCCCATGATTTTTCTAAACAATAACAATGCGATTGCATCAAAAACCTCAACAATGATAATATTTGACAACCCAACTTACCACTCAAATTATAAAAGAATATATTACTAAATCTGTTAACTTACTATCAGAGAAGGAAAACATCAGTACCTGCTGTACAAAACCAGCAATTTCTATTATCACTAGGTTATCTAAGCCAAACACTTAACAGATATTTTTGGAAAACCGAAATTTGAGTAGAGTACGCGAAATTGGAATATCATACGTACTCGGCATATTTGAATAATTTCGAAACGACATCATTCATATCTGCCCTCAGAAAGTTACATTTATATTGCACTGTGTCGAAAATGAAGTGTCGGCCATACGTCTTTCTCTCCATTTAACGACGATATTATGGTCAGAACCCTCCCTCTGAATTCTTTCCACATTTTCTCTTTGAGGGTTCCATTGAAACGTTTAACAATTGATCTTTCAATGAACTATACGTTCAATAGTGATTAATTTTGTAAACTCCTTACCATCATCAGTTTGTAGATTTGTTGGTACTCGCTGAGAATTATTGAAAAATGATTTTATCGGTCTGCAGTGAATTTCGAAGTCTTATTCTTTAAAGGAACTGCCCATGCTTACTTTGAAAATGTATCAATAACAGTCAAAAAATATTTATACAAATTGTTATCGCTGTTATAGGGTAACATTTCTACTAAATCTGCTTGCCACAAGTCATCGAATACCCTAATAACTCGGCGCCTGACGAAATGTCGTCCAGCAGTTTTGTGCAATGAATTAAGAAACAAATCCTGTTCTTCTTCTATAATATGTTTTTATTTAGATTCTTTAATAATTCTGCCATTATATTTCCTATATTATATTTATTTATATTGCTTTTAGTACTTTTCTTACTTTGTTTTTGATCTTTTATACACTGACATTAATTTCTTAATTCTAATCATTTTAATTGTAATCACATACCAAATACAAGTGTCTATATTATATATTTTTTTTTTATTATAAATAAATATAATTACCAATTTTAATTGCTAAAATTACGTGTGAACAAATATTAAAATGTAGTTACAAAAATAAGCTTATCAACAAAATTTTGATTCTTTTATACGGTCTAACAAATTTAATTGTGCTTCCCCATTGCGAAAACAATATGCAAAATATGTGATAATTGAAATTTAATATGTTGAAGTTAATATTTTCTTACATTGAATGGGCAAGAATAAACTGCTCACAACTACTAGGAGGGAATACTGAGAAGTTACATATAGAAGATCGACTCTTAATACAAATATATCCAGCCAACGAATCTCCAAGAATGCTTATAATGGCACCAAGAAGGTCTTAAAAATTGAAAATTGTCCTCTTTAACACGGACAGACAAAAAAAACAATTATTGGGCATTATCATTATTCCTAAATGAAAACCTACCAGAAACGTGCTGCATTTATACATTCTGCGGATGCAGTTATATTTTATTACATTGTAATAATTATTCATAAATATTAAATCACATCGTGGATTAAAACACAAAACTTGTTTATAAACGTACAGATTTATACTTGGCAAGTTTTTCAATTTTTTTTGAAGATATATATATATAAAACACATGTGTATAAGGCCCCAATTTGAACCAGTTTAAAAACTATTTCTAAAATTTTAAACAATTACAATACAAACTTGGCGTTCTTTTTTATATCGCAGTACTTTTTGTGGCTGAGTTGTAAGACAAAAGCGATTTTTCTAAAAAGAAGTATTCCTTAAACATTTATGTTTTTGGTTGGATTTGCATCTCGTTTACTTTTAGTACTTTAAAATTTTGCAAAACTTTAAAATTGTAGGGATTAATAATTACACCCTATCCAAAGGGTATATTCATTTTGACACGTAGTTTTTAAAAAAACTTAATATTTGTCATAGATCCCTAAAAGTGTATATATATATTTATGATTAGGACCAAATCCTAAGACTATTTAGCAATGTCCGTCCGTCCGCCCGGATAAACTTTGAGGCATTTAAATTTATGCTACGAAGTTAAAATGGAAATGGTAAAGTGTTAAATTTTTTTAAATACGCCCATTGCCATGCCCACAATTTAGAAAAAAGCGTTTAGAAGCTGTAGTTGAAGAGATAATTGGTTAGAAGCTGAACAAAATATGTAGACACTGAACTCCTTCACAAGTTTGCCACGTATTTTAACAAAATGCGGTTTTCTTCTAAAATTTGTATAGAAAATAAAAAAAATGTATACCAAAATATTGAGCCAATAGTTTTTGTAGTATTTAAAACACACAAAGTTTTTGGCCACGCCTACCTTGTGTGTTTTTTCAAACAAATATTTTTCGTTATAAATTTCATAGAATAAAATATGCCTTCCATCATGTTCTTAATGCATTTCTCTTTGGGGCATATATGGATATGGATAGCGTATCGTACTGTTCGGACTCAAGCGGACTGAAATTTTTCATATGTTTGTTTTGTATAATTAGTAACGTACTTCGTGTGCTTTACTTGCAATATTTAAAGGCATGATTTTAGCTACATATTTAAGTTTCCGCAAACATTTTACTTGTTTCATCTACGTATGCATCTTGTGAAGCCATTCCGAAATAAGAACTGTTAATACCCACACTACAAATTTACAGAAAAATGTTTTGTGAGCTCTTAAACTTATACTTGTAATAGGATCTTCTGTGATGACTGACAGCTGACCAACAGCTTATCCTAGGATTCGGGTACGTAAAAGTTGTTGTATGTGGCGTGAAAATCATTTTACCGAGCTTCATCGTTTCCCAGGAATATTGCTGATAAGCCGGAAATCATTTCCTGGAATGAGCCGACTCCGGCGTAACTGACTTATGTCTCTTCGTTATGGCTGTTCGATTTCTAAATTTATGTAATTAAAGATTCTAAAAGTTTTGTTGCAACTATTTAAATTCAAATAATGCTTATATTGTATTTGACATGATTTTTTCTGGAATGTTTAAGTTCTTTAATGTGTTGTATATTTTCCATTTCATCAAAAGTTTGTTGAATCTTTGTAGAATTTAAAATATCGTCATACGGTATTACAAATTTTTCGTCAAATATTTATTTTTCATAGGTAACACAAACCAATACAAACAACAACACATCCCAATACAAGGTTTACAATCATTATAATTGAGTATATATATACACTTTTTAGAAATAACAATCCTTGTTCGATTTCTATAAGTTGATATTAACATTTTTTGCACTGACATTATTATTTGGTCTTTGTTAAATTTTTAAAATCAATATTTTCCTTGAATTTTTAGTGGGTGCAGTGGCTCAGTGTTGTGCATTGGACCACTAAGCGAGAGGTCGCCGGTTCAAATCCCGACCTGTAACACCTGAAAGTTTTTATTGGCTGCCTCACCTCTTGCGAACGTCTGACAAACATTCAAGAGTAAGAAATGTCATGAGAAGCTTCTCAGAATAAATTGCTGTTCGGAATCGGCATTAAACTGTAGGTCCCGCCATTCGTGTCAAAAATATAACCTTGGACACACAATGGTTGGAGAAGATAGGCTTTAGGTCCTGTATGGGCCGTTTACGCCTAATATTTATTTATTCTTTTTATTTTCCTTGAATTAGTTAATTTTTTCATATGTCAAATCGGCGTGTTGGTCAAACAAACAATTTATTGCACGAATTTCGAAAATTCAGACTATTAAAGTGCGTCGACAAACAAGTTTAGTGTTTTAATCCGCGATGTGATGCAAAAAATTTATGAATAATTATTACAGTGAATTGGAGTTTGGTCGATTGAGACTGGGAATTATGCGTCTTCCCATGTGAGTTTTAAATGAGGCTGATTGTTGTTGGGCGTGGCATGGGTTTGGTGTGTGTCGTCATGTTTTTTATCAGTTTAGTGTGTATGTTTAATATTTTGTTTTTTTTTTGTTTGATAATGTGTGATTAGTGTGTTGAGGGGGATTCCGTTGTGATGGCTTAGTGAGCTTTGTGTGTATGTGTCTCCAGCAGTCAACCTGCAGCATTAGCCAAATGACCAGTAACCAACCAGCGAAATCCAACGGTACAGCACTATCGTCGTTCTCACACCAGTCAAACATCGGTCCCAAGCAGCCAAGTTGCAGAGTCAACCCAATGACAAGACCCCCAGCGAGTCCAGTAGCTGAGACGATGCCCATGCTCTTAAGGGACATATCAAATGTCTTAAGAAAATCATATAAACAAAAAAACAAAAGTACTTTAAACATAGTTTGTAACACCCCTTAATATTCGTTGTAGATCCATAAAAGTATATACATTTATGATCAGGACCAAATCCCAAGACTATTTAGCAATGTCCGTCCGTACGTCCATACGCAATTTTTAGGCCTTTAAAATTAAGCTAGGAAGCTAAAATTTGGACCACATATTCCCTAGGGCTCCGACATGGTTAGTGTGAACAAATTTTGCAAACGCCCACTGCCACGCCCACAATTAAAAAAACATTTTAAAGGAGATAGAGTGTTATAACTTTCACAAGATAAGTAAGCACTGCCCATCCTTTATAAGTTTGTCATATAAAGTTTTTGACACGCCTACTTCTTGTGGGCGTTATTTTACTAAAATGCTGTTTTCTTCGAAAATTTTGATCGATAGCGAAAAAAAATGTTTAAGAAGATATTTAGCCAATATTTTTTCCATCATATCACCCATACAAAGTTTTTGGCCGCACCCAGTTTTTAGGGGTGTTTTTAAAAAAAAAATTTTTAATTTAATATCCATCAGTGTATTACAACCTTCACAAGATATGTAGGCACTGCCCTCCTTTATAGTTTTGTCATATAAAGTTTTTTGTCAGAAGGCTTAAGGGTAAATTGATGATTTTTCATATGTTTGTTTTGTATAATTAGTAACGTACTTCGTGTGCTTTACTTGCAATATTTAAAGGCATGATTTTAGCTACATATTTAAGTTTCCGCAAACATTTTACTTGTTTCATCTACGTATGCATCTTGTGAAGCCATTCCGAAATAAGAACTGTTAATACCCACACTACAAATTTACAGAAAAATGTTTTGTGAGCTCTTAAACTTATACTTGTAATAGGATCTTCTGTGATGACTGACAGCTGACCAACAGCTTATCCTAGGATTCGGGTACGTAAAAGTTGTTGTATGTGGCGTGAAAATCATTTTACCGAGCTTCATCGTTTCCCAGGAATATTGCTGATAAGCCGGAAATCATTTCCTGGAATGAGCCGACTCCGGCGTAACTGACTTATGTCTCTTCGTTATGGCTGTTCGATTTCTAAATTTATGTAATTAAAGATTCTAAAAGTTTTGTTGCAACTATTTAAATTCAAATAATGCTTATATTGTATTTGACATGATTTTTTCTGGAATGTTTAAGTTCTTTAATGTGTTGTATATTTTCCATTTCATCAAAAGTTTGTTGAATCTTTGTAGAATTTAAAATATCGTCATACGGTATTACAAATTTTTCGTCAAATATTTATTTTTCATAGGTAACACAAACCAATACAAACAACAACACATCCCAATACAAGGTTTACAATCATTATAATTGAGTATATATATACACTTTTTAGAAATAACAATCCTTGTTCGATTTCTATAAGTTGATATTAACATTTTTTGCACTGACATTATTATTTGGTCTTTGTTAAATTTTTAAAATCAATATTTTCCTTGAATTTTTAGTGGGTGCAGTGGCTCAGTGTTGTGCATTGGACCACTAAGCGAGAGGTCGCCGGTTCAAATCCCGACCTGTAACACCTGAAAGTTTTTATTGGCTGCCTCACCTCTTGCGAACGTCTGACAAACATTCAAGAGTAAGAAATGTCATGAGAAGCTTCTCAGAATAAATTGCTGTTCGGAATCGGCATTAAACTGTAGGTCCCGCCATTCGTGTCAAAAATATAACCTTGGACACACAATGGTTGGAGAAGATAGGCTTTAGGTCCTGTATGGGCCGTTTACGCCTAATATTTATTTATTCTTTTTATTTTCCTTGAATTAGTTAATTTTTTCATATGTCAAATCGGCGTGTTGGTCAAACAAACAATTTATTGCACGAATTTCGAAAATTCAGACTATTAAAGTGCGTCGACAAACAAGTTTAGTGTTTTAATCCGCGATGTGATGCAAAAAATTTATGAATAATTATTACAGTGAATTGGAGTTTGGTCGATTGAGACTGGGAATTATGCGTCTTCCCATGTGAGTTTTAAATGAGGCTGATTGTTGTTGGGCGTGGCATGGGTTTGGTGTGTGTCGTCATGTTTTTTATCAGTTTAGTGTGTATGTTTAATATTTTGTTTTTTTTTTGTTTGATAATGTGTGATTAGTGTGTTGAGGGGGATTCCGTTGTGATGGCTTAGTGAGCTTTGTGTGTATGTGTCTCCAGCAGTCAACCTGCAGCATTAGCCAAATGACCAGTAACCAACCAGCGAAATCCAACGGTACAGCACTATCGTCGTTCTCACACCAGTCAAACATCGGTCCCAAGCAGCCAAGTTGCAGAGTCAACCCAATGACAAGACCCCCAGCGAGTCCAGTAGCTGAGACGATGCCCATGCTCTTAAGGGACATATCAAATGTCTTAAGAAAATCATATAAACAAAAAAACAAAAGTACTTTAAACATAGTTTGTAACACCCCTTAATATTCGTTGTAGATCCATAAAAGTATATACATTTATGATCAGGACCAAATCCCAAGACTATTTAGCAATGTCCGTCCGTACGTCCATACGCAATTTTTAGGCCTTTAAAATTAAGCTAGGAAGCTAAAATTTGGACCACATATTCCCTAGGGCTCCGACATGGTTAGTGTGAACAAATTTTGCAAACGCCCACTGCCACGCCCACAATTAAAAAAACATTTTAAAGGAGATAGAGTGTTATAACTTTCACAAGATAAGTAAGCACTGCCCATCCTTTATAAGTTTGTCATATAAAGTTTTTGACACGCCTACTTCTTGTGGGCGTTATTTTACTAAAATGCTGTTTTCTTCGAAAATTTTGATCGATAGCGAAAAAAAATGTTTAAGAAGATATTTAGCCAATATTTTTTCCATCATATCACCCATACAAAGTTTTTGGCCGCACCCAGTTTTTAGGGGTGTTTTTAAAAAAAAAATTTTTAATTTAATATCCATCAGTGTATTACAACCTTCACAAGATATGTAGGCACTGCCCTCCTTTATAGTTTTGTCATATAAAGTTTTTTGTCAGAAGGCTTAAGGGTAAATTGATGTGCATTCCTAGCATGGCGAGTATGGCGGTTGAATTACTGTAGGGGTGGAATGTAACTGGCTATTGTGGAAGAAGACCTCTTCGGAACGATAGGGGAAATACCATCTGGACCAGAGGATTTGTGTACATTAAGCCCCTTGCCACTGTGCGAGCGCGAATATGGATTGGACACATAGAGAAATCGACGAGCTCAAGTTCAGGGAGAGATAAAGCACAATCTGGGAACGGTGAGCTAGCTGCAAAATGAGCAGCAAGCAGATTGGCTTTATCCAAAGAGCTGACAAATGGAGTGTCATTGCAAATTAGTGTCGGGATAGATATTGAGGTCAAATTCTTGATATTCTTTACAAACAAAGTTCTTACTACCGGTGGGACTTTGTAGTATTTTTTGCCTCAACTTTTGATCGTAAGAGAACTTGACACTATTGTCTAAACCGTGACAATAGTGTCACGTGGGTGTGACAGTGGGTGTATTCGAAAATTTGTTTACACTTACCCATGTCGGAGTGCTAGGGAGTATGTGGTCTACATTTTAGCTTTCTAGCTTAATTTTAAAGGCCTAAAAATTGAGTATGGACGGACGGACGGACCTTCAAAAGATATATAGGCACTGCCTTCCTTTATAATTTTGTCATATAAAGTTTTTTGCCAGATATTTAGCCAAAAATGTTTCCAATATATCGCCCACACAAAGTTTTTGGCCATGCCCACTGTTTGGGGGCGTTTTTAAAAAAAAAAAAAATTTTTTTCATTTCATAAAATGAAATAAAATGGTATCCATTATCTTCTTAAAGGTTTTCGTTGGGGCATATAGGGATATGGATAGGGTATTATACTATTCGGCCCAAGAGGACTGTAGCCTTTCCATATGTTTATACCCTATCCTAAGGGTATATTAATTTTGACACAAACTTAATATTCGTCGTAGACCCATAAAAGTATATATATTTATGATCAGGACCAAATCCTAAGACTATTTAGCAATGTCCGCCCGTCCGTCCGTCCGTACGCAATTTCTAGGTCTTTAAAATTATGCTAGGAATATTAAATTCGGACCCTAGGGCTCCGAAATGGTTAAGTGTACAATTTTTTTGAATACTCCCACTGCCACACCCTCAATTTAGAAAACACCGTTTTAAAGCTAAACTTAGGGAGATAGAGCGTTATAACCTTCAGAAGATATGTAGGCACTGACCTCCTTTATAAGTTTGTCATATAAAGTTTTTGCCACGCCCACTTTTTGCGGTAGTTTTTCAATATAACTCTGTTTTCTTCGAAAATGTTCATAGAAAGCGCAAAAAAATGTTTAACAAGATAGTTGCCACGCCCACTTTTTTTCAAACAATATTTTTTTTTGTAAATTTAATAGAATGATATAAAATGCTATCCATCATCTTCTTAATGCTTTTTTCTTTGGGGCATATTGGGATTATGGATAGGGTATCATACTGTTCGCCCCAAGTGGTCTTTTCTTATGTTTTTATTATATTTTTTCGTTTGACTACGGTCTATTCGTCTGTCTGATCCATTCTCAATCTGTGCGTTTATTCTTCTCTCCATTTAAGGACGAGATTATGATCAGGATTATAGGGATTATAACCCTCCTACTTCACTGCATTCATACTGGTCCGCCTGTGGGGTTCTCCGGTTCGACCTCAAAAGATCCCGATTTCGGATCACTTCATCATTGAGGCCAATCAAATGTCGATGTTTCTGCAGTTGTGTGATCCAGGAGTTTTTAGGCCTGGCTCTCTTATGCTATTCTAAGGGAACGTTGTTTGTCATTGCCTTTTTGACGGGGTTCGTAGGATCCGTCCCTTGAACATGAAAATACCAACTGAGTCGGTCGTGCTCCAATTTTTCGAGATGGACGTGAAGGCTTCCTCGGATTCTGGAACTTCTAATTCGATCAAGCTTTGTTACTCCTGCTGTCATGCGAAGCATCTTCATCTCAGCTGCTGTCAACTTGACTCATAATTTTTGTACACTGTCCAGCATTGTAAATCGCATGTGAGCGCCGGACGCACAACTGCGGTGTAGGGCCGTCCTCTCAGCTTAGGGGACATTTTTCGGTCACAGAAGATGGCAGAGTTTTCCTGCCACTTCATCCACCCTACGCTTATACGATGATTGATGTCGTCATCAACTGTTGCTTCGCTGTTGATCATTGATGCTGGATATTTGAAGTTTTCACACTTGGGAACCACCCTCCCATTTAAATAAATATCCGGAATGGGTTGACTAGGGTCAGATAATGGACAGTACAGATACTCTGTCTTTTTTTGGCTAATACGATACCCATTTCCTTCTAAAAAAAACTACCAATCTTGTTGCAGGGAAGTCTTATCATTACTTATGATGGCTCCATCGTCAGCAAAGAATAACTGACGCACTTTAGGGTCCATCACTTTTCCCTGAAGGAGATAATCTAGGACTATAATAAAGGGCAAAGTACTTAAGACACTTCCCTGGTGAATACCGACTTTAATTGGGAATTCATCGGTGATCATCTGTGTGTAGGTTTCAGGAACACCTCGTTGTCTTAGCGCTACCCATATCAGATCTCTTGGTGGTCTATCGAATGCTATTTCAAAAGCAACCAGAATCATATGCAGATCCTTTAAGGAATCACGATGCTTTTCCATTATGATCCTTATACTTTGCATTGTATCTGTGGTTGAGTTACCCGCAACAAACCCGCACTGGTCGTCAGACAGTCGTATTATTTGTCTTAGGCGGCCATCTAATACCCGCTCAACAACCTTCATGGTGTGTGACATCAACTTAATTGAACGGTAATTATCACAGTTTCGCGTGTCTGCCTTTCCGTTGTGCAAAGGAAGAAGATGACTTTCCCTCCCCTGATTGGGCATTGGATCACCTCTCATGAGTTTGGAGATAAGAATCATGAGGCATCTGGGCCCGATGTGTCCCATCTTTTTCCAGAACTCACTGGGTATCTCATCCGGGCCAACCGATTTCTCTTCCTGGAGTTCTTGGAAAATATAGCCGCGGAAACTGTCCGTTAAGAAGTTGCCCGTAATACTCTTGCCACCTGTGTAAAATTTGTTCGTCGTCCACAAGTAGTTGCACTCTTCTTTCTCCACTTCGTTGGTGTTATTAAGATAGAAATTTTCCATGTTGATAATAAATGACTAGCCTTTTTCTTTGTCCAGGTTGTACTATTTGATTTTCGCTGAAACCTTTGTTTGTTTATTTTTGTTCCTATTCTCTATGAATATTTATATCAGGAGGAGACATTGTTGCCGGTTGATTGTCTCTCCCAAGATCACTTTACAATCTTTAACTCTAGGCTTCGTGAAACTTGCCACCAAACTGGATTTCATTTCCGCCACTGCTATAAGTGACCAAGGGCCTGCTCTGTTTGTTGAACATTGTATTCAAAACGATCAGACTGTATGACTTGTACATGCTTAGGATGTCTTCACCAGAAGAATTCCTTGAGCCATATCCTAGTCCTCCATGGCAGTCTTCATAGTCTTCGTTTGACTTCCCGACATGTCCATACTGATACCATTCTTACCCTGTTCTTTCCATTTCGTTTCTTGGCCACACAAAATGTCCCGCATTCTTACCACGATCTCTTCCAGCTCGTAGCTGCGACCACTTATACTTCCAACGCGCGACCCTTAGGTTTCGCCTAAGTGTCTTTGCATTATTTTTTATATTTCTTTGTTTGTAATCTTTTATACACTGACATTAATTTCATAATTCTAATCATTTTAATTTCAATCATATACCAAATACAAGTGTCTATATATTATATCTTTTTTTTTATTATAAATAAATATAATTACCAATTTTAATTGCTAAAATTACGTGTGAACAAATATTAAAATGTAGTTACAAAAATAAGCTTATCAATAAATTTTGATTCTTTTATATAATATACGGTATAATAAATTTATTTGTGCTTCCCCATTGCGAAAACAATTTGCAAAAAGTACGTGATAATTGAAATTTAATATGTTGAAGTTAATATTTTCTTACATTGAATAGGCAAGAATGACGACAGAATAAACTGCCTACAACTACTAGGAGGGAATACTGAGAAGTTACATATAGTAGATCGCCCCTTAATACAAATATATCCAGCCAACGAATCTCCAAGAATGCTTATAATGGCGGCAAGAAGGTCATAAAAATTAAAAATTGTCCTCTTTAACATGGACAGCCAAAAAACATTTATTTGGCATTACCATTATTCCTAAATGAAAACTTACCGGATTCCGGTCCGGTCAAATAGGGATGGGAATATTAAATTGCAACTCGAATCACCTTTCATCATACAGAACAATGAGTTCATCAACCAGAAACGTGCTGCATTTGCACATTCTGCGGATGAATTTTTATTTTATTACATTGTAATAATTATTCAGAAATATTAAATCACATCGCGGATTAAAACACTAAACTTGTTTATAAACGAACATTTTTATACTTGGCAAGTTTTCCAATTTAAAGTTTTAAAGATATATATGTATATAGAAAACACATGTGTATAGGGCCCCAATTTGAACCAGTTTAAAAACTTGCTTGTTATGATTAGGACCAAATTCTGAGACTACTTACCAATGTCCGTCCGTCCGTCCGTACGCAATTTCTAGGCCTTTAAAATTAAGCTAGGAAGCTGAAATTTGGACCACATACCCTAGGGCTCCGACATGGTTAAGTGTAAACAAATTTTGAAAACGACATTTTAAAAAAAAAAATTTTAAAGCTAAAGGTAGGGAGATAGAGTGTTATAACCTTCACAAGAAATGTAGGCACTGCTCTCCTTTATAAGTTTGTCATATAAAGTTTTTGCCACGCCTACTTTTTGTGGGGGTTATTTTACTAAAATGCTGTTTTCTTGGAAAATAAGCGAAAAAAAAAATTTAACAAGTTTTTGGCCGCACCTACTTTTTGGGGGAGTTTTTAAAAAAAAAAATATATTTTGAATTTAATAGAATGAAATGAAATGCTATTTATCAGTGTATTATTATGATGAGTATTACAACAAGATATGTAGGCACTGCCCTCCTTTATAATTTTGTCATATTTTAAGTTATAATGTACGCGCACTAAAGGGACTTTGGATACACTTATACTGAGGTGACACAGTGCGGGCATTAAGGAAATAAAGGATTCGAGAAAGTAAACTATAATGTGCAAGGAAGGTATAAGGAATCTTTGTATTTCACAGTACGTCCGAAAAAAGGCTTAAGGGTAAATTGATGTGCATTCCTAGCACGGCGAGTATGGCGGTTGAATTACTGTAGGGGTGGAATGCAACTGGCTATTTCATTTGAGCACTTGTGGTGGAAATACCGATGAAACAATGACAGGCAAGAGACATTATGACGATGACTAAGAGGGTCAAGTGATTTCGCGATGTCTCGATCGCCAATAAGTTTAACCGCACATTTTTGAATCCTGTCAAGTAGCTCTAAATATGTTATTGGTGCACCAGACCAAATATGAGCGCTGCACTCCAGTTTTGGGCGAATAAATGCTTTAAAAATTGTTGCCAGATCAGAAGGGGTGATATATTTCTTGCATCGCTTAAGAAAGCCTAGACATTTCGCAGCGTTCTTGGCGGCATCGGATATGTGGCCATTCCAACGAAGTTTGTCGTTAACGCACATACCAAGGATGGAAAGTCTTTCGGTTTCGGCGATGCAAGTGCCATCCATGGATAATGGCAGAGTATTGGGGTTTTGCTTTAATAAAAGAAGACAGCATTGTGTTTTGGAAGCATTGAATTATGCTCTGTTGGTTTTACCCCACTTAAGAATGCTGTCAAGGTCAGAATTTAATGAGCTTAACATACATTGCCGTTCAAGCTCCACGCCCGAAGATGAGTGAATGATAAAACGAATATGCGAATTTGCTGTCATCAGCAAAGGAATGGATTGGATTATAAGTGACAGAAAGGAGGTCATTGATAGAAATGAGAAAGACAGTCGGAGACAAAACGGAGGGACAACAGCATATATTTGGTGAGTTGCAGTCTTGAAACCGTCGAAAACGACTTGTATTGAACGGTCCATTGTATTTTCTAATCCATTGAAGAAGGGTATCATCGATTCCATATGCCTGCATTTTCGACAAAAGAGCTTTATGCCACACTCCGTCAAATGCCTTTAAAATATCAAGCGCAACGACCTAACCTTCCCCACCGCGGTGAATAGATTGGTTCCAATTTTCGATTAGATATGTCATCCTCTCTAAGAGCCCTAAAGATAAGGAACGATAAAAAAGCTTACGCAGTGGTTTTACCAGCGTGGAAGAAGACCTCTTCGGAACGATAGGGGAAATACCATCTGGACCGGCGGATTTGTGTACATTAAGATCATGAAGTGCTCTTGCCACCCTACGAGCGCGAAAATGGATTGGGCACATAGAGAATTCGACGAGCTCAAGTTCAGGGGGAGAAAAAGCACAATCTGGGAACGTTGAGCTAGCTGCAAAATGAGCAGCAAGCAGATTTTATCCAAAGAGCTGACAAATGGAGTGTCATTACAAATTAGTGTCGGGATAGATATTGACGTCGAATTCTTAATATTCTTAACAAACAAAGTTTTTACTACCAGTGGGACTTTGTAAATAGTATTTTTTGCCTCAACTTTTGATCGTAAGAGAATTTAATACCATTGTCTAAATTGAAGTGGGCGAGGCAGTAGGTGTATTCAATAATTTGTTTACACTGGCCCATGTCGAAGCGCTAGGGAGTATGTGGTCCACATTTCAGCTTCCTAGCTTAATTTTAAAGGCCTAAAAATTGAGTATGGACGGACGGACGGACCTTCACAAGATATGTAGGCACTGTCTTCCTTTATAATTTTGTCATATATAAATTTTTTTGCCAGATATTTAGCTAAAAATGTTTCCAATATATCGCCCATACAAAGTTTTTGGCCCCGCCCACTGTTTGGGGGCGTTTTTTTCAATGAATTTTTTTTTTTGATTTAACGGAATGAAATAAAATGCTATCCATTATCTTCTTAAAGCTTTTCTTTGGGGCATATAGGGATATGGATAGGGTATCATACTGTTCGCCCCAGCATACTATAGCCTTTCCTTATGTTTTTTTTTACCATTTTCCACAAGATATATATCAGCGTGAACGGTTTTTTGCAGTCAGTATATTTTAAGGACATTTTTGTGAAATGTTGCTTTCTTGGGGTCGAGCGAACATTTTCAATTTTATTGGACTTTATGGTAAAAATTCATTACCACCGAAAATAGTCGTATGACTCTACCTACATTTAGGCTCGAAAAAGGAAATTTGATATTTTCGATTGTAATGATTTTATAGCATGTCCGTGGAACATTGGGAAAAGTCCTTGTAGGCTCGAAAAAGGACATATGTCAGCAATGTCTTTAGAATCACACGACTATTTTCGGTTGCAATGATTTTTTATCGTAAGGTCATCGGAACGTTGAAAAATGTCCTTGTAGGCTCGAAAAAGGACATTTTACAAAAATTACCTTAGAATCACACGACAAATTTGGTTTACAATGCTTACTAACCAAAAAGTTGTAGGCTAATTATTTAAAATACGTTTGAAAACATTTTGGTACCACTATAATTGTACGCACTTAAATAATTATTTGTTGTATATAGTTCATGTTACATCATATCATATGATCTGCCCGAATGCCTCCGCTCTCGGCCAGTACAGTTGCCTAGTGTTCTTTTCATTTCGATTGCACTTACTATATATAAGAATAGAAATGTATCGTGTTAAGTTAAGTCAATAAAGGGAATTCCTAATCAACGTCTTCTGTTTTGTTGTGTACCCTTTCTTTGATTCTACAACTTTCTCAGAAGTGGGATCGACAAAAGAAAAAAAAATAGTTGTGAGACAAATTTTTTTTGTTTTTGCTATTTACTAGCGGAGGGCAAATTGTCGATTTGATTACAGAAATATTCAGTGTGCTAGTGCTTTTACTTGGCGTAAGCAGATATTACGGAAAAATTATCTGAAGAGTGGATACAATTTTTGGACTCTTCAACAGTTATAGTGCTAAAAGACATTTTGAGGTCCTTAAAGCTGCAAACCAGTGAAACCAAGGCTGAACTGAAATTTCGCCTTCAAGAAGCAGTGGCAGAGTTGACCAGAGATGAACTTACTAAATTGATTCGAGACAAACATGTTTGGCGAGGAGATTGAGGCATCGGGCGAGGAGGAGGATCAACTCGATGAGGAGTTGGAGAAACTTCGTCGGCTCTGCGGCAAGAAGCAAGATTGAAGCAACAACTCCGTGATCCTCAGTTAGGAGATGAAGGACAAGGTGTACAGCCGTCGTCTACTTGTCATTTCAAGGACGTCGAAAATTCCATTGCAACATTCCGCGGGGATGATAACTTTTCGATTCAACGTTGGATAGAACAGTTTGAGGAGTATTCGGAAATAGTAGACTTGGACGACAGAACAAAATTTGTGTATGCGAAAGAAAGTTACGATTATGATGTAGAGCATAGAAAAGGAAATCGCATGACACATGTTGATGCATTAAGTAGGTCTTTTAATATTCTACATGTTGATGACGAATCATTTGAGTTTGTGCTAGCAGCCACGCAGAAACAGGATCCGAAGATACTCGCTAATGCTTTAGAGTTAGAAAAAACTGAAAGTTCAATGTTCGAAATGATCGATGGGTTAATATATCGTAAAACAAAAGACAAAGTTATCTTTTACGTACCATCAAAGATGGAAAGTCAAATCATACGTACGCACCACGAAGCAATGTACTATTTAGGGTTAGAAAAGTGCTTTAAGCATATTTCAAGAAGTTACTGGTTTCCAAAAATGAAGGAAAAGATAAAAGAATACATTAAAGGTTGCCTTAAATGTATCTACTACTCGCTTGACTTCGGTAAAATTCAAGGCACATTACATCGTATTCCAAAAGGCAATATACCCTTTAACACATTGCATATTGACCACCTGGTCCATTAGCAAATTCCAATTTAAAGAAAAAACATATTTTCCTTATAATTGATGAGTTCTCTAAGTTTACTAAACTTTACCCAGTTGAAACAACGCGAAGTAAGGAGGCAATTATTTGTTTAAATTCATTTTTTGAGAACTGTTCCCGTCCGAACAGAGCAGTATCCGATCGTGGAACTTGCCGTGAAGTCAAAGGAGTTTTCTGGCTTCTTAAATGAAAATAACGTGCAGCACATCAAGGTCGCTACACATTCTCCACAATCGAACGTCCAAGTCGAACGCGTAAATAGGGTACTTCTTCCTATGTTGGCAAAAGAGTACGACGGACATACTACAAGTGATTGGGATACAAAAGTTGTATGAGTCGAGTATTCTTTTAATAATACCATAAATAGAAGTACAGGTCTTACACCTAGTATGATCTTGTTCGGAAGAAACCAAAAAGGAGAGTTATGCGATAAAGTTCAAGAGTTTTAGGGGAAATCTTAGCGATTTAAGAGCTAAGGCTTTAAAAAATATTGGAACTAGCCAGGCGTATAACAAAGCATATTACAAAAACGCCACCGCCGTTATACAAAAGGGGTGACTACGTTATGTATAAATAAAAAACTATTTGCCAAGAACAGAGGTCCTTAAGAGGTTAAAAAAGTTTTACCTAACGATCGTTACATCATAACCGACATCGAAGGCTTGCAGTTAACTCGATTACCCTATGAAGGTGTATCTTCACCTGCGAATATGAGACCATTTATGGCGCAATCGTCTTGTTTGGGTGATGATGAAAATAAAGAAGGCGATGAAGCAAATACTGACTAGTATCGCGAAAACGTTGATAAAATTTTGTATCTACGATAAAATATTTCTTTTTAAATACAACCCAAATCCTTTTTTTCGAGTGAGATCTCTGCGTTTTAAAGTGGTAAGCACTTTAATTATTATATACATTTATATTCATGTTTGGAGAGATAATTAACTGTCTGAATGCATAGTACTGGTAAAAGTAACAGTCAGTTAAAACAAAAATGTTGAATTATATAAACTTTTGAAATAACGTTGAAATTAAATATTAAATAATTTTTATTATCATCACTATTCTAAATGAAACATATATGCTGTAATAAAACTAACACACAATTATTTAGTATCCCTAAAAACTTTATCACCTTGTATTACAATAGTTTCTAATGTATCTATGAGTTAAGAATTCAGTTTAGTTTTAGAATGAAATAATAATTTTAAATCTACTATGATGTACCTAGAGTGTGAAGGTAATCGGGACGATTATACTGTCAGGATGGCCGAACTGTAGGCTAATTATTTAAAATACGTTTGAAAACATTTTGGTATCACTATAATTGTACGCACTTAAATAATCATTTGTTGTATTTAGTTCATGTTACATCATATCGTATGATCTGCCCGAATGTCTCCACTCTCGGCCTATTGTTCTTTTCGATTTCGATTGCACTTACTATATATAGAAGAACAGAAATGTATCGTGTAAGTAAAGTCAATAAAGAGAATTCCTAATCAACGTCTCGTGTTTTGTTGTGTACTCTTATATTGATTATACAAAGTCTTTAAAGCCTTAAATAGGATAGCATTTCATTTCATTCTATTAAATTTATAAAAAAAAAAAATTTTGGAAAAAAACGAACACCGTCATCATCGTCATCATACCCAACATTCATAACACATTACAAATGACCAATGCTCCATGAATCACACACACACAACGCTCACGAAGGCATCTCAACAGAATCCCCCTCAACACACATTATCAAACAAAGAAAAAACAAACACACTAAACTGATAACAAACATGATGGCACACACCAAATGCCACGCCAACAACATCACCCTCATTCAAAACACACATCTTTACTCGCACACTAACGCAAAATTCCCAGTCTCAATCGACCTAACTCCTACTCACTGTAATAATTATTAATAAATATTGTATCACATCGCTTATTAAAACACTAAATTGGTTTATAGACGCACTGAATTTCGAAATTCGTGCAACAAATTGTTTGTTTGACCACCACGTCGATTTGTCATAAGGAAAAAAAAATTTTCTGTATTTAGCAACCACAATAATTTTTTTGGACAATTTCTTATATAATTCGAGTGCTTTGCTTGCAATATTATAAGGCATAATTTTGGCTACATCTTTTAGTTTTCGTAAATATTTTACTAGTTTCATGTACGTATACACATATCAAAATTGTTAATACCTATACAATAAATTTACAGAAAACATAAGAAAAGGCTACAGTCCGCTTGGGGCGAACAATATGATACCCTATCTACAGATAGGGTGCCACGACTATTTTTTTTGGGCGTTTTTTTACTAAAATTCTGTTTTCTTCCAAGATATTTAGCCAATATTTTTTCCAACATATCGCCCATACAAAATTTTTGGCCACGCCCACTGTTTGGGGTCGTTTTTTAAAAAAATATTTTAGGTTTTGGTTAATTTAATAGAATGAAATCAAATGCTATCCATAATATTCCTAGGGTTCTTTTCGTTGGGGCATATAGGGATGTGGATAGGGTATTATACTTTTCGGCCCAAGTAGACTGTAGCCTTTCCTTATGTTTATACCCTATCCTAAGGTCATATTAATTTTGACACATAGTGTGTAACACCCCTTAATATTCGTCGTAGACCCATAAAAGTATATATATTTATAATCAGGACCAAATCCTAAGACTATTTAGCAATTTAGCGTCCGCCCGTACGCAATTTTTAGGCCTTAAAATTATTTTGTCATTAACGCACATACCGAGGATGGAAAGCCTTCGGTGTCAGCAATGCTCCGTAAGTAAAGTATGCTAATGCGACAGCTCAGACATCACTAGAGGTGAAGCTTTGTCTGATTTTGTTCTCTGCTGCAATCTACCGCAGAAGAAGTCGACGAAACAGTCGAATACCGTACCGGGGCGATCTCTGGCAGATTTCCAGATTTCATATTGTAGGTAATTGGGCTGGGGGTCAGTCCATCCAAAACAGAAGTCCTGTTGTTTACTAGGAGAAGGACCATTCCAATATTCAATGTACCAATAATGGGAGGGAATGATCTAAAAATGTCCAGTTCTTCAAGATACCTAGGCGTTATCTTCAGCTCCAAACTTAACTGGAGAGAGAGTGTAGAAGACCGCGTTAAGCGGGCGTTCTTAGCATTATATGCCGGTCTCAAAACATTCGGCAACGACTGGGGAATTAAACCACTTTTGGTACACTGGTTGTACACACCTGTTGTGAAGCCCATCCTGGCATACGGTGCAGTTGGGTAAAAGGCTCTGGAAAAGAAATACCTTCTCTTCAATCTCACCGGCTTGCATGGATGTAATAGGGTGCCTATAGGTACGACCAGACGGTCATCCAAATTTGTTATTCGGATGACATGCTGACGTCGGAAAACTAATTTATTCCAGATGGGTCACCCACTTTGGGAGAAAATCTACGTCATAGTGACGTCAGGATGTCATTTGGATGACAAGTTTGGATGACCGTCTGATCGCACCTTAAGGACGACAACCACTGCAGCTTTAGAGATACTCGATCTCATGCCATTAGACACTTACTGCAGCAGCAAGGCGGCTAAAACGGCCGTCAGACTTAGAGAGGGCGGACTCTGGGTCCGAAGACCATACCGTCACGCATCAGCAGAACTCAAATGGTGCGCCACTGTAAGCACAAAAGAAACAGACACAAAAGAAACAGACTACTACCCTCGACATTCACCTTCAGCAGGGGATTCAATATAAGAACACCGGAAAGATGTGAATGGGATGAGGGAAATCACGAAAAGGGAATATATTGTCATCTACATCGACGAATGCCCAGCCTTAAATAACATAAGGCTTACGATCCCCGCCAGATACTTTTATTATGAGCCGGAGGATGTGGGCAAAGCCAAGCTAAAATACAACCTCAGATTTGTATACAAAACGGGTTGGTTTTAAGAGAGCGAAACTTTGTGCACATGCGGCGGTTATTCTCTTAGTATATTTCCAAGTGTTTCAAATTCGAAGAAAGGTACCCAGAAGGACACAATGGAGCCAATTACTGGCCTAATTGAAAGAAGTCACAGGAGCATCCAGCAACCTACCAACTAAGTGCTCGGTAGGAGGAGGAGCTAACTACCTAAGTGCTCGGTAGGAGGACGGAGAGGAAGATTTGCCTTTTTTTTTGAACGGGCTGGACAAATGCTGTTTCCCATCTTCTCGGAAAGAATAGGAGAGTTATAATAGCTAACTTAGTGGTTTTCCCAGCGTGGAAGAACACCTCTTCAGAACGATAGGGGAAATACCATCTTGAAGAGCGGATTTGTGTATATTGCGATCTTGAAGTACTATTGCCACTGTACGAGTGCGCAGACACCTTACATTAATGTACCTAGCAGATATTCGGTAGTCACCCCGTTAGCCGCGAAAATCCGCCACCTGATGCGAGCATATGCCGGACAACTGCAGAGGAAGTGTTCTTCTGTGCCATTCTCCTCCTCGCCAACAGGACAGGTGGTGGTGTCGCTTAAGCCCAACACATTTAAGTGTTACAAAAAGCTCGGTGGCCCGAAATGTAGCCTACAAGCAGCCTACAATCGATTCTCCTAAGATATAGAATAAAAGATGCCTACATCCATGTCCTGAGAATACTTCTTCTGCACATTGCCTAGCAAGGTCATACAACACCTCCTTTCCTTGGATGCCAGTGTGACCTGGGAGCCAGACCAAATCTACTGTGTTCAGACTCCCGACCAAATTCAGTGAACGCTTGAGTTCTACCTCTTACTTTTACGAGGTAAGAGAGTTTATCATTGCTTTTAAGGCAGCTTGCTGTCACTTCAATTGCCTCTAGCCCTCCACCTGTTATTCACAGTATAGCGCATAGCCCTTAGAATGGCAAAAAAACTCCGCTTGGGAAACAGACTCACGTTTATCCCAATGATAGTAAAGCCTTCTTCTTCGGTTAGCGCGTATTCCACAAAGACTACAGCACATGACCCCTGTCCGGTTTTGTAGCCATCCCTGAAAATACGGTGGCATTCAATCCATGATTCAGAGTCTGGCCGAAGCCACTCCGTCGACGTGGTAGTTTTTTTACGCAGAAGGATTTCTGGTGTCATTACAGCAGACGGCATATCCATAAGACATGGGTCAAAGCATAATTCTCGACCAACTTCTTCAAAATTCCAGTTGCGCATGGTACCAAAAGCCACCCTTCTTTAAGCGAAAAATTCATCAAAGCATCTAGAACAGAGCCCAGCGCGCTAGGGAAGGCTCTTGTGCTCCCGAGACATGCCGTTCCTTGGAGTTTGTCAAAAGAAAACAGAAATTCTTCTTGTGAAGACATCATAAGCACGTGCAAGTCACTGTGTGATCGTGTTAAATACAATGTTCATCACACAGAGTAGGCACTTGGTCTCTTATAGCAGTGGCCTAAATGGAACATAGCTAGATATATAGATAGATGCCAAGTCGGGAGAACCTACATAGGGCTCTGCCACTGCGGTTCCCTGGAGGGGTCCTAAAGCAAATGATTGTTCTGACCATGTGCATTAAGCGAGACTTCATTGGCTTCGGTCAGGCTTTCAACAAAGTTCCTGAAGTGGAATGAAGTGAAATGAAAGTGGAAGAATGGTTCAGGGCCGACAAGTGGTGTTGTTGCGCTCGTCTATAACAAGGGACCCACAGGAGTGGCGAGAGGACGCCCCCTTGTGGGCACCCTCAATTTGTTAGTGCTGGGATTTCGACATCTTCGATGCGGGTCTGGATTATTCTTCTTTAAGCATCGACATTATCCATCTGCCTATGATGGTGACCGATTCATGTGGTTGAGAGCCCTGTAGGTGGACTCAAACGATGTGAAATTAAAGCACCCTCAATATCCAGGAATGCTACAAAACAGATTTCCTCTCGATTAACGGTGGATTAAATTTTGGTTACTAAGGCAGTAAGTGCTGACTCAGCGGATTTACCCGGCTGATAGGCATATTGAGACTTGCTAAGCGGAAAATACGGCAAAGCTTTGTCTCTAATATGTCCATCAACCAGCTTGTCCATGCTTTTAAGAATAAAGGACATGAGGCTGATAGGACCGAAGGATTTTGGACTTGAGTCCGCATTTCTTCCCGCCTTGGGTAGATATTTGACTGTTACTTTTCGCCAGGCCTTCGGTATGTAACCGTAGCAATAATACCGGAAGTATGCCGTTCTCTTCTGCTGCTTTGTATGGGTTCAGGGAAGCTATGCTCTATTTTATGGCGTTGGGATTGCAGATTTTTCTCGCATTTTTCCAGTCTTCTCTTGTCGGCAGGCATATCCGCTCGATTTGGGGAGATAGGTTTAATGTGAGACAATCAATAAATAATTGATCCAGGAAAGTGTGTTTTAAGTAAGACCTCATCATCAGTGAGTGTACCTAATGTGACGGCTCTGTCAGAGGCAAGAATTTTATGTAGTCGGCAGTTGGAAGGTATGTCAGATATATCTTCATAGAACCGCCTGAATGATTTCCTTTTTCGCCTTTTTGATTTCTTTGCTCACAGCAGCACTAGAGTAGGACTGCCAGTCTCCATGGCGTTTTGCTTTGTTGAAAAGTTTCCTTACTCCAGATCTGAGCTTTTTAAGGTCAGTGGTCCACCAGACGGTTTCACTTCTGATGTTTTTGGTCTTAAGGGGGCAGTTTTCCTCGAAGGCAAAGACAATAGAAGATATGACAGAGTCGGCAGAACGATCTAGTCTGTCCTTCGTATCTATTCGAGGTGTTATTCCATTGAGAGCCCAGTCAGTGTTTCCCTTTGGATGGTATGAATGGATGGGGTTAGCTGCAACCATATCAAATCGAATGTGGCGGTGATCAGAGCATGAGGGTTCAGATGACACGTGCCAATTAGAGATAGGGTAAGGTCCAGTACTTCTCTTCTAACTGCGTTGATAAAGGTTGGTTCACTTCCGATATTACATATATTTACATTGTTACATGTGATAAACTTAAGTAATGAATCACCTCTTTTATTATATGTCCGACCTGCCCCATATTGTGTGATGTGCATCCGCGGCGCAACGAAGGACAATATCTGTCCTGGAGCCTTTCGCAAAGTCGAGCAGGTTCGCTACTTCCAATGGGGGGCACATGGATGAGTCACCATCTGTCAATGGGAAGACATTTTTGTTATTATTAAAAATAATACAAGTTCTACGTCTACTGGATCTGGGAGAATAAAACATCCTACGGATGTTGTTGAGATTCCTAGGATTTTTCCGTTTGTGCTGGTCCAGGGTTCCTGCACAAGGTCAACGTTTAGACCTTTGGTATTCATGGTCTGAGATAAGACTGCCGAAGCAGCCTTAGCTTGATGAAGGTTGATTTGGACAACCCTCATACTAAAATTGTGGCTTTGCGGGGGCTTTTGTTTGCGAGTCCCCTCTATTTCCGCCTCGTCCTCTTAGCTGATCGAAGCGATTACTTCTCATTAGACTACGGGCAGGACCTTTGTCAGTTCCGGCAGTGGCGCCAGACAATGTCTGTCTGGGACTATACGTATGGGTTAGCGTACCGCGTTAGTGTTGCTTGACCTGGCAGAGGGAGCAGAAGAGTTATTGTCTGCTCCATTTTGGGTTTAACGCTGGTGTAGGAACAGGCGTTGCCGTTCCCAAAGGAGACTGAATAACTCCGGGGCTTGACTCCGGCCTAGAAGGTTCGGAAGTTCTTGAAATATCAGCGGTGGAGCAGGCGGGAAGCGATTGATCAGCTGGTGTAAGGCTCCGTGGTGTTTGGTGACTTCTTAGTGTAAGGCTTCTTCTTGATCCTGAACTGAATCCGGTTCACGTTATAGAATGGTTGATAGATTAGGTCCTCAAGGAATTTCATTGAACACTCATCCATCGAAATTGTTAATGCTAGTTCAATGGAGTTCTATACCTTCCGAAGAACTTTCTAGTCCTTGCTGGGTAGAACTTTTGTCTGCAGTCGCTTGTGACAGCGAAATGTCGTCCGCGGAATGGGCGGTGCCAGGGAAGTACGTCGTCGCCACCCAGGGTTAGGGGAGGTCATATAATTCCACTATCCGCTGCTTGGCAATCTTCCAAAGGCAGAATTTTATTTAAATTTTATTTTATCTCTGGTGTTTGCGTCAGCACAGTTAAAAGTTATCCACCCAGGCTTGTAGGAGCAGCCCAGAATTCTTATCTGTGGGTCATTCTCGGGGAGCTTATGTAGCTCTTGAATGATCGCATTCTCCACGGCTTCTGGTTCAGGACGGTTTGTTCGTCCATCACTTTGAGATGGTTCAGCCACAGACTGACAGAAAGGGATATAATTGTCCTTATCTCCATCAGTTTGATTGTTGTTTTTTTGTTGGAGAATTAATTGTGTTCCCACGAGTAGCTAGGAAAAAAAACTCCATCAGTTTGGTTGTTGTTTTTTGTTGGAGAATTAATTGTGTTCCCACGAGTAGCTAGGAAAAAAAACTGTCCATCCGCACCGAGCCGCGCATACGTAGATAAGGCTATTTTAAACCAGGGGTCGCCTGATTCGCCAGGCCCTCAGCCTGGACGGTCTTCGGCACGGTACGGTTAACACCACTTACCCAGCCCCAATGGAAAGGAGGGGGAGGAGTACGGGAAATGGGATGGGTAATGACGAGGTTTTTAGTACACACTCACGTAGTGTACTAAGTTCCGAGATCTTTTGGGATTCTGGAACAACGGTTTTTTTCAATTTGTCCTCTTTAGATACACCATATTCAGTCTACAACTGGGACACCTCGAGCAGGATCCCCTTACCGGAAGATCTTGAACCCCAGATTGACTACCATTTTGTGATCCTGGGAGAGGGAATCACCCGGCAGCACCATCTCCTCTTGACAGAAATATTCATGGAGAAGAAGAACATAAGTAAACAAACAAGGGTTTCTGCGAAAGTAAATTGGTACAACTTGGACAAAGAAAAATGAGAGTCATTTATTATTAACATATAAAATTGTACAAAGGCGGCGAGAGTATTGCAACTTCTAAACGAACAGTTTCCCCGGCTATATTTTCCATGAGCCGCCGTAAGAAGAAATACACAGGGAGTTCTGAAAAAAGATGGAAGACATCAGGCTCGTTGAGCGCGTGTAATTTAATTGATAAATCATACATAAACGACTTGCCCATGATTTTTCTAGCGATGTAAGCCCAGTTCTATAACATTGAATCTCTTAGATTAGACAGGAATCTTAAAAAACCACAAAAATGATAATATTAGATAACCCAACTTACCACTCAAATTATAAAAGAGTATATAACTATATCTGTTACCATACTGTCAGAGAAGGAAAACATCAGTACTTGCTGTACAAAACCAGCAATTTCTATTATCTATTATATTTTTGGAAAACCGAAATTTGAGGAGAGTATCGCGAAAGTGGAATATCATACGGTTCTACGATGATTGGGAGTGCTCCATAGTTTTGATGATGATGATGATTTATTTTTTTTATAATGTACGCGCACTAAAGGGATTTTGGATACCCTTATAATTAAGTATTACAGTGGGGGCATTAGGGAAGTGAAGGATTAGGCAAAAGGAGATATCGATGCACATTGGTTTTAAATGTCTTTAAACTATAATGTGTAGGAAAAATAGAGAAACGAATCTTTGTATTTCACTGTCCCTGCGAATATAGGCTTAAGGGTGAACTGATGTGCATTCCTAGCATGGCGAGTATTGCGGTTGAACTGTTGTACAGGTGGAATGCAACTAGCTATTTCATTTGAGCACTTATGGTGGAAGTAGTAAGCGCAATGTCTCGATCGCCAATAAGTTTATTCGCACGTTTTTGAATCCTGTCTTGTAGCGCCAAATATGTAATTGGTGCACCAGACCAGACTAAACGCCTTGCAAATTCTAGCCAGATCAGAAGGGGTAACATATTTCTTGAATCGCTTGAGGAAGCCTAGGCATTTCGCAGCGTTTTTGGCGACGTCGAATATGTGGTCGCACATACCGAGGATGGAAGCCTTTCGGTGTCAACAATGATCCGCCCAGGCGGACTGTAGACTCTTCTAATGTTTTTTTGTTTGTATAATTGGATATGTACTTCGAGTGCTTTACTTGCAATATATTAATTCATGATTTTAACCACATATTTTAGTTTTCGCCAATAGTTTACTTGTTTCATATACGTATATATATTGTGTCGCCATTCCGAATTAAAAATGTATAGAAAACTGTTTTGTAAGCTTCTTTTTTTTGATACTTTTAATAGAAACTTTTGTGTTGACTGACAGCTGACAAATAGCTTATCCTAGGATTCGGGTACGTAAAAGTTGTTTTAGGACGAATCATTGTGAAACTTATTTTACCGAGTTTCATGGTTTCCGAGGAATATTGCTAAGAAGCCGGATACCATTTCCTGAAATTAATCCAAATGCTTATGGGAGCGTTGTGTTGGCGGATGCTGTAAAATATAAAAAATAAATATAAGACGCAAACGGCCCATACAAGACTTAAAGCCTAGCTTCTCCAACCATTGTGTGCGCGAAGTTATATTTTTGACACGAATGGAGGGACCTACAGTTGCTGATTCCGAACGTCATTTTATTTTTCAGAAGCTTCTCATGACATTTCTTACTATTGGATGTTTGTCAGCGTTCACAAGAGGTGGGTCAGCGAATAAAAACTTTCAGGTGGTACAGGTCGGGATTTGAATCTCGCTTAGTGGACCAACGCACTTAACCACTAAGCAACTGCACCCCACATGCTGGCGGATGCTGACTCCGGCATAACTCGCCCCTCCCTCTTTCACACCCTTTGACGTATGACTCTCCTTAGTGATGGCTATTCGATTTCTTTTTGTAATTTAAGATTACAATAGTTTTATTGCAAATATTAAAATAATGCTTACATTGTGTTTTACATAAGTTTTTCTGTAATGTTTAAGTTCTTTGATGTGTTCTGTATTTTCTATGTTATCAAAAGTCTGTTGAATCTTTGTATAATTTAAAATATCGTCATATGATATTACAAATTTTTCTTCAAATATTTATTTTTCATTGGTAAAAGTTTCCATTCCAATACAAAGTTTACAATCATTAAAACTGAGTAAATAGTTTCCGTTTATATAATATTTTTAGTAACAACAGTCGTTTTTCGATTTCTATATGTTGGCATTAACATTCTTTTATTTTAATACAGTTTTTAGGGTAAATTTTTTTTGGTTTTTTTTTTAAATTTTGAAAGTCCATATTTTACTTGAATTAGTTCATGAATTAGTAGAACACACTGTCCATCATAGCTCTAACAAAATATTTAGATAAGATTTCTACCATTTCTTTAGGTGCTTTGATAGCAAGGATAATTCTATCATTATTATATTTTGCTGTTCCTTTTTTAATTGATCGTAACTTGTCGAAATTTATATCTTATTTAACTATCTCAGATTTATTTAGTACACTACTGGTCAATATTCTTAATCGACTCGAAGCAATGTTAACCTGAATGTGTTCTATATCGTCTTTGAGCTGGCTACTCGTTCATTGGAATGACTTTTTTTAGAAAATTGAGCAGTAGTATATTTTTCTGTAATATTTTTCTGTGTTAAAGTTATTTATATTTTTGATATAAATATATACACATAAGAAACACGTAAAATATCTGCGAAAACTAAAAGATGTAGCCAAAATTATGCCTTATAATATTGCAAGCAAAGCACTCGAATTATATAAGAAATTGTCCAAAAAAATTATTGTGGTTTCTAAATACAGAACATTTTTTTTTCCTTATGACAAATCGACGTGGTGGTCAAACAAATAATTTGTTGCACGAATTTCGAAATTCAGTGCGTCTATAAACCAATTTAGTGTTTTAATAAGCGATGTGATACAATATTTATGAATAACTATTACAGTGAGTAGGAGTTAGGTCGACTGGGTTTGGGAATTCTGCGTTAGAGTGAGAGGGAAGTTGTAAGTTTTGAAGGAGGGTGATTGTTGTTGGCGTGGCATGGGTTTGGTGTGTGTCGTCATATTTGTTATCAGTTTAGTGTCTTTGTTTAATTTTTGGTTTTTGTCTTTGTTTGATTAGTGGGTTGAGGGGGATTCTGTTGAGATGCCCCAATGAGCGTGGTGTGTTTGTGGTTCATGGATCATTGGTCATTTGTGAAGTGTTATGAATGTTGGGTATGATGACGATGATGATGATGATAATGATGGTCTATGTTGAAGTGCTTGCGAAGTACTTAGCCTTTGAGGGCGGACGTATGAAAGCAGTATGCTGGCTATG
Source organism: Ferdinandea cuprea (assembly GCA_963576555.1). NCBI lineage: Eukaryota > Metazoa > Arthropoda > Insecta > Diptera > Syrphidae > Ferdinandea > Ferdinandea cuprea. The sequence continues at coordinate 60,955,210 of OY754961.1, forward strand.
GTGAGCGACGCCCTGTTGCTTAAAAATTTATAATTTGAGTAAATGGTTGCTATGGATTATACATTTTTTATCCATAGTCCGTCCCAAGCAGCCCAGCGGGTCCAGTATCTGGGACCATGTCCATGGCCTTGAAATCCAACGGAACAGCACAATCGTCGTTCCCACACCAGTCCATGGTCCGTCCCAAGGAGCCAATCTGCAGCATCAGCCAAATGACCAGACCCCAGCGAGTCCAATTTTTTTTTTTTTCAATTTCAAATTCATTTTTATTATTTTTTTTCAATAAACACTTACAGACTAGACAAAAATGATTAAATCTAACTTAAAATTAACAGGATACTTATTCTAGGTTACTGGTCCTCATGCGGACGCTCTAAACTTAACTATATCACTTAATACTATTACCTTTCGGCCTTAATTAATAATACATATTATTTTTTTTTTTTTTCAATATATATTTTTTTTAACAAGAAAATTTTTTAAAAAACTTGACATCTATATTTTATTTTTAATTTTTGAATTAAAACTAAGAACTAAAAACTACTTAAGACTATACATTCAAAACTTAAAATCTAACTAATACTACTTAAAATTACCAAACTAGTACTACGTATAGTCGGAGGTTATGTGCACTCGCCGCCTCATCTACAGAGGCAACGGTGCCCATCCCCCTACACCATTAGCAGCACCCAGCAGCCGCCAACCTAGCGCACATGCGTCACCGAGAGTCCACTGGCACCGAAATGTGTCAGTCGCCTCTCAGCAACACCACACCTTGCCACCGACATGCAGAGCACAACCAACCAACTTAAACTTACTACTACTTAAAATTAAGAGGAGTTACCTAAGGCAACGCACCGACCTGGAAAGGCATACCCACCTCTTTCATTCTCTCCTCAAGCCACCAATAGTCGGTGAATTGCTTAACCGTATCAATATGATCCCTCCCCCCTATCGCGGTACTAAACCGAAGGAGCTCGGGAGCATTAGCGACGTCCCCGTCGTAGGTGAGCCGCTTATCAGTCGCTCTGCGGTAGCGGTGGTATAGTACCGGGATACCATCCCTCGTCTGTACCAGCCCTTTTTTATCAATATGGAGAAAAGCCTCTGGCGGAACAAAGCCAGATAGAAGCGTTCTCTCCATGTGTGCTTCATTGGGGTAGTATGCCCCGAAGATCAGGCTATTATCGTTGGTCATCGCCCTCGCAACGTGCCTTCGAGTCACCTTAATGAGGAAATTGTCAATCCTATTCAAGTGAGCCCCATCATATAATACCGTGTTGGGATAATATTTTATGTACTCAGATTCAGGTGTTCGAAACAACCCGAGACATGTCCTAAGATATTGTCTCTCGAAAACCCGAATCCTTTCCATATACGATGGCGCTATATTGAACCACAATGGACAGCCATAAGCGATGATGGGCCTTATTAGGGCCACGTAGCATATGACCTTAACCCTAGAAGCAAGTTGACTGCTATGAAACAGTCTTCTTGTCAGAGAAAAGGCCATCTTAGCTACAGCAAGACAAGCATCTATATGTTTATTAAAATACAGATACTTGTCGAGCCAGATTCCAAGATACCTGACCACGTTTTTCACCGCCAATGCCTGCCCATTCTGTCCAATAATGGCCAATTTTTTCCAGTTTTTTCTGGTATCCCTAGTGGCATTAGCCAATGGGGTTCTGAACAGGATTGTTTCCGTCTTCTGGAAATTGATTTTCAACTTCCAGTCGTCGCAATATCCCTTAATTTGCTCGAAGTCACGCTGCAGAAGGATGTTGATGACCTCGATCTTAGGACCTGATCTGTATGCGACCAAATCGTCGGCATACGCTATAGCATGACTGAGTGAACGTACCAGATCACTCGTGTAAATATTAAACAGGATCGGAGAATTCACCGCACCCTGTTGCAAACCGTTTTTGATATTATAGACTCTGCTCGAAGTTACGTTGCCACATTTGACCACGAACTTCTTTTCCATAAGCATATTATAAATTATATATAGCAAGGGTTTGTGCATTCCCAGTCTGATCAACTTGTAGAATAGCCCCTCTAACCATACGGTGTCGAAGGCCTTTTCAAAGTCAACCAGACAAGCACCCGTGCATTGGTTCTTGCATTTATTCCATTGAATGTCGGAAACCAGTTTTGACGCGGCATGAATAGTGTCATGCCTCGCCCTGAAACCAAATTGGTTGTCCGGGATTATTTTGTTGTCCTCGACCCATTTCAGCAGAGTTCTATTAACAACCTTCTCCAACACCTTGCTAATATTCGGAAGCAAGCTAATTGACCGAAGATTAGCAGGGTTAGTATTATCCTTTCCCTTTTTCGGGATTGGATGTACCACTGCCATTTTCCAATGCGCCGGATAATATGCATTATTCAGCGCATTGTTGAACAGCGTTGTGAAAATCTCCACAGCCTCTAGGGGCAGGTGCCTCAATACGACATTTGGGATACCATCAACTCCCGCCGATTTTTTGTTCTTAAGAGAATCAAGGATCCCCAAGAGATCATCTGTCGTAACGAACAAATGAGGTGGTTCTCGCATATTGGCGACAACGGCATTCGCATGGTTTTCATCACTGAAAACAGTAAAACTGTTATTCTCAGATCGCCAATTCTCAAGTTCTTTGCGCAGATAAAAGTGACTCACCAGGGCCCTATTCTCAATGTCGTGATTACGGCGAACAGGATTGTTCACCGTATACACGGCCTCGAAACAAGCGCCCAGTAAGTCTACTTTCTCCTGGGGATCTTCGACCACAAAAAAACCATCGGTCGAAGCTACATTTTCCGGACTTATGCCCGCAGTCAGTAGTGTCTGTCTGTTTTCAGTTGTCTGGGAGATTCGGACAGTTGAAACATCATTGTGATCTTTCTTCCTGAACAGTCTATTTATCTGTGGGAACATATTCGGACTACTGGTTTTTATAGCCCGAATTCGATTGCCCCAATACAGACTTACAGAATTTCTGTAGTTTTGTTTAATCAACTGTTTCAGGTTTCGGATCTCTGAGTTCAGTGACCTTACCTCCGGTTCGTTGCGGTCTGCAAACTGTCTATGAAGCTGTTTAAGCCTAGAGAGCAGCCTGCTTTTTTGTCTGTAAAGTGCGTCTATTTTAGCGTTCCTGTACTTTTCTGTCTGGTCGTCGTCGGAACGTACTATCTGAGGGATAGTCCGCTCCATTGTTCGTTTAATGACATCGTCCATCTGTACTAGATGACGATCGATGTCAATGTTCGTCATGTTTTCGTTAGTTGGTGGATCAATCCCACTCAAACGAATTTCACGTTTTAACAACCCGGAGAAGTGCGGCCAGCGTGCCCTTCCAAAATCGAAAGAACACATCGATTCGCACTCCTCCAGCATCGTTTGCTCGTTCGGGATCCGAAATGCGGCGGCGAGTCCGTAGTGGTCACTATCGTACTCGACCGCACGCAAACAGTTCCGCGTGAGTCGATCCGAGTTTGTCAGTTCAAGTCTTGCGTCCGTTAAGGCCAAGTCCAAGAAAGCACCGCTTCTCGGGAAAGAAGCGATATCCGTCGCGTACAAATCAAGTTTGTACTCAATCGTATTGAGGCGCCACCAGTCATAAAAATGGTTGCCCCTAGTGTTGGAAGTCACATTTCCCCATGCCGCATGTTTTGCGTTTACATCTCCAGCCAAGAAGAAATAATTCTCCTCCGAATGAAGCTGAAGGCTTCGAAAAAGTGTCTCGAGCTCTGTTAAAAATAGATTTGATGGAGGTGCTTCAGGCGCGTAAAGCGACACCACATACAATCTCCTCCGGCTATGGAGAGGAATGCATATGATGCATGCTTCCAGCAACTGGAACCTACGCACGTCCCCGCTATATATAACCCTATGGCGCAGGCCTTTTCGAATTAAGATTCCGACCCCTCCCGCATAATCAAATGCAGAGTTGGGCCGGTCTCTCCTAACTACATGATAGTTTCTGTATCCCAATTTGTGCCTCTGATTTAGCTTAGTTTCGCTAACCAAAAGCACATCTGGGTTTTCGGTTTGCAACAGGTTGGACAATGACATTCTTTTCTCGATCCTGACCAGTGAATTAACATTCACCGCAAGGATCTTTAATATTCCCTCGTCTAGCGTAGCCATTGGACTTATCGCACGCCAGACCTACCAAGCAGCTCCGAATAGAGAACGTCTATTCGACCCGCTTGTTCATTAAGTTGTGCTTGGAACTTATCGATCTTTCCGTGCAGGGACAGAAGGATCGCTTTTAAGTCCAAGTCCACCTCAGGCGCCTTTTGAGCAACCCTCGGTGGATTTTCTGTCATTTGGGCTCTACCCGGTCCAGCTGCCATTTGGGCAAAGGACACGTTGGGCGCCACAAAATTAGTAAACGAGCGGGTCTTTTGACGCTTCTCATCCTCGGAAAACTGTTTGCGGGCCTGGACTCGCTTTTTCTGCTCTTGGAACCGTGGACAACCCCTGAAATTGGCGGGATGCCCAGAGTTCCCGCAGAGCACACATGAAAGAACACTACGGTCCTCAACTCTGTCCTTACCAAGAGGACATTCTCCATGTCTGTGGTCCTTATCGCACTTGACGCACCTGAACTGCATGTTGCAGTTAGGCGCGGCGTGCCCGAACCTCTGACAGCGCATACATTGAAGTATGCGGTCAGATCTTTTTAATGTTTCCCATTTGACAGAGTGATAGTAGAGGTATTTAATTTTCCTCAAACTATCAATTCTGCTCTCGGGAGTGAGCTGCACCAAGAAGAATGGTAATTTTCGGTTACCACCCCTTGCCACAGACGACGAAAACGGCTTGACACCCACGAACTTGAGGTCATCGCTTTCCAACTTTTTGAGCTCTTTTTCGAGCTCCTCCGTCTCTATTGAGGGATCAATTCCCTTCAGAACGACGGTTTTCAATTTGGAGGAGTAATTTGGAGTGTACGTAAAGTACTCCACTTGGGTTTTCTCCAGGGCGGTGCGTACCTTTTGGTACTCCTCCATTGTTTCGCACATGATTATGTGCTTATTCGCACTAAGGCGCTTAATACTAAAATTTAATGTTATTTTCTTGCATAATTTTATGCAATCACTAATTTCAAAATCACTTACATTAATGGGAGGGATTTTCTCCCTCTTTGTTTTCGGTGATGCCTGTGGTTGTTGTTGTTGTTGCCCCTTCGGTGGTTGTTGTCTCTGCTGTTGTTGCTGTTGTCTCTGCTGTTGCGGTTGTCTCTGCTGTTGCTGTTGTCTCTGCTGCTGCTGTTGTTGTCCTGGCTGCTGTAGCACTTTATGTGGTTGTTGTCTCTGCTGATGTTGTTGCTGCTGACGCTGCTCTTGGAGCTCCTCATAAGCTTGGAGCTGCTGTTGTTTGAGCAGCTCCTTTTTTTCCAGCTTGGCCTGGCGTATTTTCTCTCTTTTGAGGAGGAGCTCCTGAATCAGCTTGTTCAGGGCTGCCTCCTCATCGACCTCCTCCTCTTCCGCAACAAGGTCTTCGTCCTCGTCCTGTGACAACTCCCTGAATGGGTTGCCTTCTCCAACGTACTGGCGGTGAGCACCTGACTCATAAGAGCTCAGGCTCTCTGCTGATGATGCTGCCGTCGCGCAGACACCACCCCCCTTATCAGAAGCCAGTCTTTTGGCTGACAGATTCGGCTGTGGGTTCCGCTTACGTCGCCTTTTCTCAGTTTGACGATGGTCCTCTGGCGACTCATCAGGGGTTGTCATGACTTTTGGTGCGCCCATAGTTGACGCTGCTGCTTTAAATCCCATCGCGGCTGACGATGGTGCTGATATTTTTGTGGACACAGCCCTTTCCACTACCTTGGGAACACCACTTGTTCCACAGGTAATTTTTATTGACGACACACCACCGCGCTTGGGCACTGCTGTCGTCACGGCTCTTGTTGGTGCTGCTGCTGCAGCTGATGATGATGATGATGTTGTTGTTGTTGTTGTTGTTTTTGTTGCTGTTACTGCTGGTGTTGCAGCAGTTGCCATGTTGCCTTCAGGCGGCACATTTTTTGCCAGCAATGCTGGGCTTTTGCGGGGGACCGCCTTTAGACGGGGGTCCATCGCTTGTTTTTTAGTGTCTATTTCACTTATCACTTTATTTATAGTTTTATTATTTTTTTTCACTTGAAAAAAAACCCGCCGTGGCTGGGAATTGAACCACTAGTTCGGGCGTGGGAGCTCTAGCGCTCCACCACTACACCACTGACACTTTTTACTTTTGCACTTTACAATTCCACTTTATTCACTTTAAAACACTTAGAATTTGCTCCGCCGCTAACTAGCCGTCCTTTCTCTTCAAGAGTTGGGAATCGACTGCCCCAGCGAGTCCAGTATGTGGGACCATGCCCTTGAAATCCAATGGCAGTATGTGAGGGTTGTCTTTTGAAGGACATATCGATTGTCTTAAGAAAATCATATAAATAAAAAACAAAAGAACTTTTTAAAATAAGTGTATGGCTGTTTTATTTATTACTAAACATTTCTTTTTATTTTTTGGTTTTTTTCTTTGTTGTTGTTAGTGATTTTGTATCACAGGTTTCGTACTGTTTTATCATAACAGCAGACTTTTATTTATTTATCCATGAATTAGGATCGCTTGAGAATCCAAGCCACTTTACATACTGATCACAGTTAGTTTTTAATACCTTTTCTACCAGAAATATATCAGAGTGGACGTTTTTTGTAGTTTCATTTCGTACAAACAATATTGGATTGTCTTTAAAAGTTTTTCAATACATATGTAATAGGATTAGTCAGGTTAAATTTTCTTGTTACGAATACTTCGGTTGACGAGTTGGGTTTGTAACCTTGCTCAAATGCATGTTGGAACTTGCTTATTCGAACTTGATCACCAAAATTTAAGTTTTCTCCGTGGAGCAATTTTAATGCAGGTGTAATATAAACTGGTGTCATATAAACTGGTCTCATTTTTATTATTCTATGAGTAGAGCATGGAGCATGGAGCAATCTTTTTAGAATGGGCAGCCACGCTGTGGTGTTTGGTGACTTCTTAGTGTAAGGATTCTTCTTGATCCTGAACTGAACCCGGTTCATTTTATAGAACGGTTGATGGCTTAGGTCCTCAAGGAGTTTCACTAAACACTCATCCATCGAAATTGTCATCATCGTCATCATACCCAACATTCATAACACATTACAAATGACCAATGCTCCATGAATCACACACACACAACGCTCACGAAGGCATCTCAACAGAATCCCCCTCAACACACATTATCAACCAAAGAAAAAACAAACACACTAAACTGATAACAAACATGATGGCACACACCAAATGCCACGCCAACAACATCACCCGACCTAACTCCTACTCACTGTAATAATTATTAATAAATATTGTATCACATCGCTTATTAAAACACTAAATTGGTTTATAGACGCACTGAATTTCGAAATTCGTGCAACAAATTGTTTGTTTGACCACCACGTCGATTTGTCATAAGGAAAAAAAAAATTTCTGTATTTAGAAACCACAATAATTTTTTTGGACAATTTCTTATATAGTTCGAGGCTTTGCTTGCAATATTATAAGGCATAATTTTGCCTACATCTTTTAGTTTTCGTAAATATTTTACTTGTTTCATATACGTATACACATATCAAAATTGTTAATACCTATACAATAAATTTACAGAAAACATAAGGAAAGGCTACAGTCCGCTTGGGGCGAACAATATGATACCCTATCTACAGTTAGGGTGCCACAACTATTTTTTTTGGGCGTTTTTTACTAAAATTCTGTTTTCTTCCAAGATATTTAGCCAATATTTTTTCCAACATATCGCCCATACAAAATTTTTGGCCACGCCCACTGTTTGGGGTCGTTTTTTAAAAAAATATTTTAGGTTTTGGTTAATTTAATAGAATGAAATCAAATGCTATCCATAATAATCCTAGGGTTCTTTTCGTTGGGGCATATAGGGATGTGGATAGGGTATTATACTTTTCGGCCCAAGTGGACTGTAGCCTTTCCTTATGTTTATACCCTATCCTAAGGTCATATTAATATTTTGACACATAGTGTGTAACACCCCTTAATATTCGTCGTAGACCCATAAAAGTATATATATTTATAATCAGGACCAAATCCTAAGACTATTTAGCAATTTAGCGTCCGCCCGTACGCAATTTTTAGGCCTTAAAATTATTTTGTCATTAACGCACATACCGAGGATGGAAAGCCTTCGGTGTCAGCAATGCTCGAAACAGTCGAATACCGTACCGGGGCGATCTCTGGCAGATTTCCAGATTTCATATTGTAGGTAATTGGGCTGGGGGTCAGTCCATCCAAAACAGAAGTCCTGTTGTTTACTAGGAGAAGGATCATTCCAATATTCAATGTACCAATAATGGGAGGGAATGATCTAAAAATGTCCAGTTCTTCAAGATACCTAGGCGTTATCTTCAGCTCCAAACTTAACTGGAGAGAGAGTGTAGAAGACCGCGTTAAGCGGGCGTTCTTAGCATTATATGCCGGTCCCAAAACACTACCACTCTTGGTACACTGGTTGTACACAACTGTTGTGAAGCCCATCCTGGCATACGGTGCAGTTGGGTAAAAGGCTCTGAAAAAGAAATACCTTCTCTCCAATCTCACCGGCTTGCATGGATATAGACAGACTACCTACCCTCGACATTCACCTTCAGCAGGGGATTCAATATAAGAACACCGGAAAGATGTGAATGGGATGAGGGAAATCACGAAAAGGGAATATATTGTCATCTACATCGACGAATACCCAGCCTTAAATAACATAAGGCTTACGATCCCCGCCAGATACTTTTATTATGAGCCGGAGGATGTGGGCAAAGCCAAGCTAAAATACAACCTCAGATTTGTATACAAAACGGGTTGGTTTTAAGAGAGCGAAACTTTGTGCACATGCGGCGGTTATTCTCTTAGTATATTTCCAAGTGTTTCAAATTCGAAGAAAGGTACCCAGAAGGACACAATGGAGCCAATTACTGGCCTAATTGAAAGAAGTCACAGGAGCATCCAGCAACCTACCAACTAAGTGCTCGGTAGGAGGAGGAGCTAACTACCTAAGTGCTCGGTAGGAGGAGGGAGAGGAAGATTTGATTTTACGGGCTGGACAAATGCTGTTTCCCATCTTCTCGGAAAGAATAGGAGAGTTATAATAGCTAACTTAGTGGTTTTCCCAGCGTGGAAGAACACCTCTTCAGAACGATAGGGGAAATACCATCTTGAAGAGCGGATTTGTGTATATTGAGATCTTGAAGTACTATTGCCACTGTACGAGTGCGCAGACACCTTACATTAATGTACCTAGCAGATATTCGGTAGTCACCCCGTTAGCCGCGAAAATCCGCCACCTGATGCGAGCATATGCCGGACAACTGCAGAGGAAGTGTTCCGCTGTGCCATTCTCCTCCTCGCCAACAGGACAGGTGGTGGTGTCGCTTAAGCCCAACACATTTAAGTGTTACAAAAAGCTCGGTGGCCCGAAAGGTAGCCTACAAGCAGCCTACAATCGATTCTCCTAAGATATAGAATAAAAGATGCCTACATCCATGTCCTGAGAATACTTCTTCTGCACATTGCCTAGCAAGGTCATACAACACCTCCTTTCCTTGGATGCCAGTGTGACCTGGGAGCCAGACCAAATCTACTGTGTTCAGACTCCCGACCAAATTCAGTGAACGCTTGAGTTCTACATCTTACTTTTACGAGGTAAGAGAGTTTATCATTGCTTTTAAGGCAGCTTGCTGTCACTTCAATTGCCTCTAGCCCTCCACCTGTTATTCACAGTATAGCGCATAGCCCTTAGAATGGCAAAAAAACTCCGCTTGGGAAACAGACTCACGTTTATCCCAATGATAGTAAAGCTTTCTTCTTCGGTTAGCGTGTATTCCACAAAGACTCCAGCACATGACCCCTGTCCGGTTTTGTAGCCATCCCTGAAAATACGGTGGCATTCAATCCATGATTCAGAGTCTGGCCGAAGCCACTCCGTCGACGTGGTAGTTTTTTTACGCAGAAGGATTTCTGGTGTCATTACAGCAGACGGCATATCCATAAGACATGGGTCAAAGCATAATTCTCGACCAACTTCTTCAAAATTCCAGTTGCGCATGGTACCAAAAGCCACCCTTCTTTAAGCGAAAAATTCATCAAAGCATCTAGAACAGAGCCCAGCGCGCTAGGGAAGGCTCTTGTGCTCCCGAGACATGCCGTTCCTTGGAGTTTGTCAAAAGAAAACAGAAATTCTTCTTGTGAAGACATCATAAGCACGTGCAAGTCACTGTGTGATCGTGTTAAATACAATGTTCATCACACAGAGTAGGCACTTGGTCTCTTATAGCAGTGGCCTAAATGGAACATAGCTAGATATATAGATAGATGCCAAGTCGGGAGAACCTACATAGGGCTCTGCCACTGCGGTTCCCTGGAGGGGTCCTAAAGCAAATGATTGTTCTGACCATGTGAATTAAGCGAGACTTCATTGGCTTCGGTCAGGCTTTCAACAAAGATCCTGAAGTGGAATGAAGTGAAATGAAAGTGGAAGAATGGTTCAGGGCCGACAAGTGGTGTTGTTGCGGTCGTCTATAACAAGGGACCCACAGGAGTGGCGAGAGGACGCCCCCTTGTGGGCACCCTCAATTTGTTAGTGCTGGGATTTCGACATCTTCGATGCGGGTCTGGATTATTCTTCTTTAAGCATCGACATTATCCATCTGCCTATGATGGTGACAGATTCATGTGGTTGAGAGCCCTGTAGGTGGACTCAAACGATGTGTAATTAAAGCACCCTCAATATCCAGGAAAGCTACAAAACAGATTTCCTCTCGATTAACGGTGGATTCAATTTTGGTTACTAAGGCAGTAAGTGCGGATTTACCCGGCTGATAGGCATATTGAGACTTGCTAAGCGGAAAATACGGCAAAGCTTTGTCTCTAATATGTCCATCAACCAGCTTGTCCATGCTTTTAAGGATAAAGGACATGAGGCTGATAGGACCGAAGGATTTTGGACTTGAGTCCGCATTTCTTCCCGCCTTGGGTAGATATTTGACTGTTACTTTTCGCCAGGCCTTCGGTATGTAACCGTAGCAATAATACCGGAAGTATGCCGTTCTCTTCTGCTGCTTTGTATGGGTTCAGGGAAGCTATGCTCTATTTTATGGCGTTGGGATTGCAGATTTTTCTCGCATTTTTCCAGTCTTCTCTTGTCGGCAGGCATATCCGCTCGATTTGGGGAGATAGGTTTAATGTGAGACAATCAATAAATAATTGATCCAGGAAAGTGTGTTTTAAGTAAGACCTCATCATCAGTGAGTGTACCTAATGTGACGGCTCTGTCAGAGGCAAGAATTTTATGTAGTCGGCAGTTGGAAGGTATGTCAGATATATCTTCATAGAACCGCCTGAATGATTTCCTTTTTCGCCTTTTTGATTTCTTTGCTCACAGCAGCACTAGAGTAGGACTGCCAGTCTCCATGGCGTTTTGCTTTGTTGAAAAGTTTCCTTACTCCAGATCTGAGCTTTTTAAGGTCAGTGGTCCACCAGACGGTTTCACTTCTGATGTTTTTGGTCTTAAGGGGGCAGTTTTCCTCGAAGGCAAAGACAATAGAAGATATGCCAGAGTCGGCAGAACGATCTAGTCTGTCCTTCGTATCTATTCGAGGTGTTATTCCATTGAGAGCCCAGTCAGTGTTTCCCTTTGGATGGTATGAATGGATGGGGTTAGCTGCAACCATATCAAATCGAATGTGGCGGTGATCAGAGCATGAGGGTTCAGATGACACGTGCCAATTAGAGATAGGGTAAGGTCCAGTACTTCTCTTCTAACTGCGTTGATAAAGGTTGGTTCACTTCCGATATTACATATATTTACATTGTTACATGTGATAAACTTAAGTAATGAATCACCTCTTTTATTATATGTCCGACCTGCCCCATATTGTGTGATGTGCATCCGCGGCGCAACGAAGGACAATATCTGTCCTGGAGCCTTTCGCAAAGTCGAGCAGGTTCGCTACTTCCAATGGGGGGCACATGGATGAGTCACCATCTGTCAATGGGAAGACATTTTTGTTATTATTAAAAATAATACAAGTTCAACGTCTACTGGATCTGGGAGAATAAAACATCCTACGGATGTTGTTGAGATTCCTAGGATTTTTCCGTTTGTGCTGGTCCAGGGTTCCTGCACAAGGTCAACGTTTAGACCTTTGGTATTCATGGTCTGAGATAAGACTGCCGAAGCAGCCTTAGCTTGATGAAGGTTGATTTGGACAACCCTCATACTAAAATTGTGGCTTTGCGGGGGCTTTTGTTTGCGAGTCCCCTCTATTTCCGCCTCGTCCTCTTAGCTGATCGAAGCGATTACTTCTCATTAGACTACGGGCAGGACCTTTGTCAGTTCCGGCAGTGGCGCCAGACAATGTCTGTCTGGGACTATACGTATGGGTTAGCGTACCGCGTTAGTGTTGCTTGACCTGGCAGAGGGAGCAGAAGAGTTATTGTCTGCTCCATTTTGGGTTTAACGCTGGTGTAGGAACAGGCGTTGCCGTTCCCAAAGGAGACTGAATAACTCCGGGGCTTGACTCCGGCCTAGAAGGTTCGGAAGTTCTTGAAATATCAGCGGTGGAGCAGGCGGGAAGCGATTGATCAGCTGGTGTAAGGCTCCGTGGTGTTTGGTGACTTCTTAGTGTAAGGCTTCTTCTTGATCCTGAACTGAATCCGGTTCACGTTATAGAATGGTTGATAGCTTAGGTCCTCAAGGAATTTCATTGAACACTCATCCATCGAAATTGTTAATGCTAGTTCCATGGAGTTCTATACCTTCCGAAGAACTTTCTAGTCCTTGCTGGGTAGAACTTTTGTCTGCAGTCGCTTGTGACAGCGAAATGTCGTCCGCGGAATGGGCGGTGCCAGGGAAGTACGTCGTCGCCACCCAGGGTTAGGGGAGGTCATATAATTCCACTATCCGCTGCTTAGCATTCTCCCAAGGCAGAATTTTATTTAAATTTTATTTTATCTCTGGTGTTTGCGTCAGCACAGTTAAAAGTTATCCACCCAGGCTTGTAGGAGCAGCCCAGAATTCTTATCTGTGGGTCATTCTCGGGGAGCTTATGTAGCTCTTGAATGATCGCATTCTCCACGGCTTCTGGTTCAGGACGGTTTGTTCGTCCATCACTTTGAGATGGTTCAGCCACAGACTGACAGAAAGGGATATAATTGTCCTTATCTCCATCAGTTTGGTTGTTGTTTTTTTGTTGGAGAATTAATTGTGTTCCCACGAGTAGCTAGGAAAAAAAACTCCATCAGTTTGGTTGTTGTTTTTTTGTTGGAGAATTAATTGTGTTCCCACGAGTAGCTGGAAAAAAAACTGTCCATCCGCACCGAGCCGCGCATACGTAGATAAGGCTATTTTAAACCAGGGGTCGCCTGATTCGCCAGGCCCTCAGCCTGGACGGTCATCGGCACGGTACGGTTAACACCACTTACCCAGCCCCAATGGAAAGGAGGGGGAGGAGTACGGGAAATGGGATGGGTAATGACGAGGTTTTTAGTACACACTCACGTAGTGTACTAAGTTCCGAGATCTTTTGGGATTCTGGAACAACGGTTTTTTTCAATTTGTCCTCTTTAGATACGCCATATTCAGTCTACAACTGGGACACCTCGAGCAGGATCCCCTTACCGGAAGATCTTGAACCCCAGATTGACTACCATTTTGTGATCCTGGGAGAGGGAATCACCCGGCAGCACCATCTCCTCTTGACAGAAATATTCATGGAGAAGAAGAACAAAAGTAAACAAACAAGGGTTTCTGCGAAAGTAAATTGGTACAACCTGGACAAAGAAAAATGAGAGTCATTTATTATTAACATATAAAATTGTACAAAGGCGGCGAGAGTATTGCATCTTCTAAACGAACAGTTTCCCCGGCTATATTTTCCATGAGCCGCCGTAAGAAGAAATACACAGTGAGTTCTGAAAAAAGATGGAAGACATCAGGCTCGTTGAGCGCGTGTAATTTAATTGATAAATCGTACATAAACGACATGCCCATGATTTTTCTAGCGATGTAAGCCCAGTTCTATAACATTGAATCTCTTAGATTAGACAGGAATCTTAAAAAACCACAAAAATGATAATATTAGATAACCCAACTTACCACTCAAATTATAAAAGAGTATATTACTATATCTGTTACCATACTGTCAGAGAAGGAAAACATCAGTACTTGCTGTACAAAACCAGCAATTTCTATTATCTATTATATTTTTGGAAAACCGAAATTTGAGGAGAGTATCGCGAAAGTGGAATATCATACGGTTCTACGATGATTGGGAGTGCTCCATAGTTTTGATGATGATGATGATTTATTCTTTTTAAAAATGTACGCGCACTAAAGGGATTTTGGATACCCTTATAATTAAGTATTACAGTGGGGGCATTAGGGAAGTGAAGGATTAGGCAAAAGGAGATATCGATGCACATTGGTTTTAAAGGTCTTTAAACTATAATGTGTAGGAAAAATAGAGAAACGAATCTTTGTATTTCACTGACTGTCCGAATATAGGCTTAAGGGTGAACTGATGTGCATTCCTAGCATGGCGAGTATTGCGGTTGAACTGTTGTACAGGTGGAATGCAACTAGCTATTTCATTTGAGCACTTATGGTGGAAGTAGTAGTCGCAATGTCTCGATCGCCAATAAGTTTATTCGCACGTTTTTGAATCCTGTCTTGTAGCGCCAAATATGTAATTGGTGCACCAGACCAGACTAAACGCCTTGCAAATTCTAGCCAGATCAGAAGGGGTAACATATTTCTTGCATCGCTTGAGGAAGCCTAGGCATTTCGCAGCGTTTTTGGCGACGTCGAATATGTGGTCGCACATACCGAGGATGGAAGCCTTTCGGTGTCAACAATGATCCGCCCAGGCGGACTGTAGACTCTTCTAATGTTTTTTTGTTTGTATAATTGGATATGTACTTCGAGTGCTTTACTTGCAATATATTAATTCATGATTTTAACCACATATTTTAGTTTTCGCCAATAGTTTACTTGTTTCATATACGTATATATATTGTGTCGTCATTCCGAATTAAAAATGTATAGAAAACTGTTTTGTAAGCTTCTTTTTTTGATACTTTTAATAGAAACTTTTGTGTTGACTGACAGCTGACAAATAGCTTATCCTAGGATTCGGGTACGTAAAAGTTGTTTTAGGACGAATCATTGTGAAACTTATTTTACCGAGTTTCATGGTTTCCGAGGAATATTGCTAAGAAGCCGGATACCATTTCCTGAAATTAATCCAAATCCTTATGGGAGCGTTGTGTTGGCGGATGCTGTAAAATATAAAAAATAAATATAAGACGCAAACGGCCCATACAGGACTTAAAGCCTAGCTTCTCCAACCATTGTGTGCGCGAAGTTATATTTTTGACACGAATGGAGGGACCTACAGTTTAATGCTGATTCCGAACGTCATTTTATTTTTCAGAAGCTTCTCATGACATTTCTTACTATTGGATGTTTGTCAGCGTTCACAAGAGGTGGGTTAGCGAATAAAAACTTTCAGGTGGTACAGGTCGGGATTTGAATCTCGCTTAGTGGACCAACGCACTTAACCACTAAGCAACTGCACCCCACATGCTGGCGGATGCTGACTCCGGCATAACTCGCCCCTCCCTCTTTCACACCCTTTGACGTATGACTCTCCTTAGTGATGGCTATTCGATTTCTTTTTGTAATTTAAGATTACAATAGTTTTATTGCAAATATCAAAATAATGCTTACATTGTGTTTTACATAAGTTTTTCTGTAATGTTTAAGTTCTTTGATGTGTTCTGTATTTTCTATGTTATCAAAAGTCTGTTGAATCTTTGTATAATTTAAAATATCGTCATATGATATTACAAATTTTTCTTCAAATATTTATTTTTCATTGGTAAAAGTTTCCATTCCAATACAAAGTTTACAATCATTAAAACTGAGTAAATAGTTTCCGTTTATATAATATTTTTAGTAACAACAGTCGTTTTTCGATTTCTATTCTTTTATTTTAATACAGTTTTTAGGGTAAATTTTTTTTGGTTTTTTTATAAATTTTGAAAGTCCATATTTTACTTGAATTAGTTGAACACACTGTCCATCATAGCTGTAACAAAATATTTAGATAAGATTTCTACCATTTCTTTAGGTGCTTTGATAGCGAGGATAATTCTATCATTATTATATTTTGCTGTTCCTTTTTTAATTGATCGTAACTTGTCGAAATTTATATCTTATTTAACTATCTCAGATTTATTTAGTACACTACTGGTCAATATTCTTAATCTACTCGAGGCAATGTTAACCTGAATGTGTTCTATATCGTCTTTGAGCTGGCTACTCGTTCATTGGAATGACTTTTTTTAGAAAATTGAGCAGTAGTATATTTTTCTGTAAATTTGTGGTAAAGTTATTTACATTTTTGATATATTTATACACATAAGAAACACGTAAAATATCTGCGAAAACTAAAAGATGTAGCCAAAATTATGTCTTAAAATATTGCAAGCAAAGCGCTCGAAGTACGTAACCAATTATCCAAAAAAATTATTGTGTTTTCTATAGATCTAAATACAGAATAATTTTGTTTTCCATATTTGAAATCGGCGTGGTGTACGAATTTCGAAATTCAGACCATTAAAGTGCGTCTATAAACAAGTTTAGTGTTTTAATACGCATGAATTTATGAATAATTATTATGTTTGTTAAATTTTCTGTTTTTTCTTTGTTTGATAATGTGTTATTAGTGTGTTGAGGGGGATTCTGTTCAGATGGCTCAGTGAGCTTTGTGTGTGTGTGTCCCCAGCATTCAACCTTTATGATCGCTTGAGAATCCAAGCCACCTTACATACACTTGATCACCCTGAGTTATTTATACCTTTTCCAACAGAAATATTTTTATTTATTTATTTATTTAATTTCTTTATTTCATTTATAACTTTAATTTATATATAAGGTTAAAACAAATTCAAAGATACATTTACAAGAAAGTAGGGCATTTAAGTTATAAACTGAATTAGTTATGTACATTCTGTTGTCAGATTTTGACAAGAGGCGAATGTACGGTACATACATAATAAAATTCAGATTTAATTATCGATGGGGATGCGATAAAATATAAGTATAAATTCAAATATAAAAAAAATAAAAAATAAAACAAAACATAAGGAAAGGCTACAGTCCGCTTGGGGCGAACAGTATGATACCCTATCCTATCCTATGTACCCCAAAGAAAAAATTCATAAGGAAGATGATAGATAGCATTTTATTTCATTCTATGAAATTTATAGAAAAACATAAGCAAAGGCTACAGTCCGCTTGGGGCGAACAGTATGATACCCTATCCTTATCCCTATGTACCCCAAAGAAAAAAAGCATTAGGAAGATTATGGATAGCATTTTATTTCATTCTATGAAATTTAAAGAAAAAAAAATATTTTTTTGAAAAAACGCCCCCAAAAAGTGGGCGTGGCCAAAAAATTTGTATGGGCAATATATTGGAAAAAATATTGGCTAAATATATTGTTAAACATTTTTTTCCGATTTCTATGAAAATTTTCAAAGAAAACAGCATTTTAGTGAAAAACGCCCACAAAAAGTAGGCGTGGCAAAAAACTTCATATGACAAATTTATAAAGGTAGGCAGTACCTACATATCTTGTGAAGGTTTTCCAACTTTATCTCTCTAACTTAAGCCTTAAAACGGTTTTTTCTAAATTGTGGGCGTGGCAGTGGGCGGATTTAAAAAATTTTAACACTTTACCATTTCGGGACCCTAGGGAGTATATGCTCCAAATTTCAGCCTCCTAGCATAACTTTAAAGGCCTCAAAAGTTGATACGGACGGACGGACGGACGGACGGACGGACGGACATTGCTAAATAGTCTTAGGATTTGGTCCTGATCATAAATATATATACTTTTATGGGTCTACGACGAATATTAAGGGGTGTTACAAACTATGTGTCAAAATTAATATACCCTTAGGATAGGGTTTAAACATAAGGAAAGGCTACAGTCCGCTTGGGGCGAACAGTACTCCCACAAAAAGTAGGCGTGGCAAAAAACTTCATATGAGAAATTAATAAAGGTGGGCAGTACCTACATATCTTGTGAAGGTTGTACAACTTTATCTCTCTAACTTAAGCCTTAAAACGGTTTTTTCTAAATTGTGGGCGTGGCAGTGGGCGTATTTTAAAAATTTTAACACTTTACCATTTCGGAACCCTAGGGAGTATATGTTCCAAATTTCAGCTTCCTAGCATAATTTTAAAGGCCTCAAAAGTTGATACGGACGGACGGACGGACATTGCTAAATAGTCTTAGATTTTGGTCCTGATCATAAATATATATACTTTTAGGGGTCTGCGACGAATATTAAGGGGTGTTACAAACTATGTGTCAAAATTAATATACCCTTAGGATATAATATAAAAAGAAATCATACCAAAGGGTTCAGTAAATTACCAATTACAGCGTAGTTTAACGAGAAAAGCCAACGTTTAACATTTTTAAGATATACGGATTTAACTCGCTCACATCTCAGACTTGAAGGAATTTTATTGAACAAACGAGGCGCAGTAACATTATAGAAGGTGGAAAAATGCGATTTATTAATTGTAGGTACATTGACGAGATTACTAGTGTTGACGCGCAAATTACAGTTTTCATAAACCCTAGGAGTGTTGTACCCGGACTTTTCAAAAAATATTTTTAAAACTTTATAGAAGTACAAATGTCTCAATGGAAGAAATCCAAGACTTTTGAACAATCCAAAACTAGGAGTACGACGGTTAACTTTACACATAATACGAACACCGTGTTTTTGTTTAATTAGCAAAGGCTCTAATTTATTATAATGTGTACCACCCCAACAAGCTATACCGAAGTTATACTGAAGTTTAGATTTGAAAAGACCATTATAGACTAACTTTAAAATTGGCAAATCACAGTATTGGCTGAGATTGTAAATCTGTCTAACAACATTGTTTAGATATTTTTTTAAGTACATAGTATGCTCCAACCAACTGAGCTTATAGTCCAGAGTAATACCTAAGTACAAAAATTAAAAACAAAATAAGACCCAAAACAGGCCTTGTGGAACATCTATGTTAATGAGATTATTCTCACTTAAACTATTTTGAATCTTAACTCTCTGACTACGGTTTTCAAGATAGGAAGTGAACCAGTCATGGATAAAACCTCTGAAACCCGCGTTATAAAGTTTTTGAAGCAATATGTTGTGGTCTACCATGTCAAATGCTTTATTGATGTCAATGAATAACTTAGCAGGGATATCAGAAACATTTAAACTACTATAAATTTCACCGCATAACTTCAACAAGGCATCTTCAGTAGATTTGATGGTATGAGTATGAAAATGGAAAATGAGTATCAGAATGGACGGTTTTTTGTGTTCAGGATATTTTATGGCCATTTTTGTGAAATGTTGCTTTCTTGGAGCTCGAGGGACCACTTTTTTTTAAAAATACAATACAACCGAAAATAGTCGTGATATTTGATATTTTCGGTGGTAATGATTTTTTAGTATAAAGTCCTTGGAACATTGGAAAATGTCCTTGTAGGATCGACAAATTTTGATATTATATGTATACATATATGATAGAAAACAGAATATTAATTGAACACAAGACCAACGACACGTCCTTCTCGTTCTTCGGATTCTGCGTAACTGCCTTTGGTCCTAGTCATTATCAGAAATGACTCGCAAAAGCACAGATTCCTCTCTTTTGGAAAGAGACTCTGTTCTCTTTCGTCCTTTCATACTCATACCAATCCATAGACAACCTTCCATTGGTTAAACCATGTCCATGCTGTATGATCCATAAGAGAGAGAGAAGCGCACATACTTTTCGTTTATATTTTTCTTTATTTAATAATAAGTTTAAGTACTCTAACATAGTAACTCTTAAGTATTCTAACACGGCCTTCCTGACCCTTTCATCGCTCTCGATGAATTTTTCACCTCGTTTCTCCAAGGCTTGTTCCTCATTAAGTCTCTGCAAAAAAAATGAGAAATTGAATACTATCATGAAATCACATCTTAGTTTCACGACCAGTCCCTCAAAGAATTACATCTCAAGACTTAATTATCAGTTTCAAAAGCAGTCCCTCAGAGAATCACATCTCAAGACTTAATTATCAGTTTAAAAAGCAGTCTCTCAGAGAATCATATCTCAAGACTAAAAAATCAGTTTCAGAAGCAGTCCCTCAGAGAATCATATCTCAAGACTAACAAATCAGTTTCAGAATCAGTCCCTCAAAGAATCACATCTCAAGACTAACAAATTAGTTTCAGAAGCAGTCCCTCAAAAAATCACATCTCAAGACTAACAAATCAGTTTCAGAATCAGTCCCTCAGAGAATCATATCTAAAGACTAACAAATCAGTTTCAGAAGCTGTCCCTCAGAGAATCATATCTCAAAACTAACAAATCAGTTTCAGAAGCAGTCCCTCAAAGAATCACATCTCAAGACTAACAAATCAGTTTCAGAAGCTGTCCCTCAGAGAATCATATCTCAAGACTAACAAATCAGTTTCAGAAGCTGTCCCTCAGAGAATCATATCTCAAGACCAACAAATCAGTTTCAGAAACAGTACCTAGCATTTTCATCTTCCATGGTATCATCCACGTTGCCAACGTCTATTGGACGAATCACCTCTCTAGCCGCTATGATAATCGTCTTGCTGTTTCCCTTCATGAGCTTATACCTATCATTAGGTAAAATACCCACGACTTCATAAGGTCCTCGGAAGTGAACATCTAGCTGAGACTTCCGAATTTGATTGCTTTTATAAAAGACCTTATCTCCAATGCTGAGTGTTGTCGGCTTGCATTTCCCTACGTCAAAGCGTAGTTTCATTTTGTTGGCATTTTCCTCAATTCGTTTTGCAGCCAAGGCTCGTATTGCCTCAACATCGTCAAACTTCGGCTCTATCTCTAGATGATTTAGAAGATCACTAATCTCCGGCGTTCGGCCATCTACACCAGTCAGTATCTTCATTGGGGAGAGTCCGGTGGTTTTGTTAACTGTAGTATTTAGCGACAATTGCACTCGGCTAATATAACTAGTCCATTCCAAATTGGTACCCAAATTGGTTCTCAGCAGATTAGCAACGGTATCCACGTATCGCTCAACTTGACCATTAGCTCTGCTTGTCCCAGGAGCAATTGTATGGTGATTAATTCCATATGTCCCACAGAAGATTTTGAACTCGCCACTAGTAAAATTAGTACCCTTGTCGCTGAGGATACGACATGGAACACCGAACAATGTTACAAAATCGTTCATAAGACGTATGGTCTCAGCAGCCTGGAAGGTTTTGCACGGTGAAAGGATGATAAATTTTGTAAAAGAGTCAACAATAATCAATATATAACGACTATCTGTTTTAGCATCCCCTTTAAACGGTCCCATACAGTCGATATGTATCGTATGAAACGGTACCGGCACTTTATCGATAGGATGTAACTCGGATTGTTTCTTTCCCGAAGGTCTTTTTTCAAAAAGGTAGTCTCATTTTTGCTAGCGTCTTCTCCCACCCGATATGGCAATCTTCATGACAACGTCTCATCAACGATAAACGACATTGTTTAGGTATGTACAACTTATTACCTTTCTTCGTTTTACGATAAAGCAAACCTTGCTTCAGTGAGTAGCGAGACTCAGCATCCGTGTCACCCGCTTGGATTTGATCGATAACCTCCTGGACCTCTGGATCTAAACTTTGTTCGACGCTAAGCCAGTTTTCTGACAAACTGTTCAATTGATAGCATGTTCGCATAGGTGGATTTCGGCTCAAATAGTCACCTTACATTTCGAACTCGAAGTCCTGGAGATAAATCCACCATCTGGCTACTCTTGGTAAAATATCTTTTTTTTCCTTTGTCGACTTAAGAGCGTTACAGTCCGTAACAATAGTGAATTTTATACCGAGCAAATAAGTGCGAAAATGTTTGATGGAGTTGACAACTGCTAATGTGTCTAGCTCGTAACTGTGGTACCTGCTTTCGCAAGGTTTCGTAGCCTGACTGTAATAAGCTATTACATGACGCTGTCCGTCTATCAATTGTATCAATATTGCACCAAAACCAATTGAACTAGCATCGGTGTGAAGTTCCGTTTTTCGTGTTGGATCAAAAATAACTAAAACTGGTCTCTTAGTAAGTTGACCGATGATATAGTGCCTGGCTTCCTCGCACTCCTGCGTCCACAGAAATGGTACTACTTGTTTTGTGAGTGACGTGATACAACTAGTTTTTGCTGCAAACCCGGGAACAAATCTACGGAAGTAGTTCGATAGCCCCATAAATTGACGGACTTCTCTTACGTTTGATGGGACAGGAGACCTAACAAGTGCGTCTACTTTGGATGTTCCAGGCCGTATTCCTTCAATGGAAATCTCTCGTCCCAAATACTCTATTTTTAGAGTCTGAGTGCAATTGGCGTTTAGAGAGAAACCACAGTCAGTCAATGCTTTCAGGACAATATCTAGTCCTTCCAAACCCTCACATATCGTTTTTTATGGGATTAAAACGTCATCCAAATAGACAAGTGCAATATCATCCTTGAGATCACCAAGCGCTTTGTTAATTGCTCTTTAAAATATAGCCGGAGCATTCGCTAGTCCGAAAGGCATCCGCAAATACTCATAATGCCCGTCTGGCGTTACGAAAGCTGTGTTTTCAATTGCTTTATCTGCCACAGGAATCTGATAGAAGCCAGATGCCATGTCAAGGGAAGTGTAGTAGCGATATCCAGATAGTCTATCCAGCTGATCTTCGATTCTGGGCAACGGGAATCGATCTTTTACTGTGAGACGGTTAAGGGCCCGGTAGTCGACACACAAACGATTTTGGCCGTTTTTCTTCCTAACCAGCACGATAGGACTAGCAAAAGGTGAGTGACTATCTTGTATGATGTTATGTTTCTTCAAAACGGCTATGATTTCATTAACAACCTGGCGCTCTGATATTGATAATCGGTGAGGTCTATAATTAACGGTGGAATCTGGTTGCAGTTTAATGTTAAGTACGCCCGAGGTTACGCTTGTCAATGGATACCCCGTCACAACGAAACCTCCGTATTTACTGACAACGCGGTTGACCTGTTCTTTGCATTCATCAGGGCAGTCAACGTCTTTTGTTGATTCCACTACATTAACAAAGGTCTGGCCTATGGATTTCCGTCGGATTGTGGAACCTGTACTGTCGACTTTTATTTCCAAGGCTGTATCTTTTAAGACATCAAGGCCAATTATCATTTCGCTGCCTAGCTGACTTGAATCAATTAGATGGAAATTAACTACAATTATTAACTTCAAATTACACCAAAAGATCCGTCTGTTCAGTCAATAAAATGGGACTAGCGCCAATGCCTTGTATGGTTGTAAAATTAGTCGATACCTTTGCAGACAGTTTCTTGGCTATGTCTGACCTGATCAGTGAGCAATCGGAGCCCGTATCAAGGAGGCAGCGACACACAATGCCACGAATAACAACAATAGTAACACCACTAACCTTGGTAGTGTCACTGCACAAACTAACTTTCTGTCTGTCTGCACATTGTTTGGCCCAACACGTTTTTTCGTCGTGACCTGCTTTGCTACAAAAAGCGCAGACGTTCGGAGTTGTCCTTGCTTCCGCCGATATATTCGAATTTAGTGTCGACTGTGTTGATAATGTCTGAGTGCAATTGGCTTTTATGTGCCCTACTTTGCCACACCCAAAACACTTTTTATTGGTGCCAAAACGTGGACGCTTGGGTGGTGGCATTGAGCCATCATGTCGCTTTGATGTTGAAGGATCAGTATAGTTTGATTGCTTATTAAATTCCCTTTTACGCCGCGGGGACTCAATTATAGAGGACAAATGATCGATTAGAGTCTGGACTGTAGGTGGCATGACAAATGTAAGCGAATTTCGCAGGCCAACATTTGCAATACACCCTATAACGATCCAAATAACTTTGTCCTCCGGTATATCGAAAGGCAAACGACTAATTTGGGAAACTTTTTCCATAACATAGTCTGTGTAGGTATCGAAATCGCTACTATCTGTGTTCGACACTTGCTTCAACTTTCCCACTATATCCGACCCACTTCCAAATGTGTGGATAAGCGAAGCACGAAGGTCGCTCCAGGCGTAGTGCTGGTAACCATATTTTTGGTACCAAGACTTCGCTCTTCCCATCAAAGCTAACTGAACACGAGGGAATATGTCAAAGTCTTTCATATTGTCCCTATCAATCCTCACATCCACGTCCCTGCACCACTGCCCTATATTGACGCGTGAATAGTCGGGATCGTAGGCCGGAAATCCAAGCAAGTCAGTGGAATGACGCTCCTTTTTGGCCACCGCGCTAAAAATCGAGTCAAGCCTGATCAGTGGATGATTCGTGCTAGTAGATAGATCACAGGGAACCGCTCCAGTACTTCCAGGAATCCCATCATCTTTCCCTTGATCCCCTTCGGTATCAACGACATCGATACTCGAACCTTCAGCCATTTGTTTGATAAAGAAAATACACTCACCGCAAGAAGATGCTGATAAACTCGCAACAACTCAGCAGACAGATGTTGTTTACGTAAAAGAAAAAGAAACAAGTTTTTTAAAACAACCGGATTCAAGGCAACGTTTCCATACGAGTAAGTATGTTCGTCCTTCCGAAGCGATACTTAAAATTCACCAGCTACGCACACATAATACACAGGCACAGTCATGTAGCAGATTCAACGTATCTGTATTAACGACACCGACAAGCAATGTCGCCTTATCGACTTTGCAAGTCCGCACACGCAGAAACGAGCTTCACCACGTATCTGTATTAACGACTCCGACAAGCAATGTCGCCTTCTCGAGCTTCACCACGTATCTGTATAGCCAACCCGTCGTAGCAATACAAAAGAAAAACACACCAGCTGCGCACACGAAGGGTAGGTATCTCGAATTTGATGCGTATACGAAGTCAGTGTCTAGTCAAACCAGCGCGAACAAACACAAATTTACCGTACTGCTATCAATAATTCACCAAAATAAATGCTGATAGGTATTCTTTTATCATAATAAAAAAAAAAGCCGAATTATTTCCTTGACGGCAAGGTACACTATCCCACTTCTGATGATAGAACACAGAATATTAATTGAACACAAGACCAACGACACGTCCTTCTCGTTCTTCGGATTCTGCGTAACTGCCTTTGGTCCTAGTCATTATCAGAAATGACTCGCAAAAGCGCAGATTCCTCTCTTTTGGAAAGAGACTCTGTTCTCTTTCGTCCTTTCATACTCATACCAATCCATAGACAACCTTCCATTGGTTAAACCATGTCCATGCTGTATGATCCATAAGAGAATGAGAAGCGCACATACTTTTCGTTTATATTTTTCTTTATTTAATAATAAGTTTAAGTACTCTAACATACTGCAAGCAAAGCACTCGAAGTACGTAACCAATTATACAAACAAATTTTTGTGTTTTCTATAGATCTAAGTACAGAAAAAATAGTTTTCCATATGTCAAATCGGCGTGGTAGTCAAACAAACCACCACGCCGATGTGTTTAGTGTTTTAAACCGCGATGTGATATAATATTTATGAATAACTATTACAGTGAGTAGGAGTTAGGTCGACTGGGTTTGGGAATTCTGCGTTAGAGTGAGAGGGAAGTTGTGAGTTTTGAAGGAGGGTGATTGTTGTTGGCGTGGCATGGGTTTGGTGTGTGTCGTCATATTTGTTATCAGTTTAGTGTCTTTGTTTAATTTTTGGTTTTTGTCTTTGTTTGATTAGTGGGTTGAGGGGGATTCTGTTGAGATGCCCCAATGAGCGTGGTGTGTTTGTGGTTCATGGATCATTGGTCATTTGTGAAGTGTTATGAATGTTGGGTATGATGACGATGATGATGATGATCATGATGGTCTATGTTGAAGTGCTTGCGAAGTACTTAGCCTATGAGGGCGGACGTATGAAAGCAGTTTGCTGGCTATGGTGAGCGACGCCCTGTTGCTTAAAAATTTATAATTTGAGTAAATGGTTGCTATGGATTATACATTTTTTATCTATAGTCCGTCCCAAGCAGCCCAGCGGGTCCAGTATCTGGGACAATGTCCATGGCCTTGAAATCCAACGGAACAGCACAATCGTCGTTCCCACACCAGTCCATGGTCCGTCCCAAGGAGCCAATCTGCAGCATCAGCCAAATGAGAGGGAGGAGTACGAGAAATAAGAAGGGTAATGATGAGGTTTTTAGTAAACACTCACGTGGTGTACTAGGTTCCGAAGTCTTTTGGGATTCTGGAACTACGGGTTTTTTTCAAGTTGTCCTCTTTAGATCCGCCAGTTTACAACAGGTGTACGAGGTGTGTGCAGGAAGTGGTTGTTCACCACGTATGGACGACCTTAGGAGTTTTTCGCTCACTGATCCCCTTATTGGAAGATCTTGTCCCCCAGTTTGACTATCATTTGGTTTCATAAAAAAGTAATCACCCGGCAATACCGTCTCCTCTTGACAGAAATATTCATGGAGAAGAAGAACAAAAATAAACAAACAAGGGTTTCTGCGAAAGTAAATTGGTACAACTTGGACAAAGAAAAAGGAGAGTTATTTATTATTAACATATAAAATTGTACAAAGGTGGCAAGAGTATTGCAATTTCTAAACGAACAGTTTCTCCGGATATATTTTCCATGAGCCGTCGCCTCCAACCAAGAGGAAAAAAGCTGTTGGGCCGGAAGAAATATACAGTGAGTTCTGAAAAAAGATGGGAGACATGAGGCTCAGATGGCTCATAAGTCTTAGCCCCAAACTGTGAAAATTACCGTTCAATTAATTTGATGTCACCATGAACATCGTCGAGCGCGTGTTTTTTTTTAATTGATAATACATACATAAACGACCTGCCCATGATTTTTCTAGCGATGTAAGCCCAGTTCTATAACATTGAATCTCTTAGATCGGACGGGAATCTTATAAACTTTCGGAACTAAACTATAACAATGCGATTGCATCAAAAACCACAACCATATTTGCTAACCCAACCACTCAAATTATAAAAGAGTATATTACGTACTCGGCATATTTGAATAATTTCGAATTCATATTTGTGTCCAGCATCAAAATCAGAAAGTTACATTTGTATTGCACTGTGTCGGCCATACGTCTTTCTCTCTTTAACGCCGAGATTATGATCAGGACCCTCCTACTGAATTCTTTAAACATTTTCTCTTTGATGGTTCCATTGAAACGTTTAACAATTGATGCTTTCAATGAACTATACGTTCAATAGTGATTCATTTTGTAAACTCCTTACCATCCTTGTAGATATGTTGGTACTCGCTGAAAATTATTGAAAAATGATTTCATAGGTCTGTAGTGAATTTCGAAGTCTTATTCTTGAAAGAAACTGCTCATGCATACTTTGAAAATGTATCAATTACAGTCCAAAAAACATAAGGAAAGGCTACAGTTCGCTTGGGGCGAACAGTATGATACCCTATCCTTATCCCTATGTACCCCAACGAAAAAATTCATAAGGAAGATGATAGATAGCATTTTATTTCATTCTATAAAATTTATAGAAAAAAAAATATTTTTTTGAAAAAACGCCCCCAAAAAGTGGGCGTGGCCAAAAGCTTTGCATGGACGATATATTGGAAAAAATATTGGCTAAATATATTGTTAAACATTTTTTTTCGATTTCTGTGAAAATTTTCAAAGAAAACAGCATTTTAGTGAAAAACGCCCACAAAAAGTAGGCGTGGCAAACAACTTTATATGACAAATTTATAAAGGTAGGCAGTACCTACATATCTTGTGAAGGTTTTAAAAGTTAATCTCTCTAACTTAAGCCTTAAAACGGTTTTTTCTAAATTGTGGGCGAGGCAGTGGGCGGATTTAACAACTTTTAACACTTTACCATTTCGGGACCCTAGGGAGTATATGCTCCAAATTTCAGCTTCCTAGCATAACTTTAAAGGCCTCAAAAGTTGATACGGACGGACGGACGGACATTGCTAAATAGTCTTAGGATTTGGTCCTGATCGTAAATGTATATACTTTTATGAGTCTACGACGAATATTAAGGGGTGTTACAAACTATGTGTCAAAATTAATATACCCTTAGGATAGGGTATAATAATTATACAAATTGTTGTCGCTGTTATAGGGTACCATTTCTACTAAATCTGCATGCCACAAGTCATCGAATCTCCTAATAACACCTAATAACTCGGCGCCTGACGAAATGTCTTCGAGCAGTTTTTTCCAATTCCTCAACAACTTCTCGTTTACTCATCCTGTATACTAATGAATTAAGAAACAAATCCTTTTCTTCTTCTATAATGTGTTTATACCCTATCCTAAGGGTATATTAATTTTGACACATAGTTTGTAACACCCCTTAATATTCGTCGCAGACCCCTAAAAGTATATATATTTATGATCAGGACCAAAATCTAAGACTATTTAGCAATGTCCGTCCGT
This sequence comes from Ferdinandea cuprea, assembly GCA_963576555.1. Classification (NCBI taxonomy): domain Eukaryota; kingdom Metazoa; phylum Arthropoda; class Insecta; order Diptera; family Syrphidae; genus Ferdinandea; species Ferdinandea cuprea. Next base: position 60,983,780 of record OY754961.1, read on the forward strand.
CCGTATTAACTTTTGAGGCCTTTAGAGTTATGCTAGGAAGCTGAAATTTGGAGCATATACTCCCTAGGGTTCCGAAATGGTAAAGTGTTAAAATTTTCAAAATACGCCCACTGCCACGCCCACAATTTAGAAAAAACCGTTTTAAGGCTTAAGTTAGAGAGATAAAGTTGTACAACCTTCACAAGATATGTAGATACTGCCCACCTTTATTAATTTGTCATATAAAGTTTTTTGCCACGCCTACTTTTTGTGGGCGTGTTTCACTAAAATGCTGTTTTCTTCGAAAATTTTCATAGAAATCGAAAAAAAATGTTTAACAATATATTATGCCAATATTTTTCTCAATATATCGCCCATACAAAGTTTTTGGCCACGCCCACTTTTTTGGGCGTTTTTTAAAATAAATTATATTTTTTCTATAAATTTCATAGAATGAAATAAAATACTATCCATCATCTTCCTAATGCTTTTTTTCTTTGGGGTACATAGGGATAAGGATAGGGTATCATACTGTTCGCAACCCAAGCTCGTTAAGAGATACAATCCTCCTCAAGCTACTGCCCACGTCCTGTCTCCGAATGAAGTCGGTGCTTCTACCAGCAAAGGTAGTAGTTTTGATGGACGGACATTGGTTGTAGTGGACTCACCCTTGAGTATGAGTAGAGGAAGTGCACCTAATGTTGGTGCTGCCCGTGCACTGGTAATGGATGATGCTGGTGTTGTGACCAATACTGGGTGCAGCACTAGTAGACAGAACTTTGTCGACGCGGACGGCTCTGATGGTAGGTGTGCGCCTAAAAAAGCTTTTGATCATAGTAGCTGTAAAAGTAGGTGTGCGCCTAAAAAACCATGTGCTAAACGCAAAAGAGTGCGAGTTAAGAAGCATTCCTACAAGAATGCTGCTGTCTCCTCTTCAGCAGTTCGCATTGGGAAAGCGGGCAATGATAACAGTATGAGTGTTGCAGAGTCCGAACACTGCAAAACTCATCTTTTGGAGCTGGCTGCGGCAACAAATGCTTGCATTCAGGTGGAGGGCTGTGTGTTAAAGGACGGAACCCTCATGATGAAGACCTCATCACAGAAAACCTCTGAATGGATTAGCAGTATGGTGCCGAAAATCCCTACACTTAGGACTTCATCTTTTGAGGTCTACAAACCACCCAAGCTTACGCGGGCTGTCTGCTGGATCCCTGGGAAACTAGAGAAATCGGCGGATGAGCTAAAGTGTTTGCAAACCCAGAATCCTGGTCTCGACACAAAAGCTTGGATTGTCCGTTCACACAAGAAGAGTAAAAACCGCAACAATGAAGGTGGTAGTTCTCTTGTTGTGAGTATAGACATGGCTGCTGCCGAGATCATTAAATCTAGGTACAACATGCGTCCCTATCTGCATCTCGGCAGGATCCATTTCCATTTCAATGTCAAACAGTGCTAATAGTGGACGTTACCCAGAGTATTCATCCATCTTGTTTACTCAATTTAACCTACAGCACTGCAAGGCTGCTACCGCCCTTTTAAGTAGCAGGCTTGTGGCTTGTAGAACAAAATCACACATAATATCCATCCAGGAACCATGGGTGTGGAAAAGTCGCATCTGTGGTCTTGGTTGCTTGAGTGATTTATACCACGTTCTTTATGATGGGCAATCCGAAAGACCTAGGACTTGTCTTATTGTATCGAAATCTTTTACAGCTACTATGATCAAAAGCTTTTGTAGCCAAGATTTGGTAGCTGTTTCTATAACTTACCATGCAAATGATAACTGGGAAATCTTTGTCGCTGCATCGGCTTATTTCCCCTATGACTCTCTAACCCCTCCTCCACCAAAGGCTGTTGTAGAGCTCGTAGAGTTTTGTGAATCCAAAAGGTTAGGTCTTGTCTTGTGCTGTGATGCTAATGCTCAGAATACTGTTTGGGGCAGCAGCAAATGCAACATAAGGGGAGATCGACTTTTGGACTTCATTTTATCGTCTGATATTACCATCAACAATGTAGGTCATCAACCTACCTTTGTTACAGCCAGAAGACAGCAAGTAATTGATGTTACCCTGTCAAACAGGCATTTGAAGTCTATCATAAATTGGAAGGTATCGCCAGATAGCACCTTATCGGATCACAGATACATCGAACTTCAAATCTACTGCGAACTTTCACCTTCGCTAGAGAGGAGAAATCCGAGAAAAACGAACTGGCCACGGTTTAGAGAGGAGCTTGCCAACTCTGTCAAAGTTCCACTTAAACTTAGATCAAGACAGGGAGTGGAGAGGTCTGCTCAGGATCTGAACAATGTCCTCACCCGCTGCTTTGAACTTGCGTGCCCTGTTTCTAAACCCCCCGGCAGAAAATCGGTACCCTGGTGGAACTCCGAACTGCAGTGTCTTCGTAAAGAAACTAGAAAGCTGCTAAATCGGTCTTTAAAAACTAACTTAGTGGAAGACTGGAATCTTTATCGATCGAAGCAAAAAGTTTTTAAGAGACTTATTCACAAGTCGAAAAATGACTCATATAAAAATTTTTGTGAAGAGGTCGAATCTCTTAGTGCAACTAGTAGGCTTGTTAAAGTCCTCCAAAGGAACAGACCAAGTAAACTGGATGAAATCCTTAAACCTGATGGCACGTACACTGAGACAAAGAAGGGGACTTTCAGTCTTCTACTTGAGACTCACTTTCCGGGAAATCAGATTATTACGTGTTCTTCAGCCCTTCAAACGACTGTGGCTACATTTGAACCGACTAATACCACGCGGCACAGCTGGTATTTTGCATCGGGAGTGCATCTTTTGAGAGTTTCAAGTCACTTGGTCCGGATGGAATTTATCCAGTTTGGCTAAAACAAGGTTGAAGTCTGGTTTTGCCAATGTTGAAAAGAATTTTCACCGCGAGCTTGGCCTTGGCCTATATACCTGCCCCATGGCGAATGGTTAAAGTGGTTTTCATACCAAAAATTGGTAAGTCTGACTACACTCTAGCCAAAAGCTTTAGACCCATAAGTTTGTCTTCCTTCTTACTGAAAAGTTTGGAAAGACTGGTTGAGCTGCATGTGCGCAAAGTTGCTCTTCGATCACACCCTCTCTCTGAGATGCAACATGCCTATCAGCGCGGAAAATCCTGCGAGACTGCGCTTTAAAACCTTGTTGGTAGGATTGATAGTGCCCTTGACCGGAAGGAGTACGCGTTGGGCATTTTCGTCGATATTGAGGGTGCTGTTGATAATGCGACCTTTGACAGTATGTGTAACTCAGCCAGACAGCATGGTGTAGATGAAACTTTGGTGTTGTGGATTAAAGCAATGCTAATGTACAGGACGTTGGTAGCGGATGCAGATTGTGACAAGTGCGTCATAACAGGGGTAAATAGGGACTGCCCTCAAGGTGGTGTTCTGTCTCCCCTCCTATGGGGTATGGTGGTAGACTCTCTGCTTAGGGCTCTCAACTTTCCTGGAAACTACACTCAAGCTTATGCGGATGATGTCGCCGTTTTTTCTGTCGGTTCAAATCTAGGGGTTGTCTGCTCTCAAGCGCAGAGATCCCTGGATTTGATCGATGTCTGGTGCACTAGTAATGGGCTTTCAGTGAATCCTCTTAAAACCACGGTTGTTCTCTTTACCTTTACGAGAAGTAGAATCATCACTGGCCTATCCCATCTCGTGCTTAAAGGTGTCACCATCCCTATATCCGAAGAAGTCAAATATCTGGGTGTAATCCTTAATAAAAAAACTTCTGTGGTCCAAACATGTCGAATCGAAAACCGATAAAGAGCTGTCGACCAGTGCAAAGGCGCTTTTGGTAAGACATGGGGCTTGTCTCCAAAACGGGTCCTTTGGATCTATACGGCCATGATTAGACCGCTACTCTCATACGCATCAGTTGTTTGGTGGAACAGGCTTTCACGGAAACGTGTTACGGCTTCTTTTGCAAACTCCAAAGAACGGCTTGTCTCGGCTGCACAGGGGCCTTCCCCAGCACCTCGGGCTCTGCTCTAGATGCTTTGATGAATCTTCCTCCCCTTGACTTATATATCATTGGATGTACGCTAAAAACCATCTTTCGCTTAAAGAGAGGTGGTTTTTGGTACCATGCGGAATGGCATTTTGAAGAACTTGCTCGAGAATTATCCTTTGACCCCTGTCTTATGGATATGCCGTCTGATGCAATGACACCAGAAATCCTTCTGCGAAAAAACTACCACGTCAACTTTCCACTGGTAACGGAATGGCTTCGGTCAGACTCTGAACCATGGATTGAATGCCATCGTATTTTCACGGATGGCTCCAAAACCGGGCAGGGGTCTGGTGCTGGTGTCTTTGTGGAATGCGATGATATACGACTTTACTACCCCTTGGGTAAACATGGATCTGTTTTCCAAGCCAAGATTTTTGCCATCCTAATGGCAATGCACTATATTGTGAACAACAGGTGGAGGGCTAGAGGCATTTGCATCTGCAATATTTATATATGATAGCCAAGCTGCATTAAAACCTCTTCTAAACCCTCTTACCTCGTCCAAGTTAGTGCTAGAACTCAAGCTTTCTCTGAATTTGGTCGGAAGACTGAACACAGTGAATCTTGTCTGGGTACCAGGTCACACTGGCATCCAGGGAAATGAGATCTCGGATGAGCTTGCTAGGCAAGGTTCAGAAGAAGTTTTCTCAGGACCCGAACCTGTGTTGGGTTTGCCTGCGTCTTTAGTCATGTCGTCTATCGATTCTTGGGTTTCTCATGAACACAAGATTCGGTGGCGCGACTGCGGTGGATGTAGACAGACCAAACTACTGCGCCCGGACATTTGCAAAAGGTCAGCATCTTTTCTTCTATCTCTGAGGAGAATAGGCTGCTTGTAGGCGTTCTTTCGGGCCACCACGCTTTTGCTAAACACTTAAATGTGTTGGGCTTAAGCGACACCACTACTTGTCCTGCTTGCGGTGAGGAGGATGACACAGCAGAACACTTTCTCTGCAGTTGTCCGGCCTATGCTCGCATCAGGTGTCGGATCTTCGGGGCTGACGTGGTGAGTGCCGAACATCTAAGCTCTTTATCACTGAAGCTCCTTCTCGTTTTTCTTCGAAAGACGGGAAAACTAAGTACATTAATGTAAGGTGTCTAAATGGTAGTACAATGGACCTGTAGTTGTGTCTGAGCGCTCCATCGGATAGCAGCAACCTCCGACAAAAAAAAAAAAATACTGTTCGACCCAAGCGGAATGTAGCCTTTCCTTATCTCTCTAATACTTTATCTCTCTAACTTAAGCCTTAAAACGGTTTTTTCTAAATTGTGGGCGTGGCAGTGGCCGGATTTAAGAACTTGTAACACTTTACCATTTCGGGACCCTAGGGAGTATATGACCCAAATTTCAGCCTCCTAGCGTAACTTTAAAGGCCTCAAAAGTTGATACGGACGGACGGACGAACATTGTTAAATAGTCTTTGGATTTGGTCCTGATCATAAATATATATACTTTTATGGGTCTACGACGAATATTAAGGGGTGTCTCAAACTATGTGTCAAAATTAATATACCCTTAGGATAGGGTATAAAAACATGATTAGGTCAGAATTTTTTTAATAACGAAATCTGATGAAATTCTTCTTTCTTGAACCGCGATCATACCAAATAGAATCAGAGACATCAAAGCTAAAATGAAACAGAAATATTTATATATATATATTTTTTTATTTTTCTTTCTTTGTTTTTAATATTTTATACACTGTCATTAATTTCTTTATTCTAATCATTTTAATTTCAATCACATACAAATACAAGTCGATATTATATATATTTTTTTTAGTATAAATAAATTTCACTACCAATTTTAATTGCTAAAATTACTGCAAACAAATATTAAAACGTAGTTACAAAAATAATCTCATCAATAATTGCTGATTCTTTTATATAATTTGCGGTCTAAAAATTTAATTGTGCGTGCCCATTGTGAGAACAATTTGCAAAAAGTACGTGATAATTGAAATTAAATATGTTTAAAAAATTTAAACTCCTCCTTAACACAGACAAAAAAAAATTAATTAAACGCCACTCAGTATTCCTAAACGAAAACCTACCGGATTCCGATCCGGTCAAAGAGGGATGAGAATATTAAACTGCAACGCGAATGACCTTTTATCATAAAGAACAATGAGAATGCTCCAACCAGAAACGTGATGGATTTGCACATTCTGCGGATGAATATATATTAAATACATTGTAATAATTATTCATAAATACCACATCGCGGACTACACTTGTTTATAAACGCACATTTTTATACTTGGCAAATTTTCCCATTTGAAGTTTTTTACGATTTTTTATAATTACAATACAAACTTGACGTTCCTTTTTAGATCTCAGTACTTTTTGTGGCTGACTTGTTCCTAAAATCTAACCCTCATGTGAAAACTCTTAATTGTGGGTGTTTTAGGGGCTGAATTAAAGAAAAAAAGCATTAGGAAGATGATGGATAGCATTTTATTTCATTCTATGAAATTTATAGAAAAAAAATTATTTTGTTCAAAAAACGCCCCTAAAAAGTGGGCGTGGCCAAAAACTTTGTATGGGCGATATATTGAGAAAAGTATTGGCATAATATATTGTTAAACATTTTTTTTCGATTTCTATGAAAATTTTCGAAGAAACAGCATTTTAGTAAAAAACGCCCACAAAAAGTAGGCGTGGCAAAAAACTTTATATGACAAATTAATAAAGGTGGGTAGTATCTACATATCTTGTGAAGGTTGTACAACTTTATCTCTCTAACTTAAGCCTTAAAACGGTTTTTTCTAAATTGTGAGCGTGGCAGTGTGCGTATTTTGAAAATTTTAACACTTTACCATTTCGGAACCCTAGGGAGTATATGTTCGAAATTTCAGCTTCCTAGCATAATTTTAAAGGCCTCAAAAGTTGATACGGACGGACGGACGGACGGACATTACTAAATAGTCTTAGATTTTGGTCTTGATCATAAATATATATACTTTTAGGGGTCTGCGACGAATATTAAGGGGTGTTACAAATTATGTGTCAAAATGAATATAACCTTAGGTTAGGGTATAAAAAAACAACGCCATGTTAGACTTTTCCCTGTTGTTCTGTGCCAAATTTCAATTTTCTACGATGATTGGGAGTGCTCCATAGTTTTGATGATTATGAGTTAAGAGAAGTGCGCGGCTAGCACGCACCCTAAATGGAAAATAGACTCTATTTTATTTATTTTTCCGAGTTTATTCTTAAAATTCCACCACTCATGTAAAAAAAACATAATTTTGGGGGCTGAGTTAAAGAAAGGGGCCGGCTGCCATGCCCATAAATGGAAAATAAATAATATTTTATTTTTTTTCTACGTTTCAAAGCTGTAGTTGAAGAGATCATTGGGTAGAAGCTTAACAAAATATGTAGACACTGAACTCCTTCACAAGTTTGCCATATTAAGTTTTTTGCCACGCCTTCTTCTTGAGGGCGTTTTTTTTAAAAGAAATGTGGTTTTCTTCTAAAATTTGTATAGAAAATAAAAAAAATGTATAACAAAATATTTGGCCAATATTTTTTCTAGTATTTAACACATGACAGATTTGGTTTTTAGGCGTATTTTCCAAAAATTGTTTTCGTTATAAATTTCATAGAATGAAATAAATGCCTTCCATCATGTTCTTAATGCATTTTTCTTTGGGTCCATATAGAGATATGGATAGGGTATCGTACTGTTCGCCCAAGCGGACTGAAGTCTTTTCATATATTTGTTTCGTATAATTAGTAACGTACTTCGTGTGCTTTACTTGCAATATTTAAAGGCATGATTTTAGCTACATATTTAAGTTTCCGCAAACATTTTACTTGTTTCATCTACGTATACATATTGTGAAACCATTCCGAAATAAAAACACAACATTGGATGGACTATCCTTTAAAAAATATTTTATAATATGTATTATGTCAGGTTAACTTTTCTTAAAACATGACCAGCTAGTTGTGTAACCTTGCTTAAATGCATGTTAAACCTTGGTTATTCGAACTTGATCACAAAATTAAAATTTTCTATGTGGAGCAATTTTAATGTGAGTGTAAGCTGATGATAGTACATTATCAGCCGTCTTCTTATTAACATCAACTAGTCTCATTTTTATTGTTCTATGAGTAGATTAATTATATGCAAGGAGCAATCCTTTTAAAATGGGCAGCCATTATAATAACCATAAAAACTGAATTCTTTCCACATTTCTTTGACAGTTTTATTGAAACGTTCAACAATTGATGCTTTCAATGCGTTGTATATTTATTCATTTTGTACATACTCATCACATCTTGGAAGATTTTATTAAAAAACTCCTTATAATATGTTTTTATTTATATTCGTTAATAATTCTGCCGTTATATTTCCTCTTTCAACTTTTGATACTTAACAGCAAATTGCCGACAGCTTAGGTTCCAATAACGATGTTGATGATGATGCAAATAGAAATGGATTGCTTTTAAAAGCATACTCAATTTTTTATGATTTTATTACATTTTTTCGTTTGACTATGGTCTATTCGTCTGTCTGGTCCACTCTCAATCTGTGCGTTTATTCTTCTCTCCATTTAAGGACGAGATTATGATCAGGATTACACGGATCATAACCCTCCCACTTCACTGCATTCCTGCTGGTCCGCCTGTGGGGTTCGCCGGTTGGACCTCAAATGCGCCGGACGCACAACTGCGGTGTAGAGCCGTCCTCTCATCTTAGGGGACATTTTTCGGTCACAGAAGATGGCAGAGTTTTCCTGCCACTTCATCCACCCTACGCTTATACGATGATTGATGTCGTCATTAACTGTTGCTTCGCTGTTGATCATTGATGCAAGATATTTGAAGTTTTCACACTTGGGAACCACCCTCCCATTTAAATAAATATCCGGAATGGGTTGACTAGGGTCAGATAATGGACAGTACAGATACTCTGTCTTTTTTTGGCTAATACGATACCCATTTCCTTCTAAAAAAAACTACCAATCTTGTTGCAGGGAAGTCTTATCATTACTTATGATGGCTCCATCGTCAGCAAAGAATAACTGACGCACTTTAGGGTCCATCACTTTTCCCTGAAGGAGATAATCTAGGACTATAATAAAGGGCAAAGTACTTAAGACACTTCCCTGGTGAATACCGACTTTAATTGGGAATTCATCGGTGATCATCTGTGTGTAGGTTTCAGGAACACCTCGTTGTCTTAGCGCTACCCATATCAGATCTCTTGGTGGTCTATCGAATGCTATTTCAAAAGCAACCAGAATCATATGCAGATCCTTTAAGGAATCACGATGCTTTTCCATTATAATCCTTATACTTTGGATTGTATCTGTGGTTGATTTCCCCGCACTGGTCGTCAGACAGTTATATTATTTGTCTTAGGCGGCCATTTAATACCCGCTCAACAATCTTCATGGTGTGTGACATCAACTTAATTGAACGGTAATTATCACAGTTTCGCGTATCTCTCTTTCCTTTGTGCAAGGGAAGAAGATGACTTACCCTCCACTGATTGTGCATTGGATCACCCCTCATGAGTTTGGAGATAAGAATCATGAGGCATCTGGGCCCGATGTGTCCAATCTTTTTCCAAAACTCAATGGGTATCTCATCCGGGCCAACCCCTTTTCTCTTCATGGAGTTCTTGACTGCTTTCCCAACTTATTCTTCCCTATTCACACCGCACTAAAATTCGAAATTTCCACAAACAGATTTCGAAATCGCGTCAAAGCATTCACACCGAACACTACCCGGGTTTTGTTTGACGTTTCAGACAGCCATACAAAAATAAAAGCGAATAAACAATTATTGCGTTCAAATTGCAAATGCACTGCAAGTCCACTATAAGCTAACATCGCCTATGACTTCATATAATTCGCGTGATCGTTGTTCAAGAAATCGGTAAGCTTACTCTTTGAGTTGCAACCCAGCTGAAAATTTGTCAACAACTGCTTTGTGTAACTTGTGAAATGTGTTAAAAGGTGCATTTGCCTTGACAACCTTACCACTGAAACCAGATTCTGAGGAGGTTTAATCGAAATATATATTTTTTTATACCATATCCTAAGGGTATATTAATTTTGACACATAGTTTGTAACACCCCTTAATATTCGTCACAGACCCCTAAAAGTATATATATTTATGATCAGGACCAAATCCTAAGACTATTTAGCAATGTCCGTCCGTCCGTATCAACTTTTGAGGCCATTAAAATTATACTAGGAAGCTGAAATTTGGAACATATACTCCCTAGGGTTCTGAAATGGTAAAGTGTTGAAATTTTCAAAAGACGCCCACTGCCACGCCCACAATTTAGAAAAAACCGTTTTAAGGCTTAAGTTAGAGAGATAAAGTTGTACAACCTTCACAAGATATGTAGGTACTGCCCACCTTTATTAATTTGTCATATAAAGTTTTTTGGCACGCCTACTTTTTGTGGGCGTTTTTCATAAAATGCTGTTTTCTTCGAAAATTTTCATAGAAATCGAAAAAAAATGTTGAACAATATATTAAGCCAATATTTTTCTCAATATATCACCCATACAAGGTTTTTGGCCACGCCCACTTTTTGGGGCGTTTTTTGAAAAAAAATAATTTTTTTTCTATAAATTTCATAGAATGAAATAAAATGCTATCCATCCTAATGCTTTTTTTCTTTGGGGTACATAGGGATAAGGATAGGGTATCATACTGTTCGCCCCAAGCGGACTGTAGCCTTTCCTTATGTTTATTTCTTTGTTTGTAATCTTTTATACACTGACATTAATTTCTTAATTCTAATCATTTTAATTTCAATCATATACCAAATACAAGTGTCTATATTTTTATACCCTATCCTAAGGGTGTATTAATTTTGACACATAGTTTGTAACACCCCTTAATATTCGTCGCAGACCCCTAAAAGTGTATATATTTATGATCAGGACCAAAATCTAAGACTATTTAGCAATGTCCGTCCGTCCGTATCAACTTTTGAGTCCTTTAAAATTATGCTAGGAAGCTGAAATTTTGAACATATACTCCCTAGGGTTCCGAAATGGTAAAGTGTTAAAAATTTTAAAATACGCCGACTGCCACGCCCACAATTTAGAAAAAACCGTTTTAAGGCTTAAGTTAGAGAGATAAAGTTGTACAACCTTCACAAGATATGTAGGTACTGCCCACCTTTATTAATTTGTCATATGAAGTTTTTTGCCACGCCTACTTTTTGTGGGAGTTTTTCACTAAAATGCTGTTTTCTTCGAAAATTTTCATAGAAATCGAAAAAAAATGTTTAACAATATATTATGCCAATATTTGCCTCAATATATCGCCCATACAAAGTTTTTGGCCACGCCCACTTTTTGGGGGCGTTTTTAAAAAAAAGTAATTTGTTTTCTATAACTTTCATAGAATGAAAAAAATGCTATCCATCATCTTCCTAATGCATTTTTTTCTTTGGGGTACAAAGGGATAAGGATAGGGTATCATACTGTTCGCCCCAAGCGGACTGTAGCCTTTCCTTATGTTTTTTATTATAAATAAATATAATTACCCCTTTTAATTGCTAAAATTACGTGTGAACAAATATTAAAATGTAGTTACAAAAATAAGCTTATCAATAAATTTTGATTCTTTTATATAATATACGGTCTAACAAATTTGCAAAAAGTACGTGATAATTGAAATTTAATATGTTGAAGTTAATATTTTCTTACATTGAATAGGCAAGAATGACGACACAATAAACTGCCTACAACTACTAGGAGGAAATACTGAGAAGTTACATATAGTAGATCGCCCCTTAATACAAATATATCCAGTCAACGAATCTCCAAGAATGCTTATATTGGCAGCAAGAAGGTCTTAAAAATTAAAAATTTTCCTCTTTAACACGGACAGACAAAAAAACAATTATTTGGTATTATCATTATTCCTAAATGAAAACCTACCGGACTCCGGTCCGGTCAAATAGGGATGGGAATATTAAATTGCAACTCGAATCACCTTTCATCATACAGAAGAATGAGTTCATCAACCAGAAACGTGCTGGATTTGCACATTCTGCGGATGAATTTATATTTTATTACATTGTAATAATTATTCATAAATATAAAATCACACCACGGATTAAAACACTAAACTTGTTTATAAACGTACTTTTTTATACTTGCCAAGTTTTCCAATTTGAAGTTTTAAAGATATATTTATATAAAACATATGTGTATAGGGCCTCAATTTGAACCAGTTTAAAAAATTGCTTCTATAAAAATATACCTTAATACTATTTGTAAAATTTTAAACAATTACAATACAAACTTGGCGTTCTTTTTTAGATCCCAGTACTTTTTGTGGCTGAGTTTTAAGGCAAAAGCGATTTTTCTAAAAAGAACTATTCCGTAACATTTATGTTTATACCCTATCCTAAGGGTATATTATTTTGACACATAGTTTGTAACACCCCTTAATATACGCAGTAGACCCATAAAAGTATATATATTTATGATCAGGACCAAATCCTAAGACTATCTAGCAATGTCCGTCCGTACGCAATTTTTAGGCCTTTAAAATTAAGCTAGGAAGCTGAAATTTGGACCACATATTCCCTAGGGCTCCGAAATGGTTAAGTGTAAACAAATTTTGAAAACGCCCACTGCCACGCCCACAATTTAAAAAAAAACATTTTAAAGCTAAAGTTATAGAGATAGAGTGTTATAACCCTCACAAGAAATGTAGGCACTGCCCTCCTTTATAAGTTTGTCATATAAAGTTTTTGCCACGCCTACTTTTTGTGGGCATTATTTTACTAAAATTCAGTTTTCTTCGAAAATTTTGATAGCAAGCGAACATATCGCCCATACAAAGTTTAAAAAAAAAATTTAATTTTTGAATTTAATAGAATGAAATGAAATGCTATCCATCAGTGTATTATTATAATTGAGTATTACAACCTTCACAAGATATGTAGGCACTGCCCTCCGTTATAATTTTGTCATATAAAGTTTTTTGTCATTTTTAAAGTTATAATGTAAGCGCACTAGAGGGAAGTTGGACACCCTTATAATGAAGTGACACAGTGCGGGCATTAAGGAAATAAAGGATTAGAGAAAGGAAGAAACCGATGCAAGTTGGGGTTAAATGTCTGTAAACTATAATGTGCAGGAAAAACAGAGCGAGGTAGAGCATTCCACATTCCTATTGTATGGTTAAGAAAGGAATCTTTGTATTTCACAGTACGTCCGAAAACAGGCTTAAGGGTAAATTGATGTGCATTCCTAGTACGGCGAGTATGGCAACTGGCTATTTCATTTGAGCACTTGCGGTGGAAATACCGATAAAACAATGACAGGCAGGAGACATTATGACGATGACTAAGAGGGCCAAGTGATTTCCCGATGTCTCGATCGCCAATAAGTTTAACCGCACATTTTTGAATCCTGTCAAGTGGCACCAAATATGAGCGCTGTACTTAAGTTTTGGGTGGTCAAAAGGATGGTGACTGGATTATATGAGAACACAAGCGTTCTCACATTAGCATAACACCATCAACTCCAACTTCTCACCTCCCCGTGGTGACTGCTGGGTGCCTAGTACCTCGACTGGAGATCGGGTAACCAACCCCTGTAGAATGTCGTCGGCGGCAGCTGCGGAGAGAGGGGGGGGGGGGGAGGAGGAGTGCCAGCTCACTAAGGCACTTCTCCTGTTTTCGGACGGCGGACGAATTCTACGGATGGATCAACGGCGGCGTCCACAGTTCCAGTTAGGTGGAACAAGTGATCTCCCTATATGAGCTGCTTCGACTTATTTGAAGTCCAGGTCTATTTATATATATACTGTGGCGGCAGCTGTGGAGAGAGGGGGGGGGGGCGAGGAGGAGTGCCAGCTCACTAAGGCACTTCTCCTGTTTTCGGACGGCGGACGAATTCTACGGATGGATCAACGGCGGCGTCCACAGTTCCAGTTAGGTGGAACAAGTGATCTCCCTATATGAGCTGCTTCGACTTATTTGAAGTCCAGGTTCAACACTAAGCCAGGGTGCTGGAAAAGAGTTGATGGCGGATGAGCCCTTGATGGGTCAACGGCAGCACTCACATCCCGGAAGTGGGTTACTGGCACCGGAATTACCGGCCTACTGTCCTAGGGTCAAGAACAGGGCCCTGGCCCTCCAGGTTAGGGGTTGTGGCGTCGGGGTAACTTCCCGACCACGTCAAAAACATTTAGTTTTGGGAGAGACTATGGCAGCCTCGGATATAAACGAACCTCAAAGGCAAAATAGACCCGGAACGTTAACGGACATGCGAGTGTGTACCTGGAATGTGCGGACACTCTACAATCCAGGTGCTACTCAAAAACTTGAGTCTGTCCTCTCGCGGTACAAGGCCGACATTAACGCGATCCAGGAGATACGATGGATAGGATCAGGTCAGGTAGTATGAAGAGACAAAATTGCGACATATATTACAGTTGTAACAAAAGATTGCACATGTTAGGATGCGGATTCGTCGTGGGAAATCGGCTTAGATTCAAAGTAATGGGCTTCAAACCGATAAGTGATCGTCTGGCTGTGATCCGCATCAGAGCTACATTCCAAAACATTAGCCTAATATGTGCACACGCCTCTACCGACGAGGCTGAGGACCCTATCAAGGAGGAATTCTATGACCTTATGTACGATGATGTACGATGTCAAAATTGTACTCGGGGACTTCAATGCAAAAGTCGGAAAGGAAAACATCTTCGGCGGATTAGTTGGTAAGCACAGCCTCCACGAAACGACAACAGGCAGGGAATACTAGATGTATTTAAGCAGCATCTCCAGCAGCTGCTAAACAAAATGTAGAGAGAGTGATGGGGCAAGAAGAGAACCCGCGTCCAGTCAATGAAGAACCAGTCCCACCGCCCAGTATGGAAGAGGTTGGCTTAGCTATAAAAAAGCGAAAGAACAACAAGGCCACCGGCTCTGATGGTCTATCTGCAGAGCTTTTCAAATACGGAGGCGATGTTATGGTAGGGCGCATGCACCAAATCATCAACCAAGTTTGGGTGGAGGAAAGCATGCCCAATGACTGGACCATCAGCTCCATATGTCCCATCTACAAGAAAGGCGATCCTATATCTTGCAAGAACTATCGAGGCATATCCCTACTTAATGTCGCACATCAGATCCTATCCAACGTATTGTGTGAACGTCTCAAACCTTTCTGCAACACACTAATCGGCACGTACCAGTGTGGCTTCCGGCCCGGCAGATCAACTGTAGACCGAATCTTCACACTAAGGCAAATCCTGGAAAAGACCAACGAGTTTCAAGTCGAGACACACTATCTCTTCATCGACTTTAAAGCCGCATATGACAGCATTCATCGTCAGGAGCTTTTTGTGGCTATGGCCGAATTCGGGATCCCGTCAAACCTGATCCAGATGTGTCGCATGACACTAGATAACACGCGATGCAATGTGCAGTTTTGCAGCAGCTCATCTGAACTCTTTCAAACATGCCCCGGATTTCGGCAAGGAGATGCGCTGTTGTGTGATTTCTTCAATCTTGTTCTTGAGCAGATAGTGCGCGGGGCAGGTGTCAACACGGAAGGCACTATCTTCAATAGATCAGTCCAAATGCTGGGGTATGCGGACAATATAGATATCATCGGTCGATCCCAGCGTGCCATGATAGAGGCTTTCACGGCTATTGAAGAACAGGCGAAACTAGTTGGCCTTGAAGAGAATTACCTTAGGAAACCGCTGCTACTTCGGTTTGGCAAAACAAATGGGTTCAAAACTCCTAACTCGAAGGACAACGTGCATGCTGTACAGAACGCTTATCCTGCCAGTTCTGCTATACGGCGCCGAGTGCTGGACGATAAGCAGGAAAGGAGAGTTAATACTGGGATCCTTTGAAAGAAAAATCCTTCGACGGATATTTAGGCCTTTGTGCGAGGAGGGCGAATGGAAGCGAAGAAACAACCGCGAACTCTATGAGCTGTACCAAGATGTAGATGTAGTGCGAAAAGCTAAAACTCGTCGACTACATTGGCTTGGCTACATCGAGCGAATGGACAACAACGTTCCAGCAAAAAAGGAACTTCGAATCCCAGCCCCCAGGTTCGAGACGACAAGGTAGACCGAACCTTCGTTTTAAAGACCAAGCCATCGCGGATGCCAGAACGCTTGGTCCTGGAAGCAGCGTGCTCGGGATCGCAGAGGGTGGAAGGCAGCCGTATCTCAGGCAGGGACTCTTCACGTGTCGGGAGCCCGGTAAGTAAAGTAAGTAAACACTTTATAAATTGTTGCCAGATCAGAAGCATGGAACTCTGCTCTATTGGTTTTACCGCACTTAAGAATGCTGTCAGGGTCAGAATTTAATGAGCTTAACATACATTGCCGTTCAAGCTCCACGCCCGAAGATGAGTGAATCATAAAACGAATATGCGAAATTGCTGTCATCAGCAAAGGAATGGATTGGCTTAGAAGTGACAAGTGCAAAATGAGCAGCAAGCAGATTGGCTTTATCCAAAGAGCTGACAAAAGGAGTGCCATTGCAAATTAGTGTCTGGATAGATATTGAGCTCGAATTCTTGATATTCTTAACAAACAAAGTTTTTACTACCAGTGGGACTTTGTAGTATTTATTGCCTCAACTTTTGATCGTAAGAGAATTTGACACGATTGTCTAAATTGAAGTGGGCGTGGCAGTGGGTGTGTTCAAAAATTTGTTTACACTTACCCATGTCGGAGCGCTAGGGAGTATGTGGTCTACATTTTAGCTTCCTAGCTTAATTTTAAAGGCCTAACAATTGAGTATGGGCGGACGGCCTACCTTGGTAGGCACTGCCTTCCTTTATAATTTTGTCATATAAAGTTTTTTGCCAGTTATTTTTCCTGATATTTACCCAAAAATGTTTCCAATATATCGCCCATACAAAGTTCTTGGAAACGCCCACTGTTTGGGGGCGTTTTTTTTTTAAAAATATATACATTTTTTTTGATTTAATAGAATGAAATTAAATGCTATTCATTACCTTCTTAAAGCTTTTCTTTGGGGCATATAGGGATATGGATAGGGTATCATACTGTTCGCCCCCAGCGGACTGTAGCCTTTCCTTCTGTTTTTTAATACAATTTTCCACCAGAAATATATCAGCGTGGACGGTTTTTTGTAGTCAGCATATTTTAAGGACATTTTTGTGAAATGTTGCTTTCTTGGAGCTCAAGCGTCCATTTTCAATTTTATTGGACTTTATGGAAAAAATTCTTTACCACCGAAAATAGTCGTGTGACTCTAAGGACATTTAGGATCGAAACAGGAAATTTGATATTTTCGATTGTATTGATTTTATAGCATAAGTCCGTGGAAAATTGGAAAAAGTCCTTTTAGGCTCGAAAGAGGACATTTGTCAGAAATGTCTTAAGAATCACACGACTATTTTCGGTTGCAATGATTTTTTACCGTATGGTCCTTGGAACATTGAAAAATGCCCTTGTAGGGTCGAAAAAGGAAATTTTACAAAAATGACCTTAGAATCACCCGACTATTTTCGTTTAAAATGCTTATTAACCAAAAAGTCATTAAATCCTTGAAAATTAAAGATTAATGCATAATTGTTAAAGAACTTGGCTGGGCACTACCGTGCCCCTTAATAATTATACCCTATCCTAAGGGTATATGAATTTTGACACATAAATCGGAACACCCATTAATACTCGTCATAGACCCTTAAAATTATATATATATATTTACGATCAGGATCAAAACCTAGCAATGTCCATTTGCCCGTATTAACTTTTGAGGCCTTTAAATTTATGCTAGGAAGCTGAAATGGAAATGGTAAAGTATTGATTTTTTTTAAATACGCCCACAATTAGGAAAACACGTTTTCAATCTAACAAAATATGTAGACACTGAACTCCTTCACAAGTTTGCCATATAAAGTTTTTTACCACGCCTACTTATTGTGGGCTTTTTTTTAACGATATATGGTTTTCTTCTATAATTTGTATAGAAAACGAAAAGAAAACGAAAAAGATAAAATTGTGTAACAAAATATTTAGCCACTATTTTTTGCTAGTATACTTGTATAACCCATAAAAAGTTTTTGGCCACGCCCACCTTTTGGGGGTGTTTCTTTCAAAAAATTGTTTTTCGTTATACATTTCATGGAATGAAAACAAGCTTCAAACGCTTGTCTTTAGAGAAGTAAGTGATTAGTTGTCAAAACAGAAGGAACACGTTTTTTAATAAATTCAAGTTTAAATTTAAAATCTAGAGACGCTTACAATCTCAGAAGTGGGATATCGACATAAAAATAACTAATATGCATAAGGAAAGGCTACAGTCCGCGTGGGGCGAACAGTATGATATCCTATCCATATCCCTATATGCCGGAAAGAAAAAAGCGTTAAGAAGATGATGGATAGCATTTTATTTCAGTCTACAAAATTTATAAAAAAACATGTGTTTTTGAAAAACCCCGCCCCAAAAAGTGGCCGTGGCCAAAAAATTGGTATTGGCGTTATATTGGAAAAAATATTGGCTAAATATTTTGTTAAACATTTTTTTCCGTTTTCTATAAAAATTTTAGTGAAAAACGCCCACAAAATCAAGGCGTGGCAAACAACTTTATATGAAAAACTTTTAAAGGCGACCAACATATCTTGTAAAGATTGCAACACTCTATCTCTGTAACTTTAGCTTTAAAACTCTTTTTTCTAAATTTCACTCTACCATTTCGGACCCTAGGGATTATATGTTCCAAATTTCAGCTTTCTAGCTTTAATTTAGAGGCCTATAAATTGGTGACGGACGGGCAATGCTAAATAGTCTTAGGTTTTAGTCCTGATCACAAATATATATACTTTTGTGGGTCTACGACGAATGTTAAGGGGTATTACAAACTATCAGTCAAAATTGAAAACCGATTATTGGAGCGTTAACCGCGGCCGACGTAGAATTCGACGATAATGCCACCGTAGCCTAACTTCGGCCATTGTATGACGAATTATTGTCAATCCGAGGACCCGCAACAAACGTGTCCCGAAGCTCCGATGTGGAAGGCGCCTTTACAGTGTTCGGTTGTACCAAAAAAGATAAATTTGTTGGTGTGCGGCGCATACTCACAGGCACAGCCAAAGTGTTCCAATGCACCACCACGGCCCACACGTACAAAGACTTGAAGACTCGATGCACGATGTTTTCCAGCAGCTGAAATCGAGGAGATTAAAAGCGAGGCCTTATGGGGGCAACCAGTAAGAGGCAGCTTAAACCTCTCTTCTAGAGATACGACAGGAAGCGCACCTCCGACGCCCCGAAGTCAACCAGTCAACCCAACCGCTGTCATGACCCACAAACCCGCGACCGCAGCCAGCGCAGTCGGCACTGAAGAACCAGTGATGTGCTATAATTGTTCTCAGTTTGGCCACTATCAGAGGAGATGGCAGAGAGGATGAGGGAGTTTAAGGAGATAACTGAGAAAATAAAGTCATTCCAGATGGTAAGTGTTGCCTTTGTCAATCGTCATAACAATTGCACTGAGGACAAATCCTATTTTTGTCCATTTGATTCCGCAACCCAAGTAGGTATGTTAAAAAGTCGCTATTCCCGTTTATTTATGGGGAAAATATGCCAAAGCGGTTCAGAGGGATGGGAATGGGAATGATAAAACCGTTTATTATAATCCCAGATAACGAAACTTTTGTACCGCTGCTCTTGGGACGCGTTATTTTATTAAACTCCAACATACACCTTTGTAGGCTTAAGTTACATTATGACAGACAATTTTTGTACCGGTTGAACAACCTATGGAAGTTGTCAGTGCACTTCTGTCATTCGATTTATTGAAGAATCAAGATGTTGTAGAGAATAGTAGAGAGACCCGATAGAATTAACTAGAATCAGTAATACTGTAGAAAATGTAAACACAAACTTTAAACTTTAATGATCTATGATTTTAGTGAACGCAGTTGGGACTTGTATCGAGAACGCCGACGAAATAAATATAAATAAACAATTGCCAGAAGCTCATTCAAGTGCTGTCAGGGTAGCGGTCGAGCACTACCTAAAGTCGAAAGAATTTAAAGCGAAAGCTAGTGATTATTCAAAAAAACTTATCTTAACCAGGGATGTGCCAATATATTGTTCGCCGCTTTCGTACTACGAACGCGCTGAAGTACAAAATATTTTCGATCGGTTGTTGGAGAAAGGGATAGTCAGACCGAGTAATTCACCCTATGCTTCCACCTTAGGAAAAATAATGGGGAGGTTCGGATGGGCGTAGACTATCGGGTAATAAACAAACATACCGTAAGGGACACCTTTCCGGTCCCATTAATCGAAGACTGAATATTCCGCAAACAAGAAGATTTTTACCATGCTAGATTTGAAATAATGTTTTCATCATATAAAAGTGTCTAAGGAATCGGTGAAATATACCGCATTCGTAACTCGTTTTAGACAATTCAAATACGTTCATATGCCATTCGGTCTTAAGAATGCACCCGCGGTCTTTCAGAGATATATCTACTCATCGTTGAAACCATTGATTGACAAAGGCAAAGTAATTGTTTATGTTCATGACAACCATCGACACGTAGACGCATGTTGAAATTCTCACCGACGTGCTGCGGGTTGGAACTTAATACGAAGAAGAGTAATTTCGCACATGACGAAATCGATTACCTTGGTTATCGGGTTCGTAAGAAAAGTTGCAAAGTTTTCTTGGACAGATAAAGCCTTGAGCAGCTAAGAAATAAACTTGTTTCTTCACCAATATACGATCCCAAACGGAAAACGGAGTTGCACTGTGATGCCAGCGGACATGGTTTCGGGGCCGCACTTATGCAAAGACAGTATGACAGCCTAACAAAATATGTAGACACTGAACTCCTTCACAAGTTTGCCATATAAAGTTTTTTACCACGCCTACTTATTGTGGGCTTTTTTTTAACAATATATGGTTTTCTTCTATAATTTGTATAGAAAACGAAAAGAAAACGAAAAAGATAAAATTGTGTACCAAAATATTTAGCGACTATTTTTTCTTGTATACTTGTATAACCCATAAAAAGTTTTTGGCCACGCCCAGCTTTTGGGGGTGTTTTTTTTTTCAAAAAATCATTTTTCGTTATACATTTCATGGAATGAAATAAATGCCATCCATCGTGTGTTAATGCATTTTTCTTTGGTGCACATGGGGATATGGATAGGGTATTAAACTGTTCGCCTAAGCGGACTATAGTCTTTTCTTTTGTTTTTTTTTTGTATAATTGGTTACGTACTTCGAGCGCTTTGCTTGCACTATTTTAAGATATAATTTTTGCTACATCTTTTAGTTTTCGCAAATATTTTACTTGTTTCATATGTGTATAGATATTATGAAGCCATTCCGAAATAAAATTGTTAATACCTGCTCTACAAATTTGCAGAAAAAAAAGTTTTCTGAGCTTTTTAATTTATTCTTTGAATAGGAACTTCTGTGATGACTGACAGCTGACAAAAAAGTTGTCCTTGGATTCAGGTACGTAAAAGTTGTTGTAGGTGGCTTGAAAATAATTTTACCGAATTTCATGGTTTCCCTGGAATAGTGTTGACAAGCCAGAAACCATTTCCTGGAAGTAATCCAAATGCTTATGGAAGCATTGTGTTGGCGGATGCTGATCCCGGCATAACTCCCCCCCTTGATTTATGACACACCTTAGATATGGCTGTTTGATTTCTTAATTTATGTAATTAAAGATTCCAATAGTTTTGATGCTTAGGATAGGGTATATTATATTGTATTTGATAGGGTATATTATATTGTATTTGACATGAGTTTTTCTGGAATGTTTAAGTTCTTAAATCTGTTCTATATATTCCATTTCATCAATAGTTTATTGAATCTTTGTAGAATTTAAAATATCTTCATATGGTATTGCAAATTTTTCGTCAAGAATTTATTTTTCATTGGTAAAAGTTTCCAATAAAAAGTTTACAATCATATAATTGAGTAAATTGTTTCCGTTTATATATTTTTTTAGTAATAACAATCCCTTTTCGATTTCTACAAGGTGGCGCAAAAATAACCTTCCGATGTTTTTTGGCTGTAATTTAAATTATTGCTCAAATAAATAGTCACCAATATTCCGCGTTCTGGAGCAGTGTACCGTAACATTGTTTATTAACGTGTATTTCGCATGTGTTTAATACACAAATGTCAAAACAGAACTGACATTAGGGGCCAATGGCAAAATTTATAGCATTTTCTGATAGGAGGATTACTTTTGCGCTACCTTGTATAAGTTGGCATTACCATTTTTTTATTTTAACACAGTTTTTAGAGTTTAAATTTTTAAAGTCAATATTTTCCTGGAATTATTTCATCATCGTCATAGCAGTAACAAAATATTTAGTGGTTTCCATTATTTTCTGATGCTTTAATAGCGAGGATAATTCTATCATTATTATATTTTGCTGTTCCTATTTTAATTGAACGTAACTTGTCGAAATCTATATGGTATTTAACTATTTCAGCTTTATTTAGTACACTACTGGTCAATATTCTTAATCTAATTGAGGCAATGTTAGACTGAATGTGTTCTATATTGTCTTTGAGCCTGGCTACACGTTCACGGGAATGACTTTTAAGAATATTGAGCAGTAGTATATTTTTCTGCAAATTTGAGGTATAGGTATTAACAATTTTGATATAGGTATACGCGTAAGAAACAAGTAAAATATTTGCGAATATTTCAGTTGCGATCCTATTGTAGCGTAAAGTCCTCGGAATATTGAAAAAATGTTCTTGTAGGCTCGAAAAAGGACATTTGTCAGAAATGTACTAGAATCACACGACTATTTTCGGTTGTGTACTTGCATTTGTTAAAACTCGCCAATGTTATTTTCTTCCAGAAATTTACTAAATTCCTGTGACGTGATACCAGTTCCCCGATCACTAATGATCCTAGGCGGATGACTGTAATATTTAAAATATCGCTCCAGGAAACTTAACGTTTCTCTTGTTCCGGGAGTGTTGACAGGATATAATTTGACATATTTCGTGAAGCCATCTATGACAGCCAAATTTGTTTACTCCTTGAACTTACGGTGGGCAGCGGGCCAAAGTGGTCTATTTGAATGGTGTTGAAAGGCTCGGGCCATTTCCCAATATTGTATAGGTTTCGCTTAGTATTTCGCAGGGGCACGAAATAATAAATACACCTAAGAGAATTCCTAATAAACCGATTTACTTTTTTCTTTAAGGCATATAGGGATATGGATAGGGTATTATACTGTTCGCCCCAAGTGGACTGTAGCCTCTCCTTATGTTTTTTTTCTCAGTGACCGGGGTGGTGCTCACTTTGGCTTTTCCTGTGAGTATGCGCCGCACACCAACAAATTTATCTTTTATGGTACAACCGAACACTGTAAAGGCGTCTTCCACATCGGAGCTTCGGGACACGTTTGTTGCGGGTCCTCGGATTGACAATAAGTTGTCATACAATGGCCGAAGTTCGGCCATGGTGGCATTATCGTCGAATTCTATCAATTCTTCAATAATCGGTTTTCTTCAAAAATATGACATTTTCACTTTTTATACCCTATCCTAAGGGTATATTAATTTTGACTCATAGTTTGTAACACCCCTTAATATTCATCGTAAACCCATAAAAGTATATATATTTACGATCAGGACCAAATCCAAAAACTATTTAGCAATGTCCGTCTGTCCGTACTGTCCGTACGCAATGTTTAACAAGATATTTAGCCAACATTTTTACTGCGCCCCTAAATGGAAAATAATTAGTATTTGATTTGAATTAAAATCCACCCTCATGTAAAATAAAACAACACAGATTTTTCAATGGGGTTTCTCCGCAAACCTTATTACTGTGCCAAATTTTAAGGTTCTACGATGCTTGGACATGGTCCATATTTTTGATCTGTCAGTGAGTCAGTGGCTACAATTTTTGTTAAATTGGAGGCTGATAACTCAGAAACCGCTCATGTTAAACAGTTCAATTTTGTTATGGAGCCTGTTGATCTGCGTTCCAATAAATCCTTAATTTTATATCTTTAGGTTTGTTGTAATCAAAGGTCAAAATGGCCTGAGTTGGTTCGTGTAAATAAGGGTGTAGTGAAAAAGTTGCTAAAGAACTTGGCTGAATATTTTTTTTTTTGTAGATCTGGGAACGTACTTGGAGTGCTTTACTTTAGATTTTATTACATTACAAATTTTAGCTACTTTTTTTAGTTTTCGCAAATATTTTACGTGTTTCATATATGTATACATATTGTTATAACGTATACAAAATGTTTTGCGAGCTCTTCGATTTTATACTTTTAATAGGAACTGCTGTGATGACTGACAGCTGACAAAAAACTTATCCTACGTAAAAGTTGTTGTAGGTGGCGTGGAAATCAATTTACCGAGGTTCATGGTTTCCCAGGAATATTGCTGACAAGCCCGAAACCATTTCCTAGAATTAATCCCAATGCGATTCGATTTCTATAAGTTGGCTTCAAAATTTTTTATTTTAATACAGTTTTAAGAGTAAATGCATTCTTTCTTTGTTTAATTTGTTAAGTTCATATTTTCCTTGAATTAGTTCATTGGACTCACTGCCCGTCATAGCAGTAACAAAATATTTAATGGTTTCTATTATTTCTTTAGGTGCTTTAATAGCGAGGATAATTCTATCATTATTATATTTTGCTGTTCCTATTTTAATTGATCGTAACTTGTCTCAATCTATATCTTATTGAACTATCTCAGCTTTGTTTAGTACTCTACTGGTGGTGAAGGCTTCTGTAAGAATGGGTATGTTACTGGACCAAGGGTTTGATGCAGCTGCCTCTCGTCTTGAGTAGGTCATAACCTCGAAATCTGATGCCAGCCAGTTAAGGACACGTCCTAAGCTGAGCAGACATCGGAATGGAACCCAGAGGAACTTTGTTGCTAAGACGTTCGTACGTGGTGAAGAACCACCAACTGATCCACCACTAACAAGGTGCCACTGCTTTCGACTAAATATGACGGATCTAGAGGTGAATAATTAGATAAACCCCGTGCCCATGGAATGTGTGGCACAATGTTATGCTGTCTTTTAACGATGAACACTTGATACCTGGGGACCTCTAGTTTCAAATAAATTCCCCTTTTCTGAATACAGGGGGTGAGTACAGAACGTAACCTACGTCCCCCTTGCTCGTGGGTCCAAAATTAACGACCTTAAACAAAAAACAAACAAAAGGACTGGTGTATATGAACCGGGCAGCAATAATTTAGATAAAACCGATTCTTATACAATGGCGACCATGAGGGCGGAGGAAGAGAACCTCTTACTCCACAATCCGTAGACAGACAAACATTCTGATAGGGGAAGCGAGGGAACGGTTGACATCAACCTCGTTGCCAGCTCATCCAAATTCTCAATATCGTCAACTGCATCTCTGAGGAAAAGAGTCTTAAATTGCAAAATGACGATAAAAAAGTTGAAGTAAAGACCGACTCTAGCGGACAACGACAAAAAACGACTTCAAAACGCTCTTGGAGAGTCAGTCTTTGCATAAAGATGAGCCTTGTGCAAGTACTCTACTAATGACGGTCTCTCCACCAATGCCTGTGATACGCCGCAGCCTATCGGGGCACGGGTCTGTTGTGTCAGCCTCCAAAAAAGATGTCGACGCTGGACGCTGATAAATGACTGGGTGAGGCAAACTCGACATTAGATAGTATCTGTACACAGACAGACAGACATACCCGCGGAGAGAATCGAACGCAATTTGCGGTTCCTTAACCCGGATCTACACAGCAAGGAGTGGAAGATCATCATCGAAGTGGGTGAACATAAGGACAACGGCACAGAAGTCGTGGTACTTCTCAGCCATAAATCGCAACCGTTGCTACGCAAGAATAATTTCAAGGGTAGACTTGGCATTACGCGGTGTAAGATGCGGCTTGTGGTGGCAACCCCGAACAGGGAGAGTGGGGAAGCGACTGGCCGTCATGAAGATACTACAAGTAAATCTTCACCATAGTATGGTGGCCAGCTCCAACCTTGCTCTTCTTATGAACACTAAGAAGGTAGATGTCGCCCTTATTCAAGAACCGTGGACAATACGGGGACAAATAAAAGGGCTGAACTATGGAGACCTGGTGGTGTTTAAGGTTTACGTACCAGAGAATAGTAAAACACGTGCATGTATTGTTGCAAGGAAACAGATTAACCCTTTTCTCCTACCTAGCTACAGGAACATGGACCAAACCGTGGTTAAATTGGAACGACAGGGGAATCGACGCAACAACAGAAGTCTTCAGTAAGATTCTACAGGAAGCGTACGGAAAAGCATGACCAAAAGGCTTTTAGAAATGAGAAAGAAAGCAAGAACCTCTTTAATTGCTGCGAAAACTTCAAACCCCCACTTAGACTGG
Source organism: Ferdinandea cuprea (assembly GCA_963576555.1). Taxonomy (NCBI): domain Eukaryota; kingdom Metazoa; phylum Arthropoda; class Insecta; order Diptera; family Syrphidae; genus Ferdinandea; species Ferdinandea cuprea. Next base: position 61,010,158 of record OY754961.1, read on the forward strand.
GACGGAATCAGCAAGGCTCAGGAAAATTCTGTCCAAGGAACCCGCTGTTCCTGGTTACTTTAAAATAATTGAAACTGGACAACATTCAGCAAGGAATCTCTCAATCTGTTATTATAAAGTCACTTTCCGGGATGTATTCCGAGTGATAGTAATAACCAGGCTACGTATAGCGCCGCATATGGCTGCATTGTCAGTCCCAGAGGGTGCTATTATGGAAGAAAAAATAATCTGGGCAATTGATAGCTTCAGTCCCTTCAAATCCCCTGGAGGTGACGAGATATTTCCAATTATGCTACAGAAATCTAAGGCCAAAATTTTACCGATTCTCAAACGACTATTCATAAGATGTCTTGAACTAAGCTACATTCCAAAGGCCTGGCGTAAAGTGAAGGTTGTCTTCATTCCCAATGCAGGAAAACCTAGCCACATCAATGCTAAGGACTTCAGGCACATAACTCTAACATCATTCGTCCTGAAAACCCTTGAAAAATTAATGAATATCTATATTCGTGACAGACTTGATAACAGCACACTTTCTAAATCTCAGCATGCATACTTTATGGGCAGAGGTTTCCACCCCTCCATGAAGTGGTCACCACTATAGAGAAATCATTAAACGACAAAGATTACACATTAGCAGCGTTTTTAGACATTGAAGGAGCATTCAGCAATGTTAAAATCTGCGTAGTAAATAGAATATTGCAAGATCCCAACGTTGATAGTACTATCACTAACGTGATCATCAATCTACTAAGCGAAAGGAATATATTTGCCAACCTTGGTGACGCTGACCTAAGAGTTACAGCATCTAGAGGAACACCCCAGGGAGGTGTCATCTCTCCACTACTATGGGACCTCGTCATCAATGAAATACTCATGAAACTAAAAAAACAGAGGGGTTAAAGTAATTGCCTATGCAGAAGATGTTGTGTTGCTTGCGTCAGGCAAATTCCTATAAACTATAAGCGAACTGTTAGAAAACTCACTACGGACACTTAACGAGTGGACAAAACAATGTGGTCTTGGGATTAATCCCCAGAAGACCGAAATTTTGCTGTTCACAAATAAAAGGAACATACCAGAAGTCGAACCATCAGCTATCGAGGGGATCCCTCAAAAGGCGGAGAGTGTGGACTATCTAGGTGTTACCTTGATAGGGAACTTCACTGGAGGTTGAATGTCAATGAACGAGTAAGGAAGGTAGCAAATGCATTTTGTGCATGCAACCGTGTCTTCGGCCGAAGATGGGGACAGAAACCCAAAGTAATTCTGCGGATGTACACGGCAATTGTACGACCGATAATCACATATGGCTGTATTGTATGGTGGCAAGCCGCAGACAAATCAACCAATCTTAAGTTATTGACGAAAATACAGAGAGTAGCATGCATAGGGACAACTGGTGCAATGAGAACGACACCAACCGCTGGTTTGGAAGTTATTCTAAATTTGCTACCCTTGGATCAGCCAAGGGTCAGCTGGAACCCAGGAGCACGCACAAATTTTGAAACTGTATGTAAGAAACAACGTCAGCTCCGACTACATGCTTCCCTACATGGATTTTGACAAACCATACACCTGCTCCTTTCCGAGCAGGGAGGAATGGAAAACGAATGAACCCACGAAAATGAAATCTATATCCACATACACCGATGGATCGAAGATGGATTGTGGAATAGGTGCCGGTCTATTCTCAGAGGAACTAAACATAGTAGTTTTTCCAGGCTGGGGTTCTGGAAAAAAGCGGACCATTCTGTATCAATGTTGGTAATACCACGTAATGATATTACCATTTTCATTTATAGTCAGGCGGCCATTAAGGCAGTGAATGCTATCAAAATTAAATCCAAGCTGGTTCACCGCTGTCGCATAGAGCTTAAGGGTCTTGGCTCACAGCACAAGGTATGTCTTTGCCAAATTCCTGGACACAGGGACATAACCGGTAATGAGACGGCTGACAAGCTAGCAAGAAAAGGATCCGAAGTTGATCGCAATCTTGCACTTCAGTCGATCAAACCACCACTCTGCAACCTTAGAGAACGAGTGGAATACAAGATCAGAATGAAAGCCAAAAATAGGTGGAAATCTCTAACCACCTGTGAGATATCACGAAAGAACCGAACCAAAAAACTCCTGCAGTACGAAAGAGAGTCACTGTCCAAGCTAGTCGGGGCTTTAACTGGTCATAATTTTCTGAAAGGCCACATGATGAAACTAAATCTCAAAAATGACGACATTTGTAGAGGCTGCGGCGATGAAGAGCTCCACGAGGACACCCCTCACTATCTTTGTCATTGCCCGGGCCTCTGTCACTTAAGAAATAGAACACTTGGAAGTTGCTTCTTCCAAGACATTGAGGAATTATCAGATGTCCCACTCTCTAATCTTTGCAGATTTCTGGAGACATCGGGATGACTTGACAAAATTGGGTAGCCACGAGCGGAGGAAAGGAACCTTAAGGAAAGACACAATACCGGCATATCCCCCTTTTTTAAGGGCATCACAATGGGTCCACAAGGACCTAAGTGTGGCAGGAAGGAACTATTCCTTCATGCCAACCCGTATAATCTAACCTAACCTAGTACACTACTGGTCAATTTTCTTAATATACTTGAGGCAATGTGTGCCTGAATGTGTTCTATATTGTCGTTGAGCCTGTGCAGCCAGGCTTCATGGGAATGACTTTTAGGAATATTGAGCAGTAGTTTTTTTTCTGTAGATTTGTGGTATAGGTATTAACAATTTTGATATATGTATACGTATATGAAACAAGTGAAATATTTGCGAAAACTAAAAGATGTAGTCAAAATAATGTCTTAAAATAGTGTAAGCAAAGCGGTCGAAGTACGTAACCAATTATCGATATCATCCATATGTGAAATCTTTGTTGCACGAATTTCGGAAATTCAGACCATTAAAGTGCGTCGACAAACAAGTTTAGTGTTTTAATACGCGATGTGATACAATATTTATTAATAATTATTACAGTGAGTAGGAGCGATCGACCGATTGAGACAGGGAATTCTGCGTTAGAGTGAGAGGAAAGATCTGAGTTTTGAATGAGGGTGATGTTGTTGGCGTGACATGGGTTTGGTGTGTGTCGTCATGTTTGTTATCAGTTTAGTGTATTTGTTTTTTCCTTGTTTGATAATGTATGTTGAGGGGAATTCTGTTGTGAGCGTTGTGTGTGTGTGATTCATGGAGCATTGGTCATTTGTGATGTATTATGAATGTTTGGTATGATGACGATGATGACGGTGATGATAATGATGATGATGATGGTTAATATTAAAGTGCTTGAGAAGTACTTAGTCTTTGGAGGGCGGATGTGTGAAAACAGTTTGCTGGCTATTGTGAGCGATGCACTGTTGCTTAAGAATTGATAAGTTAAATGTATGGTTGCTTTGAATTATACATTTTTGATCCATCGTCCGGCCCAAGCAAATGTCTTAAGAAAATCATACAAATAAGAAACAATAGAACTTTTTAAATAAGTGTATAGCTGTTTTATTTATTACTAAGCATTTTTTATTTTTTTGTATTGTTTTTCTTCGTTGTTGTTAGTGATTTTGTATCATAGGTTTCGTACTGTTTTATCATAGCAGCAGACTTTTATTATTGTACGAATTATGATCACTTGAGAATTCAAGCCACTTTACATACACTTGATCAGTCTCAGTTTTTAATACCTTTTACACCAGAAATATATCAGAGTGGACGGGTTTTTGTAGTCATGATATTTTAAGGACATTTTTGTGAAATGTTGCTCTCTTGGAGCTCGAGGGAGCATTTTCAATTTTACAGGACTTTATGGTAAATATTCATTACAAACAAAAATAGTCATGTGACTCTAAGGACATTTAGGCTCGAAAAACGAAATTTCCACACTATTATTTTCGGTTGCAATGCTTTTTTAGCATAAAGTCCTCGGAACAGTGAAAAATCTTTACATTCCAGATGCAATAGCGCTTCTGGATTTGACTTGGGCATGTGTCAATACCCATATGCCCACATTGCTCGTGGGTACCCGATTACTTCTTCGGCTTCTAATTTTTCTCGGATAAACTGTATTTTCTCATCGCGCTTCTAAGAAATTTGGATATTTAGTTCCAAGTCTGCGCTCGTTATTGCCCCGATGGCGGGCACACGACTAAAATCATCAACATGGGCCATTCTTTCCCCTTTCCGATGTTCAACTTGATGATTGTAGTTCTCAAAAGCTAAAGCCCACTTGGCTATCCGCGGTTTTACGTCTTTTTTCTTTGTTTGCGACAAGACTTTACAGTCAGTAACAATGGTAAATGGCAAACGATCAAGAAAAGTCTTGAACCGTTCGGGCATGTACGACAGCCAATGTCTCTAATTCAAAACTAATTCGCTTCGATGCTTCACCAAGGCTACTAGATGAAACTTCTTCTCATACTGTCTTTGGAAAAGTGCGGCACCGAAACCATGTCCGCTGGCATCACAGTGCAACTCAGTTTCCCGTTGTTGATCGTATATAGCCAATATTGGTGAACAAACTAGTTTATTTCTTAGCTGCTCAAAGGCTTCATAAGTCCAAAAAAACGTTGAACCTTTCCTTAGCAAATTTATGAATGGCCTGGCAATGAAGGAGAACCCTGGGACGAAGCGACGGAAATAGGAAAACAACCCATTACACATCTGGACCTCTTTAGTATTGCGGAGCATCGGGTAAGTGCGAATCGCATCTAAGTGATTGTCGTTAGGGCGGATTCCATCCGCACGAATCCGATAACCAAGGTAATCGATTTCGTCATGTGCGAACTTACTCTTCTTCATATTAAGTTCCAACCCGTAGACTTCGGTGAGAATTTCAACATGCTTCTTCATGCGGATGGTTGCAATGGAGATGTCATCAATACAAACAATTACTTAAGTAGTAATTAACAATTAGTTAAGTAAATATATCTCTGAAAGACTGCGGTTGCATTCTTAAGACCGAAGGGCATATATATGAACGTATTCTAATTGTCCAAAAGGAGTTACGGACGCAGTATATTTGACCGAATCCTCAGATGCTTTTATATGATGAAACCCTTCCTTTAAATCTAGCGTGGTAAAAATCTTCTTGTTTGCGAAATATTCAGTCTTCTATTAATGAGACTGGAAGGTTTTTCCCTAAAAGTGGAAGCATAGGGTGAACCACTCGGGCTGACTATCCCTTTCTCCAACAACCGATCGAAAATATTTTGTACCTTAACGCGTTCGTAGTACGAAAGCGGCGAACAATATATTGGCACATCCCTGGTTAAGATAAATTTCATTGAATAATCACTAGCTTTCGCTTTAAATTCTTTCGAGTTAAGGTAGTGTTCGACCGCTACTCTGACAGTACTTGAATGAGCTTCTGGCAATTGTTTATTTATATTTATTTCGTCGTCGTTCTCGATACAAGTCCCAACTGCGTTCACTAAAATCATAAATAAATAAAGTTTACCATACCCCGGTGATCTTTCAGTTCTTTTATCTCTACTTCGCCACCACCCGAAACATGTGAAACACCTTCGGTCGGGACTTCACAATTTGTGATTACATTTTCTACAGTATAACTATTCTAGTTAATTATCTTCAATAAATCGAATGACACAAGTGCACTGACAACTTCCATAGGTTGTTCAACTGGTACAAAAATTGTCTGCCATAATGTAACTTAAGCCTACAAAGGTGTATGTTGGATTTTAATAAAATAGCGCGTTCCAAGAGCAGCGGTACAAAAGTTTCGTTACGTGGAATTATAATAAAAGATTGGGCTACGGTTTTATCATTCCCATTCCCATCCCTTTGAACCGCGTTGGCATCTTTTCCCCATAAATAAACGGGACTAGCGACTTTTTAATAATAATACTTAGGCTGCCGGAATTAAATAGACAAAAATACGATCTGTCCTTAGTGCACTTGTTATGTCGATCGACAAAGGATCTCAGCTATCTCCTCAAACTCCCATCTCCTCGAATCCTTCAATGGCCTCACGGACGCGTGGATTTCTCTCTTCGGGGTGCTGCTGGACTGCGGCAACGGCGGTTTTTTTTTGGGCAATTTTGATGGAAATGCCCCATCTCGTTACACTCAAAACAGGCGTTCATCGGTCGCTTTGTACTGGTTCTGATTGTTAATACCTACGCTACATATTAACAGAATAAGGTTTGCGAGCTCTTCCATTTTATAGTTTTAATAGGAACTGCTGTGATGACTGACAGCTGACAAAAAACTTATCCTACGTAAAAGTTGTTGTAGGTGGCGTGGAAATCAATTTACTGAGTTTCATGGTTTCCTAGGATTTATATAAGTTCGCTTAAAATTTTTTATTTTAATACAGTTTTTAGAGTAAATGCATTCTTTCTTTGTTAAATTTGTTAAGTCCATATTTTCCTTGAATTAGTTCATTGGACTCACTGTCCGTCATAGCAGTAACAAAATATTTAACGGTTTCTATTATTTCTTTAGGTGCTTCAATAGCGAGGATAATTCTATCATTATTATCTTTTGCTGTTCCTATTTTAATTGACCATGGCTTGTCGCAATCTATATCTTATTTAACTATCTCAGCTTTATTTAGTACACTACTGGTCAATCTTCTTAATCTACTTGAAGCAATGTTTGCCTGAATGTGTTATATATTGTCTCTGAGCCTGGCTACATTTTGGCTGGAACGTTGTTGTCCATTCGCTCGATGTGGCCGAGCCAATAAAGTCGACGAGTTTTAGCTTTTCGGAATACATCCACATCTTGGTACAGCTCATAGAGTTCGCGGTTGTATCTCCTCCTCCAGTCGCCCTCCTCGCAGACAGGACTAAATATCCGTCGAAGGATTTTTCTTTCAAAGGACCCCAGTATTAACTCTCCTTTCCTACTTGTCGTCCAGCACTCGGCGCCGTATAGCAGAACTGGCAGGATAAGCGTTCTGTAGAGCATGCACTTAGTCCTTCGAGTTAGGAGTTTTGAACCCATTTGTTTTGCCAAACCGAAGTAGCAGCGGTTTTCTAGGGTAATTCTTCGACGGATCTCCACTAAGATACCATTTGTTTACCCCGAGGTAGACGAACTCCTTAACTACCTTGAAGTTGCTGCTTTCAACAGTGACATTTTGTCCTAGTCGGTGGACAGATAATTGTTTGTTTGTTGATAGCATATATTTAGTTTTGTCCTCATTCACTTCAAGGCCACCTAGTTTCGCCGTTCTTCAATAGCCGTGAAAGCCTCTATCACGGCACGCTGGGATCGGCCGATGATATCTGTATTGTCCGCATACCCCAGCATTTGGACTGATCTGTTGAAAATAGTGCCTTCCGTGTTGACACCTGCGTTGCGCACTATCTGCTCAAGAAAGATTGAAGAAATCACACGACAGTGCATCTCCTTGCCGAAATCCGGTGCAAGTTTGAAAGAGTTCAGATGAGCTGCTGCCAAACTGCACATTGCATCGCGTGTTATCTAGTGTCATGCGACACATCTGGATCAGTTTTGACGGGATCCCGAATTCGGCCATCGCCACAAAAAGCTCCTGACGATGAATGCTGTCATATGCGGCTTTAAAGTGGATGAAGAGATGGTGTATCTCGACTTGAAACTCGTTGGTCTTTTCCAGGATTTGCCTTAGTGTGAAGATTTGGTCTACAGTTGATCTACCGGGCCGGAAGCCACACTGGTACGTGCCGATTAGTGTGTTGCAGAAAGGTTTGAGATGTTCACACAGTACGTTGGATAGGATCTTATATGCGACATTAAGCAGGGATATGCCTCGATAGTTCTTGCAAGACATAGGGTCGCCTTTCTTGTAGATGGGATATATGGAGCTGATAGTCCAGTCATCGGGAATGCTTTCCTCCACCCAAACTTGGTTGATGATTTGGTGCATGCGCCCTACCATAACATCACCGCCGTATTTGAAAAGCTCTGCAGGTAGACCATCAGAGCCTGTGGCCTTGCTTTTTTATAGCTAAGCCAACATCTTCTATACTGGGCGGAGGGACTGGTTCTTCATTGACTGGACGCGGGTTCTCTTCTTGCCCCATCACTCTCTCTACAATTTGTCCGTTAAGCAGCTGCTGGAAATGCTGCTTAAATACATCTACTATTCCCTGCGCGTCGGTGACTAGGTTTCCATCGCTGTTACGAAGAGCCTGTGTTCCGGTCTCAAAGCCAGCAGCCAGTTGCTTGGCTTTCTTATAGAACTTCCGGATGTTGTTTCGGTCGCGGGACTCTTCGATCTCCTTGAGCTGGGAGACTGCGTGCTCTCTTTTCTTTCTACGCAGGATCTTCTTCTCCTCCCGTCTCCTGGCTCGGTACTCATCCCTTGCTGCCCTTGTTTTCCTCTGCAGCGTTCTAATATGTGCATCTTCTGTCACCTTTTTCCGGTATACGCATACATCATTGGCAGTTCGACCGTCTGGAGAGCGCCAGGTTGCTGTGCTGATCCTTAGTCGTGGAAACCTAGTGCTACTTATAACCATATTACAAGCTGCTGCAAAGTCAATTAGTCGGAAGTCGTTATCTGTTGTCGTTTCGTGGAGGCTGTGCTTACCAACTAATCCGCCGAAGATGTTTTCCTTGCCGACTTTAGCATTGAAGTCCCCGAATACAATTTTGACATCGTACTCCGGACAGGCTCCGTAGGCTCCGTCCAAGAGGTCATAGAATTCCTCCTTGATAGGGTCCGCAGCATCGTCCGTAGGGGCGTGTGCACATATTAGGCTAATATTTTGGAATGTAGCTCTGATGCGGACCACAGCCAGGCGATCACTTATCGGCTTGAAGTCCATTACTTTGGATCTAAGCCTAAGCATGTCCGTTAACGTTCCGGGTCTATGGCCTGTGAGGTTCGTTTTTATCCGAGGCTGCCATAGTCTCTCCCATAACTAAATGTTTTTGACGTGGTCGGGAAGTTACCCTGACGGCACAACCCCCAACCTGGAGGGCCAGGCTCTGTTCTTGACCCTAGGACAGTAGGCTGGTAATTCCGGTACCAGTAACCCACTTCGGGGATGTGAGTGCTGTCGTTGACCCATCAAGGGCTTATCCGCCACCAACTCTTTTCCAACACCCTGGCTTACTGTTGGATATCCATATTGACCTGGGCTTCAAATAAGTCGAAGCAGCTTATATAGGGAGATCACTTGTTCCACTCAACTGGAACTGTCGACGCCGCCGTTGATCCATCCGTAGAATTCGTCCGCCGCTGTCTCTGGAACTCCTTCCCCCCTCTCTCGTCAGCTGCCACCAACGACCTTCCACAGGGGTTGGTTACCCCATCTTCAGTCGAGGTACTAGGCACCCAGCAGTGCCTCACCACGGGGAGGTGAGAAGTAGGAGTTGATGGTGTTATACTTAAGTGAGAACGCTTGTGTTCTCATATAATCGCAATCACCATCCTTTTGACCATTTAAACACTTGTGGTGGAAATACCTATAAAACAATGACAAGCAGGAGACAGAAGGAGTGAAATATTTCTTGCATCGCTTAAGGAAGCCTAGACATTTCGCAGCGTCCTTGGCGACATCTAATATGTGGTCATTCCAACGAAGGTTGTCATTAACACACATACCGAGAATGGAATGCAAGTGCCATCCATGGAAAATGGCAGAGAATTAGAGTTTCGCTTCAATGACAGCAGACAGCATTGCGTTTTTAACATACGTTGCCGTTCCAGTTTAACGCCCGATGATGAGGGGGCGTTAGGGATACATTTAAACTGTATTTATCAGGGTGAGAGGTAAGAAACAAGTCCAGAGTGCTGGGGTTTTGACCGCTAATTTCCGGTACCGTGTCGGCTCATTTACAATCTGGGTTAAATTATTAACCTCAACAAAGATCTCGACATACCTTCGGGTGTTGTCTATCAGGATAAAGGGTAACAATTCTGGTTATGGAATTAGAAAGTGGATCAAACTCATTATAACTTGAATATCTGTCCTGGTTAGGGCTTCTATAAATAAAACCTTAGTGCATTAATGGCCTACGGACATGGTATTTTATTGAAAGATTGGCCGTATTGAGGTAAGACAGAATCAATGCTGACCTGTGTTTCACCTAGTGCCAAAACAGCTGGTTTATTGAGATTCGTGTGGGCGTACAATGAAAAAAAATTCGCCCTTAACCCACGAATATTGCTCACGGCTACCCTGAAGTTCCTACACATAACAAAAGACAAACACAAAAGACTCAACTCCGACGCTGAATAAGCTAGGCCGTACCGTGTATATTCTGACGTCAGCTTTCCAAAACAAATCACTGCAGGTGTTATGGCCTTACAATGAATTGCTTTGGTCTACCAACAAAATCCACACAACGCGACCCGCTTTTCGCAAAATGATGCTTTACACAGCCATAGCAAGTGCACACATAAATATACGACACTCGCTATAGCCAAGCAAAGCAGCACCAAACGATAGGGAGTGGGAACAGAAGGAATGCCCCAACACAATACAGGTTTTTTTTTTACACTATTACTGCACTGTACACTTTTTTTGTGCTTTTGAACAGCGCGCGCTTGATTAGCGTTTTTTTTTCGTTTCTTTTTTTGCACACTTTTTGTTGGTTTATTTTCTGGTATGTGCACGCGTCGGGTGGCCGATCGGCACTTGGATGTACAACGTATACATATACGAAACAAGTAAAATACTTGCGAAAACTAAAAGATGTAGCCAAATATATGTCTTAAAATAGTGCAAGCAAAGCGCTCGTTACGTACAACCAATAATCCAAAAAAATGTCCATATGTCAAATCGGCGTGGTGGTCGAACAAACAATTTGTTGCACGAATTTCGGAAATTCAGACCATTCAAGTGCGTCGGCAAACAAGTTTAGTGTTTTAATGCGCGATGTGATAGACTATTTATGAATAATTATTACAGTGAGTAAAAGTTGACACTGGGAATTTTGTGAGTTTTAAATGAGGGTGGTGTTGATGGCGTGGCATGGGTTTGGTGTGTGTCGTCATGTTTGTTATCAGTTTATTGTGTTTGTTTTTTCTTTGTTTGATAATGTGTGATAAGGGGGATTCTGTTGAGATGCCTCCGTGAGCGTTGTGTGTAATTCATGGAGTATTTGTCATTTGTGATGTGTTATGAATGTTGGGTATGATGACCATGATGATGATGGTTAATGTTAAGGTGCTTGAGAAGTACTTAGTCTTTTGAGGGCGGAGGTGTGAAAGCAGTTTGCTGGCTATGGTGAGCGACGCACTGTTGCTTAAGAATTGATGAGTTCAATGTATGGTTGCTATGGATTATACATTTTTGATCCATCGTCCGCCCCAAGCAAATGTCTTAAGAAAATCATATAAATAAGAAACAATAGAACTTATTAAATAAGCGTATTGCCGTTTATTTATTACTAAACGTTTTTTATTGCTTTTCTTTGTTGTTGTTAGTGGTTTCTATGAATTCTTTAGGTGCTTTAATAGCGAGGATAATTCTATCATTATTATATTTATATTGGTCCTTGATGAAATCTATATCGTATTTAACTATCTCAGCTTTATTTAGTACACTACTGGTCAATATTCTTAATCAATCTTAGCCGGAATGTGTTGTATATTGTCTTTGAGCCTGGCTACACGTTCATGAGAATGACTTTTAAGAATACTGAGCGGTAGTATATTTTTCTGCAAATTTGTGGTATATGTATTAACAATTTTGATATAGGTATAAGTATAAGAAACATTTTGTTGTTAGTGATTTTGTATCATAGGTTTCGTACTGTTTTATCATAACAGCTGACTTATTTATCCATGAATTATGATCGCTTGAGAATCCAAGCTACCTTACATACACTTGATCACCCTTAGTTCTTAATACCTTTTCCACTAGAAATATATCATAGTGGACGGTTTTTTGTACTCAGGATGTTTTATGGCCATTTTTGTGAAATGTTGCTTTCTTGAAGCTCGAGGGGCTATTTTCAATTTTACAGGACTTTATGGTAAAAATTCATTACAAACGAAAATAGTCGTGCGACATTTAGGCTCGAAAAAGGATATTTGATATTTTCGGTTGTAATGATTTTTTAGCATAAAGGCCTTGGAACGTTGGAAAATGTCCTTGTAGGCTCGAAAAAGGACATTTGTCAGAAATGACCAAAGACCAAATCCTTGCTAAATTTTTAAAGTCCATATTTTCCTTGAATTAAAATAATTGGACTCACTGCCCGTCATAGCGGTAACAAAATATTTAGTGGTTTCGTTTATTTCTTTATATATTTTAATAGCGAGGATAATTCTATCATTAATTGATTAATTGATCGTAACTGGTCGAAATTTATATCTTATTTAACTAACTCAGATTTATTTAGTATAATACTGTTCAACATTCTTAATCTACTTGAGACAATGTTAGCCTGAATGTTTTCTATATTGTCTTTGAGTCTGCTACTCGTTTATTGGAATGACTTTTAAGAAAATTGAAAATTCATTACAACAATGATGATTATGATGGTTCATTTAAGGTGCTTGAGAAGTACTTAGTCTTTTATAGGCGGATGTGTGAAAGCAGTTTGCTGGCTATGGTGAGCGACGCACTGTTCCTTAAGAATTGATAAGTTAAATGTATTGTTGCTATGGATTATACATTTTTTATCCATCGTCTGTCCCAAACAGTCAAGCTGAAGGTTTAGAACTTTTTTAAAAAAAAAAACACAAAAAATTCGAAAAAATGAATGAAATATTTATTTGAATCGATAGTTTGAACCTTGCAATTTAATGTTTAAAGATAATTTCATGCAAATGTTGACCGCGGCTGCGTCTCAGGTAGCCCATCCGCTGAGTCCAATTTTGGCATACTCTTTCACACATATCGGCCGGTATCTCACGAATGAATGCATGGATATTGGCTTCCAGTGCGTCAATCGAAGAGGGCTTGTCCCTATACACATTAGCCTTGGCATACCCCCACAAAAAATAATCTAATGGTGTCAAATCGCACGATCTAGGCGGCCAATTGACCGGCCCGAAACGTGAAATTAACTGTTCACCAAACTCGCCTCGCAATTGCGCCATTGTTTCGCGTGCTGTGTGGCATGTGGCACCGTCTTGTTGAAACCACATATCATGCAAGTCAAGAACTTCCATTTCGGGCAAAAAAAAGTTTGTTATCATCGCTCGGTAGCGTTCACCATTGACAGTAACGCTGCGATTCGCATCATCTTTGAAGAAATATGGCCCAATAATGCCGCCGGCCCATAAACCGCACCAAACAGTGGCTTTTTCGGGATGCATTGGTAGCTGTTGCAATGCTTCTGGCTGATCTTCACTCCAAATGCGGCAATTTTGCTTATTTACGTAACCATTCAACCAAAAATGAGCCTCAAAAGCGGATCCTCGGCCAGCTTTCCAAGAGCCCATTCACCAAAAATTCGGCGTTGTGGTAGGTCGGCTGGCTTTAGTTCTTGCACCAGCTGTATCTTAAAAGGCTTTACGCCCAAATCCTTTCGCAAAATTTTCCACGTAGTGCTGTAACAAAGGCCTAACTGCTGGGAACGGCGCCGAATCGACATTTCGCGGTCTTCTGTCACACTAGCTGATACGGCCGCAATATTTTCTTCAATACGCACAGTACGTAAACGTGTTGGTGGTTTAATGTCCAACAAAGTAAATTTGGTGCGAAATTTGGTCACAATCTTCCGAATAGACTGCTCAGAAGGTCGAGAATGCCGATCATAAAATGGAAGCAGCGCGCGATGAACATTTCGAACCGAGCACGAATTTTGATAGTAAAATTCAATAATTTGCAAGCGTTGTTCATTTGTAAGACGATCCATGGTTAAATTGCAAACCAAACTGAAGCTGTTTGACAGTGACACAAGGTACTAAACACACGTCAGCTGTCAAAACCAGTGTTGCCAAAACCAAACCAGCTAAAAAATCACCCTTTATATACTAATGGCTTAAAAAATAAAACTTTTTATTCTTTTATATTATGTTTGTATTTATATTATTTAATAATTCTACCGTTATATTTCCTCTTTCAACTTTTGACTTAACAGCAGATTGCTGTCTTATCATCTATCTCGAGCGTCTCTATCATTAACGTTTAATACTAAAAAAATTGATTAGCTCAGTATTTTCTTAATCACGCAATATGATGAAAGTCTCCTTTCTTGAACCGAGATCATACCAAATAGAATCAGAGACATCAAAGCAAAAATGAAAAAGAATTATTTATATATATTTTTTTTAATATTTTTATTTCTAAATTCTAATAATTTTAATTTCAATCATATAGCAAATACAATAATATTATATATTATTTTTTGGTATAAATAAATATCATTACCAATTTTAATTGCTAAAATTACGTGTGAACAAATATGAAAAGCTAGTTACAAAAATAAGCTTATCAATAAATTTTGATTCTTTTATATAATTTGCGGGCTAAAAAATTAATTGTGCCAGCCCATTGTGTAAACAGTGTGATATGTGGAAGTTAATATTTTCTCATATTGAATGGGTTTTGTGGCCAAGTGCAAGAATGATGACAGAATAAACTGCCAAAAAATACTAGGAGGGGATATAATAAGCCAACGAATCTCCAAGAATGCAAGATAATTAATTATTTCTCTGTCCTCTTTTACACGGACACACAAATAATTAATTATTTGCTGCTCAGTATTCCCTAACGAAAACCTACCGGATTCCGGTCCGGTCAAATAGGGATGGGAATATTAAATTGCAACTCGAATCACCTTTCATCATACAGAACAATGAGAATACTCCAACCAGAAACGTGCTGGATTTGCACATTCTGCGGATGAATTTATATTTTTTTACATTGTAATAATTATTCGTAAATATCATATCACATCGCGGATTAAAACACTAAACTTGTTTATAAATGCACATTTTTATACTTGGCAACTTTTCCAATTTGAAGTTTAAGAACTTGATTGTATAAAAATGTACCTAAATACTATTTGTAAATTTTTTAAATATTAAAAATACAAACTTTTGTTTTCTCCGCAAAATAGGGAATTTCAAGGTTCTACTTTGTGAAAAATTTCAAGGTTCTACAGTGATTGGAAATGCCCCATAGTTGTTATCTTTCAGTAAGCCAGTGGTTATTATTTTTGGTAATTTTTAG